>CM038718.1:5094178-5166678 GCA_021613375.1 Megaleporinus macrocephalus
GATGTAGAAGAGGGGATGTAGAATAAGAGATGTAGAAGAAGAGATGTAGAAGAGATGTAGAAGAAGGGATGTAGAAGAAGAGATGTAGAGAAGAGATGTAGAAGAGATGTAGAGAAGAGATGTAGAAGAGACGTAGAAGAGATGTAGAAGAAGGGATGTAGAAGGACGGATGTAGAAGAAGAGATGTAGAAGAAGAGATGTAGAAGAAGAGATGTAGAAGAAGAGATGTAGAAGAGGGGATGTAGAAGAAAAGATGTAGAAGAAGAGATGTAGAAGAAGGGATGTAGAAGGACGGATGTAGAAGAAGAGATGTAGAAGAAGAGATGTAGAAGGACGGATGTAGAAGAAGAGATGTAGAAGAAGAGATGTAGAAGAAGGGATGTAGAAGGACGGATGTAGAAGAAGAGATGTAGAAGAAGAGATGTAGAAGAAGGGATGTAGAAGAAGAGATGTAGAAGGACGGATGTAGAAGAAGAGATGTAGAAGAAGAGATGCAGAAGGACGGATGTAGAAGAAGAGATGTAGAAGAAGAGATGTAGAAGAAGAGATGTAGAAGAAGAGATTTAGAAGAGGGGATGTAGAAGAAGAGATGTAGAAGAAGAGATGTAGAAGGACGGATGTAGAAGAAGAGATGTAGAAGAAGAGATGTAGAAGGACGGATGTAGAAGGACGGATGTAGAAGAAGAGATGTAGAAGAAGAGATGTAGAAGAAGAGATGTAGAAGAGGGGATGTAGAAGAAGAGATGTAGAAGAAGAGATGTAGAAGAAGAGATGTAGAAGAGATGTAGAAGAAGAGATGTAGAAGAGATGTAGAAGAAGAGATGTAGAAGAAGGGATGTAGAAGAAGGGATGTAGAAGAAGAGATGTAGAAGAGGGGATGTAGAAGACGGGATGTAGAAGAAGAGATGTAGAAGAAGGGATGTAGAAGAGGGGATGTAGAAGAAGAGATGTAGAAGAGGGGATGTAGAAGAAGAGATGTAGAAGAAGAGATGTAGAAGAAGAGATGTAGAAGAGGGGATGTAGAAGAAGAGATGTAGAAGAAGAGATGTAGAAGAAGAGATGTAGAAGAAGGGATGTAGAAGAAGAGATGTAGAAGAAGAGATGTAGAAGAGGGGATGTAGAAGAAGAGATGTAGAAGAAGAGATGTAGAAGAAGAGATGTAGAAGAGGGGATGTAGAAGAAGGGATGTAGAAGAAGAGATGTAGAAGAGGGGATGTAGAAGAGGGGATGTAGAAGAAGAGATGTAGAAGAAGAGATGTAGAAGAAGAGATGTAGAAGAAGAGATGTAGAAGAGGGGATGTAGAAGAAGAGATGTAGAAGAAGAGATGTAGAAGAAGAGATGTAGAAGAGGGGATGTAGAAGAGGGGATGTAGAAGAGGGGATGTAGAAGAAGAGATGTAGAAGAGGGGGATGTAGAAGAAGAGATGTAGAAGAAGAGATGTAGAAGAGGGGATGTAGAAGAGGGGATGTAGAAGAAGAGATGTAGAAGAAGAGATGTAGAAGAAGAGATGTAGAAGAGGGGATGTAGAAGAAGAGATGTAGAAGAAGAGATGTAGAAGAGGGGATGTAGAAGAAGAGATGTAGAAGAAGAGATGTAGAAGAAGAGATGTAGAAGAGGGGATGTAGAAGAAGAGATGTAGAAGAAGAGATGTAGAAGAGGGGATGTAGAAGAAGAGATGTAGAAGAAGAGATGTAGAAGAAGAGATGTAGAAGAAGAGATGTAGAAGAGGGGATGTAGAAGAAGAGATGTAGAAGAAGAGATGTAGAAGAAGAGATGTAGAAGAGGGGATGTAGAAGAAGAGATGTAGAAGAGGGGATGTAGAAGAAGAGATGTAGAAGAAGAGATGTAGAAGAAGAGATGTAGAAGAAGGGATGCAGGTCTCTTACTCTTCTTCCTTTTGGTCCAGGAACGCCAGCAGCCCCCCTTGGCCCCTGTGGACCCTGGAGAGATAGAGAGAGGTCCGCACTTCAATTCACAGTACTTAGTAAATAATTTCTAGTGATTATGATGTAATTAATAGTAGATACTGAATAATTAATAGTAGACACTGAATAATTAATAATAGATAATGAATAATTAATAGTAGACACTGAATAATTAATAGTAGATACTGAATAATTAATAGTAGATACTGAATAATTAATAGCAGATACTGAATAATTAATAGTAGACACTGAATAATTAATAGCAGATACTGAATAATTAATAGTAGATACTGAATAATTAATAGTAGATACTGAATAATTAATAGTAGATAATGAATAATTAATAGTAGACACTGAATAATTAATAGTAGATACTGAATAATTAATAGTAGATACTGAATAATTAATAGTAGACACTGAATAATTAATAATAGATAATGAATAATTAATAGTAGACACTGAATAATTAATAGTAGATACTGAATAATTAATAGTAGACACTGAATAATTAATAATAGATAATGAATAATTAATAGTAGACACTGAATAATTAATAGTAGACACTGAATAATTAATAGTAGATACTGAATAATTAATAGTAGACACTGAATAATTAATAATAGATAATGAATAATTAATAGTAGACACTGAATAATTAATAGCAGATACTGAATAATTAATAATAGATAATGAATAATTAATAGTAGACACTGAATAATTAATAGCAGATACTGAATAATTAATAGTAGACACTGAATAATTAATAGCAGATACTGAATAATTAATAGTAGATACTGAATAACTTATAGCAGATACTGAATAATTAATAGCAGATACTGAATAACTTATAGCAGATACTGAATAATTAATATTAGATACTGAATGATTTATAGCAGATATTGAATAATTAATATTAGATACTGAATAATAAGCCTTAACATTAATAAATAAACAATACGTGTGGTTTATGAAGTCAGTGCAGGTCTCTGATGTTTTGCATAGTATACAGATATCACTGCTCTGAGTGGGGCTGTCAGTCGAGTCTAAGATCAGAAAAGAGAAATCAGACTCAGTGGTAAGCAGAACTTACAGGTGGACCCTGCGGACCCACATCACCTGGACCTCCTGGCAAACCTGGATAGCCCTTTAACAGAGAGAAATCATAAATTAATACCTTTATTTATAATTTTTAATAAACATGTACAGCAATATATATATATATATATATATACCATCTACCCCTACTTATAAACCACCAATCAGCAACCAATACCACTTACATCAAACCTTCTCCTCAGTAACTGTAAACAGTGTTGTTTATGTGATTCAGGTAGATAAATATACACTGCATAGAAAAAAAACATCAGCAGCTGAATTTCATATGTCGTATAAACTATCAGCAGCAGAAAGTGTGTAAATTAGATCCTACAACAAACCCTACAAACACTGTATACAGCACTACACTGTAACCAGACCCCGTACACTTCCTCCCATCCACCCACAGTACTGGTTCTCAGCCCGGCCTGCTGGTGAAGAATCAGTTTTTGTTTGTTGGAGTGTTTACTGTTCTTACCCCGGAGCCCTTCTCCCCTGGTGGACCCAACGGCCCTGCTGGACCACGATCGCCCTGCAAAGACACATACACAGAGCTACTCAAACAACATCACAACACATGATTCCTTTCAAGCTGATGGACCGCTGAGGGACAGTGCTCCGGTCACTCATCTGACTTTCTATACATTTTTATTTTGGTCAGTATTATTTGGGGTCATCTGAGTCGCTTTAGTGTGACTGTCTTCTCGTTTACATCAGAAGATAGGAACCAGTCTGAATAAGAGTCAGTAGTTTTGAATAAGAGTCAGCATATTTGAATAAGAGTCAGTAGTTTTGAATATGAGTCAGCATATCTGAATAAGAGTCAGTAGTTTTGAATATGAGTCAGCATATCTGAATAAGAGTCAGTAGTTTTGAATGAGTCAGCATATCTGAATAAGAGTCAGTAGTTTTGAATATGAGTCAGCATATCTGAATAAGAGTCAGTAGTTTTGAATAAGAGTCAGCATATCTGAATAAGAGTCAGTAGTTTTGAATATGAGTCAGCATATCTGAATAAGAGTCAATAGTTTTGAATAAGAGTCAGTGATCTTTATAAGAGTCAGTAGTTTTAAATAAGAGTCAGCATATCTGAATAAGAGTCAGTAGTTTTGAATAAGAGTCAGCATATCTGAATAAGAGTCAATAGTTTTGAATAAGAGTCAGTGATCTTTATAAGAGTCAGTAGTTTTAAATAAGAGTCAGCATATCTGAATAAGAGTCAGTAGTTTTGAATAAAAGTCAGTAGCTCTGAATAAGAGTCAGCAGTGTTGAATAAGCATCAGCAGCTCTGAATAAGAGTCAGTAAATCTGAATAAGAGTCAGTAGTGTTGAATAAGCATCAGCAGCTCTGAACAAGAGTCAGTAGTTTTGAATGAGTCTGTAGATCTGAATAGAGTCAGTAGTTTTGAATAAGAGTCAGTAGCTCTAAATAAGAGTCAGTAGCTCTAAATAAGAGTCAGTAGCTCTGAATAAGAGCCAGTAAATCTGAATAAGAGTCAGTTGTTTTGAATAAGTCTGTAGATCTGAATAAGAGTCAGTAGTTTTAAATATACGTCAGCAGCTCTGAATAAGAGTCAGTTGTTTTGAATGAGTCGACAGACCTGAATAAGAGTCAGTAGTGTTGAATATGTGTCAGCAGCTCTAAATAAGAGTCAGTTGTTTTGAATGAGTCTGTAGATCTGAATAAGAGTCAGTAGCTCTGAATAAGAGTCAGTAGCTCTAAATAAGAGTCAGTAGCTCTGAATAAGAGTCAGTAGCTCTAAATAAGAGTCAGTAGCTCTGAATAAGAGCCAGTAAATCTGAATAAGAGTCAGTTGTTTTGAATAAGTCTGTAGATCTGAATAAGAGTCAGTAGCTCTGAATAAGAGTCAGTAGCTCTGAATAAGAGTCAGTAGCTCTGAATAAGAGTCAGTAGCTCTAAATAAGAGTCAGTAGCTCTGAATAAGAGTCAGTAGTTTTGAACCATCAGCCACAATTGGAAACGTTTGCTGCTTGAAGCTCTGTCTGTCTTGCTGTGTCTCTTCTTAGGTAAAAAAGATATGGGGTGTTAGGGTGGGGTGGGAGGGTGTCGGGGTGGGGTGGGAGGGTTTTGGGGTGGGGTGGGAGGGCGTTGCAGTGGGGGGAATGTCTGCTTTACCTTTTCTCCAGGTGGGCCGACCACACCTGTAGGTCCAATCAGCCCCACTGGTCCCTGTACACGGAGACAGAGGGGACAAAATGAAAAAGTTAAAACAGACGAGACCTTAAAACACAGTTATTAATCTATCACTCTATTATTATTACGTAACTGATCTGAAAGCTGCTCTAAAGTAAAAGTCCAGGTTTGGGGTCTTATGGTTTAAGAGGACGTTCCTGGATTATTACTCTTCTGTTACACCTTTACGTCCCATAAATCATAACCTGTAATCATCATCACAGGTGTTTATCAGCCAGTTACATCTCTTAGGCTCCTCCAGAAGGTGAGGAAGACGCCGGCGTCTGCGCTATTAGGACGAAGACTTGGTGTAAGTGAGACTCCTCCACGTTTGCTAAGGGGAGTAAATGAGGCTGGATTGACCTTCACTCTGTCCTAATGGCTGCAGTACTGCCTCGACACCGAGGCTCCCATCAGGCCTACATCACAACTCTCTCGCTAGTCGTTAGACTATTGATTGTTTTTACCTCCCCTTCTATATTGGATATATTGGTTTTGGACTTTCGCCTGTTTTTAATCAATTAACCTTTATTTAATCTCTGAGAACATTGATGGTGGCCCTCATTTACAATGTAGTTGAGCACTATGCATTGTAAGGGGATTGAATAAACTAAATAAAATGAAATAAACCGACACAGCCTTTTAATAAGATGTAGATACAAAATATTATAAAATAAAATAAGATATAAAACAAATAAGACAAAAATAAAAATTTTAAAAGTAGGGATCAACAAAATCATAGGTAAGGGAATCGAAGGTAATAAAAATAATAAAGACTACAGACAAATAAATAAAACTAAATACATAAAAGGGTAAAATGTAAGTAAACAATAACTTAGAAGAAAATAAGGAAACGATAAAAGAAAGATAAAATGAAAAGAGCTAAAAAACCAACTAAAACAAACTAAAAACACAAAAACATAAAATCTAAAGTGAGCTAAAACAGTGGCAGGCTGTCTGAAGGTGGTTAGAGAGACTAGGTGTTTAAAGTAATGAAGTGACTCCAGTGAGCTGAGCTTTAGTGTGTTCTGTAGTGAGGTCCAGTTTGCTGGTGCTCGGTAGCTAAAAGCAGATTTTCCCAGTTCACTAAAAACTCTCGGTGCCTGAACGGTGATCCAATCCCCGGAACGAGTCTGGTTTAGCCCTGCTGGTACTCACCTGGGCTGTTTTTAGTCCTAAACCTTTTATTAAAGCCTCTCAAACTTTATCTCTGCACGTGTCTCACTTCTGTACAGTCCTGACGCCTCTTACTGCCCCCAAGCTTTTCCAGACCAGCTCCAGACGTCCGTCATTCGGTTCAACATTAACTCCATCAGCACTTTAAAAAGGAAGCTTTGGGTGCTCTACAGGACACACAGGCGAGGTACGTCCCCCAGTGAACGAATCCAGGCTCAGGCTTCCAGCAGTCCGTCCAAAACTACAGCAGTAAATTCAGTTTTGCTCACTCTGTTAGACTCACGATGCTTCAGCAGAGAGCATGAAGCCAAATTCATGTATGTTTTAGAGAAAGTGCTGATTTAGGATCAGTTCTGCTGGACTCAGGGTCTGTGCTCACTAAAAGTGTATTGAAAAGTAAATATGAAAGTGAGTTCAATTAATCTCCTTGTTAAGTTTATGTTAATAAGCAACTAAATGCTTTCCAATGGCTCTGAGTGGGTATCACTAACCACAGGCACCGTACAACATACACAACTGCTTTGCCACGGCATGTAATCCCAACATGTTACTGTTCTGAGGCCTGAAGTAGGAAATATTGAATTTATGGTGCTATCAAACCCTGTTATGCTACCATAAACTCACTCACTCGCTCACATTTAGCAGGCTCTCCAAACGGGGGCAATATTAAGCGTTTGGTGCTTCGCATCAGTGATACCATGTGTTCTTGTTTATACAAAGCAGATGCATGTTCTCTGCTGACTCTCGGCATCACTAATAAACTAATTTACGACGTGCCAACACCAGAATACGGATGGTCAATGATCATTTACTGATATTACCAACATTCTTAGAGAAACACAATATATCATTATACCACAGGGGATGCCTGTTTATACCAGCAGCACTGATTTTGTGGGTCGGACACTAAGGCTGCCCCTTAACTCCTTTCTGTAGCCCCCTAGTGGCCAATCGATAGATGTTTTTAATAAATATAATCATATAAATTTTTTCTTCCTTGTATTTTTTTGTTCCTTGTTTCGTGTTGAGCTGCTAGCGAGTAATGAGGGATGAAATGTGAGGGCCGAGAACCTCCTGCTGGGGAAACAGCTCACAACAAAGATATCTGTGTACAAAAAATGTATTTCCATTTTTAACTATTTTTATTTTTTTACATCTTTCATAAACAGCAGCTGCCGTTTACATTGTGTAAAAATATTAGGATGATTGGACCAATAGAAATGCTCCAAAATAGCTTGAAAAATCTTTTGGTTCCATTGACTTACATTAAAAGTAAAGACGTTTTTTTTGGTGCCCATGGTTTGGGCCAGTTTTGGGAATAAGATGTTTCCATCAACACTAATCCAGGGCTAACTTATTGAAACTTGAAGAAACTGCATTTGCCTGAGAAACCATAAACTCAAACAATGTTTGATTTAGAAGTTTTAGACCTCCATGTTTTTCTCTTTATCTATCATCCCAACTCACCACACGTGAAACAGTGTTTCAGATTCAGTTTAGTATCTCATCAGATCACACGTTCTCAACATAGAACCTTCTAGAAAGAAGTTCTGTAAGAAGAAATGGAAGCTTTCATTACAGAAAGGCGACTGTTACGCAACTGGAAATAAGCTGTTCCGCTTTGTCGTCTGGATTACAGCCAATTACAGGGAATTAGTAAACGAGTGGGCTCACCATGTGTGCCTGAACTGGATTTCTATCTATTGTCTTTTAAGTACTTGTGATTCCTTGGAAGACTTGCGATTACAGCACTCCACTTCCCGAGAGCCTACGTGTGCAGGCGATCCTACTGGCTGGAAATCAGGGCTGGGAAAAGGTGCGGTACGCAACACTCAGCTGAACTCCTGAACCCTGAGTGAGCGTAAATCAGCGATGGCACGGAATGTGGCCAGTTCAGCGTAAACATAATTTACATACTTTCCTAAAACGCTGGTACAGAGCTGTTCCCCATCCCGGTCCCACTATCTGCTTCCCTGAAGGTTTCTCAGAGAGCCCTGACCTCCTGGATTTATTGTAGAAGCTCCTTATGACATACTGATTGTCAAAAACCAACGTTTACGTTCTCCGCGACTGGAAAATGGCCCAACAGTAGCGAGGAGAATACTCGAGTTTTCCATGGTGACGTTTTATTATGTATTTTTCCCCCCAGGCTCTGATCATCAATCTCCTGTTGGAGGGGGGGCGCAATCAGGGGAACGAAAGGAGGAGGTGTTACTGAGGAACTCTGGCAGGGATCCACATTTGGCTCAAATGGAGGCCAATTTTCTCCGTTGGAACTGAAGCAGAGCTGCTCTTGTCAGGTTCTCCCAGCTCTTAACTAAGTTATTAAACTTCACTACATGCTGCAGGCTTGGAAATCAACCAAATCAATAGATGAAGTATGTTGGAATAAGCTCCTGGCAAGAGCTCTTTCATTAAGACTGTGCCATGTACAATACATGTCCAAAAGTATCCAGACACCCCTTCAGCTTATGGTACATCCATTAATGACACAGTTTGTATAGTCTCCATAGAACAGCACTGACCAATACAATAGGACGTTCTAAAGCAGCTGCACATGAGTCTCTGGTCATCATGCCCAAGCATCACCTGGAGGGGTATTAAAACCCCTGTATACTCATTTTCATTATTCTCTTATTCTCTGTTTTCTTCTGTTCGAGGGACTAAATTTGGCTTATTTTATGGTGTTATCTAGTCTGTGGCCAAGTCACACTGTGCTATCATGATGAAATGCTTCCCTGTCTGTGGAACCATTAAACTCTGCTACCATAGTAAAAAGATTCCCAGTCCCAAACCCAGTTAAACTCTGCTACCATAATGAAAAGATTCCCAGTCTGTGGCCCAGACAAACTCCTCTACCATGGTAAAAAAAAAAAGTCTTCCAATCCCTGACCCAATCAAAGTCCGCCACTGCGGTAAAGATTTCCACTCCAAAACCCAGTCAAACTCTGCTACTGTGATGAAGAGCTTCCCAGTCTTTGGCCCAGTCAACTTCCTCTTTATGGTGAAAAGCCTTCCAGTCTAAAAGCCAGTCAAACTCCACTACTGTGGTCAAAAGACTCTCAGTCTGTGACCCAGTTAACCTCCTCTACTGTGATGTAAAGCCTTCCAGCCCAAAACCCAGTCAAACTCCTCTACTGTGTTGAAAAGCCTTCCAGTCCAAAACCCAGTCAAACTCCTTTACTGTGTTGAAAAGCCTTCCAGTCCAAAACCCAGTCAAACTCCTTTACTGTGTTGAAAAGCTTTCCAGTCCAAAACCCAGTCAAACTCCTCTACTGTGTTGAAAAGCTTTCCAGTCCAAAACCCAGTCAAACTCCTCTACTGTGTTGAAAAGCTTTCCAGTCCATAACCCAGTCAAACTCCTCTACTGTGTTGAAAAGCTTTCCAGTCCAAAACCCAGTCAAACTCCTTTACTGTGTTGAAAAGCTTTCCAGTCCAAAACCCAGTCAAACTCCTTTACTGTGTTGAAAAGCTTTCCAGTCCAAAACCCAGTCAAACTCCTCTACTGTGATGTAAAGCCTTCCAGCCCAAAACCCAGTCAAACTCCTCTACTGTGTTGAAAAGCTTTCCAGTCCAAAACCCAGTCAAACTCCTCTACTGTGTTGAAAAGCTTTCCAGTCCAAAACCCAGTCAAACTCCTCTACTGTGTTGAAAAGCTTTCCAGTCCAAAACCCAGTCAAACTCCTTCACTGTGTTGAAAAGCTTTCCAGTCCAAAACCAAATCTAACTGCTCCACCATGGTAAAAAGTCTCCCAGTCTGTGGCCCAGTCTAACTCCTCTTTTGTGGTAAACACACACACACACACACACACACACACACACACACACACACACACACACACACAGCTCAGTATGTCAGTATCTAGAGTCCTGCATGTGGAATGATTTATGAAAAGAGCCACACACACCATTGCGGTGTTATGCAGCGTCTGAGAGTTATAACCTGGGGCCACAGGAGCATGTTTGAGGACAAAGCAGACTAAGAGCATCACCGGCTGTAAAACTGTACCAGCTGATTTAGGAGTGACAGGAGCTTTTCAGAGAACAGCCACATCACAGGGTCATCTCAGAGTCAGTCACAACGAGGAAGATGTAGACATCAATCAGTACTGCCCTCCACTCTCTCACTGTCTGAGTGCTTTTTAATCATTAATCAATACTAAATCTGCATAACCCAATCAGCTTATCATGTGAAAGCAGTGCACTGAATTCATTCAGCAGCTTCAGGTTATGTTCGAATCAAAAATCTGATCTCAGTGATTTTACGTGTGTTGTTAGTAGCAGACAGCCTGGGTTGACTATTTTAAAACTGATCACCCAGAATTTTAATACTCTAGAGTTACTCAGAATGGAGCAATAAAGAATTAACATCCAGTGAACAGCAGAACAGAAACAACTTGTCAATGAAAGAGGTCAGTGGAGAATGGCTAGACTGGCTCAATCTGACAGAAAGACTATGGTAGCTCAGATAACCACTGTGTTGAACTGTGGCGCAGAAGAACATCTCAGCAGGCACAACACGTCCAACCTTGAGGGCTACAACAGAAGACCATGTCAGGTTCCCCCTCTCTCAACCAAGAACAGAAAGCGAAGGCCGCAGTGGACCCAGGATCACCTGTGTTTCTGCTGCCGTCCACAGATGGTAGGGTTGGATTTTGGCACCCACGGCATAAATCCAGTCCAGGCTGGTGGAGGTGGTGTAATGAGGTGTGGTATGTTTTCTCAGCACACTTTGAAACCCGAAGTGTTAACACCATCAATCAGCACTTCAATGCTCAATGGCTTGAGCACTGTTGGTCACCATGTGTGTCCCATCATGACCACAGTTTACCATCTTCTAACGGCTACGTCCGGCATGATGATGCACCGTGATATCTCAAACAGGCTTCATGACCATGAGTTCTTCACTTCAGTGTTCTTCACTAGACTTCCCAGTCACTGGATCTGAATCCAGTAGAACTCCTATGGGACGTGGTGGAACGGGAACATGAGAACGCTCTTCAAAAAACCTGCAGAACCTCTAAGGAATGTTTCCAGCATCTTGTCTAATCCATACCATGAAGAGCTGAGGCTGTTTCAGAAGCTCAGTGAGGCCCAACCTGGTATTAGTATAGAGTTCCTAAGTGCTCAGTGAGGGTAACTGCTGGAGACAATGTGCTCTCTATTAACTGACATGGCGAGATAGACATGAACGAGAAACTTTAAAGTGCGGGATGGGGAGGTTGTGCTCTTCTCCAGAAGAGAAGAAAGCTTGGAGAAGAAGCGTCTTTGTTAGACTCAGCAGGCTATAAAGCTCTAATCTGCATTTTGTCCTCGTCTTATTTGTTTGGACAGTGATGTCATGGTGTTCATGAGAAGTCTCGAGTGTTGCAGATGTGCGTCTAACCGCAGAGCTCCACTCGTTCAGACGGTCTGAAGGTACAGGGCTTGGGGCTAATGCCTCACACATGTGAGGAACGCAGCTCCAGCCTTTTTCCCGAAATCCGATTATACTTAATATGTAAAATACTATAACAGCAATATAAACGTCCACAGTAACAGTTTAGTCAGAAAAAGCTAACATGGCAATGAGAGACAGATGTTACGCTCTGATAGCTGCATCCTGGCCACTCAATCTTCAATGCTCAATCTTTAGAACCAAAAACGATGATGAAACTGGGGGACCATTACAATGTGGGCAGTATGAGGGTCATCCCAGCAGCGTGTTTCAATCAACCTTGCATTAATTAGCAAACACACTCTACTGTAGATGCACACGATGGGCTGCTTTGGGCTGTTTTTAAAACATGTGGTTTAGTGTGAGATGGTTCAGATGTTCTTCAAAGTAGTGGTGATGGGAACCAGGGGTCTCCATGTCTACAACACAAATATAGACATTGTATCTACCATCAAACCCACCAGTGAACCTACACCCATGTATTCTGAGATTTAATAAAACCTGGAACCCCTTTTTACACTACTTGGAGAATCTATCCTTGCTAGACTTGCCTTAAGACCATGACTGAATTAATATAACCCTGTGGTATTTTGTTTCCCATTTCCTCAACTATGATGGCGGCTTATTGTGAACTTTACAACTATTTATTTTTATCTTTAATTTTAATTTTAATTTTTTTGTATTTTTTTATTTATTTAGTTCTGTTTCTGCAGTTGTATTTGTATTTATTTGCCAAAACCCTAATAAACAGATTGTCCAAAAAAAAAAGGAACTACAGTAGGGTTCAAAAGTCTTTGGACACATAAGCTGATTTCTTTATCTCAGCAATAAGTGCATTTTCACCTGCAAGAACATCAGATATCATTAGAACAGCATATGAGGACGAAAACTGTCTTTACTTTCAATGGAAGTCAATGGAACCAGAATGTTTCCCAAGCTATTTTGGAGCATTTCTATTGGTCCATTAAGCATGAAATTTTCATATATTATTAATGGCAGCTGCTGCGATCAATCAGAGTGGATATTCAGCACCACTGTCAACAGTTCTGACTCCGGAAGTTTCCCCAGAACTGAGCGTTTCACATCAAACCACCACTTAACACTGTAACTATGCAGCAATAAAACACTGGACTGAGTAATTTCCGTTTTAACTCTCGTCCAATCAGTGAAGGTTCTCAGGATCAGACTTGAGTGGCTGTTGTTTCATGTACACATTCTGTCCATTTTCCCAGACCGTGTCCAGCGACCCCCCCAATATAGGACCCCTTTCACGAGAGACGGCCAGTCTAAACAAACAACTGACCAACCAAACAAACAGGCTGGAGCTTTTCAACTTCAAAACACTTCACAGATCCGGCCGCGGAGGGGCGGAAAACGCTGCCGGATCTGAGAACATTCCGGATTGTTTTTATTTACAAAGAAGTGGGTCAGGAGCCCAGCGAGACGCCGCAAGCCTTGGCGAACGGCAGAAGAGGAGCAAAACCAAACCAGAAAACTGGGGAGGGCTTACCGGAGGGCCACTCTTTCCGATGCCGCCGGGGTCCCCGACTTCACCCTGTGAACACAAAGCAACACAAACAAACAAATCAATAAACACAACGTGTGGCATCCTACCCGAACTCCCGGGCCGGGCCGGGCCAGGCGGCGGGCGGCGACGCCTGCTGCGCAGTTACGGCGGGTTTATTGCGAATACTGTTATTACCACGTAATTACAGCGCAGGCAGAATTCCAGTGCCATTATAATGAGCCACACAGCTAATTTATTACCCAACAAACATCCCCTTTAACGGAGCTGTCAGAGCTGCGGCAGCCTTAAAGGGAAGGTGGCTCACACACCAACATGGAACACTCGCCTACTAGGTCAGTAGGTACTAGATTGTAGGCAGTATGTACAGCAGTGGGCCTTTTTCAGTACGGGGGTGTTTAGTATCCACACAACCTTGGACGCACTACGTCCACTAACATCCTTTAACACGAGACCACCACTGTACACGTCCTGCTCATTAAAAGCTCCATTCAGACTTTATTTTAGATCCTGTTTGTGACACTGAGCTGTAGACAGTGTCGAGCTGTAACTCAGAGAAGATAAATTTAGAAGCTTAATCATTTTTTGGTGAATTGTGGGATAGCACAGTGTACTGCAGTCTCATATTAAAAATGTCCCTCTATTCAGGAGGTCATCCAGGTAACGTTCACGCACTACTCAATGAAATACTGATTATTCAGACACACTGGATGCGCTCACCTACTGAGTTAGGTTCCATTTCAGAACCACTGACTACTTTACTAACAGCCTCAAATCCTGAAATTGTATCAGACTTGTTAATATTTACAGCCCCAACATACAACCACAACAACAACCAGCAACCAGAACATTTACACACAACCACAACAACAACCAGCAACCAGAACATTTACATACAACCACAACAACAACCAGCAACCAGAACATTTACATACAACCACAACAACAACCAGCAACCAGAACATTTACACACAACCACAACACCAACCAGAACATTTACACACAACCACAACACCAACCAGCAACCAGAACATTTACACACCACCACAACAACCAGCAACCAGAACATTTACACACAACCACAACAACAACCAACAACCAGAACATTTACATACAACCACAACAACAACCAGCAACCAGAACATTTACACACAACCACAACACCAACCAGAACATTTACACACAACCACAACACCAACCAGCAACCAGAACATTTACATACAACCACAACAACAACCAGCAACCAGAACATTTACACACAACCACAACAACAACCAGAACATTTACACACAACCACAACACCAACCAGCAACCAGAACATTTACACTCAACCACAACACCAACCAGCAACCAGAACATTTACACACAACCACAACACCAACCAGCAACCAGAACATTTACACACAACCACAACACCAACCAGCAACCAGAACATTTACACACAACCACAACACCAACCAGCAACCAGAACATTTACACACAACCACAACAACAACCAGCAACCAGAACATTTACACTCAACCACAACACCAACCAGCAACCAGAACATTTACACACAACCACAACAACAACCAACAACCAGAACATTTACATACAACCACAACAACAACCAGCAACCAGAACATTTACACACAACCACAACACCAACCAGAACATTTACACACAACCACAACACCAACCAGCAACCAGAACATTTACACACAACCACAACAACAACCAGAACATTTACACACAACCACAACACCAACCAGCAACCAGAACATTTACACACAACCACAACAACAACCAGAACATTTACACACAACCACAACACCAACCAGCAACCAGAACATTTACACTCAACCACAACACCAACCAGCAACCAGAACATTTACACACAACCACAACACCAACCAGCAACCAGAACATTTACACACAACCACAACACCAACCAGCAACCAGAACATTTACACACAACCACAACAACCAACCAGCAACCAGAACATTTACTGAAAATTCAGATCCCACATCTTTAACAGAATCCTGAACAACTTTAACTCTGCAGTCTGTACGTTTCACTCCAGACAGTTTCTCCAACACTCGGAGCAGCTTCAGCTCAGCGTTCAACACTGAAGAGACTGAAGAGACGAGCAGCTCCACCTTTATTAGCACCACAACCTCCAACAGTGACTGGAAGTAGCAGCCATGCTGTGTGAGTGGATCACTGTGTGCTGGTTGAAGCAGATCATCTTCAACTGAAAGTTTCACAGAGACACCTTTCATCTACTTTGTGTTTGATGTCCAGATGAAAGAGAGTAGCTGGTACAGGTAATGTTAGACACTAGCCGCTCCAAGTAACCAGTACAGCTACCTAAACAGTATAAGGGCAGAGCTTATTTACACAGAGGCTCATTTTGTTTTGTCTGTTTCGACATCGTTGTGTCTGTGTGATCATCACAGCGTCTCACTGTAAACCAGCCAATCAGAGCAGAGCTCACTGAATTATTCAAGAGCTCAGCTACAAAGGGAAACAGTGTTTCATTCTAGGAGCAGGTTATAGAGTGTAAAAGGGTGTAAAACTGTATCTGGTGACCAAAACCACACATACCTTCTAGGTAGAACATCAGAGAACAATGTCTCTGTTTACTACGACCTCTTTTAGGGTGGAGGTTGTTCACACAGTAAGATGTGAGACTGTACTTATAAATTATTATCATTTATATTGATTTACTGCTTATAATTATTGAGATATTGAGTAGTTTCAACAAACATCACATCATATGTCCTCATAGTGCGGCTCTAACTCTTCATATCTTTACCTTCGGTCCCTCGAGTCCCGACTCGCCTATATAACCTTTCCGTCCAGGTCGGCCCTGAAACACACACAGCGTAGCCATCTATATTAATAATAACTAATAATAAATATTAATATTATACAACTGTACGGCTGTGTGAAGAGAGAGAGCACACTGACACACTCTCTGGTAGGACAGGAGAGACACTTACAGTGGGTCCAGGTTTGCCAGGTGGACCCAAAGGGCCTTCATCTCCCTGTAAAACACACACACACAAGAAGCACCTCAATACAACACTGCAGGGATAAAACACAAAAGTCTTTATCTGATCAATAAGTATATGTTCTCCAGTAAGAACAGCAGATCTGATTAGAACAGATGTAAATAATCATACATACAATACAAAGTAACATGAATATGTTATTGTGAGAGAAGTAGATCAGATCTTGATCCAGTTTGAAGAACAAAGTTAGGTTCCAGATTTCTCCTGGACGCCCCAGACATTGTATGAATGTATTCAGTTCCTTCAGCAGTAATCTTGATTTAGCTTAATGAAGTACTGAGCAGTCAAAGCAGGTATTAGATGAGAACTGATAATAACACTGGGTTGTTTATAGAAGGAGAAGCTTGGAAAGGGTTAAATAAACACACTGGCGTATGTAAAAGCTCTACTTACTCTATTAATACTGTTTAATAATTAATAATAAAGTGTTTACTGAGTAAATAAAAACTTTTAACACACATCTACATTCCCAGCGCGCTGTAAAGGCTGTAAAGGCTGTAAAGGCTGTAAAGGCTGTAACTGGGGACGGTGTGTTCAGTCGTTCCTGGAGGCTCTGAAATCCGGGCTGTTAGGAAAACTGTGGCAATTCGTTTTTCCTGTTGGGAACTTCTCCAGCCACGGACTGGAAACTGGAGCGGAAGCTTTGGCACGCCGTAGCCGCTGAACACCTTACTCTGCTGTTAATGTCACAGTGTTCTGGCACACTCGCTCGGCACCTCAACACAGCAGCTCCGGCAAACTGTGTGTGTGTGTGTGTTTTTGTACATTTTCAGGACTAACTGCACAGAATGTTCTACACGTAGTGATAATGTTGGTGATAATATGATACAGTTTGAGTCTCTTGGGGACGATATTATATATAAAAAGTTATTTGTTCCAGACAGGAAGCTTTTATTTACTCTAATACACTTTATTATTAAATATTAATCAGTATTAATAGAGTAAGTAGTGGTTTTACATACGTCAGTGTGTTTATTTAACCCTTTCCAAGCTTCTCCTAAACAACCCAATATTATTTACAGTTCTTAAACACCAAATTAAATCACAGTGCACAGACAGTCAGAGAGGTGTGTGTGGAAGACAAAGACATGAGAAGCGTACCTCTGTTCCCTTTGGCCCCGGAGGCCCCTGAGGGCCCCTCGCTCCCTGATTACCCTACAAAGAAACACACACACATACACATACACATTAAAGCAACTTTAAACTTTACACTTTACCTGTACACAGGTAGGTGAAGGTGGTGTTACAGTTTACCTGTACACAGGTAGGTGAAGGTAGTGTTACAGTTTTCCTGTACACAGGTAGGTGAAGGTAGTGTTACAGTTTAGCTGTACACAGGTAGGCGAAGGTAGTGTTACAGTTTACCTGTACACAGGTAGGTGAAGGTAGTGTTACAGTTTACCTGTACACAGGTAGGTGAAGGTGGTGTTACAGTTTACCTGTACACAGGTAGGTGAAGGTGGTGTTACAGTTTACCTGTACACAGGTAGGTGAAGGTAGTGTTACAGTTTACCTGTACACAGGTAGGTGAAGGTGGTGTTACAGTTTACCTGTACACAGGTAGGTGAAGATGGTGTTACAGTTTACCTGTACACAGGTAGGTGAAGGTGGTGTTACAGTTTACCTGTACACAGGTAGATGAAGGTGGTGTTACAGTTTACCTGTACACAGGTAGGTGAAGATGGTGTTACAGTTTACCTGTACACAGGTAGGTGAAGGTGGTGTTACAGTTTACCTGTACACAGGTAGGTGAAGGTGGTGTTACAGTTTACCTGTACACAGGTAGGTGAAGGTAATGTTACAGTTTACCTGTACACAGGTAGGTGAAGATGGTGTTACAGTTTACCTGTACACAGGTAGGTGAAGGTGGTGTTACAGTTTACCTGTACACAGGTGGGTGAAGGTACTGTTATTGGTATAGTGTATAGGTGGATACTCAGTTGGGGAATTGAACACCAGTCCACAGCAGCAGTGTAATTCGTTACACTATGTTAATGCTCATGACATTTCTTGAGAGAAAGGAAATCTAAGTATGCTAGAACATTCCCATTTCCGGCAGAGTGAAAACCAGCCATGGGAATCACCATCTTCAGTCCCTTCTTGTTATTATGGCCTGCTCACTGCTAATCAGGATTCAGAGGCTTATGGGTTACACACCTTTGGTCCTGGAGGGCCATTGGGACCGGGAACGCCGATGTCGCCGGGAAATCCCTGAAAAGGGAGGAAAGGAAAGGATATTAGTGAGAAGAAGACAAAGTAGCTGTATGACAGCTCACATGACAAATGTTTTTTTTTCTATTTTTTCCACCAAGTCGGCAGGACCACACCAGCATCTCATGTGGTCACTCCCAACGTTTCCATTGCTATCCTTCAGCCATGGGAGGTTGTTGAGATAAGAGGGGGAGGACGTAGGCCAGCTACTACAAATCAGACCATGGTGAGTTGGGGGAAGACTGTTCCACTGAGGGCTCTAGTACAGGTTTGAGAGCTACACTGAACCAGAGCTGGAGAACAACCCTCTTCCAAATAAAGGTTCCCAAGAGGTTCCCAGACTTGGAAGCAGGGCTTTCTTGTATTTCCTATACGCATTTCCTATATGGAGAGCCGGGTTCATCATTCGAGCTGGGAAACTGTAGGCATGAGGGCACAACCGGCGACTGGTTTCGCTAAATAGGCCACTAAAAACGAACCAGGCAGTTTAATATAGAGGTGCGACTGGCGACTACTCCAGAGGCTGATAGCACTAGCACTACATGGACTTACCACAAAGACAACCATCTCAGTTATGTTCTCCAAGAGAAAGTGTGACGCATGGTGGTGTGAGGTCATCACACAAGGGTGCAATGCTTGATCTTCTTTTTAAAATGAATGCTATTTGAACCCAAAATACCAAAAAGAAGCAGAGGGTCTTCGGAAGGTGTTGTGTTCACAGAAGTCCACTAGATGGCAAAACGCTTGTGCCTAAGACGTTTGCTTCTTGATCTGCGGCGACTCAGCATTTGCAGCCCAGATGCGGTCATGTTTAACCAGACAGGGCCTCTAGGAAAGTCCTTCCTATTGATAATTACCAAAAAACGTCCAGCCGCAGAGCGGAGCGCCCGAGAGAGCGCAGATGGAGATGGTGAAGAAAGGCCTGCAGTTCACTAGTTATCAATTCAAGTTCCCTAAGCAAGACCAGTTGGCATCAAAGACTCTGTCCTAAAGGAACATACAACACTGTAGCTTTCGCGAGTGTTCCTCAAGTACCCTAAACCCTCAGCATCTGAGGACCACATGCCCCGAGAAGAAGCTGTTATGCTAGCGCCGTGCTATTTCCACACAGCTTCGTGACCTAGAGCGCCGACTTCAAACAGAAACACGGACCAAGTCGGAACCTGACTGCTCTTAAAACACATCTGTGCTGCCCGGAATTAGCGTATCAACTCGTTTTGTAATTGAGAGCCAAAATGGACAATGCTAAAGCTGCTAATTATCTATCAAAGCTAACAGAGCTTTACAGCATTGCATAAACAAAGCCACGCTAGGAATGTCCATTCGATTTCAGGGCTTTCGGAAGTGCAAACCTTCCAACCGTGTTTTTCCACATCAAAGACACGGAGAAATACCTTCCTGATGGTAGCTTCATTAAACAGGACCTTGGAGAGCTTTCTGGCATACGCAGTGCACGGCCTGCATTAGCATTAAATAAAGGTACAGATGTATGACATGCTTGAACTTAGCCTGCCCGGAATAACCTGTGGTACTCCAGGACCAGGACCAGGAACTAGACCTCGTTTACCAACCCAAATTTCCAAAAACCCACTCGCGCAATTTTCTCAAAGATTTTAACGTTCGTCAGTCTTTTCCTATTGTACTTAGGTCAGAACAGAATCGCCGTTTTCTCGAGAACATCTGATGTAGACACCTTCTCTTTTTAAAGGACCTTCTCCCAGAACACATTTAGAAGATCCTGGATAACTTCAGAAGAAACTGGTGAATGAGGCCCATCGGCAGTAGCCTTGAAAACCAAGATTAATTATTCCAGCAATCTAGAAGTCTTTCTTCTCCAGTAGTGTTCCTTGGAGTTTTGGAGGTCACACGTTAAGGGTACGGTGTTGGGTACAGCTCAGGGTAAGGCACAGGGTATGGTGTGGGGTACCTGGTACATTGTACTTTACAGGTACGGTATAGTATATAGTACAAGACTTGCTCACTAACCTCTAGCCCACGACTGTTCCCTTCCTCTACACGTCTTCTACATCTTTACGATCAATGGCAAAGTTCACAATCTTCGTTTTCTTCATACTGAGCCCCCCTTTTCACTCTGTTCTATGGCTTTCCTTAAATGGGCCACGTGTACTAGAACATTCCACTTGAACATTACAAAGCTGAAGATACATTTGAACAGTCAGTTTTAGATGGGCCAGAGATAGACCTCGGCCCACTGGGCCAGCACTGCCCTTGTTTTCTGGCAATGTGTTTGGACTGATAATGCCAGATGTATTAAGGGTGACCAATTCTGGTCCTAGGGGGCCGGAGTCCTGCAGGATTGGGGTCTTTTTTACTGCTCTACAAGCTTATTAACCTGGGTGGGTAACTGCTGAGGGAAGAGAACATTGTGTTGTGTTGAGACAGTAACGAGATATGAAAGTGGCTTACCTCAGGTCCAGGTGGGCCTGGTGGTCCTGGAGCTCCGAGGTCTCCTATTTTCCCCTTTCAGGCAGAAGAAAAGTGACAGAATGTGAACAGAAGTGTCACATATACACACAACAGTAGACACACCCTGCCAGTTAATCCCTGAAGGCTTCACTGGGATTTAGCTGTTTTTCTTATATTAGATCCTTCCATACATGATAAGGTTCTGGAAGCGCTCTGGTGGGGTTAAGTGGGACTAGTTATCAGTTTGTCTTGCAATAATGCTTCACTGTTGGCACGCGCTGGATGGAAACTGCAGCAGCCAAACACAAAACAAACCCTGATAGCTTTAGATGCTAACGCAAGCCACGGCAGCTCTCCTTCCTCTCCCGGTGCCAGCATAAAGCGCTTTTAAAACAGGCGCAGGTACAAAACGTCAATCAGCTGCAAGCTCGGTCTTGCCAAACCGAAGGCCAGCGAAGCTTTCCTCACGTTAACGCAGCGCACGCTGCGAGCAGAGAGTGGACTGGAGGCTAAACAGGTGTTTGCAGCATGCAAAAACAAACTGCGAGCAGCTATTGTGCTTCACCAGCACTGAAGGTGAAGGTAATGCCGTCTGGTTCTTAAATACACGCTGTGTTTACAGAGTTTTCTCAGTAATGAGGTGCTGTGCTGGTGACTGGCCAGCATACCGCTGGTCCGGGTTTCCCACGTGGGCCGGGTGGTCCGGGAACGCCGGCAGGCCCCTGTACGAACAACAACAACAACAACAGTGTGAAAGGTTACTAGCCTGTCATTAAAATTCTTAAAAAAAGATACTATTTTATTTCATCAATATGCCAATCCTAATAACGTTAATCAGCATCAAATCGTTTAAAACAGCAGGTGTTGTATTAATTAACATTCCCGTAACGTTCCCAGCTGTTTTCCCTACCTTGTCGCCTTGATAGCCATATTCTCCGGGCTCCCCTCTGGCTCCAGGTTCACCCTAGATTACAGCATCACACAGCAGACTTAGTGCGGCTGGAGCTTTACATTCAAAGACACCCTGAGATAGGCTTTGAAATGCTGCGTTCACATGTTTGCGGTGGACGGACGTTGGAAAACTGGAAAATTCTGCCACTGCAAGCCTGAACGTTCCCTCAGGAATTCAATGTTCCCTATTTTTTCCCAATCAACCACAGCTGGGGCTATGGACGCCTAATGTCTTGGTGTTGGGTTCCAGGTAAGCCCGGTATTAAGTAACACAACACAACAAATAATCTACACTGATAACTCTGAGCACCCATTTTTGGCAGTAATGCCAACATTTGTGTGGCTGCATGCGGCAGTCGGCTGTGTAAAAATTGTAATGGCATTACTTTACTCATTACTTCCTGGAATATGTAATCTAATACCTCATCACTTTTAAGTTACATCCTGAAACCCATTCAAATATACTGAGATCAAATCTACAAACATATCTGGAATGTACACACCAATTAATCTTTCAGTAGTTTATTATATATTAATTTAGGAACAGATTGTATCAGTAGTATGTAACGTGTATAGAATGGACTTCACTTACTCTGTGTTACTTATTTCCTCAGAACAAGTCAGTGTATTTTAGCAATAGAAAAATAAAGTTCAATAAAGCTTTCTCTAGAGGCACAACAAAACATTACTAACATAAGCATTTCACCACAGGCATATAAGAACTAAGTATAAGAACTGAGTATAAGAACTGAGTATAAGAGTATAAGGACTGAATATACAAGTATAAGAACTAAATATAAGAGTATAAGAACTGAGTATAAGAACTGAATATAAGTGTATAAAAACTAAATATAAGAGTATAATAACTGAGTATAAGAACTGAGTATAAGTGTATAAGAAATGAGTATAAGAACTGAGTATAAGTGTATAAGAAATGAGTATAAGAACTGAGTATAAGTGTATAAGAAATGAGTATAAGAGTACAAGAACTGAGTATAAGAACTGAATATACGAGTATAAGAACTAAATATAAGAGTATAAGAACTGAGTATAAGAACTGAGTATAAGTGTATAAGAAATGAGTATAAGAACTGAGTATAAGAACTGAGTATAAGTGTATAAGAAATGAGTATAAGAACTGAGTATAAGAACTGAATATACGAGTATAAGAACTAAATATAAGAGTATAAGAACTGAGTATAAGAACTTAGTATAAGTGTATAAGAAATGAGTATAAGAGTATAAGAACTGAGTATAAGTGTATAAGAAATGAGTATAAGAGTATAAGAACTGAATATACGAGTATAAGAACTGAATATACGAGTATAAGAACTGAGTATAAGAGTATAAGAACTGAGTATTTGAGTATAAGAACTGAATATACGAGTATAAGAACTGAGTATAAGAGTATAAGAACTGAATATACGAGTATAAGAACTGAATATACGAGTATAAGAACTGAGTATTTGAGTATAAGAACTGAATATACGAGTATAAGAACTGAGAATAATAGTACAAGAACTGAATATACGAGTATAAGAACTGAGTATTTGAGTATAAGAACTGAATATACGAGTATAAGAACTGAGTATTTGAGTATAAGAACTGAATATACAAGTATAAGAACTGAGAATAATAGTATAAGAACTGAATATACGAGTATAAGAACTGAGAATAATAGTATAAGAACTGAATATACGAGTATAAGAACTGAGAATAATAGTATAAGAACTGAATATACGAGTATAAGAACTGAGTATAAGAGTATAAGAACTGAGTATACGAGTATAAGAACTGAGTATAAGAACTGAGTATTTGAGTATAAGAACTTAGTATAAGAGTATAAGAACTGAGTATAAGAACTGAGTATAAGAGTATAAGAACTGTAATGCGTTACATTGTACTGCGTTACCCCAACACTAGTAACGTTTCTCAACTTTACTGTCATTATACCAACACAAGGCTGTACAGTATAACCACTACCTGCAGTACTAAAAAGAAAAAACAACATAAAACATGTGAACGCAGCATTAACTCATATAAGCAACTCATATAATCTAGATTTCTGAAGGGGAACAACTGAAAGTAACAATCTACTACTGCAATAACAGTCACTGCTGTCAACAACTACAAGACTCAAGTACAGTGAGGATCCTATCATAGCTGGTCTAAACCTGTCTGGGGTACAATACAGCAACTAATATTATTAACATAGCATCACTGTCCAAAGAAAAACAGATGTTTTTTATGTCCTGTGAGAATTTTATCATGAATGGACCAATAGAAAGGCTCCAAAATCACTTGGAACAAAGCCTCTTTACATCAACTTACATTTAAAAAAGTCCAGAGCGTTTCTGGCCTCTCCTGTAAAGCTACTATTTTAATATTTTCCTTTGGACAGTGACTCTACTAAAGCTATCACTATGACCGTCCTCTGACCTAAATGTTAGTTCGAGCGAAACTAAATCTACAACTGTCCAGAACTTGTGGCTCAAAACATGTACAGATTCACTGCAATAATAGAAATATTTAGATCACCTTATCACCTTTCAATCCAGGTGGCCCCACCCCTCCCGCCAGGCCCTGCCAATGACAGAAGAGGTGGTTTTCAACAGAGGTTTATATTGTCCGCCAGTGAGGTTACAAAGGACGGGCGGTCATTACCTGAGATCCCACGATGCCAGGCAGTCCACGAGGTCCCTCAGGCCCAACATCTCCCTGAGAAAGACAAGGTACACCATTTTATCTTTAGATCTTCAGATCTTAGATGTTTTCTGGTAGATGACGTGGAACTTTGGTTCAAATGTTGGTACAATATTCAGAGGCTGCTTGTAGGGAGACTTCAATTCTTTACAATCCAATACGGTTCTACTTCTGGAGGAGGTAGGCGATGTATTCAATGGGCATAAGGAAGGCACCCACCCGGACAGGCCACCAGTCCATCGCAGGGCGGACATTGCAAAAGAAAAATAGCATTTTTTATTAAGTCAAGTTGAGGAAAGAGCTGCAGCGGTGCTTCTTTATGTCTTTCATTTCAAGTGACAGACTAGCCTCTGGGCAAGAACAGGTTAGAAGTACATCAGCTGTCCATGATGTGTGGAACTGAAAGAACTGACTGACATTCAGTGACAACGTGTCAACAAATCCTGGAAAACTTTGGGGTGAGATATGTCAGCTTTGGGCCCAGAAACATCTCAGTGCACTCACCAGCCAGCGTCATATGTAGGCAACAAAAATGTGAGCCAGTTCAATCAATGTTATCTCCATTTTTGACATTTTCCAGTTTTTTACATAATTTAAAAGCACCGGCTGGTCTTCACATTGTCCGCCAATTTTATGACTAATGGAGAAACAGAAATGACCCAAAACAGGATGGAAAAAACTCTGGTTCCATTGACTTCCATTCAAAATAAAGCAGGTTTTATCCATCTTCTGTAAAATTGGCATTTTGGAGAAGGTCGTGTTCCCACGGGGGGGGGGGATATACTTCGGTCCCACTATATTAATCGTCTCTAATGAGACACATGAACAACCCATGCAACAACAATGTAACTACTAGCCATAAATTTGTTTACACTCATGTTATTATCATTGTGTAATTATGTAACTATCAAGATCCTCATAGGTAATTACATGAGGCTGAAAATACATTGATACTGTACTGCTGTACTGCTCTAATACATCTGTAACCATGGCTACATCACTTCTAATTACATCATTGTTGCATGTGTTGTTTATGTGTAACTACACAGTTATTAGAGACACCTAATATAAAGTGGGACCTACACTCCTCCCAACCAGGCCGTCTATGGAGACTGCTGGAGATTACAGAGCTTAGCTCCAGTCCTAACCTACTGTACCCATCACAGATAATCAGAAGGTCCTACAGACATTTATAAGCTGTATCAGGTGTGTCTGATTAGGTTCAGCAAATCCTCACGGGTGGAGGTTAAGCCTCGCTGGTCTACTTGTGACAGGCACCGCATGACAGGTTTATGAGGAAATTCCCAATCCATTCTTTTTCCCATATCATGACAGCCATTCTGACACAAATGTCCTCCAGGTCTCAAACGCTGCATTCCAAGGGTGTCATCTCTCTGAGAGTACCAACGCATCCTCCATGAACATTTCTAAAAATCACCGCAAGGGTTTGAGAATACGCACACAGTCCAGAGCTACATCACCAGCGGTTACAATTACAGCAGAACTGGTAAATATTATATATAGAGTCACCAATCAGGATAAAACCCCCTTTTATCCTGATTGGTGACTCTATATATAATGTAGAGTTTTCTGTGGAGAAAGACCTAAACACAGGCACCATATCCAACTTGTGCTTAGCTTGGCAGCCCATGCTCCTGGTTTGGCTTTGGCAGCTTTAGCTCTGCCGAAATTCACGGGAATGTGTTGGGCGTGATGCTGAGTGCTTCCATGTTGCCGAAGGTTTGCTACTGATGGAGGTGGGACTGGCACTGGTGCTAGTAAGAAGGGTGGACCACCATCATAGAGCACTAACCATGCAACAGTGCTAACCTGCAGTAATTGCTGGGTTTAGGTTATTATACTTAAGATATGATACTCCAACCTAGGGCTGCCGCAACTAGGCTATCAATCCTAGACTATCAATCCTAGGCTATCAATCCTAGACTATCAATCCTAGACTATCAATCCTAGGCTATCAATCCTAGGCTATCAATCCTAGACTATCAATCCTAGACTATCAAGCCTAGGCTATCAATCCAAGACTATCAATCCTAGACTATCAATTCTAGACTTTCAATCCTAGGCTATCAATCCTAGACTATCAATCTTAGACTATCAATCCTAGGCTATCAATCCTAGACTATCAATCCTAGGTTATTAATCCTAGGCTATCAATCCTAGACTATCAATCCTAGGCTATCAATCCTAGACTATCAAGCCTAGGTTATCAATCCTAGACTTTTTTCCATGAAAGACTTTCATTAGCCTTACGTGCTCTGCATTTAACAATAAAGGACTGTTTCATGTGTCCTGCAACTGTGTCGTAAATATAATATTCCTAATAATAACAATTACAATAAAACATGTTTATATAGCACTAAAATCAGGATACGCGGTAATACCATATATTGCGGTGTGGAGCCTCCTTAATTTACCGCAGTGGAAATTCTTTCACCAGGACAGTTATACTCCAACCTTCCTCCTCTATGCTCAAGGAATCACCACAGAATGCATTCCTCAAAAAGGAGGCAAGTAGATGTCTATACGGAACACATACACAAAAATCAGACCACTGTATCTGCTACTCTTCTCAAACTCAACCCCATTACCCAGATTACCCAACTACTGGCTGGCAGCTGTAAATGGCCTTATGTTGGCCATCCTGCTGAGCAATGGACAGCTGGAGCAACAGCAAGGAGAGGGTCTTCACTTGTCCCCTATCTTGAGATCCATCAAAATGATGCATTCTGGAATCAGAGTCGTCCCGCAGCCTGAGCACACCACCATAAAGGAAGTGTGGCATGAAAGAAAGCAGTGCATCTGGAGCTGCTAAAGTCATAGGAATCGAGGAAGGGAGGGAGCACGAGGCCCTAATGGTTTGGTGGGATGAAGACAAATCGCACGCACTTCGTAAAAGCACTCTATCTCTTTCAACTGGCGGCGTATGATAAAAAACGAGGGGGCTCCCCAGGGAGAGAAGAAAGCGCAGGCCGTAATGTGATCTGGCCCTCACAAGCGCTTCCAGAAAACAGCTCCGAAACTGATTGATGTGGAAGACAGACATGGTATAAGACTTCGTTCCTCCTCTTGAAGGTTGTGGGAAACTAAATGAAGAGGAACTTCTTAACACTTACTAGCATGTATAGAAATGTACAGGATCATGGCTCACACATTCCTTCAGATTTCAGCCCAGCGTAAGTCCAGCTGGGAATCAGGCTCCAGCACCAGTTGGGACATATATTGTTCACAGCTGGGGGTTCCCTCGCCATCCAGAGGTGGGTGAGATCTTGCTACTTCTCCAACAAGTGAAAATAAATAATATTAGGGATTTGCATGTATCTCTTGCACTTGAGGATGCATGGTTCCATGACTCTCCCAAACAGGAATGGGGTTCTTGGGGGGTAATGACGGAGAAGACCCCACATCGCTGCTTCTCTCAAGCTTGCAAAGTAGACCACTCAACCCCTCATTACTCAGTCTAATGGCCATCAGTGGTCCACAAACCATCAGCATCCCATCAAGAGGTCCAGTGGCTGTGCTGTTGATAGTATTTAGTTGGCATGGTTTGGGTTTAGTTGTCTCATTAGAAGGACGGACCACTGCAAATGATCATCAAATCATTCTATACCACCATCCAGAGGGCAGGGGAGGGTCGCTGCATGGTTTGATTGGTTCGAAAACAATGTAAATCCTATACTATGGCCTTCCAAGTCACCAGATTATGTCCTACTTGAAGACTTACTCGAGTTCTGGAATCAATGTCTTCTAGGTTTGGACCAACTTTGAGGCAATGAAGACTTGTGTACATGTCACCAGATCTTATCCCAAATGAAGACCTATAGGAGTTTTTGGACTAAGATGTTAGACAGAGCTCTCTTGCTATTCTAGATGGAGACACTGTTCCATCCCTCTGGTACAATTTCACGTAGAATCTATGCCAAGCTGCATTTAAGCCGGTTTGTTGTGAATCAATTAGACTCAATCACGGACAACTTGCTCACACGTAGACGGAGGGTCTGATATCTTTTGTGAGCTAACCTGGTCACACTGTCAGGATTCTGCCAGTTGCATTATGATTGGACAGCAGCTAGATGTACAGGGAGACTCAATAAGGTCCTGGTAGGTGGTCACAGGTATCTGGAGCCATGTTGTCAGCAGTGCATCCCACAGCTGCTGGAGGGAGCTTGGGGGTGGATGCATAGAGCAGTGGTTCCACCAATGTTCAAGTGGGTTCAAGTCTGGGAAATCAGGGGTCCAGGGTATTACTTGGAAGTCTCGGTCAGATCTTCCAACCCATGTGGTACCATGTAACGTGTCGCATTGTCTTGCTGGAAGATCCCATCCGCCCCAGAGAAGACAATCAGCATGTATGGTGTACGTGATCTGCAAGGGTGGATTCTGAGCCAAATCAGTTGAGAGTGTCCTCCACATGGATGAGTATGTCCAGAGTATGTCCAGAGAATGACACTGGTCCCCAGACCAGAACGCTGCAGCTGTCCAAAGTAGGAAGTGGTCATAATGATGTGACTCAACCGCGTATCAGGCTTGTGATTGGTTGTTTTGCAGGTCAGTCGAATAACTTCTTCCTTCAGTAGTAGGTGGTTCTAGCCCACGTGAAGTGCTGACTCTCCCTGGAGAGTCTGACAATGTGAGACTACTCACCACCCTACTAAGACTTGTTATTCCTATAATTTGTCACAGGTTTATATCTCCTACCAGCTTAGTGGCAATACTGTGCAACACAGGACACACTGACCAAGGACATCAACAACCAACAAACAAGAAGCTGGCCAAGGCTTAAGCTAAGTGTTGTTTGGAGATACAAATAAATAAACTCCAAAAGGAAAAGAGAGAAAACCTAAACTGTCTGGACCTAAATGGGAAGTTTATCCCCCACAGAGGAGCCAGCACACCAGAGCACTTGGAAAGCGATTCCATCTGTTGGAATGCTGTCGGACTGTACATCTGAGTTTCATAAGAAGGTGACACTTGGAGCTTTGTTGCCTGTGACTAAAAAAGGGAATCGGAGTGGTTTTCCAGTCGAGTCACACTAAGTGTTCTAACTCTTACATAAAATATAACAATAAAAAATTAAACATTACATCTGGAAGTGATCTCAGTATCCCAAACACTGAGCACGCCATCCAGACCCCAATCATTCTGCAAACATGGCTGAGAGAAAGCAGCCAAAGTACATCATCAGTCATGTCCAAGATTAAGCCACCAACATGGTGGTCCGAGAAATGGCACCTCTAATGGTGGAATCCTGACCTGCTAGAGGATCAGCAGCGTCATATATAAGAGTCTTTACAACCTGGAACAGCAAGAGATGTACAGGCGAGTGGAAAAGTGATAGTAAAACTGTCCGACCAGCTGCCCTTCCACCTGACCAACAATGGACTGGTCAGGTGTAATTTGCTGCCTGGTGGATCCAACTGAACTTTCCAGGTTTCCAATGAAAAGCTTTCCCTGGAATCATAATGCAGCTGGGGTGTTTTTGCCCCATATGCTTCCCATTCTTCCGTGTCCGACCAGCACGTGCTCCGTCATGGCCGACAAATCGGAATGAGCCACCCCGCTCACGGATTTGACAGGATCAAAGAAGTTTTAGGGGCTGTAAATGAATCAGTGGGGCGTTCTGCCACTGTGAGGCTGCAAACCCACTCAATCAAAACCTGGAGGTGGTATTATATGATAGTTGGTCACCAGGAACATGACCTGAGCATGCAAAAGCTATTCTGGGTGAAGGAGCCTTGACACAGTTTTGGTCATGCCCTCTCACAGTCTATAGCACTTAGCACTGCCAGAGTACTGACTGCTGGCTCTGGAACATCTCAGGATATAGGCTGGTTTAACAAGTGCCTTTAGAACCCAGCAGTACCAAATGGCTTTCAAGAACCAAGGAACAGAAGTGAGCTGTGCAGGTCTCCAAGAACATCCTCAGCATCCAAAGCATATATAGTACTCAGCGTTACAGAATGGGAAACTGGTGACCACCGGCTACACAACACTACAAATCTTGCCCTCACAAAAACATCTGAACTGTTCCAGTATTGCATCTCCTTCCAGGGCTTTCTAGGCTGACCCTGCCTGTCCTGAGTGTGGAGAACGGGTATTTTGAGATAGTAGCCACATATACTCACCTATGATTGGCCTCTTTATTTGAATCTGGCAAGTCTTGCATGGTTTATAACCGAAAAACAATTTTAATGTAGATAATTTATGCTGCTAAAGCTGGGAGGGACTCCTGCTACCATCACGTTTATAACAGTGGCCATATATACTCTTCTAAAGTGAGCCTAAGTTATGGCTGTGAGGGTTGGGGTGAGAAGGAAGGTCACTTAGAAAAAGATCCAGATGCTTTCAGGATAAGAAAAAGGACTCAATGGGTTCCTCCCAGGAGAAAACCAGGGGCTGCTATGGAACTCCTGAGGTTCAGCCATTGTAGTATAAGCTCCTAACATTCTGTCACTGTTTATATTTCATCATACAGTTTATATTTTGCTCCTTATACATGATATTATGAGTAAGTTGTATATATAGGTTGTGTATTATCACTATTTAATCAAATTATTTGTACAAATGTTCTAATGTAGCTTTTCATATTATAGTTATCACTATTCCTATCATTGCCTCCAGTCCTGGCATTCTTATCATCTAGCTAAATCCTCTTTAGAGTTTTCTTTAGACCTATCTAGTTGATTTATTGGGGGTTGTTAGTTTAGACTAACTTTAGTTACTTTAATCTAATTATTATTTATTATTTCATCACGCCCCCTGTTCCTCAGAGGACCTGGAGACAGTACGATGTTTACTTGACTCTTTGAGTAGAGGCTGCTATTTTTTAAAAATATTTTTTATATTAATAGTTCACTTAAATATACATTAAGCTTCATGCACCACATGTCCGATGGCAAAGACATGTTATGTGCAAAACCTCAGCCTTGGGTAACTGTCATGTTATGCTTCCCTTCCTGTCATGTTCCATATGCTTCTGTTTGTTTTGGCTGCAAACTCCTCCTTGTCTCCTCCCTCTTGTCACATCCCTCACCTGCTCCTACTTTGTGGCTCATCCTTGTCCTGGGTGTTCCTTGTTTGCCTTTGTACTTATATTCTACTCTTGTGTAGCAGCAGCTCTCAGGATGAAAATGATACATGTTTAAAGGTGAAGTGTTCAGATGCCAGAGAGGAACCACTGAATCCAGTCACCAGGCCCTCCCAAATTCACTGGATCAGTGGTTCTAGACTGGGATGCACCAACATAGTACTGTACTGGTATTGGTTCTGGTACTTGCACTTACATGCAGTATCAGTGATGTAGGTGCTGATACCACAAAGCAATTTCAGATGAGCATGTGGACTACTGAGTGCTCCGAAGGTGCAAGTATTGCTGACTCAAGAGCAGTGATTGTTAGGGTCTCCTAAATGGTCCACACTGTTGATGCATACCTGAAGACTGGGAGCTGGAATTAAACAACAATGTGGATCATTTTTAGGGCAGTGGGTTCTAGATATGGTTGCACCAACACAACAGCAAAAGAGGTACATCAGGGTTCTGATGCCACAGAAGAACCACTAATGGTTCCTTAGAGCAGCAATTCTCAAAGCAGTTGTCAGGACCTCCTGTATGGAGCACATTTCTGCCTCGTAAGCGAGAATGTGGATTGTTTTTAAGACAATGGTTCTAGATAGGGTTGCACCAACACAACAGCAAAAGAGGTACATCAGGGTTCTGATGCCACAGAAGGACCACTAATGGTTCCTTAGAGCAGCAATTCTCAAAGCAGTAGTCAGGACCTCCTCTACATGTCTATGCAATTATTGCTAACTCGAGAGCAGTGATTGTTAGGGTCTCCTAGATGGTCCACACTGTTGCTGCGTCCCTAAAGACTGATAGCTGGCATTAAATAACAATGTGGATCATTTTTAGGGCGGTTGTTCTAGATATGGTTGCATCAAACATAACAATAAAGGAGGCACATCAAGGTGCTGATGCCACAGACGAACCACTAATGGTTCTGATGTCACAGAAGAACCACTAATGGTTCTTCTGAGAGTAGCAATTCTCAAAGCAGTTGTCAGGACCTCCTGTATGGAGCACACTTCTGCCTCATAAGCGAGAATGTGGATTGTTTTTAAGACAATGGTTCTAGATATGGTTGCACCAACACAACAGCAAAAGAGGTACATCAGGGTTCTGATGCCATAGAAGAACCACTAATGGTTCTTTAGAGCAGCAATTCTAAAAGCAGTTGTCAGCACCTCCTGTACGTAAGCGAGAATGTGGATTGTAGATATGCGGTGGTTCTAGATATGGTTGCACCAACATAACACGGTTGCACCAACACAACAACAAAGGATTGTTGCCTCGTAAGCGACATTTCTGCCTCGTAAGCAAGGATGTGGATTGTTTTTAGGACTGTGGTTCTAGATAGGGTTGCACCAACACAACAAAAAAGAGGCAGATCAGGGTTCTAATGCCATAGAAGAGCCACTAATGGTTCCTTAGACCAGCGATTTGTCAGAACCTACTAGGACAGTGGTTCTAGATAGGGTTGCACCAACATAATACAACAAAATACAAGCTAACGGCAATCGCTGTGTAGAGAGTTATAGTCCGAGTCCAGGTTGTCATTGAGGGGGCGAATATGAGAGAGAACTGTGGATGGAACTAGTGGTCTTTGGGGGGTAATATTAGCCTTTTGCCTCGGTTTAGCCATAAGCATAGCATCCCCCTTATGGCTGCCCACCAGCAAAATATTTTATTAGTTATTTTTTAAGAGCGTAACCGATGAAAAGCATCTCCTGCGTCTCCTGATTCTCTCCACACTATCTAACAACAGCCTTTTGCTTTTTCTCTCTATCAAATCTCTCTCACTCTCTCTCCAGCAGCTCTAGAGGGCTGTATCTCTGCACATCCCCGTCCAGCTGATTTTCTCCCAAACCATTAAAAGGCATTAAACGGTCCTAATCCGCTCTTGGCAGGCCGGGCCTGGCCAGGCCTAGCGGCGTACAGTAGCGCGGCACTTGAGCTGCCGATTGAAAACAAATGACCCGGGACTCAGACTCCAACGTCAGTCACAGCAGACTCTCTCAGCACGACAAACAAACAACACAAACACCAAGACGAGGGTCAGGAGAGCCTCCATCTGCTGCTGGAGAGCTGAAATAAGGGAGTGTTCTGGGACACGAGGACTTGAAGAACTGGTGATTCCTAATCTAAGTTCAGTCATATATCAGTCAGGGGGGATCTGAACGTGCTGCTGGTGATTATTCAGCATTTTGCAGTGAATGCTGAACTTTTTAATGAACGCTGTTTCTTGTTGTGTCTATTTAGGATCCTGTCTTTATAGGAATTCCAAAAATAAACAGTTTGTACACACATACTCAACAACATGGGTTCTGTAAAGTATACATCATATATGTGTGAAATGTCTACTATGATTTTGTAAATGTAGTTTAATCATTATATTAAAATGTATGTATAAATAATTGGCTACTATCTGTTATGCTGGTCAACTAGTACATTCAAATAAATAAATAAAAACACTGAAAATCTGTAATCTGAGGTTTTCATAGTATTAATATATATTATGTATTACTCCTCTATTACTCTTAACATTATCTTAATATTATCACTACATACCATACGTGCATACATAGCCCTGCTGTGGAACTAATTATATTTACAGGGCTGTGCAAAAGTTTGAGTCACTTGGGGATATTATATATATTAAAAGCTTTTTTTTTCCAGACAGGAAGCTTTTCCTTATTCAGTAAACAGTTTATTATTAAATATTAAACAGTATTAACAGAGTAAGTAGAGCTTTAACTTCTTTCCAAGCTTCTCCTTCTAGAAACAACCCAGTATTATTATCAGTTCTCATCTAATACCTGCTTTGACTGCTCAGTACTTCATTAAGCTAAATCAAGATTACTGCTGAAGGAACTTAATACATTCATACAATGTCTGGGGCGTCCAGGAGAAATCTGGAACCTAACTTTGTTCTTCAAACTGGATCAAGATCTGATCTACTTCTTTACAATAACATATTCATGTTACTTTGTATTGTATGTATGATTATTTACATCTGTTCTAATCAGATCTGCTGTTCTTACTGGTCAACATACACTTATTGATCATATATATATATATATATATATTATACACTACTTACAGCAGGTATGTGTGTGTGACATACTCACTCTGAGTCCTGGGAAGCCACCGGTGCCAGTCACTCCAACAGGTCCCTGTTAACACATGCAGAAAAGGTACAAGTCATACCGTAACCCCCGACTACCGGAACCTGCAGACAATGACTCAACCGTGACGCGCTCAGGAGTCAGACTTCACAATTCAACACTTCTTCTAGGAACAGACAGACAGATGACTGATCAGAGCTATGAGTACAAAGTCGTACCTCATTCCCGTCTGGTCCAGGTGGGCCCCGCTCCCCAGCGTCCCCCACCACACCCTAAACGAAACACACAAAAACACACAAAAACACTGTAATGACCGATTAGCTCAACAGGCCTAACGTGTGCCATAGACCGTGTTCCCTTTAATTCAATAAACAGCCTTAGCTTTGGACGGTGACCGTATAACATATATATAACATACAGCCTAAACATAATTAGTTATTATTTTATTACAATCATAGAGACTCTTTGTATTGTAGGATCTTTGCAATGATGAGGTCATGATTTGTCCTTTGTTCTCTAAGACGTACTCAGAACTAACAGACATTAACAAAACTACAACTACTTTTATTAGTAAATGAAACGTATTAATAACAACAGTCTGATCTGCTGGCGCAGAATTAAGGAACGAACTCAGGAACATCAATAAAACCAAGAATTCTCATCATGGGAAGATTAGTAAGATCCTAAAAACTGATTTTATTTAAACGTTTAAACACACACAGTGTCAACAGTGTTGTTTTTTACTTGGTGGCCCCCAGTGGACAGTGGTGGTAGAGCAGCTTTTAACACAAAAAGAGAGAATTGTTATTTAAAAAAAACGTAATTAAATATTGTTAATTATTTGCAAAAACACAACATTGTCTTTATATGGAGCTCTAGTTATGTCTTACATTCCAGTGCGAGCAAAAACAAAGAAGATACAGCAGTGAATTTTGGGGCTGTCCAAAGAAAAACAAGTTGCATCTCCAAAATTGCAACTTTACAGTACAGACCAAAAACCTACTTTACTTTCAATGTAAGTCAATGGAACCAGAACTTTTTCCAAGCTATTTTGGAGCATTTCTATTGGTCCATTCATCATGAAATTTTTGCTCTGTGCAAGCGACAGTTGCTACATTCAAATGAGGTAGAAAAATAAAACTGTACAAAAATGTATATGTTTTTCTTTAGACAGTGATGATGCATAGAGCTCAAATTCTCAAATTAAAACTCTTCAATTTACTGTCAAACTCGGCAAGAACAGTTTTCTGGTCTTCAGTCTGACCTCCAGCACGTAGTAGCCACCAAATCAGTCTTGGTGTAGCTACCAAAATGATCTAATTGGGTAAAAACTTGTTTTTGTGGTCGTTTGTATGTGCAATGAGTTGCACAAGTTTGGGAACCACTGTTGGTTCTGTTTATTCTGGATTAGTAGGTCATTAGGTTTCCATGTAACTTGAAACTGAGACATCAGACTGGACCGGTCTCAACAACAATTCCCAAGCCCACCTTACTCTCAGACCAAATGAGGTCAAGACTGAGATTGGGGTCTGGAGATCGTGATGGGATGCCACAACAGTAGTTTACTATGTATGTCATGTTGCGATCCCAGTTTAGAACCCTTCACTACCAGGTTGGATTTGGTTATTGCAGCCAATCAAAACTGGGTACACATCCCATCCATCCATCCATCCATAAATCCATTATCTACCGGGTAAAGGATGGATGGATGGATGGGATGGATGGGATGTGTTCTCCATCTATAGATATCCACCTCCACTCTAGCTCCTCCGGGGGGATACCGAGGCGTTCCCAGGCCAGCTGAGAGATATAATCCCTCCAGTGTGTCCTAGGTCTTCCCCGGGCTCTCCTCCTGGTCTGACATGTCTGGAGGCATCCTAATCAGATGCCCAAACCTTCTCAGCTGGTTCCTCTTGACCTGGAGGAGTAGCGGCTCGACTCTGAGCCTCCCCCATATAATCGAGCTTCAATCAGTAGATCAGGTAAGGTGGATTGTCGCCAGCAGGGTCTATGATCAGCCGATTGAAGAGCTAGAAGACTCACACTGGTAACCGGGCCGAGATAAGGAATCTCATTTAGACTGAAGAAAAATGTGATCGTCGAGAGATCACAGGGTGAAGTCTGTGACCAGGTCACAAGGTATCAACGGCTGGGGAGGTCCTGAAAAAAGGAGGGCAGGAGGTTCTGCTGTGTTTGTTAAACCCCACAGGCCTTTGAATGTCTTCCATCTAGCTTTCATCCGTCCAGGGGAGGATGTGATTAGACAGCATTGCCCACAGACGCTGGGAACAGTGCCCAGTTGGCAGCATGTACCAGGCAGAGTCTCCACCGCTGCCCTGACGTGTGTGGTGTTTTTATAAGGCCAGTACGTCTGAACGGAGATCTGCTGGAGGCTGGATTCTCTCTCACCATATAAATAGATATGAAGTTCTATTACACACGATAACACATACAGAGAGATGAGTATTAACCAAGAGATGGAAGTGTAGTGTGTTGTAGAGATACCTAGGAAAATAACTATTCTCCTCTTACTCCATCAGTCTACAAGTATCCTCCTACTCTCTCTCAGTCTACAGGTAACCTCCTACTCCTTCTCCTTCTACAGATAACCTCCTACTCCTTCTCCCTTCTGCAGCTAACCTCCTACTCCTTCTCCTTCTACAGGTAACCTCCTACTCCTTCTCTTTCTACAGGTATCCTCCTACTCTCTCTCAGTCTACAGGTAACCTCCTACTCCTTCTCTTTCTACAGGTAACCTCCTACTCCTTCTCCCTTCTGCAGCTAACCTCCTACTCCTTCTCTTTCTACAGGTATCCTCGTACTCTCTCTCAGTCTACAGGTAACCTCCTACTCCTTCTCCTTCTACAGGTAACCTCCTACTCCTTCTCCCTTCTGCAGCTAACCTCCTACTCCTTCTCTTTCTACAGGTATCCTCCTACTCTCTCTCAGTCTACAGGTAACCTCCTACTCCTTCTCCTTCTACAGGTAACCTCATACTCCTTCTCTTTCTACAGGTATCCTTCTACTCTCTCTCAGTCTACAGGTATCCTCCTACCTTTTCTCCTTCTACAGATAACCTCCTGCCACTTCTCTTTCTACAGGTATCTTCCTACCTTTTCTCCTTCTACAGATAACCTCCTTCTCCTTCTACAGATAACCTCCTACTCCTTCTCCCTTCTGCAGCTAACCTTTTACCCCTTCTCCTTCTACAGGTAACCTCTTATCACTTCTCTTTCTACAGGTATCCTCCTATCTCTTCTCCTTCAACAGATAACCTCCTATCACTTCTCTTCCTACAGGTATCCTCCTACCTTTTCTCCTTCTACAGATAACCTCCTGCCACTTCTCCTTCTACAGATAACCTCCTATCCCTTCTCCTTCTACAGATAACCTCCTATCTCTTCTCCTTCTACAGATAACCTCCTATCCCTTCTCCTTCTACAGATAACCTCCTATCTCTTCTCCTTCTACAGATAACCTCCTATCCCTTCTCCTTCTACAGATAACCTCCTATCTCTTCTCCTTCTACAGATAACCTCCTATCCCTTCTCCTTCTACAGATAACCTCCTATCTCTTCTCCTTCTACAGATAACCTCCTATCCCTTCTCCTTCTACAGATAACCTCCTATCCCTTCTCCTTCTACAGATAACCTCCTATCTCTTCTCCTTCTACAGATAACCTCCTATCCCTTCTCCTTCTACAGATAACCTCCTATCTCTTCTCCTTCTACAGATAACCTCCTATCCCTTCTCCTTCTACAGATAACCTCCTATCTCTTCTCCTTCTACAGATAACCTCCTATCCCTTCTCCTTCTACAGATAACCTCCTATCTCTTCTCCTTCTACAGATAACCTCCTATCTCTTCTCCTTCAACAGATAACCTCCTATCACTTCTCTTCCTACAGGTATCCTCCTACCTTTTCTCCTTCTACAGGTTTCCCCTACCCCTTCTCTCTCTACAGGTAAACTCCCATCCCTTCTCTCTCTACAGGTAACTCTCACCCCTTCTGCTTCTACAGGTAACCTCCTACCCCTTCTCCCTCTACAGGTATCCTCCTACTCCTTCTCTTTCCACAGGTATCCTCCTGCCACTTCTCCATCTACAGGCAACCTCCTATCACTTCTCTTTCTACAGGTATCCTCCTACTCTTTCTCTTTCTACAAGTTCCCCCCAACCCTTTTCTCTCTACAGGTAACCTCTCATCCTTTCTTTCTCTATAGGTAACTCTCATCCCTTTTCCTTTTAGAGGTAACCTCCTACCCTTCTCCTTCTGCAGATAACCCCCCATCCCTTCTCTCTCTACAGGTAACCTCCTATCCTCTCTCACTGGGACACCAGACATTCCTGCAGGCAGCATCAGACCCTCCACTCACTGCTAACCTGCTCCCTCTGGAAAATGTGTGTCTTGGTGAATGAGCGGAGACTGAGTCAGCGTTTTGTGTCGCAGGTCGAGAAACACAGAGAGATATAAAGACATGTTCTGTTTACCTGTCTCCCTTTGGGACCTTTCTTCCCCACGGGGCCTGGAATCCCCTGTGAAACGAGACGAGGGAGAATACGGTTCAGGCAGAGAACAGAGGAAGCAGAAAACTATAAAAACTACACCTCTACAGGAAAATCATCAAACAAATAAAAGTTGGTGCTCTGCTGTTTTTAATAACAGTAATAAGACTCATCACGCTGAAGAAACATCAGGGCCCTCCCACAGCGTCTTCGTTCCCTGAGATTACAGAGCGTGCTCAGGCCTAGCAGATAACAGCACTTCAAAGTCAGAGGAACGTTCTGGTGCCCTGCTGCGTCCTCACGCCTGCGACTGATTAAACACGCCCGCGCACCACACAATAAACTTCAGTAATAAAAACCCCAAACACAGACGGACAAAAGACTTTCAATAAGAAAAGAATTAAACTCTATCAGAGGAATTAAGTAGTTCGATTTCTCTTGATAACTCTAAAGTCTTACCATATCACTTCTAACATAACAACAAAACCACTCCTGAAGATTCTCCTGAATAATCTCAGATGCCCGGCAAACATCTATCATGTTTAATACCTAGACCAGTCGACGACTAGAGTCAACAGCAGCATCTAGCTACAGCCAATGGGATCACGTAGAGAGAGAACCGCCTCACCGTTCATGTTTTCATTGATAAAATATTAAATATTTACCTCCAGCTCTCTCTGCAGAACAGACAGACCCTGCTGGCCCCGTGTCTTTATCCATCTTTATACCTTTTTCTTCTTTCTAGCAGATCAGAGCAGTAACAACTCCTACTGCTGGTTGGTTGTCGTCTGTTTTGGAGATAGTGTAGGTTCTACGTGGTGCTGCTAGCTCTCACATGCGTTTAGTCTTCGTGTGTTCTCATAACCAAAACATGGTTTTGGACCGACGCCAGAAGAGTCGGCGATTCTCCAGAGTGATAGTCGTGTAACTGGTGACCCTGTGTTGCCGATCAGTCGTGTAACGCCACAAAACCCTGGCGACTCAAACAGTCGTGTAGTGTGAACCAGGCGTAACTCCATTATGTTGTGAACATGAGGCACCACGATCGCAGTCACATCCACATCGAGCTCTGCATCAGACTCCTCACAGCTCCGAGGTGGATTCAGACTCTAAACACTAGGGGGCAGCGTATCACCAGAAAATGCTCCTCCTCCCTCTTCGCTCCTTACTAGTCAAGTTCAGCATCAAACTTCCTCTCTGTACTCTCCAAGAGTGTCTCTGCTGGTGAGACAGCTCCAGTGTTCACTCTGTTTCTGCTTCTGTTTGTATCTCTACTACTGTCGGTGGTGCTCGCTCACCAAGAGCTTCAGCCATCGCTGTGTTTACTGTTCTTTTATTGGCTGCCTGGTCTTCAATGATCTAACCAGGAGCAGCACCTTCACCACCACTGACCAGAGATTAGAATACACAGCACTACTTCCTCATCCTCACATGCTGGACTGATTCAGCTCCACAGTGACTCACTATCACCTCTTCAGGTACAAAGTGGTACTACAGTGACTCACTATCACCTCCTCAGGTACAAAGTGGTACTACAGTGACTCACTATCCTCTCTTCAGGTACAAAGTGGGACTACAGTGACTCACTATCACCTCTTCAGGTACAAAGTGGTACTACAGTGACTCACTATCACCTCTTCAGGTACAAAGTGGTACTACAGTGACTCACTATCATCTCTTCAGGTACAAAGTGGTACTACAGTGACTCACTATCACCTCTTCAGGTAAAAAGTGGTACTACAGTGACTCACTATCACCTCTTCAGGTACAAAGTGGTACCACAGTGACTCACTATCACCTCTTCAGGTAGAAAGTGATACTACAGTGACTCACTATCACCTCTTCAGGTACAAAGTGGTACTAGAGTAACTCACTATCACCTCTTCAGGTACAAAGTGGTACTACAGTGACTCACTATCACCTCTTCAGGTAGAAAGTGATACTACAGTGACTCACTATCACCTCTTCAGGTACAAAGTGGTACTAGAGTAACTCACTATCACCTCTTCAGGTACAAAGTGGTACTACAGTGACTCACTATCACCTCTTCAGGTACAAAGTGGTACTACAGTGACTCGCTATCACCTCTTCAGGTACAAAGTGGTACTAGAGTTACTCACTATCACCTCTTCAGGTACAAAGTGGTACTACAGTGACCCACTATCACCTCTTCAGGTACAAAGTGGTACTACAGTGACTCACTACCACCTCTTCAGGTACAAAGTGGTACTAGAGTAACTCACTATCACCTCTTCAGGTACAAAGTGGTACTACAGTGACTCACTATCACCTCCTCAGGTATAAAGTGGTACTACAGTGACTCACTATCACCTCTTCAGGTACAAAGTGGTACTATAGTGACTCACTATCACCTCCTCAGGTACAAAGTGGTACTACAGTCACTCACTATCACCTCTTCAGGTACAAAGTGGTACTACAGTGACTCACTATCACCTCTTCAGGTACAAAGTGGTACTACAGTCACTCACTATCACCTCTTCAGGTACAAAGTGGTACTACAGTCACTCACTATCACCTCTTCAGGTACAAAGTGGTACTGCAGTGACTCACTATCACCTCTTCAGGTACAAAGTGGTACTACAGTGACTCACTAAAAATCTGGTTCGACTGACTTAAACTGAAACATGGTTCTAACTTAGACATTGTTTTTATACTTTAAAAAGAATTACTATATTTTATCAATATATTAAAGGTGGCATTATCCATAATACAGAGCTGACAGTTCTCCTATGTACCCCAGCTACGTTTGCCACGCTTAAAAGGATTAAAAGTGGTCTTGAATGTGTTTTGGAACCTGGCTGTCATATATTCACAACAATACTGTATTATGGTTCCTGTAGTGATTCCCACCCCCACTGCTGCCTCCGGCTCCTGCCTTATTAATAAGTTTAACAACAGCATGGACACATGGTCATGTGTGCAGGCTGAGCCGAGATCAAACCCTCACAAGATGTTTGCTCTAAAAAAAAACATCTGCAGACTCAGCAAGCCAAACATCTTCTGCATATCTCCTCGACTCCAGCACACGCTCGGACCCCGTACTGTGTCAGAGCATCGGCGGGCACTCAAATTCCTCCGTACCGAATGTAATTATAAGTAAGGAACACCGCTGCCCCATAATCGGAGCAATTTTACCTGCCACTCAAACCCAGCCCCTCCCAGCACACAGGTCATGCAGTGTTGGAGCGCACAGACGGGACGGGAGACTTACTCTCTCACCCTCTATGCCCGGTGGTCCTGCTACACCTGGGGGTCCGATAAAGCCCTGTCGAAGGAGGCAAAGACAGAAAGGGGTTAAAGTTGTATTACATAAACATAAATTTTAAACATGCAGGCATATAAATAAGAACTCGGTGTTGAAGAACTGAGTGGAAGAGATGGAGGCAGTGTGTTAAGAACAGAGTGGAGGAGATGGAGGTGTAGAACAGGGTGGAGGAGATGGAGGTGTAGAACAGGGTGGAGGAGATGGAGGCGTTGTGTATAGAACAGAGAGGAGAAGATGGAGGCAGTGCGTGAAGAATAGAGTGGGTGAGATGAAGGTGTAGAACAGAGTGGAGGAGATGGAGGCAGTGTGTGAAGAATTGAGTGGAGGAGATGGAGGCAGTACATGAAGAACAAAGTGGAGGAGATGGAGGTGTAGAACAGAGTGGAGAAGATGGAGGCAGTGCATGAAGAACTGAGTGGAGGAGATGGAGGCAGTGCGTGAGGAACAGAGTGGAGGAGATGGAGATGAGGAACAGAGTGGAGAAGATGGAGGTGAAGAACAGAGTGGAGGAGATGGAGGTGAAGAACAGAGTGGAGGAGATGGAGGTAAAGAACAGAGTGGAGGAGATGGAGGTGAGGAACAGAGTGGAGATGATGGAGGTGTAGAACAGAGTGGAGAAGATGGAGGCAGTGCATGAAGAACTGAGTGGAGGAGATGGAGGCAGTGCGTGAGGAACAGAGTGGAGGAGATGGAGATGAGGAACAGAGTGGAGAAGATGGAGGTGAAGAACAGAGTGGAGGAGATGGAGGTGAAGAACAGAGTGGAGGAGATGGAGGTAAAGAACAGAGTGGAGGAGATGGAGGTGAGGAACAGAGTGGAGATGATGGAGGTGTAGAACAGAGTGGAGAAGATGGAGGCAGTGCATGAAGAACTGAGTAGAGGAGATGGAGGCAGTGCGTGAGGAACAGAGTGGAGCAGATGGAGGTGACAAACAGAGTGAAGAAGATGGAGGTGAAGAACAGAGTGGAGGAGTTGGAGGTGGAGAACAGAGTGGAGGAGATGAAGGTGAAGAACAGAGTGGAGGAGATGGAGGTGAGATGTTACAGTAGATGTTGGAGGTGGTGCTGATGTGATGAAGAGAAGTTTGAGCTGAACTGAAAGATGAGCTGCTATCGAGCAGCAGATTAAGAACCACCAAGAAAACAAACCACCACATACTAAAGTGTTGAGCTACAACTGGTGTGTTGGCGGTTGGTGGACCTCGATACCGAGGAGCTCCACAAGGTCTGTCGTTTACTGTCCTGTGGATCAACCAGCACCTTCACCAGTTCTCCTGTTTCCAGCTTAAATGGAGGTGCAGGTACGTTCTGGCTCTATCTGTTTAAGGCGGAACAGGAAAACTGGTGAATGAGCTGCTTCACCCTCATGCGCTCGGTAGGAGTGAGCATTGTAGAGTGAACAGTTGGTCTGGGGGTGATGTGACTGATCACCGGTTGAGAGGTTTAAAACTACAGCTACAAGAAACTGGTAGTTCAGTCTCTCGACCTGACCACAGACGGAGGTTCGGCCAGGTTCTTGTACGGGTTTGAGAAGAACATGAAGATCTACTTTATTCTTCAAATAGCTAATAACTTCTGATTAGAGCTACAAGCTGTTCACCAGGGTTCGGTGTTTGGTCTGTAGCGTGGAGCTTCTGATGCTCCGCACTTCAAACATGCAGCTTCAAGCTCACAGCCGACTGGAAAATACTCCGTCAGTGACGAAGAGCTGCCTGAAGGGATGGAGGGATACAGGCAGGTATGGAAAGACGCGGTAACAGAGAAGGAAAAGAAGAACGTACGTGAGAAGAAGTGCTTTATGAGTAATTTGCATGCAGTGAGAAGACAATGAGGACTCTGTCTGTATGAAAATGTTTCTCAGAGAAGATCAATCAACTGCGTGCTGTACTTCGTTAATCACCTCACCTGATTTCCTTTAACGTACCGATTATAAACAGATACCAAACATAACATTACAGGAAGAATAAAGAAAGAGAACGAGTGTGAGACAGAGAAAGAGTAGGAGAAATGAGAGAGAGTAAGAGAATGAGAGAGAAAGACAGAGGCAGGGAAATGAGAAAGTGTGTGTGAGAGTGAGAGACAGTACAGAGAGAGAGAGAGTGAGTGAGGCAGAGTGGGTGAGTGTAAAAGAGTGAGAATAAGTGAGTGAGTGAGAGTGAGTAAGTGAGGGAGCAAGTAAGTGAGATTGAGTAACAGATAGAGTGAGAGAGAGAGAGAGAGTGAATGAGTAAGACAAAGTGAGAGAAAAAAAGTGAATAAGAGAGTGTGTAAGTGAAAACGTGGGTGGGAGGTAGAGAGTGAGAGAGTGAGCGAGATAGAATGAGAGTGAGAGAGTCAGCTATATCACTTTCCTTCTCTCTCATTTCCCTCATTCCACCTCTTTCTCTCATTCTCTCTCTCCCCTAACACATTCAGTGATATAGACCTCTGGTCTCTGGTGTAGGACCACCAGCAGCTGCTCTGCTTAGTTTGCTTGATAAGGTGGGCTTCTCACTGACTGCTAGTTCGTCCTCGGACCACCAAGATGCCTGTACTGTGTGTAAGATCTACTTCGTTTTTAATCTCAGATGTTTTTCATTAATAATGATTTATATAAAAATAAAGGTATTTGTGAGTAAAGGATGATGAAAGATATGAAGTGAGTGTGTAAAGTGAATGATGAAAAGTGGGCTTTTCTCTATTTGTCTACAGAACTGTGTGTGAATTGTTCGTGTGTGGATGGAAATCTTTAAAAACAGGGCTTGTGTATCAACATCACAGACGAAGGAGTAGAAGAGTTCCTGCTGCTTACATTGATGCCTTTAGAGCCCGGGTTTCCCTCTGGACCTGCCAGCCCCTGCAGGAGAACAGACGTCAATCACACAGACACATCAACCACAGACGAGATCAATCACAAACGAGATCAATCACTGACAAGATCAATCACAAACGAGATCAATCACTGACAAGATCAATCACTGACGAGATCAATCACAGACAAGATCAATCACAAACGAGATCAATCACTGACAAGATCAATCACAAACGAGATCAATCACTGACGAGATCAATCACAAACGAGATCAATCACTGACAAGATCAATCACTGACGAGATCAATCACAGACAAGATCAATCACTGACGAGATCAGTCACAGACGAGATCAGTCACAGACGAAATCAATCACAGACACATCAATCATACGAGATCAATCACAGACACATCACTCACACATCAATCACAGACAAGATCAATCACAGGCAAGATTAGTCACAGACGAGATCAATCACAAACAAGATCAATCACTGACAAGCTCAATCACTGACGAGATCAATCACAGACGAGATCAATCACTGACAAGATCAATTACTGACGATATCAATCACAGACGAGATCAATCACAGACATATCAATCACATACAAGATCAATCACAGACACATCAATCACACATCAATCACAGACAAGATCAATCACAGGCAAGATTAGTCACAGACAAGATCAGTCACAGACATGTCAATCACATACACATCAATCACAGACAAGATCAATCACAGACATGTCAATCACATACACATCAATCACAGACAAGATCAATCATAGACAAGATCAATCCCAGACACATCAATCCCAGACACATCAATCACAGACAAGATCAAACACACACAAGATCAATCACACATGAAATCAATCACACATGAGATCAATCACAGAGATCAAACACAGACAATATCAATCACAAACACATCAACCACAGACACATCAATCACAGACAAGATCAATCACACATGAGATCAATCACACATGAGATCAATTACAGAGATCAGACAAGATCAATCACACATAAGATCAGTCACACATGAGATCAATTACAGAGATCAAACACAGACAAGATCAATCACACATGGGATCAATCACAGAGATCAATCACACATAAGATCAGTCACACATGAGATCAATTACAGAGATCAAACACAGACAAGATCAATCACACATGGGATCAATCACAGAGATCAATCACACATAAGATCAGTCACACATGAGATCAATTACAGATATCAAACACAGACAAGATCAATCACACATGGGATCAATCACAGAGATCAATCACAGACAAGATCAATCACACATGAGATCAATCACAGAGATCAGACAAGATCAATCACACATAAGATCAGTCACACATGAGATCAATTACAGAGATCAAACACAGACAAGATCAATCACACATGAGATCAATCACAGAGATCAAGCACAGACAAGAGCCATCTCAGACGAGATCAATTACAGAGGAAATCAATCACAGACAAAACATCTTTAAGCACATACAACACGACCCACAGTCTCTGAGTCAGCATTCACTACATAAAAAATAAAAAGATTCTTTTCTGCTAGTCTGGATGTCGCACGTCTACTTCAGCTCAGTGCTCGAGTGGTTTGGATATTTTTTGTGTGGATTTTTTTAATACAAAGGAAAACAAAATGAAAAATTTTATAAAAAAAATAATTAATAAAAAACTCCTGCACGTGTGGACCAGCTTCCAAAATCGGTCTCCTCTCAATTCAGCAAAATAACTTCAGCTTCCTTTTAGAAACAGTTTGGTCTTTAGTTGGTTTCTATTACATGCTGGACGAAGTTCAGGAGCTACTGAGCAAAAGAGTGAATATGATTATAAACTCGTATCACTGTTTCCTTCAGCTGCTTACCGGCAGGTACTGAACGACACGCCCTGCGCTGCTGCGTTGTAAAAAAAGGAACTGAAGAATGAAACCGCGCAAACTAATTTGGTATCAGTGTCAGTGGTGTCAGCATCAGTGGTGTCATCGTCAGTGGTGTCAGTGTAAGTGGTGTTATCGTCAGTGGTGTCAGCATCAGTGGTGTCAGTGTAAGTGGTGTTATCGTCAGTGGTGTCATCGTCAGTGGTGTCAGTGTAAGTGGTGTCATCGTCAGTGGTGTCAGAGTAAGTGGTGTTATCGTCAGTGGTGTCAGCATCAGTGGTGTCAGTGTAAGTGGTGTTATCGTCAGTGGTGTCATCGTCAGTGGTGTCAGTGTAAGTGGTGTCATCGTCAGTGGTGTCAGTGTAAGTGGTGTTATCGTCAGTGGTGTCAGCATCAGTGGTGTCAGTGTAAGTGGTGTTATCGTCAGTGGTGTCAGCGTCAGTGGTGTCATTGTCAGTGGTGTCAGCATCAGTGGTGTCATTGTCAGTGGTGTCAGCATCAGTGGTGTCATTGTCAGTGGCATCATAGTCAGTGGTGTCAGTGTCAGTGGTGTCAGTGTTGTCAGTGTCAGTGGTGTCATTGTCAGTGGTGTCAGTGTCAGTGGTGTCATTGTCAGTGGTGTCATAGTCAGTGGTGTCATAGTCAGTGGTGTCAGCGTCAGTGTTGTCAGTGTTGTCATGAGCAGTGGTGTCAGTGTCAGTGGTTTCAGCATCACTGGCGTCATTGTTAGTGGTGTCAGTGTCAGTGGCGTCATTGTTAGTGGTGTTAGCGTCAGTGGTGTCAGTGTTGTCATCATCAATGGTGTCAGCATCAGTGGTGTCATCATCAGAGGTGTCAGCATCAGTGATGTCATTGTCAGTGGTGTCAGCATCAGTGGTGTCATCGTCAGTGGTGTCAGCGTCAGTGGTGTCAGCGTCAGTGGTGTCATTGTCAGTGGTGTCAGCATCAGTGGTGTCAGCGTCAGTGGTGTCATTGTCAGTGGTGTCAGCGTCAGTGGTGTCAGCGTCAGTGGTGTCATTGTCAGTGGTGTCAGCGTCAGTGGTGTCATTGTCAGTGGTGTCAGCGTCAGTGGTGTCAGCGTCAGTGGTGTCAGCATCAGTGGTGTCAGCGTCAGTGGTGTCATTGTCAGTGGTGTCAGCGTCAGTGGTGTCAGCGTCAGTGGTGTCATTGTCAGTGGTGTCATTGTCAGTGGTGTCAGCGTCAGTGGTGTCAGCGTCAGTGGTGTCAGCAGTGTTATGGGATGATTATCAGAGGAGAGCTGTGTAGTTTAACAGACGAGGAGAAAGACGTTTTTACTGCAATTTAAAAACGAGACGTTTTGTGTTCACGGCTCAAAAACAAACACAGCATCAGGTTTGTTTTACTGCTGCGGTTGAAAGTTGAGAAAACAGATCCTGATAGAGCGTCACGCTTCCCGCCTGCACTGAAAAGAAGGAAATACCGCCGACAGGTAAACGCAGAGCTACTACCGGATCATCTAACGAGTACAAGAAGTGAAAGAACGCTCTTTTCTGTACACATCCAGAGGAATTCTGGGTAAAAGGTTTTCTTGAGTGAATCGTGGTCACTGCACCTGCCTGCCAGGGTAACCTGCCGCCCCCACAATGCCCGGCAATCCTGGCAAACCCTGCAGAGAGAGAGAGAGAGAGAGAGAGAGAGAGAGAGAGAGAGAGAGAGAGAGAGAGAGAGAGAGGGAACATGAGAATGTGCCAGGCTCAGTGAAGGAATAGAACAGCTATTGTTCTGGATGGCACCCTGATCCACGGCCCCGGTTCTTCTGGCGGTGGCCCAGCTAGCGCTCCTGAAGGAGTCGGACTCCTCCGAGTTTCAACTCTGCCTCAGGTTGCGGAGTGTAAGAAGTCGGCTTTGTGACTGAAGAAAGTTCTTACCGTATCGGGTTCCGGACTCTTCCGGGCTCCAGCCACAGCCGACTGTACAGCACCTACAGTCTAACGGCCTGTATGTGGCTTGTGTTCATTAACAAGCAGATTACATAATAAAGAGCACCTTTTAGTAAACGTGTGGTGGGCGAAGCTTATCTGGTGGTAGAACATGTGTTAACTACTCCACTGTAACTACTTTAACTACTCAGATACTCTAACTACACTACTGTACCTACTCTAACTATACTTACTACTCTTCCTTAATTACTGAAACTATACTGACTACTCTTATTTATTTACTAAAACTATACTAACTACTCTTATTTAATTGCTAAAACTATACTAACTACTCTACCTTAACTATGCTAATAACTCTACTGTAAGTACTCTACTTACTTTACCTTACTATACTTTGACTACTCGCCTTTAACTACTTTAACAAGACTACTGTACCTACTCTAACTATACTAACTACTCTTCTTTAATTACTGAAACTATAATAACTACTCTACTGTAGTCTATTGTAAGTACTCTTTTTATTCTACTTTGACTACTTGTCTTTAACTACTTTAACAAGACTACTGTACCTACTCTAACTATACTAACTACTCTTCTTTAATTACTGAAACTATAATAACTACTCTACTGTACTCTATTGTAAGTACTCTTCTTACTCTACTTTGACTACTTGCCTTTAACTACTTTGACTACTCTACTTACCTTACTTATTCTACTTTATCCACTTTAACTACTCAGCTACTCTAACTACTTTTCTACTACAACTAACTATTTTACTAAGTACTCTAATTACTACTAATTACTACACTAACTATGCTACTCACTCTAACTACTCCACTTTAACTAACTACTCAGCTTTAACTGCTGTAACTACTTTACTCAAAAACACAGCATACGGGCAGTCGTGGGTTTGAGGTCAGGGAAGAAGCCTCGTGACCCGAAGGTCCCGGTTTTGTTCTCCTGAGCCGTGTGTCCTTCAGCAAAACACCTAAACTGGGTACTGTAGATAGGGCTGCCCCCCACTCCGGGCAAGTGTGCTCACCGCCTCCTAGTGTGTGTTCACTGGTGTGTGTCTGTGTGTTCACTAGTGTGTTTGTGTGTGTTCACTGGTGTGTGTCTATGTGTTCACTAGTGTGTGTGTGTGTGTATGAGGGCGTTTCATTGCATGGATGCAGAGGTCAAATTCTTCTGTGTGTGTGCAAGCACAGTGGTCAGTAAGTGTGGTTTAAGATTTTAAGGTTTACTTGCTGATGTGGTGTGAGATATGTGTGTGTTCACTAGTGTGTGTGTGTATGCCATTGTTTCACTGCTGACTAGTTTGTGTGTATTCACTAGTGTGTGTGTGTCCACGAGTATGTGTGTGAGGTTGTTCCACTGCCGACTAGTTTGTGTGTATTCACTAGTGTGTGTGTGTGTGTGTGTGCATGAGGGAATTTTACTGTGCCCTAGTGTGTGTGTGCGTGTGTGTGCATGAGGGAATTTTACTGTGCCCTAGTGTGTGTGTGTGTGTGTGCATGAGGGAATTTTACTGTGCCCTAGTGTGTGTGTGTGTTCACTAGTTGTGTGTGTGTGTATGAGGTTGTTTCACTGCTCTTTAGTGTGTGTGTTCACTAGTTGTGTGTATGAGGTTGTTTTACTGCCCTCTAGTGTGTGTGTTCACTAGTTGTGTGTGTTCATGAGGTTGTTTCACTGCCCTCTAGTGTGTGTGTTAACTAGTGTGTGTGTGTGTGTGTGTATGAGATTGTTTCACTGCCCTCTAGTGTGTGTGTTCACTAGTTGTGTGTATGTGTGTATGAGGTTGTTTCACTGCCCTCTAGTGTGTGTGTTCACTAGTTGTGTGTATGTGTGTATGAGGTTGTTTCACTGCCCTCTAGTGTGTGTGTTCACTAGTTGTGTGTGTTCATTAGGTTGTTTCACTGCCCTCTAGTGTGTGTTCACTAGTTGTGTGTATGTGTGTATGAGGTTGTTTCATTGCCCTCTAGTGTGTGTGTTCACTAGTTGTGTGTGTTTCTATGAGGTTTTTTCACTGCCCTCTAGTGTGTGTTCACTAGTTGTGTGTGTGTGTGTATGAGGTTGTTTCACTGCCCTCTAGTGTGTGTGTTCACTAGTGTGTGTGCAGTAAGTGTGGTTTAAGCTTTAAGGTTTACCTGTTGATGTGGTGTGAGGTACGTGTGTGTGTGTGTTCACTAGTGTGTGTGCAGTAAGTGTGGTTTGGTCTTTAAGGTTTACCTGTTGACGTGGTGTGAGGTACCCATGTGTGTGTGTGTGTTCACTAGTGTGTGTGCAGTAAGTGTGGTTTAGGCTTTAAGGTTTACCTGTTGATGTGGAGTGAGGTATGTGTGTGTGTGTGTTCACTAGTGTGTGTAGTAAGTGTGGTTTAGGCTTTAAGGTTTACCTGTTGACGTGGTGTGAGGTGTGTGTGTGTGTTCACTAGTGTGTGTGTGTAGTAAGTGTGGTTTAAGCTTTAAAGTTTATCTGTTGATGTGGAGTGAGGTACATGTGTGTGTGTTCACTAGTGTGTGTGGTTTAGGCTTTAAGGTTTACCTGTTGACATGGTGTGAGGTATGTGTGTGTGTTCACTAGTGTGTGTGTGTGACTTAATGGTGCAGCTCTATAATAACAACCTTCCATTAAAACGAATGCAAAACAAAAGAGGAAGAACTTGAAATGACTGTAGACACCAGACTTTCACTGGTCACTTTCACTGGTCACTTTCACTGGTCACTCTATGGTGTGCTACTCTCTCTCACAATCACACACCCACATACCTGTTCTCCTGGCAGACCTGGTGGACCTGGATAGCCTTTGGAACCCTGCAGAGGAGACAGAACCAAAACAAATCAAGACGAGAACCTTCTCACAACAGCAGAACAGAGAACCTGAAAGCCGGCGACTCACTATTCTCGTGTTTATTCCACTGTGAGGAGTGTAAAAGACAGAAAGAGGAAAGAAAAAAAGAGAGAGTGAGAGAGTGAGAGAGAGAGAGAGAGAGAGAGAGAGTCCTCCCATGTGCCTACTCGCGCTGCTCCTTTCCCGGTCCAGCCACATTTTTGGGGATTCTGTTGCCTCCTGCCCTCAGATAAGACTAATACCCTTTAAGAGCTCCTTCCAAACTGTCAAAACCTTTCAAACCTTTCCCCCTCAGACCTTCAGACAGCCACACCGAGCCCTGCGCACCACAGACAAGTCACAACAGCCGCACAGACAGCGAGGGGAGGTCGGAGCAGCCCGCCGCGCATTTCTAACCCTACACTGAGCCGTCTGTCGGCGAGGAACCTTCTGCTTTTCGCTTGGACTAACACCAAGTGCTTGATTTGTTAGTAATTACTGTGATATTGGCCAGTCGGTCGCCATAGTTGCAGGTCACATGCTTGCGATAGACCATCATAGCATCGCTGTCCAAAGAGAAACAAGCATCTCCAGAATGGGAACGTTCCAAGAAACACAAAGAGAGTCTTCAGTTTCAATGTAAGTCAATGGAACCAAAATTCTTCCAAATGTTCACTCACCCATCCAAACCACTGAATTCAGGGGTTCCAATCACTTCCATAACCCCAGGTGTATAAAACCAAACACCTAGTCATGCAGACTGCTTCTACACACATTAGTAAAGAGTGGGTCTCTCTCAGGAGCTCAGTGAACTCCAGCGTGGTACCGTGATAGGACGCCACCTGTGCAACAAGTCCAGTGGTGAAGTTTCCTCACTACTAAAATTCCACAGTGGACTGTCAGTGGTGTTCTAACAAAGTGGAAGGGATCGAGAATGACAGCAGCTCAGACACCAAGTGGTAGAACACGTACAATGACAGAGCAGGTCAGCGGATGCTGAGGAGCATAGTGTACAGAGGTCACCAACTTTCTACAGAGTCAATCACTACAGACCTCCAAACTCCATGCGGTCTTCAGATCAGCTCAAGAACAGAGCGTAGAGAGCTTCATGTAATGGGTCTCCATGGCTGAGCAGCTACAGCCAAGCCTTACATCACCAAGAACAATGCAGAGCATTGGATGCAGTGGAGTAAAGCACGCCACCACTGGACTAGAGCAGTGGAGACATGTTCTCTGGAGTGACCAATCACGCTTCTCCGTCTGGAAATCTGATGGACGAGTCTTGTCAAGAGAACGCTACTTGTCTGACTGCATTGTGCCGAGTGTAAAGTTTGGTGGAGGGGGGATCATGGTGTGGGGCTGTTTTTCAGGAGTTGGGCTTGAACCCTTAGTTTCAATGAAAGGAACTCTTAATGCTTCAGCAGACCAGGACATTCTGGAAGATTTCATGCTGCCAAAATTTGTGGGGACAGTTTGGGGGACAGTTTGGGGACGGCCCCTTCCTGTTCCAACATGGCTGCCCACCAGTGCACAAAGTAAGCTCCATAAAGACATGGAGGAGAGAGTTTGGTGTGGAAGATCTTGAATGGGGTCCTGTGAAGAGTCCTGACCTCAAGAGGTTGGAACATTATTCCTTCATCCCTTCATTCCTTTATCATCACCAACACTGTTCCTTCATCCCTTCAGTCCTTTATCACCACCAACACTGTTCCTTCATCCCTTCAGTCCTTTATCACCACCAACACTGTTCCTTCATCCCTTCATTCCTTTATCATCACCAACACTGTTCCTTCATCCCTTCATCCCTTTATCATCATCACCAACACTGTTCCTTCATCCCTTCATTCCTTTATCATCACAACACTGTTCCTTCAGCCCTTCATTCCTTTATCATCACCAACACTGTTCCTTCAGCCCTTCATTCCTTTATCATCACCAACACTGTTCCTTCATTCCTTCATTCCTTTATCATCATCACCAACACTGTTCCTTCATCCCTTTATCATCACAACACTGTTCCTTCAGCCCTTCATTCCTTTATCATCACAACACTGTTCCTTCAGCCCTTCATTCCTTTATCATCACCAACACTGTTCCTTCATCCCTTCATTCTTTTATCACCACCAACACTGTTCCTTCATTCCTTCATTCCTTTATCATCATCACCAACACTGTTCCTTCATCCCTTCATCCCTTTATCATCACAACACTGTTCCTTCAGCCCTTCATTCCTTTATCATCACAACACTGTTCCTTCAGCCCTTCATCCCTTTATCATCACCAACACTGTTCCTTCATCCCTTCATTCTTTTATCACCACCAACACTGTTCCTTCATTCCTTCATTCCTTTATCATCATCACCAACACTGTTCCTTCAGCCCTTCATCCCTTTATCGTCACCAACATTATGTTCATTCTATTAGTCTTCACCAATATTGTTCCTTCCTCCCATATCCATTACCAACACTCTACACTGTGATACACCCCCCCCGAGAGCTTCCTAATTGTTCCAGATAAAGGTTCTGGAAGGTGTTTTGATGAACGAAGGAACAAAAGTAACTTCTACTGTTGAAAATACTTCAGTCCTTTGACCACGTCATATAACCAATTCACCAATTTTAGCAAACTGGAAATAATAACAACGTCCAGCACCACGCGGTCCAGCCCTCAGAAGAATGTGTAGGTCTTCACCAGCACTGTGCTGCCTGTGACTATGCTTGCCAGCAGGTGTCGCTGTGCTTTGGAATGAAGGGTTACGAGGGACAAAGCAATCAGGCATTCATAGAGCGGTTGGAAAATTCTGGCCTTTCCCTCAAGCCCCAACAAGACTGTGACTCAGCAGGGGTCAAAGGGCAGAGTGATTTACGCCTGACCTGAGCTGGACCTGCGGGACTATTTCTGTTCAAGGTCATCCCGAGTGAGGAGGTCTTTATGAGCGAGACCTCAGCAGTCAGAGTCCTAATGGGCCGTAACTGCTGTGTTTAGCCCACATTTAACATCAAAGTATTGGACTTCCTTTAACACCCACTAACAGTGAGTTAAGTGAGATCTTTGAGAAGGACTATCTACCTTTACGATGGACCTTCACTACACGAGGCACCAACAACCTCAGACCAACACATGGTCTTCACAAAGGAGGGCCAGAATGATTCGGCTCCTATTTATCCGAGCTGGAAGCTGGGCACACGTTCAGCTCGTAGTATAACAACTGGATCTACTTGTCCTGGGAACCAAATCGGTCAAACATCCAAACAGAAATCTCTTCTCGTTCACAAAATAAAGGCTGCCTTCTTTCCATCTGTTCTGCTAAATACTCTACAGATGTGGGGACGAGGGCCCGTCTGTAGAGGGTCCATCACTTTCCTTTCGCTAGTACACAACCTACAACCTCTCAAAAACCCAAAAGTCATCCCAACCTAGAGTCTAAACCAGTGCTGGGATCAGACTACAAGATATTTTCCTCTTTCCAGATGTTCACTGTCAGATCAGACCATCACAGCGTCAGACGTGTCTTGATCATGAGACTCATTACACTATTTAATGCTGACCATCATCGTTTGCGTTCCTGCGTAAGTTCACAGGTCATCAAGGAGGAGGTTCAAGAAGCTGTCAATCAAAGATACAGAAGTGTTGCATGTGATGCTGGTGGTTTTGTGTTCTGAACGTGGGGGTCACGAAGAGCACAGGGGGGTTGGATTTTTAAAGTTGGATGTTTACAGTTGGATTTTTAAATTTGAATTTCTGAAGTTGGATTTTTAAAGTCGGATGTTTAAAGTTGGATTTTTAAAGTTGGATGTTCAAAGTTGGATTTTTAAAGTTGGATGTTTACAGTTGGATATTTAAAGTTGGATGTTCAAAGTTGGATTTTTAAAATTGGATGTTTACAGTTGGATATTTAAAGTTGGATGTTTAAAGTTGGATTTTTAAAGTTGGATGTTTAAAGTTGGATTTTTAAAGTTGGATGTTCAAAGTTGGATTTTTAAAGTTGGATGTTTAAAGTTGGATTTTTAAAGTTGGATGTTCAAAGTTGTATTTTTAAAGTGGGATGTTTACAGTTGGATTTCTGAAGTTGGATTTTTAAAGACGGATGTTTAAAGTTGGATTTTTAAAGTTGGATGTTCAAAGTTGGATTTTTAAAGTTGGATGTTTACAGTTGGATTTTTAAAGTTGGATGTTCAAAGTTGGATTTTTAAAGTTGGATGTTTACAGTTGGATTTTTAAAGTTGGATGTTTAAAGTTGGATTTTTTAAAGTTGGATGTTCAAAGTTGGATTTTTAAAGTTGGATGTTCAAAGTTGGATTTTTAAAGTTGGATGTTCAAAGTTGGATTTTTAAAGTTGGATGTTTACAGTTGGATTTTTAAATTAGTATTTTTAAAGTTGGATGTTTAAATAAAGCCGACTTGACTTTCATCATATGAATGTATAGTTATTTAAAAATCTGAAGTTATTGACAGGACAAACTTTTTACAGGTAAGCTGTTCATCTGAAAGAGGTATAAAGAAAACCCGGGTCTTAAAGACAGGAACAGGTTTCTGTGCTGCTGCCGTCACCGCGTTACTGCGACCCGCTCGTCTGTGCTGAGCTCTGACTGAGCTGCCAGCTGCCGTTTGAAGCCACTTTGTCGGACGCTCGCTGTCGCTGGACGTGCGCTTTCCTGCCGAGTGCCTTTCCTCTAAAAGATGACCTCTGACCTTGTGGGATTCTCAGGTTGTGGTGGGGGGCTGCAGACAGACCCTCAGGCCCTCTGGGAGGAAGACAGTGTGCCCCTGGACCCTGACAGGCTCTTTACGCCAGCATGTAACTCTACCCGGCAGTGGCAGCGGCGGTAATAGATACTGTATGTACTGCAGCCGCACTGGGAGGTACGGAGTCCGAGACCATCGTTTCAGAACTTACTCCTCATGTGTCACACTGAACCTCACTTCACGTAAATAAGGAATTCCTATGGCATACGGGCAGGAGTGTACTTACCGGTGGGCCTGCATCACCATTGGGGCCTGGTAGACCTGGGGGTCCTTTCTCACCCTGGCCAAGAGAGAAAAAACAACATGAGGGAGGCTACATTTAAACTGTAACACTACCTTCACCTACCTGTGTACAGGTAAACTGTACCACTACCTTCACCTACCTGTGTACAGGTAAACTGTAACACTACCTTCACCTACCTATGTACAGGTAAACGGTACCACTACCTTCACCTACCTATGTACAGGTAAACTGTATCACTACCTTCACCTACCTGTGTACAGGTAAACTGTAACACTACCTTCACCTACCTGTGTACAGGTAAACTGTAACACTACCTTCACCTACCTGTGTATAGGTAAACTGTAACACTATCTTCACCTACCTGTGTACAGGTAAACTGTAACACTACCTTCACCTGCATGTGTACAGGTAAACTGTATCACTACCTTCACCTACCTGTGTACAGGTAAACTGTCTAACACTACCTTTACCTACCTGTGTACAGGTAAACTGTCTAACACTACCTTCACCTACCTGTGTACATGTAAACTATAACACTAACTTCACCTACCTGTGTACAGGTAAACTGTAACACTATCTTCACCTACCTGTGTACAGGTAAACTGTAACACTATCTTCACCTACCTGTGTACAGATAAGCTGTAACACTACCTTCACCTACCTGTGTACAGGTAAACTGTAACACTACCTTCACCTACCTGTGTACAGATAAGCTGTAACACTACCTTCACCTACCTGTGTACAGGTAAACTGGATACTTGAGAATTGTGTTCTAGCTAATGTTTAAGACTGTTTTATTGTATTGTTGTAAGTTTTTAGTATTATAGTATATCCTATGCAACTTAATGTGTTGTGGTATCACTACAATGAATCCTAATATGATATTTTATTGCCCACCCCTACTGAATACGTCATCACTGTCCAAAGAAAAACAAGCATCTCTATAATAGCAACTTTACAGTAGAGGCCAAAAACCTACTGCACTTTTAATGTAAGTCAATAGAACCAGAATATTTGTAAAGCTATTTTGGAGCCTATGGGTCCATTCCTCATGAAATTTGCATAGAGTGTAAATAGCAGCAGTTGCATTTAAATGATGTAGCAAAAAAATTGACGAAAAATTGAAATATGTGTGTTTATTGGGACGATTTTTTAACCTTTTAAGATTGATGCAAAAAGTGCCCACCAATTTATGCTATCTTTTCTATATTTCTAAATGCTGTCTAATTATATATATATATATATATATATATATATATATATATATATATATATATATATATATATAGGTGGTTCTTCAATCAGTTCTTCAATTAAAATTACTTACAAAGCAAACATTTGTAAAAAAATTACACACCAAAATAATTATGATTTCCATTTTTATAATGATTTAAACATCAATATTTTGCTACTTTGGCCTTGTCCCCAACCCAGACTTTAAAGCCTCTGGGCCCCAAAAAATGCTAAAAAGTGATAAATTTATGAAAAAGATCACAATATGAGTTTCATAAAAACTTAAAAGAAACTAAATGTACCGTTTACTTTCATATTTGTACCTATGCATATTTTTGAGTAACATATTATCGTCCCTAACATTATCGTCATTACCGCAACAGAATTATTTAAAGGTAGCACAAAGGAGCAAATGTCAGCCATGAGTGAAGAGTGACAAGTTAACGTCTGGAAATGGGAGAAACTGAATCGTGTATTGCTCCTGATCATTTACATCAGTACGGCAGTACTTTACAACTAAACATTACATTTACACATTATTTATTTATTTATAACTAAACATTACATTTACACATTATTTATTTATTTATAACTAAACATTACATTTACACATTATTTATTTATTTATTTATAACTAAACATTACATTTACACATTATTTATTTATTTATAACTAAACATTACATTTACACATTATTTATTTATTTATTTATAACTAAACATTACATTTACACATTATTTATTTATTTACAACTAAACATTACATTTACACATTATTTATTTATTTATAACTAAACATTACATTTACACATTATTTATTTATTTATAACTAAACATTACATTTACACATTATTTATTTATTTACAACTAAACATTACATTTACACATTATTTATTTATTTATAACTAAACATTACATTTACACATTATTTATTTATTTACAACTAAACATTACATTTACACATTATTTATTTATTTATAACCAAACATTACATTTACACATTATTTATTTATTTATTTATAACTAAACATTACATTTACACATTATTTATTTATTTATAACTAAACATTACATTTACACATTATTTATTTATTTATAACTAAACATTACATTTACACATTATTTATTTATTTATTTACAACGAAACATTACATTTACACATTATTTATTTATTTATAACTAAACATTACATTTACACATTATTTATTTATTTATTTACAACTAAACATTACATTTACACATTATTTATTTATTTATTTATAACTAAACATTACATTTACACATTATTTATTTATTTACAACTAAACATTACATTTACACATTATTTATTTATTCACGTGGATTTAAAGTGTATCTTGTACTAACTGTTAACTAATTTGAGCAAATCTATGGCCTAACTAGCTTTTTTCCTTAAAACAGTGAAAATTGTCATTACTGCAACACGTCATTACCAACACATAACCTGTAGAGATAGATGGTAATGACATTTGCTGATGGTAATGACAGGTTTTCAATGTCACCATCAGTATCTTTTAAATTATATAAGCCCAGTAACAGGCTGTTGGGTTTGTGTGGTTAATTGTGAGAAACATGTTATTCATGCAAACAAAGCTTTCATGCAGGTCCTTGCAGACCACCGGGCTGGCAGCAGAGCACAGCCCTGACGTACGGGGGTATTTGGTAAAAGGCAATGACTCTACTTTTTGAACAAGTGAACTCTAAATTCCAGGTCAGTGTAAAGTGCCTGCATGAAGCAGTCCATGGAGCAAACACAGGGAAGCAAATCACAAATCAGAAGACAAGAAAGAGAGTTAATGTAGTTACTGAGAGAGGAACGTTAGCAACCTCACTGCTAAAGCTACCCGAGCTGGACAGTCCACTGGGACCAAGGCAGCATGTAAGAGGTTAATGGGAAAGTGTAATGAGGGGTCAGTTTGTGTTAGCAGCTGAAGCGGGAAGGCTTTTAGAGGCTGAACATGGTTACCTTTTCTCCTTTCGGTGCCTGACCTGGAGACAGCCCGGGATCTCCCTTCGCACCCTGGAGCAACAAACAGATATCCTGGGTCAGTATTATAACAGGTCCATGCTCAAACATGGTTGATCGGTCAGGCGTGGTTCACTACCGTAGACTGACCTCGACCTTACTCCCACAGCAGAGACCAGGAACGATACGGGCATTACTCGAAACCCACCCAGTCTAGTCTAAATAAGACAAAGCAGCCCATTCGGAACGTCCTCAGAGACCTGACTGTGTGTTCGGCTGTTCCCGTGTGACCTGAGCGAACGGCTGAGAAAGGCAGAGCTTCGGCAGGTGCGACAGGTGAAGACGTTCCAGCCTTCGGCCCATTCAGACACACAGACTAAATAAATGGGCGTCTCAGCCACAACACCTCAGTCCTCACTTCATTTGTTAACGTCTGGCGAGGCAGATCAGAGGGGAAACGAAGAGGCCCCTCAATGCCTCGTGGAGGCGCATGGTTATCATTCCTAAAGCATTTAAGACATTCCTGTTCAGGAGGTGTTTCTGAGGAGATACTAGATATAAGATAATCCACTCGTATCCACAAATACATGAGAGCTCATAATCCGGTTTCCTCCCACAGTCCAAACACACGCATGTTGGTTGATCCTCACTCTGAACTGCCCGCAGGTGTGAGTGTGTGGACTGGTGACCTGTCCATGGTGTACCAAACCTTCGCCCGATGACGCTCCAGTCGTGACCACGACTAGCAAGATAAAGTGGAAGATAATGGATGGATGAGAGCTCAAAGAAAGAAAATGTGACTCCTAACAACCACCTGAAAGACCTGCTTGACCCACCAACACTGTCCCAATTAAATAAACAGCACTTAAAGCTTTGATCTTATCAAAGATCTGACAGATCTGACAACATCCCCAAGTGTTTCTGTCCATTTTCCACTGTGTGAAGATACTTCAGTGCTATGGGGTTCTGAAAAGATGTGTAGCCGATCAAGAAGCTCCTCACTGAGAAAAGGAGATCCAGCTACATCACACAAAGAAGCTGCTGGTGTGCTCAGAAGTCCAGAGTCCAGAACCTCAACACCATTGAACGTGTTTGGGGTCATTTGGCTCATGAGGTGAAGTTCTATCATATCTATACACAATATGGGTGACCATATAAAAACTATATAAAAAGAATTTCCTGCTTTCTTCTGCTGACTTGACTTTAAGGGTCATTTTCACCGGAAATAAGATCAATGAAGGTGGTCTCTGACTTCGGCACAGCTCTAAATACTGTAAGTCCCCATAACTCTGGAATCTCTTTGTGGCTACTCTATTACAGCTTTCCTTAAATCTCACCTCAGTCTTCCTCTTTACTATAAACCTTCTGCTTTATGAAGACACAATGCAAAGAGAATGTGTTTAAACTGTACAGCTATAGTTATATACTCAGCTACTATAGTTATTATATATGGTCACTGTTTAAAGGAAAACAAGTTTAGCCAAAATGGCAACTTTACAGGAGAGGCCAAAAACCTTCCTTACTTTCAATGCAAGTCAATGGAACCAGAACTTTTTCCAGGCTATTTTGGAGCATTTCTATTGGTCCATTCTTCACGAAACTTTCGGACAATGTAAACATAAGTCAAACGATGCAGGAAAATAAAAAACGGAAAAATAAAGATATGTGTTATTTTTACTTGGACAACGAGGATAAGCAAGTATGACATGCCTGTCAACGAATGATGGCTTGGCTGAGAAGAATGGAGCTGTAAAAATAAACCGAGGCTAATTTCCCATCATGCTGTAATCAGATCTGAGTACTGACCAGTACTGACTCAGATCCAATCTATATCTGATGTCACCTGGGACTTCATGTTACAGTGCCTGATGATACGTGATGTAGTCCTTGACTCTTTATTCGTGATATCAAGTTCCAGGAGATCATTACGTAATTCCTTCTGTGCGGAATAGTAGCCTCGCCAGAAGGGCAGCCTCGCCAGAGGGGCAGCCTCACTTTCTTGGTAGCCACAGTGAGATCTGTGAATTTGCATGGCTACTGTTTCTAAGCGGACCACGTCCGGTGGACCTAAACTTCTAAATAAAGATGTCACCTTTGCCTTCTGTCACACCCCCATTCCCAGAATGCCTCGCTGAACCAGGACGATGTTCCTGTATGTGACACATCAACCCGTTTCAATTCTAATCAAAGCTGCCGTATCACACACAGCGTGTCTACATGAGCCCAACCAGACCCCTCCTAATCCTTGTGTGGTTTTTCTGTCAGCAGCTCTGGGAGCAGATGTTTTCCTCCCTGGTGTGTCTTCATCACAGCGCACCACTCGGTAACACCCAACAGCCACTACTTACAGCTTTCACCACCCGCCACACACACACACACACTTGTTTTTATAGCTTGTTAGGACACGGATGCATTGCTGTTCACCTGCTTTTCATATAGGTTCATATCATACAGGAGACCATCTGCTTCTTCTTCAATGGTCAGGACCACCACAGAGCAGGTACTATTAGGTAGGTGTGAGTGGATCAGACACAGCAGTGCTGCTGCTGGAGTGTTTAAACACTGTGTCCCCTCACTGTCCACTCTATTAGACACTCCTACTACTTGCTGGTCCACCTTGTAGATGTAGAGTCAGAGACAGTAGCTCATCTGCTGCTGCACCGTTTGTGTTCCTCTAGTCCTTCATCAGTGGACACAAAACGCCGCCCATAGGATGCTGCCCAGAGGACGCTGCCCATAGGACACTGTCGAGCACCTACATGTAATAACCCTACACCTCATTCCTCTTTTCAGGACCACTTGGGTTACGCTACCATTCTCTGGTGGTCCTACCTGAACGTTACTGTCCTGATAAATGTATGAAAACACACACAAACACAGACACACACACACTTTTCTAATCCCTACTTTCAGCTGACGGACGGATCTCAGAGAACAAAAGCATTTCAGCGCTGAGTCCCTTCACTCCCACCCAGGAGAGCTTTCAGAGTAGGGGTATGACTCATCTGAGCGCTGCAGCTGTGGGTGAAGACTGAAGATGCTCCATAATTTCCACTGGATCGGAGAAGCCCCCAGTGGTGCTGCAGGCCCACTCATGTACTGAGAGACACACCACACACTACTAACAAGCTCTCTTTGACGCTTCTCCGACTCGGACCGTATCTGATTCACACTTCCTCCCACAGCTACCTCGCGTTCCAGGACAGAGAGAGTCTTCATCTCGGGACGACAGCAGCTTTCAGGCTTCTAGCTGTTCGTGTGTACAGACGCCATTCAGTGTCACAAAGTCTGTGTGAGACTGCTTAACAGCTACGCTCGGTCTGAGGAAATGATGATAGATGAACTAAAAATGGAGACAGGATCAAGGTGCAAAATACAGGGGTACCTACAGGGTCCCAGACCCCCAGATAAGCTCTTGGACCCTCTGAATGTCTTAAAATAAGAAGCCCTGCGTGATCCCTGATGCTAACTCGTGTACATAAGTGTTCATTACCTGGCAGTGGCTGAAGACTCGGAACGACTTCAAAACAGATTGCTCAGGGATCAAACCAACAACCTTCTGGGCAAGGGGTTGGTCCCTCCAGCCCCTGACTGCCCCCCTGGATGGTATTTAAAGAATACGACACTCCTCAACATAATCTCTCTTAAGTTGTTGACCAAGCTGGCATGTTCAAACCTTTTAATAGATGACTTAAAAATGGAGACAGGACCAAGGTGCAAAATACAGGGGTACCTACAGGGTCCCAGACCCAACTAACCTCTTGGATTGTCTTAAAATAAGAAGCCCTGGGTGATCCCTGATGCTAACTCGTGTACACAAGCATTCATTACCAGGCAGTGGCTGAAGACTGGGAACGACTATAAAACAGATTGTTGCTGCATTAGAACAAAACTAAAGCTCAGGCTATCAAACCAAACCAACAACCTACTGGTCAAAGGGCTGGTCCCTCCAGTCCCTGACTGCCCCCATGGAAGGTATTTAAAGAACACAACAGTCCTCAACATTAACTCTATCAAGTCGCTGACCATGCTGGCATGTTCAAACAAGTGACTAGTTAGACGTTACAGCATAAATACAAGGTCACGTTAAGCATTGATATCAACTTCCAATAAAAGTTCTGGCCTAAGAAGCGTTTGATCTTGATAGCTGACTTAAAAGTGGAGACAGGATCAAGGTGCTAAATACAGGGGTACCTACAGGGTCCCAGACCCACGATTAACCTTGTGGACCCTCTGAATGTCTTAAAATAAGAAGCACCCTGATCCCTAAAGCTAACTTGTGTACGTAAGCATTCATTACCTGGCAGTGGCTGAAGACTCGGAACCACTACATTTGGGGCGTAGCTGCATTAGAACAAAACTAAAGCTCAGGCGATCAAACCAACGACCTTCTGGTCAAGAGGCTGGTCCCTCCAGATCTTGACTGCCCCCCTGGATGGTATTTAAAGAACACAACACTTCTCAACATTAACTCTCTCCATGCCGGTGTGTTCAACCAAGTGGCGTCATAGCATGAATACAAGGTCACGTTTAGCATTGACATCAACTTGCGATGAAAGTGCTGACCTGAAACGCTCTGCTAGTGTTCGTTTGATCTTAATAGATGACTTGAAAACAGAGACAGGATCAAGGTGCGAATATAAGGGTATCTACAAGGTCCCAGACCCCCAGCTAACCTCTTGGACCTCCTGGATTAAGCACCCTGATCCCTGATGCTAATTCATGTACACAGGCATTCATTACCTGGCAGTGGCTGAAGAGGTGGAACCACTACATTTGGGATGTGTGAATCAGATTTTTGCTGCTTTCGAACAAAACTAAAGCTCTTTGCTTCTTCAGTCTCAGTTGTTTTCCTCTCCGGAGCCAGCGCAGCTGATCAAGGCTGCTGATTAGCACGAAAAACACAGGCAAGTCTGCCATTTTCCAATTACCCAATAACCGCGCCACAGTCTGGCTGCCACGGTGGGATAGAGATGCCGATTCGGAGGCCTCCAGATGTCTGGAGTGGTTCACCACATCCTCGACAGAGCTGAGCCACATAGCGCAGTGAGGGGGCTATCGATTCGCTAATCCCACCAGCCTAGCACTTTCCACAAGCATGTAATCTCATTTTATGAGCTGCTTTGCTTCCTATTCCCTCCAATGAAGCTGGCTGGCTGCTAAATTGTAAGAAGTGAACGGCATGTTAGAGTTTAACTCTCAGATCCCTTAGATATGCTAGTCCCCAGATCTCCATCCAATCTTTTAACTACGTTCACTAGCAAAAAACTAAATATTTAGATGAGGGTAGCACAATATGAGGCCCTCAGGTCAAAGCTGGCCCTTATATATACAATATATTTACGATAGGGGCGACACCGTGGCGGAGTAGGTAGTGCTATCGCCTCACAGCAAGACGAGCCTGTGGAGCAACTGCCCATCCTGTGCGGTCTTGAATTGAAGATGCCTAATTGGCCCTGTGTGTGTGTGTGTTTGTGAATGTGTATGTCTGTGCATCTGCCCTTCAATGGACTGGCAGCCTGTTCATCCTGCCTACTGCCCAATGAGTACTCAATAGACTCCCCACAGTACCCCCCACAACCCAGCAGGATACGTGGCTTAGAACTATCTGTCACCTATCTGACCTCCCCATTGAACCCATGTATGCAATAAAACACATATGCTAGTGAACACACACACTAGGGGGCAGTGAGCACACTTGCCCAGAGTGGTGGGCAGCCCATCCACAGTACCAGACAGCGGTTGGGTGTTATGTTCCTTGTTTAAAGGCACTTTAGTCACTTCCCGTCATTTCAGGCAATCAAACCGACGACCTTCTGGTCAAAGGGTTGGGCCCCTTCAGCCCACCAGTGCCCCCCGGATGGTTTTTAAGGAAGACAATGTTCCTCAACATTCATCTCGAGTCGCTGACCATGCCGGCATGTTCAAACCAGCAGCTGGTTCAAGATGTCACGGCATGAATACAAGGTCACGTTAAGCATTGGCGTCAACTTCCGATGAAAGTGCTGGCCTGAAACGCTCTGCTAGTGTTCGTTTGATCTTGATGGATGATCTAAAAACGGAGACAGGATCAAGGTGCAAAATACAGGAGGTCTTACAAGGTCCCAGACCCCCCAATTAACCTCTTGGACCCTCTGAATGCTCTAAAATCAAAAGCCCTGAGGCGATCCTCATAAATACGCTTATTATGCTGTCTGTTAGATGTAAAACAGACCCTCAAATAAAGATTCAGAGGAAGCTCACTGTTTAGCCTCAACTATCTAGAGCTGCAGTGGGCCTCAGGGTGGCGCTGTAGGAGACAGGTCCATCCAGTTGGTCCTTTTTGGTGGAGTGACTATCCATGGCTCCGATAGCCTTAAAAAACTTTATAATAAGCCACCGGATATCTGTGAATCTAAAACTCTGCCAATTTACCATTGGTGGAGGTGGTGGAGCGTCCATAGAGTGAACTGGTACTCGGTTCTCAGACAGAAGAGGAGATCTCAGGTGAAGTGTGGAAGACCTACCAAACTAGAAGGAAGCATTTCCAGAAGAAGAACCAGTGATTTTGATGCCATTGAGCGCATGTTCTGCCAGGAAGACTCCAATGCTACGCCATTCTTTCGTTCATTACTCTGACCAATCACAGTCCGCCACCTGTCTTACGTTCCCACTCTGCTGCTTTCAGGTGCTGATGTTTCAAAGTTCTCCTCCCTCCTTTCCACCACCACCAGTTTGGTCCCAGTCCTGCTGTCTCTGGAGTTGCTTTCGCCCCTGCTGTCCATATCCAGCAGGATCTGCGAGGGTCTGGGCCTAAAACTGGGTCTAGAACTGGGGCAATGCCATAGATGCTTTCTTTATGTCTCACAATGACTAAACTATACCTAAAGATTAAACCTTGTATTCCATCCCTTTACTTGTTGAGTCTTTCTGGCAGAACAGAAGCATCAGTGCTACTATGGTGAATGAACTAGGGAGGTGCAGGAGGGTTAAGGTGAGCAGGAGATAGAAGGAGGAGAAAGACTTACAGAGATATAGAGGTCACACTAGTTTTTAGGAGATTAGTGGAGTTTGGAGTTGCCAAATTAGCCCAAGACCCAAAGGAAATAACCCATGTTCCAAATATTTCCACTTGTTTTGTCTTCTCGGCTTTAGCCCACCTTAAACATGTTTCTCCCCCCCAAGATAGAACATTTGGGCACCCCTGGTTTAGTCTAAGACATTTAAACATAATATGCACATTAAATAAACTAAACTATATAAACAGTTCAGATTGGGGTCATTTTTCACATCACATCATATCACATGGGGTATATATACCTAGTGCATCAGCAATGCATGTAATCAGGTGTAATACATTACTCTGATATATAACCCATAATAAATAATACAATAAACCTGGAGCTGATTCGTCTGTTAAATGGAAACTACTTGTTGGGGCTTTAGCTTCAGGCTATGTGTACATTCATGCATATCTATTGGAAGCTGGGGTCACTTCAGGGTCACACACAGAATCGGAAGCCAGGTGTATCACTGAAAGGTAAACGTTCCTTCTTAACTTGAGGCGGGAAGGTGCTCAGTTTTTCCACCGGAGGAAAAAAAGGGTCCAACAAAACAATCAATCTAACAGATATGAGTCACCACTCCTGTTTCTCCTGAGCGGTGATGGACCGGTGTGATCAGGCGGTAGGATCTGGGCTCCAGTCCAATCGCAGTGCTAATGCATTCGGTCAGGGTGGACAGAAGCAGGCAGGGTGGAAAGTGGTGTTCTATAGTAGAAGTATGCAGACGGAGATACGCCAAAACATGCTGCCGAGCCTGTAGACATTTACATTTACATTTACATTTATGGCATTTAGCAGACGCTCTTATCCAGAGCGACTTACAAAAGTGCTTAGTGTTCAGTCAGAGTATGACCCTCTATCTAGTACAAACAGGTTTAAGTCCAAACCACTCTTATACTCAAACACTGCCATAAACACAGGGCCAGTGCTGATACCTAGAAACAAGACAACGCAATACCTAGCAAGACAGGAACATCTATAAGAGAATAAATACAAGACTACATACAGTACAAGTGCAGTACTTAGCCAGTGCTCCTAGAAGATAAAGTGCAATTACAGTTTGTACCAGTACTTTAGTATATAGTGTTTATAAGTACTTTACAAAGAGATAGGTCTTCAGTCTGCGTTTGAAGACCGCGAGAGAGTTCGCTGTTCGGACAGCCAGTGGAAGTTCGTTCCACCATCTGGGCTTCAGGACAGAGAAGCGTTTTGTTGCATGTCTTCCATGAATCTTGAGAGATGGCGGGTCAAGCCGAGCCGTACTTGAAGCGCGAAGGGCTCGAGGTGCGGTTCGACTTTTGACCATTGCCATAAGGTAAGGAGGAGCTGGTCCATTCTTGGCTTTGTAGGCAAGCATCAGAACTTTAAACTGAATGCGAGCAGCTACAGGAAGCCAGTGAAGGGAGCGCAGCAGTGGAGTGACATGAGTGTACTTGGGGAGATTGAAGACGAGCCGTACTGCTGCATTCTGGATCAGTTGTAGGGGCCTGATGGCCTGCAGAGGAAGACCAGCCAGGAGAGAGTTGCAGTAGTCCAGCCTTGAAATGACAAGAGACTGGACGAGCACCTGGGAGGCCTCTTGAGAGAGGAAGGGTCGGATGCGTCTGATATTGTAGAGAATGTACCTGCATGACCGAGTCAGGTTCGTAATATGCGCGGAGAAAGATAACTGGTCATCCAGAGTCACCCCAAGGTTTCTTGCATCTTTAGACCGAACAATCAAAGAGTTCTCGAATGAGATGGCAAGATCCTGCTGAGGACCTGTAGTTCCAGGGATGAACAGCAGCTCAGTCTTGCTGGGATTGAGCTTCAGATGATGAGCTGTCATCCATGAAGCAATGTCGGTCAGACATGCAGAGATACGACTGCAAACCTGAGTATCAGACTGTGGGAAGGAAAGCATTAGTTGAGTGTCATCAGCATAGCAGTGGTAAGAGAAACCATGAGAGGTAATTACATCACCAAGAGAACGGGTGTAGAGTGAAAAGAGGAGAGGACCTAGCACTGAGCCTTGAGGGACACCAGTAAGGAGCCTGCAAGGAGCAGATGTAGACCCTCTCCATGTACTGTAGAATACAGTACAGTGGGTACACAGTACTGAGCACTGAGACTGTATCTTCAGTTGAGCTCCAGTTTAGTCTTAAGACACTTTAGCACTGAACCTGAAACAGAATATTGATCCAAAGACCAAACTGTGACACTGTGCAACTTCTTGAACTCCTTCACTCCCAGTTGGGATCCGTGTAACTCAGTCTGAGCTACTTTTAGAGATGCAGCTCCGCACAAGACAAAGCAAACGAGCCGAGTGTCTTCAAATGCAAATAAGATCCCATTTGCCCTTCACTGAGTGAGTGGACGAAGACACCGGGTTACTGTCCATCCTGGAAAAGTGGAGGTAGCGTGAAAAGCTTTGTGGCTTCATTCAGGAGCCCAGTCTGAGCCGCTCTTTGAGATTTGGTCTTGTTAGCAAAAGTTTTTGTCCAATGTCCAATGATTTCCTGACATTTACCCAGTACCGCATACAGTATGTGAGCATTGCCCATCCTGTGCGGTCTGATGTAGAACAACTGCCCATCCTGTGCGGTCTGATGCAGAACAACTGCCCATCCTGTGCGGTCTGATGTAGAACAACTGCCCATCCTGTGCGGTCTGATGTAGAACAACTGCCCATCCTGTGCGGTCTGATGCAGAACAACTGCCCATCCTGTGCGGTCTGATGCAGAACAACTGCCCATCCTGTGCGGTCTGATGTTGAACAACTGCCCATCCTGTGCTGTCTGATGTAGAACAACTGCCCATCCTGTGCAGTCTGATGTAGGACAACTGCCCATCCTGTGCAGTCTGATGTAGAACAACTGCCCATCCTGTGCGGTCTGATGCTGAACAACTGCCCATCCTGTGCGGTCTGATGTTGAACAACTGCCCATCCTGTGCAGTCTGATGCTGAACAACTGCCCATCCTGTGCTGTCTGATGTAGAACAACTGCCCATCCTGTGCGGTCTGATGTAGAACAACTGCCCATCCTGTGCGGTCTGATGTAGAACAACTGCCCATCCTGTGCGGTCTGATGTTGAACAACTGCCCATCCTGTGCTGTCTGATGTAGAACAACTGCCCATCCTGTGCAGTCTGATGCAGAACAACTGCCCATCCTGTGCGGTCTGATGTTGAACAACTGCCCATCCTGTGCTGTCTGATGTAGAACAACTGCCCATCCTGTGCAGTCTGATGTAGAACAACTGCCCATCCTGTGCGGTCTGATGCTGAACAACTGCCCATCCTGTGCGGTCTGATGCAGAACAACTGCCCATCCTGTGCGGTCTGATGCAGAACAACTGCCCATCCTGTGCGGTCTGATGTTGAACAACTGCCCATCCTGTGCTGTCTGATGTAGAACAACTGCCCATCCTGTGCAGTCTGATGTAGAACAACTGCCCATCCTGTGCGGTCTGATGCTGAACAACTGCCCATCCTGTGCGGTCTGATGTTGAACAACTGCCCATCCTGTGCAGTCTGATGCTGAACAACTGCCCATCCTGTGCGGTCTGATGTAGAACAACTGCCCATCCTGTGCGGTCTGATGTAGAACAACTGCCCATCCTGTGCTGTCTGATGCTGAACAACTGCCCATCCTGTGTGGTCTGATGTAGAACAACTGCCCATCCTGTGCTGTCTGATGCTGAACAACTGCCCATCCTGTGTGGTCTGATGCAGAACAACTGCCCATCTTGTGCGGTCTGATGCTGAACAACTGCCCATCCTGTGCTGTCTGATGTAGAACAACTGCCCATCCTGTGCTGTCTGATGCAGAACAACTGCCCATCCTGTGTGGTCTGATGCAGAACAACTGCCCATCTTGTGCGGTCTGATGCTGAACAACTGCCCATCCTGTGCTGTCTGATGTAGAACAACTGCCCATCCTGTGCTGTCTGATGCTGAACAACTGCCCATCCTGTGTGGTCTGATGCAGAACAACTGCCCATCCTGTGCTGTCTGATGCAGAACAACTGCCCATCCTGTGCTGTCTGATGCAGAACAACTGCCCATCCTGTGTGGTCTGATGCAGAACAACTGCCCACCCTGTGTGGTCTGATGCAGAACAACTGCCCATCCTAGCAGCCTGATGAGGTTTGGTTCATCTTGAGGTTTCGTTCTCTTCCTCTGAGGGATTTTTTTTGCCCACTGTGGCCCCTGGTCTGCCCACCGGGGGGCTCAAACCTGGTTTTCCTGTAAAGCTGCTTTGTAACAACATCTGTTGTAAAAGGCACATCCAAATAAACCCTGACTCGACTCGACATTGACTCTACCAAGACCACAGTTCTATCATTCACTCCCGCCTCAGAACAAAACCTCCGCTCTCCAAACAGCTCCCAACTTTTAATGGAAGTAGAGGAGAAGCATTTTTTTCCAAGTGATTATGGACCATTTTTATTGGTCCATGAAACGGTGACTCAGTATAGCCGGCTTTTCCAACATCTATAAACATGATGGAGTGATGGAGCTATGGAGGTTGGGTTTGCAAGCATCTCCAAAAACATGAAAACTATAAACTAGTCAAACACTGGCCATGCGATGGACTGGCGATGGTCTATGGTGTACCTCACCTTCGCCTGATGACGCTGGGATTGGCTCCAGCACCCTGTGAGCCCAACTAGTGGGATAATGGATGGATGGATGGATGGATGGATATACAACTACTGATCTGTTCCCATAAACATTCAGCCTGTTATCTGTATGAGATCTGTTAGCTGATGAGCTGGACCTTCACTGCTGCTCACTGTGATTGAAAACTCAATATATTCCAGAAGATGGGATACTGGGATCTTTCGGTAACTGGAATAACTGGAACTGGCTTCTCTTAACAACAGAGAACATAATCTGGTAGACAAACGTTTCCACATGTGAAGAGCTGAGCTGTATTTCATCCACAATGAAATCAGACTCATATTTCTGTTGGCAATTAATTGAGAAAAAAAATTACATAATAATTACGTTCAGATGTGGGAGTTTTATTTCCTCTACTGCGCTGGTGACCTTCTATATACCACTGATCCAGTTCTATCACCACTTCTACATCGGCCAATCGCAGCTCCCTTTATCTACGACTGATCTGTTTCAGGAGGAATC
>CM038718.1:5174178-5196678 GCA_021613375.1 Megaleporinus macrocephalus
GAGGGGGTTGTTGGGGAGGGGGGGTTAAATAGTAGGACTGAATGAATATACGCACCATGTATTTACACACGCATGAACACAAATATATATATATATATATATATATACACAATACCACTCAAAAGTTTAGGATCACTTTAGAATTTCATTTCATGCAATTTTCATGCAATTCACAAACAATATTGTTCATTTCACAATTAATGTAAGTGTATCAGATGATTTTTAAAGAATAAAAATGTTTGTATTAAAGTATATTTTTGTATAGAGGCTTATTTTGCATATAGTTCTATTATCAGTAATTCTCAGTCCTCTGTCTAAATCTCCTGGTACGACCACCAATCCAAGTTAAGGATGTTATTGGACTAATTGGTTGCTAGGACACTCTTGATCAATTGTGAACACAGCTGAAAAACATTCTACTAATAAGTGAGTATAAAAGGGAACAACATTCTAGGTTAGTTTAGTATCTGAAGATCAGCAGTTGATGACTTGCTGACCGACTCACAATGACCAGAAAGAAACAACTTTCTTTAGAGACCCGTCAGTCCATTGTTGTGTTGAGGAAGAAGATACTCCATTAAAACAAAAACATTTCACTGTGATCCCAAACTTTTGAGCTGTAGTGTGTATATATATATATATATATATATATATATATATATATATATATATATATATATATATATTTTTTTTTTTACTAACTGAAGCACTCGTGTCCGAATGTGGTATATGTATTGGTGAGGACACGTCTCCGTGTCCTCGTGATCAGTGCTATGATTGTGATTTATATTAAACTAGAGGTTCAATATAAGGTTCAAGATGTTTGTGGTCTTTGGTTGAGCGTAATGCTGAACTGTGGAGAATTGGGGGTGTAAAAAATATCGAGAACATTATGTGTGCTTTGTGATGCTGTATCAACTCTCAAACACTACCATTAGTGATAATTACTGATAATTAATAGTTTACTGTAAAGATTGCTGTATTCTGCTTTATCAGTTTGAGTCAGAGTCCGATCCTGAAAGCCAGGTAGAACAAGTTGGTGGGTCCACCTTCGCAAGCTAGACAGGAGCTGGACATTTGAGAGTGATTAGTGTTCACTGCTTTAGCTCTATGTGTCTTGTGTAAGGTTCTGCCAAGCTTGGCCGTAGGCGGGCTATAAGGATCGTGTTACGAGATGATGTCACAAGGGCTGGAATTCCAAGCAGGCATTTCAGGAGTAGTATTTAAACCGCTGACTACTAGATAGATGATGGCGGTGCTGTAATCTATCTTCAGCCACTAGACTCTCACACTCCAACATAAACAAGTAGCGTAAATGTGCACCACTAAGGTTAGCATTAGCAAATCTATACACACTATACAGTTTAAAAAAACACTATATATTCCTGATATATAAAACCATAACCCATGTATAGTGATACAAATCAGATGATTGCATCTCACATTACAGCAGATGACCAGAGGAGCTGGTCCCCCTCTCTGGTAGCCCCCCGCCCCCAGCCGCCCCACCCAAATACATAAAGATATCTGAATACTCTTAGATGAAGAACACTGAATATTAAAACAGCGAAACTGGTTTAAACACTCAGCAGCTCGTGTGCAGAACGTGCACCTACCAGCGTGTCACAGGAATGTACACACACACACACACACACATCTGTAACGCACTCGTTTCCCTCCACACACACACACACACACACAGTCAGACGTGGGTTTACGACTGAATTCTTGTTCAGAGTTTAAGATCGTTGAGCGTTTTGTTACACTGAGAGAGAAAAAACAGACTAGAACAGCGAGACCCTCCATAATCCCTCTCTCCCTTCTCTCTCTCTCTCTCTCTCTCTCTCACTCGCCGTCTTCTTTCCTCTCCTCTTTCTCACTCTCTTCCCTTTCTCACCACTTCTCTTTTAGCCTGTACAGCCTTTCCTTTTCCCGTTCCCTTTCATCTCTCTTCCTTTCTTTCTCTCTTTCTCTCTCCCTGTCTGTATCTCTCGTTCCCACTCTTTCTCTCTCGCCCTCGTAGTCAAAACACTGAACTCTAGAAAACATTTAACCCCTTAAAATCGCTATCGGTGACGTCCCGCCACATAACGTGAGTCCAAAAGACCGGCACAGCCGAAAGTGAGGAGCGAACAGAGCATCTTACCCGTGGTCCTCTCTTTCCTGGGGGTCCAGGGAGACCGGGGGGACCTGGAGGACCCTGCAAAACAGAGAGGAAAACAAAGAAACAAAGAGAAGAAGGGAGAGGAGAAGAGCAGTTAGTGAGAGAGCTTCTCTTCTCGTCTACGCTGGGCCGGTTGGGTTGCCCCCCCAGGCCGACTATCGTGGACCTCAGATGCACTGAGTAAATCAAACCTCATGTTTCCTGAACCGAGGCTGTGTTTCTAACCCTGACACGAGTAAATCTGTCCACCAGTCGTAAAAACACGCCCGCCGTCACGTCTGCTTCACTCTGCGGCGTCAGCGCTCGCGGGGCGGAACTGTTGAACGTATTTTTGGGTTCTAATAAATTCACATGCCTCAGTTTTCAGTCTCTGTTAAAGCTCCTGTGTCCTTAAGCCCCGCCCACTAACGAATCAGTGTGCTCTGATTGGTCAGCTCACAGTATCAGTTAGAGTCAGAGTCCGAACCTGAGAGTCTGGCAGACTTCGCAAGCTGGGCTGGAGCTGGACGTCTCAGAGTGCTCAGTACTGACTCTCAGTATGTGTGTTGTGTGAGGGTGTATCAGTAGGCGGGGAATAAGGAATGTGTTACGAAGTGATGTCACCTTGTAACAGGGAAAAAAGGGCTGGAATTCCTATAAGGTGTTAAGGCAGGTAAGGAAGGTGGTTTCTGTTGGAGGGAGCTTCTCCCTCTGGGTGTAACTTTGGCCTTCACAACTTCTCAGACTGGTTACACACACAAAAAGCTACAACACACTAGGGGTGGGCGATATGGCCCTACAATAATATCACGATATTTCATGGTATGTTTGCTATAATGATACTCTTGGCGATATGACAAAACATTGAATTAAAAAAATATTTCAAGAATACACTACTGCAACAAAATTAAAATTAAATTTTATTATTGCATATGATATGATATGACACACCCCTAACTGAGATATTAAAAAATACAAGAATTTTCATCAGATTGTAACAGAAGTCAATGATCCCGAATGTCACGATACTAAATAATACACTCCAAATATCTCCATATATCCAGGACTGAAGTAAAGTGAATGATACTGGAGATAAAATCTGTCTCTAGTAGATAAATGATGGGAAATGAGAAAAGTGTGAATTTTTCTTTTTCTAAAAACAATAAAAGTAGTACCTGATGTGATAATTAGTGATGGGTGATATTTCAGGGTATAATATCGTTCAGTATCGTACGATACGATATGGCACACGCCTACATCCAGGATGGAGGTCATCCTGACGCACAGTATCCAAGCCTGGTATATGGTTTTTCCAAGGCTGGTAAACAGTTATGTATCAATTATCTGCTCAGTTGAGGTAAACATAGCTTGTTTGTTGCATGTGTTCACTTTTAGGAGGAATTTTTTAGCGTAACTTTGTAAGTTGCATGTAAATTACACTCCATGCAGGCTGCAACCTGCAACTCGTTGAGCCGGCCCCTCTCCGTTCGCTTCAAATCGCTCCCAGCCTTCTCTATCCCTGTTTTCTGCTCGGAGTAACAGCGAGGAGACGGAGCCTGGAGCGCACATCCCACCACATGCTCCGGGTCAGAGAGCAAGCAGCTCAACGGGAACGCTGTCTTTCTACTCCCGGGCTCGGATAACAAGAGTGCAGCATTCTTATCTGTTCAGGAAGATGAAGCTTGGAAGAACTGTTTCTGCAGGTAAAGGTTGTTTAATTCCAGAGCGAACAGCCTTACTGGGTCCCAGCAGCAGCACCTCCATGACAACTAACCATAAAACTACTTAATAATAAACACATAACGATCAGTACAAGCGTCTATTCTACAAACTTCAGTGCTGAAAAAGTTGGGATGATATCAAAACAGACACAAAACATGATACACAACTGAACTGTTCGTTCTAAATATGTTTATTTTGTTATTTTTTTTATTTGGTGCCTTCAGCTTTTCCCAGAGTATCACGCAGCCATGCTCTGGAAGGTGTGCATGACTGGACATGCCGAAGAAGACGATGTCTAGAAGGCAGAACACGGTCCTCCAACATGTGTGATCTTTCAGTGTTAATTAAAGATGGAAGGATCGATCGGCTATGTATCGGTATCGGACGATTTTTTATCAAAATATGTGATCGGCCGATATTTCTCCAATTTATACGATCCCGAGAGCCGATCAATGCGTTAAACAAATGAGCCTAATTTCTGTATTTCCAGCTATCGTTTCATCCAGGAAGAGGAGAACCCCCTCCCTGCAATTCCTATCTGAACCACTAGGTGGAAATACACACCCTTTCATTTTCCACAAACAAAAATATTATACTGTTTCATATGAGCTGGTTAAAATGGTAATAAACCAGTTTAGACCATGTTTCATGACTTGCTTGCACTAATAACTACATGTAGCCCTGCCGTGGCATATAGCCCCGCCCTCGATCGGTATTGGCTATCGGCCGATCGCGCTGAAAGGTGATCAACGATCGGAATCCTCCCTTATAAAACACTGATCGGTCCATCTCTAGTGTTAATGGTTGATTATTATTCACCCCACTAAAACACGAGGCCTGTACTTTAGTTATTATTAGTTTTAATAGCATTAAAATGAATAACAGTGAGCGTACTGCTACTTCTGCTGCAAAACAGGAGAGAATAAAAATGTACATTATTAATTAGCGCTAATAATAAACAGCTAAATATGACCAGCACTGGTTAGAAGTTTATATATGACCCATATTTTAGTGCTTTTATATTTAGAGTACTAGGTTTTAGTCTCTCAGGGTCATTATTATATATAAAAAGCTATTTGTTTCCAGACAGGAATCAGCCATGCTGGAATCAGCCATGCTCTGGAACGCATGCAGAACTGGACACGCCGAAGAAGACGATGTCTAGAAGGCAGAACAGGGTCCTCCAACATGTGTGATCTTTTAGTGTTAATAGTTTATTATTATTCGCCCCACTAAAACACGATGCCAGGAGAAACATGGAGTCTAATATTAACTGCTGTGCTATACAATTACAGCTACCTCGCTGAGTATATCACCACCATTCAATAAAAACCAAGTATCTCAATTTTTAGTTTTCTACACAGTTTGAACCTGACTGTTGTTTTTCACGCTGTGTCAAAATTTCACAATGATTGGACCAATAGAAATGCTCCAAAACTGCTTATAAACTAAATACATTTTCATAGACTTACATTGTAAGTAAAGAGTGTTTTTGTCCTCTGCTGTAAAGTCATTGTTCTTAAACTGTTGGATTATTTGCTGGTCGTGCTCATAAACGCCTAATGCTTTTAAACTTCTTAAACTTTGCAGCAGTCCAAGTCTTAACGGTTCTGGAATGTGCTGCGGGCATCAATTTCAGAAAAATAAATAAATAAATAAATAACAATAAAGGTAATAAAATGAAACAAATGAAATGTCTAATATACTAAAATACAGTTAAATACATTTAAATACAGTTGAGTTACTAATCACTGTACTTCATATACAAATTATAGAATTAATTATAGTGTTGTTATTAATATTTATAGTAACACTAACGTTAATTAAATTGACCGTAATGCTACGTTTGCTGCATGAAAATAAGAGTATAAAATAAAATTGGTCCCCTTTAAAACTTACATGAAACTATATCTACATCATATATTTTTATAGTTATGTCTAAACAATGTGAAAGCCGTTTTGTGATACAGCCAATCAAAATATGTCTCCTGAGCAGATTTTAAAAATGATAATAAAGGGTATAACAGGACGGTCTTCTGGTCTGGTGCACATCATAGAAGCTCCATAAGATGTTTTCCAGGGTTGGTAAGCAGTTGGAACCTGAGCCATAACAAGTAACTGGGAGTTCAGTGAAGTTGATTGTTGCTTGTTTGTTGCATGTGTTCACTTGAAATATAAATGAATGTGCAACTTAAGTAAGTAAATAAGTGAGTTGCATGTAAATTACGTCATGCAAGTTGCAACCTGCAACTAGCCAACCTCTAACCGGCCTCTCTGTGCTCATCCGCAATTCCTCCCAATATTCTGTAAGGCCTGTACTCTAGTTATTTTTAGTTATTAGTTTTAATAGCATTAAAATGATTAACAGTGCTACTGGTTAGACGTTCATTTACTCTAATACACTTTATTATTAAATATTAAACAGTATTAATAGAGTAAGTAGTACTTTTCCATACGTCAGTGTGTTTATTTAACTCTTTCCAAGCTTCTCCTTCTAGAAACAACCCAGTATTATTATCAGTTCTCATCTAATACCTGCTTTGACTGCTCAGTACTTCATTAAGCTAAATCAAGATTACTGCTGAAGGAACTGAACACATTCATACAATGTCTGGGGCGTCCAGGAGAAATCTGGAACCTAACTTTGTTCTTCAAACTGGATCAAGATCTGATCTACTTCTTTACAATAACATATTCATGTTACTTTGTATTGTATGTATGATTATCTACATCTGTTCTAATCAGATCTGCTGTTCTTACTGGTGAACATACACTTATTGATCTTTTAAACTTACTGTAATGCTGGTATAGCAATTTCTGAGGAACACTGGATATATGGGAATCAGCCCACAGCACCTGTAACATCATAACACTATCACTTCTCCTATTATTACTACTACCACTAATAATAATAATATCAATTAGGGCTGCAGCTAATGACTCGTTGGATGGGAAATGAAAACTGATTGAAGAAACACCAGCAACGAATGAGCCAGCACGCTCGCGAAGGGTAACAAAGCACCCAAACTTCCATCTGAGAACACCACAACTGTTCGGTGACGAAGCCAAGATCAACAGCCCCCACGTCCAAACGCGCCCCGATCTGCCGACAGCCCGCGCCGCCACAACGCCCGTCCATAAACCATCCTATTACCCGCGCATTAGCGAGGCACTCATTAGCCCCGCGTTTGGCGGCGGAACAAAGCCGGTGACACACGGCCAAAGCTGCTCTCGTTAAATAAAGCTGACTCGTTTCTAACAAACAGGCTTTTATAGCGACTCTCGAAAACCTTACTCCTGCAAAAGAACAGAGCCTGAAACGCTGCCCACGTCAAACCGCGCCCGCATATCAGAGACTGGAACGTTACTGGCACCTGAGCGGAGAAAGATGACCTTTTAAATGAGCTCTAATGTCAAAAACACGCCTGCAAATCACTGCTGGGTGCGTTTCAGGCTGGGTTTGGCCCCATTAACTGTTTCAGATTCAGCTCCCCACGAGTTCCAGCCTGGGCTACTGCTGCTTCTGTCACTGGGCCAGTTATTAGTGCGCTGAGAACATCTGCACACCGCTTGGATCGAGCAGGTCTGGGAGCTCCATCTGTGAAGTTATGTATATATATATATATGCTACATTATACTATTATATTATTTATTCTAATATCGCTGCTATGGACAATATCACTAAGTCACTTTAAATAGATTTATCTTCTTAGATGACCTGCCTATGCTAAAGTTTCTACATACACTACAGCTCTAAAGTTTAGAATCACTTTAGAATTTCATTTCATGCAATTTTTATGCAATTCACAAACAATATTGTCCATTTCACAATTAATGTAAGTGTATCAGATGATTTTTAAAGAATAAAAATGTTTGTATTAAAGTCTATTTTTGTATAGAGGCTTATTTTGCATATAGTCTATTATCAGTAATTCTCAGTCCTCTGTCTAAATCTCCTGGTACGACCACCAATCCAAGTTAAGGATGTTATTGGACTAATTGGTTGCTAGGACACTCTTGATCAATTGTGATCACAGCTGAAAAAACATTCTACTAATAAGTGAGTATAAAAGGGAACAACATTCTAGGTTAGTTTAGTATCTGAAGATCAGCAGTTGATGACTTGCTGACCGACTCACAATGACCAGAAAGAAACAACTTTCTTTAGAGACCCGTCAGTCCATTGTTGTGTTAAGGAAGAAGATACTCCATTAAAATGGTGGGATATATTCCTTTATGTATTTCAGTTATTACTATATGTATATATATTATAGTCTAATTATTATGTTTACTATATATATATATATATATATATATATATATATATATATATATATATATATATATATATATATATATATATGTTCTTGCCAATACACAGCCCTACTTGCCAGGATGGCGAGAGGTGTTTATACACTATTGTTTTGTTTAGTTTTGATTAGAATTGAGTTACTCAGGTTTGCTTTAGTTTATTACATGTTGTTGGCGCCGTGTATAGCTTGTCATTTGGGAAGCAGCAGCTCAGGGTTTGTTTTTAATTGATTAATTGTTGTGGCTTGTTGATCTGTTTATGTTGGTGAGGTCTTATAGCAGTGTTGGTTTACAGCATCAGATCTCTATAGGAGGCATGGAATATGAAGAATTTTGCTTAACCTTTGTTTACTTTGTCTATATATATATATATATATAGCTCATTGACAGTCATGTCTATTTACTGTGAGGCCACTTGGAGTAGACAGTCGAGGCTCATCTCTCTTCACCTTTTTCCCTCCACTCTTCTGGCTCTCTGATTGGCTGCTGTGTGAATCCAGTGCTCCTCACCCTGCAGGACTTGTGAGCGTTCTGAGTTCTAATGTTCTGATAACATCACTGACTCGTTTCCTGTTTTGTTCGGGGTTAAAATCAGGCACAGAGCTACGCTCCACTCAGTTCCAGCTGATTCTGGAGATGCTGGTCCACACAGAACGACAAGCATGTCTACTGCAAACAAGATAAGAGGACGGCCGAACAGGGACACTGAGACGAACAGGGACGCTGAGTCGGAACCTGTCCATTTCAGAGAAGCAAAAATAGGTTCAAGTATTTCTGCCTCTATATATCTGGAACGTCTGCAGCTCACATGGAGATCTGTTAGAGCTGAAGTTAGAACCACTGACCATCAGTGTTTACACACAGACAAATCTGACCTCCACACTTAACCCATCCATGCAGTGAAACACCCACATACACACACTCTAGTGAACACACATACACACACACGCTAGTGAACACACACACACACACACACACACACACAGAAACTACGGGTCAGTGAAACACCCACATATACACACACACTAGTGAACACACATACTAAGGGGCAGTGAAACATCCACAAACACACCTAGTGAACACACACACACACTCATACTAGGGGCAGTGAAAAACCCACATACTCACACACACTAGTGAACACAAACACACTCTAGGGGCAGTAAAACACCCACATACACACACTATGTTGCACTGAAATACCCACATACAAATACACTAATGAACACACACACACACCTGGGGAAGTGAAACACCCACATACACACACACTAGTAAATACACACACACACGCTAAGGGAAGTGAAACATCCTCATACACACACTAGTGGGCAATGAAACACCCACATACACACACACTAGGGGAAGTGAAACACCAACATATGCACACACACACTCTCTCAGGGAAATGAAACACCCACATACACACACACACACACACACACTAGTGAAAACACACACACTAGGGGGCAGTGAGCACTAGGGTTGAGTGTCTTGTTTAATGGCACTTCAGATGCATCCTGTTTGTTCAGGGGATCGAACCAGCGACCTTCTGGTCACAAGGCTGGTTCCTGAACCTCCAGACCACAACTGCCTCTATGGAGGTCACTGATCCTGGAGCTACTGCAATACCAGGTTGCTGCGTGGAGTGGACAGAGCGAGCTCCTATTCATCTCCCTTTTCTAAAAATCTATTTAATATGTGGTCCATGTGGAGGAGGTGTCAGATATTAAAGTGATTAGAACAGATCAGTATCAAATACCTGCCTATATAAATAATGATCTATTCTAATAACAGTCAGCATCACATATTTCTCATTGTTATCAGAGTATCAGTGTTATGTAATATGAATGCCCTATGAATATGAACACTAAGCTACCCAACTGTGTACCTAATGCAACAAGCTGCACCCCAATAACCTGAAACAGCATCATAACCAGGCATTTCAAACTAAACATCCCTTTATAACTTGATCACACTGCCCGACTCCTCCAGCCCTCCTATCTGCGCTGCACTGTTTACGTGTGTGTATGTGTGTTGGCATGTGGGTGTGTGTGTGTGTGTGTGAACTGGAGAGGAGTTTACAGACACACATCTGGAAAGGAGGTTATTCCAACAGAACAGACAAAGAAAGAATGTTTGAGAGCCAGCTGTGTGTTCCTCAATCTCACTGCTGTGCACACAAACAAATACGCCCAGCCAGCGCTGTGGAAAGTCTTAGGCCGCAGAACGCACTGTTAGCGAGCCGTAAGCGATAAGCGATATGGAACGTAGCCTACGTGGGCGGATAAACGAGCTGTTGATGATAAACATCAATACATCAGGTTCTTATTTGGTTGTGTGAACGCTTCATAAAGAACGGACCTTCAATATGAACAGCATCTCACAGGCTTTCAATAGTAGTTATTGACGTTGGTAGAATTCCAGCTACGTATGTTATTGTAAATATCTAGATAGTTTTTTTAGGCTAATATCTGCTTGTAGCCCCCTATTAATAGCTTTTTGGGGGTCACGTTAGACCCTAAGGGAGCTAACGACTTAAACGACTTATCATCAAGAGTGTAGCACTGTCGCCTCACAGCAAGAAGGGTCTTGGTTTGATTCCCTGCATGGGCAGCCAGAGTCTCTGGTTTTCTTCCACAGTCCAAAGACCTGCAGTCTGTTGAGTTGGAGATGCTAAACTGCCCCCTAGGTGTGAGAGTGTTTGGCAGATTCATCTTCTACACCACTTCTACTGCCCCTTAGAGTGTGTGTGTAGAACTGAAGCTGGTTATAAACCTGGGGAGCTCAGAACTTCAAACCTGTTATGCCTTGGTTAGGACACCTGCCATCCATGCCAAGTAGAGGCATCTTGCATGGAGGAGAAGTTCAAAACTTTGAATACTTGTAGGGGAACCTGCCTTGTGACCAGAAGGTCATTGGTTCTCAGGTTCTCAGGAAGGTTACACCTGTTCTGCCCTGGTTAAGAACACTTGCCAGGTAGAGGCGTCTTGCATGGAGGAGAAGTTCAAGCTCCCAAACTTTGAATACTTGTAGATAAGGAGCCTGCCTTGTGACCAGAAAGTCATCAGTTCTTAGAAAGGTCACACCTAATCCTAACCCTAATGCCCAACTGTGCCCACTGTCCCCTAGTGTGTGTGTATGTGGGTATTTTCATTGTAAGAACCTCAAACCTGTTCCGCCCTGGTTAAGAACACTTGCCAGGTAGTGGCATCAGGCATGGAGGAGAAGTTCAAGCCTCCAAACTTTGAATATTTGTAGATAGGGAGCCTGCTTTGTGACCGGAAGGTCATCGGTTTTTAGGATGGTCACACCTAACCCTAACCCTAACACCCAACTGTGCCCACTGCCCCCAGTGTGTGTGTATGTGGGTCTTTTCATTGCAAGAACCTTAAACCTGTTCTGCCCTGGTTAAAAACACTAGCCAGGTAGAGGCGTCTTGCATGGAGGAAAAGTTCAAGCTCCCAAACTTTGAATACTTGTAGATAAGGAGCCTGCTTTGTGACCGGAAGGTCATTGGTTCTTAGAAAATTCACACCTAATCCTAACCCTAACGCCCAACTGTGCCCACTGCCCCCTAGTGTGTGTGTATGTGGGTCTTTTCATTGCAAGAACCTTAAACCTGTTCTGCCCTGGTTAAGAACACTTGCCAGGTAGACAAGTCAGACATGGAGAAGAAGTTCAAGCCCCCGAACTTTAAATACTTGTAGATAGGGAGCCTGCTTTGTGACCGGAAGGTCATTGGTTCTAAGAAAGTTCACACCTAACCCTAACGCCCAACTGTGCCCACTGTCCCCTAGTGTGTGTGTATGTGGGTCTTTTCATTGCAAGAACCTCAAATCTGTTCTGCCCTGGTTAAAAACACTAGCCAGGTAGAGGCATCAGGCATGGAGGAGAAGTTCAAGCCCCAGAACCTTGAATATTTGTAGATAAGCAGGGCTTTATCTTTTTTAAGCAAACATCTCCCTGTATTATAGCTGTTATGAGTCAAATTAAATCCTAAGGGTCCAACAAATTAAAATAAGGGCCTTGGTTTGATTCCCCAGCCAGATAACTGGGGTCCTTTCTGTATGGAGTTTGAATGTTCTGTCTGTTTCTGTGTTGGTTTCCTTCCACAGTCCAAACTCATGCAGTCAGGTGAGCTGGAGATGCTAAATAACCTCAGGTAATTATAAGCTAAGACCTTATTTTCCTTCTCCGTTTGAAGATCTGGGCTTTCGTTCCAGAAGCGATGATATACTGATCTTGTTTGCAAGCTTCACCTAAAGAGACCAGCGGCTTTTTAAATCACCTGCACTGCAAGTGTAGACGTGACATAAAGAGCTTGTATATCAACGTGAGAGATGATTACATTAAAAAGGTGAACGTGGCTGGACGGTTGTGCCTGTCGAGCGAGCCTCCTCCGGTTTATCGGAGAGTGGAATGCGGCAGGCAGAGCCAGCGGAGAGCGTTTCGGGTAAAGTCCAACAAAAACACCCACAGCTCCTCGTCTCGCGTCCAGCGGAACCCCTCACAGAAAACACATTAACATAACCGCCGCCTCCTGTTTCGGCACCTACCACTTCTTCTTATTCCGATCAGTGAAGCCAGAGCAGGATGAATAAAACATTGCATTAGGAGACGCGTATCTACTGCAGGAACAACATCATGTTCCTGTTGCAGATCCCCTGGATGAGTATCGCTGGACCACTCTGGAATCAGGCCTCGCTGCATCTCACTGACCTACAGTCCATGTGACCCAGAATTCACACAAGCAAACCAGCACGGTCCAACCATAACACGACTTTGTGGGTTTATTTGGCTTCCTTTGCTATATATAGCGCCAGCTCAGTCAAGCATGCCTTGTTTCAGTTCTTAACCCTATTGTTGCCAGACGGAGGCTAAAGCAGAGAGCTAATAGCAGGTTTGTGGCTGTTTTGGAGCTACATTAGTGGTGGAACGGTGGGAGAAATCACTCTGGCTAGTGAGATAAGGGTCTACTGAGTGTCCTGATGTGTGAATCATGCCGCTGGTTTCAAGCTTTTGTTTATGATATGAACAGCTGAGAGCTAATATAATAGTAGCGAGTGGATTTTGGGTGACATTTGGAGCTGGATTGTTGGCTGGTGGGTGGTCGGAGGTGGGTGAAATCACCTAGGTCAGTTAGAGGAGGGTCTGCTAGTTAAAAACAGAGAACTAATTTAAAGGTGGGTTTTTCTGAGTCGGATTACTCGCTGATGCTGTCACGTCACAGGTTGATGAGGTCACACTAGCTAGTCCGGGGTGTGTCTACTGTATGTTCTGTTATGAGGAGCATCTCTGTAGCTTAAACTGTTCTGAAGTTATAAAGGCTAGAAGACTACTCTGGATATTGCGGCTTCTATGGGTTACCTGAGCAGTTTGTGAAGAGGCTTCTCAGAGAAGGAAAACATACAGTATGATTTAAAAAGAATTTAGGTTCTGAAAGTATTTTATTTTATTGTTATTAATATGTTATTATTACTAATAGCAACTAGTAAGAACACATGGGCAATGGGAGGAGGACGAGCAGCAGTAAAAATGCTCATGACTAAATTTGTAATGGTTATGTTGGTGATGTATTTAGTGGTAAAAACATGTTAACTGGAGACGCTAAACTGAATGTCTGAGCCACTTCTTTCAAAAACAATCTGAGTTAAGTCTCAGAGTTAAGTCTGAGTTGATGTTAGTCCAGACTGTCTATCATAACAGCCTGCTAGCCAGGCTAGTGTGTCCAATAGCTCTGCCCTGCCAAGCCTTGTGGCCTTCTGCTTCAACCAAGTTGCTACTACCAGCGTGATCAATGGTGAAATTTACTAAATGAGTCTGAAGCTCAGAACACAAGTGAACAAGAGAAACTAATTAAAAAATGTGGATGCAAACATTCAGCCCTGTTTTTGATGCCAGTGAAGCTGCTGGGTGCTCACATGTACCCAACAGAGGCTCATCTACATATTGTTCACAGTTCTATTTTTAAGTGTTTTACAAAGTAAAGATATTTTAAATTTACTTAAACACACAACTTTTTGTTGATTATATGACAGTAAACACTAAATATATCTAAAATAAATAAACAAAATTATGGTTTTCTTAAGAGCCTAATATATAGGACATCGGTTCTCGGGAAGGTCACACCTAATCCCAACCCTAACGCCCAACTGTGCCCAATGCCCCCTAGTGTGTGCGTATGTGGGTATTTTCATTGCAAGAACCTCAAACCTGTTCTGCCCTGGTTAAGAACACCTGCCAGGTAGAGGCATCTTGCATGGAGAAGTTCAAGCCCCCAAACTTTGAATACTTGTAGGGGAACCTGCCTTGTGACCAGAAGGTCATTGGTTCTCAGGTTCTCAGGAAGGTTACACCTGTTCTGCCCTGGTTAAGAACACCTGGCCAGGTAGAGGCATCTTGCATGGAGGAGAAGTTCAAGCCCCCAAACTTTGAATACTTGTAGGGGTACCTGCCTTGTGACCAGAAGGTCCTTAGTTCTTAGGTTCTCAGGAAGGTTACACCTAATCCCAACCCTAACCCTAAAGCCAACTCCCTTATTATGTGTGTATGTGGGTCTTTTCACTGCAAGAACCTCAAACCTGTTATGCACTGGTTAAGAACACTTGCCAGGTAGAGGCATCAGGCATGAAGGAAAAGTTCAAGCCCCCAAATGCCTTGTGACTGGAAGGTCATCGGTTCTTAAGGAAGGTCACACCTAACCCTAACCCTAACACCCAACTGTGTTCACAGCCCCTAGTGTGTGTGTATGTGGGTCTTTTCGCTAACCATGTTTCATTAGTTACACAGAACATATTTTAAAAATGTAATTGTATAAAAACAAGGACCCACAGGTTAGTTAGAATAGATAGTATTCTATACTATGCTATACCGATAGTATCAATATCAGTTCTCAGCTTCAGCCTATATTTAAAGATTATTTATGGATCTCTAATAGCAACCCAATGTAGACTCTCCAGAAACACACATCAGTAGGAGTTCAAATCCCTTCAGAAAACGATCTGCTGTTTTTACTGGAACTCTCCTCCTGTCTATTCTGGTGGCAACTGATTTTTCCTAATTCTGTTTATGGTGGCATCAGGTGCCAGTACGACAATGCGTACGCAGGCATATAAATCAGCCTTTCAAATTCACTGCACAAGACGCTGGCAGTGTTTCACAAGGAAAACCAAACCATGTGTTGTTTTAACCACCTGCTGCTCTAGGAGCGAAAAGGAAAGACGCTTGGACAAGAAGGACTCGCTTCTTAAATCAGCACCTACAGCTGCCAAAACATTTCCATCCTTCCCCCCGATTCACTCCGCGAAGCTCTCAGAAACACAGCCAAGTGCATAAAGCACTCAAAGCACCTCTAATGGCGATAAATTAGAAGGGATACTTATGTATTGTAATGTGACTAATTTCTCATGCAAGTCTTTGCTCCGACTTGCTGCGGAATGGTTCTGAGCTTTGGAAGCCGCCGCTTCGACTCACACGGCGAGCAACACGTCAGAGGAAGACTGAGACACTCACCGGAGGACCTGGATCCCCTTTCAGACCATCGAAGCTGTCATATTCTAAGAAATAGTCTCCCTCCTCGAATCCATAGTCGTATCCGTATCCCTCCGAGTCTCCTGGGTCATAGGTCCGCTCCTCGCCGTCCTCCCTGGACCGCTCTAGCTGATTGCGCTCGCTGCGTTGCCTGTACAAGGTCGCACCGTTCACTTTCAGCTGGGTCTCCAACAGGTCATCGCTGGGTTGCTGTGAGCTGCCGTTCCTCAGGGACTCTTTCAACAGGCTCTGCTTGTGTAGGGAGGTCAAGTCTGGGGTAGCCCGGGTAGCGCGGGGTCTTCCCAGTGGCTGCTGGTCCTCTGTGTCGTTCTCCCCTACGAGGCCCCCCTCGCGTGGAGGAGGGGTGCTGGCAGTAATCCTTGGCGAAAGATCCAGGGGACTTGGAGATGGACTGGCACGCCTAAAGATGCTGGTGCGCAGTGACTCCCTAAAGGAAGCACTTGTAGAGGGGACCTGCCCTAAAGGCTTCCCAAGAGTGGGGCTGGTGACCTCTGCTAGGTTTGGGGTGTGTGATTCTAAAGGAGCAGAAGAAGAAGCAGTGGGGCTGGTTACAGGGGACCCTACAGAGGGGGACGTTGAGGGGGACAGGGACACTGTGCTGGCCGAGTGCGATCGGAAAGTGTCGGCCAGTCTGCAGTGTTTTTTAACGTAGTCGCAGTAATGCGTCGCGACCTGCGCTGACGGATAGATCTCCAGTTGGCACAGAGAGCCTTCAAACTGGGGCGCTTTGGAACTCATCCTCCCCAGGACCACCCAACCTTCCGAGCCCACGGTTCGCGGCCTGGTGAGCGTCTCCTCGCTGTACTGCACGCCCCCGCAGTGAGCGTAGAACGACACGGAGCGCGGCCGCACCCCGACTGCGAACGAGTGCCACCGCCCGTCCTGCGCCTCGTAGCTGAAGTAGACGGACGCCTTCTCCCCCGTGTACACCACCACCCGGCCAGGCAGCAGCTGCAGGCCGAACTGCAGCCGGTCAGCGCCGTCCCGCACGCTGAACAGGAAGGCATTCCGGGCTTGCTGGGAGCGGAGGCTCACTACAAGGGAGAATTCTTTCTCCACGCCTGCCGGGAGGAGACCCACCACAGGGGCCTCAATGACGGTGTCGCGGCCTAGAGTCACGCCAATCCCGGCGGGCAGGATGGAAAGAGATGGCAGGGAGGGAACAAGGGGTGGGGAGGACGTGGAGGAGGTCACCCAGGAGGAGTGTGCGGCGTCTCTGCGACTGGACCAGCCCAGCTGGAGAATAAGATCTACACCTGAGAGAGAGGGAGAGAGAGAGAGGTTCAAAGAGTGGTTTAAGGTCAAGCAGGTATTTGATCTTTGCACACTGAACCACTTATAAAGAAAGAAAAACATTCACTGAACTAGAGGCATGACTTCAATTGTCTGTGGCGTAAATAATCCCTGGCCAGATTTTTTTTTTTTTTCTCAATAGGCTTTGCTGCGCTGACATCACAGTTTACCCAGAAGACTTTGCATGCTGCCATTAGGAGCAGCTGGGGTCCAGATGAAGGAATGAGGAGGAGACAGTAGAAGAGGAGTGGAGGGCAAACGAGCAGATGAGAAGAGAAGTCTGTAGGCTGGGGCTGTAGAAGCTTGGAGTCCAGGGTCCCTCATTCTAACGACCTAAACTGACTCTGAAACTTGTTGTTGATCTAGAACCAGCCAAGACTGGCTCGGTATGGGGAAGCAGAGAAGGTGCTGGACCTGCGCTCTAATTGCAGCCACTTCCATAAAGGCAGGCTCGTCTGGGAATGTTACGGCAGTTTGCCAGGTCAGGGTCACGTGTGATCTAGAGCCAGAGCAGATAACTGCTGAGGATTCAGTACAGTCAAGCAAAAGCTTGATTCATGGTGCCTAACCAAACTACAAGCGAGCTCCAGAGATGATACCAACTAGAGATGGACCGATCAGCGTTTTTGAGGTCGATTCCGATCACCTTTCAACGCGATCAGCCGATAGCTGATACCGATCGAGGGCGGGGCTATATGCCACAGCAGGGCTACATGTAGTTATTAGCGCAAGCAAGTCCTGAAACATGGTCTAAACTGGTTTATTACCATTTTTAACGAGCTCATGTTAAACAGTATAATATTGTAACTAAATTAGAAGTTGGTCTAAATTAGAAGTTGGTCTATGTGGGAGTAAAGCGCTTGATAAGCTCCAGAAGAGCCACATCTGAAAAGTATCTCTACTAGGAACAGCAGAGCGTAGATCCAGGTGGAACATTAAGCAGCAGAATGAACGTCTTCTACAGCCGAGAAGAGCTGATTATCTAGAACTATAAACTCAATCACTCTGGCTGTGGTTCTTTAGCTCTCTGGCTGTTTCTGCTGCTGTTCTGTTCGTACCGGTCAGATCTGGTCTGTAGGTGTTCTGGGTTATTAGTTTGTGTTAGCTGTGTGTTCTAGCTCTGCTGTTTACTGATACTCACTGTGTTCAGCTGTGTGGTGTCTCTGAAGTGTGTATCAGATTAGTATGTTAAATGTCTTTGTCTTGGTTCTCCGCGAGAGACACTGATGTTACTAATTTTATAGATGTTATAAACAGTCCTGGATGAGTCTGAGTCACATACGGTAACAAACTGCAGACGGACGATGTTTTCTATCAGTACATGCGGTGAACGTTTAAACTGTTCTCGTGAGGCCGGTGCTTTAGTCAGTCTGTGGAAAATGAAAGGGTGTGTATTTCCACCGAGTGGTTCAGATAGGAATTGCAGGGAGCTGGCCGGAGGGCTCCTCTTCCTGGATGAAACGCTAGCTGGAAAAACAAGAATTAGGCTCATTTGTTTAACGCCATCGATCAGCTCTCGGGATCGTCTAAATTGGCAAAATATTGGCCGATTGCCGTTTATGTATTTTTATTAAAAATCGTCCGATACCTATACATGGCCAATCGGTCCTTGCATCTCTAGAACCAATATCAAATGTAGAGAACAGTCAGTCACTCTTACTATACTCTTATCTATCTATGGCTAGAACAGTTAACCAAGCAAAGACCCTAGTTTTATATAAAAGTCATTTCTTAGGGAACTGAAATGGAGGGAGGGAGGAAATTCATGGTTCTCTTCACTCGGAAGGCGCTGAGTTGTGAAAATATGGACATCTGAATCCAGGCTGCTTCCCGTATCATGAACTGGAGTGCACTTTGAGAAACTTGCGTCACCGGCTGAGAAGTGGCGAGGAGCCACAGAGCGTGCAAGCGTAAAGATTAAGAACGGCGACCGTCTCCAAACATGACCCTGAAACCGAAGTATACAGATTTCATCACGTGCCTTGAGCTCACTTAGCCTGAAATCCTGACCGGCTGTACAATTTCAAAGACTACCTTTAATCCATGTACAGAATTAAACCAAACTTTCTATGGACTCTTGAAGGGACCCCCTGGAAGAGTGTTTAAACTGGGAACATCAACTTTTCCAAACAGGAAATAAAAGGGCATCTCAGAGGGGCACAAGCCGAGACCCAGCATCAGATCCCTGTTGGGTCCGATGTCACAGTTAGCAAGAATGCTGTAGTACAAACAATTTTTACTATTTATGCCATGATGCGCAGGACGTAGGCCTTTGTCTAGGAATATGATTCATTTGAGAATCTTTTTTTAGAGTAGATCTGGTTCCAAAATCTTTCAGATGATTAATCAAACAGGTTCTCTTATTATTTAAGAAAGGTCTCACTTTAGATAAGTCAATTTCTCATAAAGTCCTAACAAAGTCACGACAAATATAATGTGACCTGGAACCTAAATCTAAATCAATAGTTGGCAATCCTGGTCCTGGAGGACTCATGCCTCCTTCTAAGTGGCTATGCTATGGTAGAGATGTGTAGATCAAGGACAGTGGACACCTGATGAAGGTAGGTATTAGTGGTGTGACGAGATCTCGTGACGATACTTCTCATCTTGAACCTGTCCCAAGGTTTAGGCGACTCCTCCACACTTCAGAACCAAAATACACCAACACGCTCGCAAAGCTATGATTAAACAGACTCTATCGCCATAACAACTGGTGTTTGGACGTCTAGAGGTATGCTGCACTATATCACTATATCACAATTACGAGAGCTCATAAGAGCTCATAAAGGAGAGAAGCCAGTCTGTTGAGTTTGAGTTTTCTGACTCTGTCAAATACTTATTTTTCATCTCGTCTTGTTCTCCTGAACCCAATACCGTGTCTCGTCTCGTTTCCTCTCGTGAGATGAGATGTTACACCCCTAGTAGGTATAGGTGCATCTATGAGAGCAGTGGAGCGGGTCACTCTAGTTTCAAGGGCAGGCAGGAAACAGTGAAGCTTTGGAACAGCTTCGGCATGTCACTCTGGAGATCCTGTAGGTCTAACAGCAGGAGAAGGCATTTTCATGACTAATCCACAGACACTGGCTTCCTCAGACAAATCTGTTTTTCTTTTTCGCCCTCTATTCTTTCCTGTCCTGAAAGAAAGTGAAAAACAGGCAACAAAATGCTCAGTCACTGTCGGGCAAAGCGCTCAACGTCCCCTGTTTCTTCTTTGTCTCGTTTCTCTCGTCGGGCTCACATACTCTTTGTAAGTTGGTTGAATACGTTACTGGTGAGTGGCCGGACTCCTCACACGTATAGACTCACTGTGGTTGTGATCAGACTGCAGGCAAACCAGATCAGTTTCTCAAATCAGATCTTTTGAGATCGTTACCCGTGATCAACCAAATCAAATTGGTGTCCAGATATTATCTACCCGTCTACGAGGGTAGGTGAGGTAACTATGATGTAGGTAACTAAGTAGCATGGATGCAGGACATCATCTCACCCTCAAAACAATGGCTAACAGTTCTTTCTCAAGGTGTGCACGAGTAGATATTCTCTGGTCTAAGGATGAATCTTTGGCGAACATCTTGAATCCCAGCACCTCCATCACTCTGGAGATGCCGTTGTCATTGGTGGTCCTGTTGCGAGTGGCGCAGAAGACCATTTGAGCATTCAGACTGATGTCTCATTGGAATCTCAACTTTTGGCCAATGAGAATTTTATGTGGATACAATCCAGATATGCCAAAAGTTGGATCTGGGCTGGCAGCCCAGTGACCTCATCTGTTCCCCCCCAACATTGTCCCCTAAATAACCATTACAGCTTTAAAGCCCATCAACTGGCCCTGACCTTATCACTGTGCTGTTGTAACCGAGGCACCACTTTGGAGCTCTACTGGTGGAGCTTCTCAATTGAAACTGCTTCACGGATGAGCACCAGGCTGTATATCTGGATCTGAGTGGTTCTCCAAAGACCAAATCCAACCCACTCGCAGATCAACTCTTCCTCAAATCCTGCGATCTTCATCTTGGCCCGAGAGTTTGGAGGTCATTTCAGGCCAGCGAGAAAAATTTACAGACCACCAGACAACCCGGCTTTATGGGCGCACTCCGCCCTCTCCTGCCTCTCCTGTTTATATCTCCCTCTCCCGCTGTAGGTTTAACACAGGTCATTACCGATTACTGTAAAGGCAACATCATAAACACTCGGCCCTCTTCCTGAGTTCATTCACAGCGCTTTTAAAGCCCGACAGCATCTTCAACATTAACAATAACTCACACTTCAAAGCGTCCCGGGGCTCGTCCCGGGCCGGTCCCACATGGGCGACCTCCTGAACTTTAACCCCAGTTACAGGTCAAATGGAACAACCAATAACTTCTCGGAGCCTCGACTCCAAAGACAAGGGCCGAATTAAAGAGGAGCCGGGCAACATCACAGCTCTATATGAAAGCCACTTCCAGAGCCGGGCCAGCAGCGAAGCGGCTCACGCTCAGTCGGGTTTAGTTCTAAAATAAGGTTTACGGGGCAGAACTTTTCAGAACTGCAGGACGTGTTTGGGTTGTGTAAGAGCTGATGTCCTGAACGTTCTGTCTGAGGAAACGACACACTGTATTCTCATTAACCCCGTTTCCTTTCGTCTTCAGACTCTCTCGCTTCTCCTGTTTTGGGTCTTCTTCTTTCTTGCTTGCTCTCATCTCTCTCTCTCTCTCTTTCCTCTCTTGTTCTCTCTCTCTCTCTCCTTGGGCACGTCTTTGTAGTCTGCCAGGAGGTCTGGGTTACATTAAAATATGTTTTACAGTCAGTGGCAGCGCAGACAGTAAAAAATAACTAGATAATTATAACCACTGCAATAAAAATGGTGTGGCTGGAGTAAGACTTCCATAAGGAGGTGGTGCTCAGGTTCCTGGCAGGTTCCTTGATAAGCTGACACAGCTAGTTTAGAAAGCTGTTGCCACTGCTACGATCTTCAGCGATCCCAGTTAGAACTGATCATAAACCCTCATAATATAGTAGCTGAATGATAAGGGTTCACTACCAAGATCTATACAGACCGTCAACCTCAAACACTGTTCTTTAAATACAAACCTGTTACAAGCCTGAGACTGCAACAACAACAGAACCCTTATTGATGGCATATATAACACTTCTTTAAACAGGCTTGGTCCATAACCATTAGCAACACAATTTCCATCAATCTGAGCCTTCGTGGTTCTATAAACACCATTGCTGTTTACTAAAGAACCCTGGAAGAACCTGTCAGGAACATTAAACATTAGACATAACCTGGTGATATGCTCAATGCCCAACTATCTGACAAAGTCCTCTGTTTCTCTTTGTCTCTCGTTTCTCTCGTGAGGCTCACGACATTAACAACACAACTTCCATCAATCTGAGTGTTCGTGGTTCTATAAACACCACTGCTGTTTACTAAAGAACCCTGGAAGAACCTGTCAGGAACCTGTCAGGAACCTTGAGCATTAGACATAACCTGG
>CM038718.1:5201678-5329178 GCA_021613375.1 Megaleporinus macrocephalus
AGGTTTCTCAGGGCGTGTATACGCCTTACTCTGATTTCTTTCCGCTTCCTCGGTCTGCAGGTATGGAAGATCAGGTAAGGTGAGACCAGTCTTAATAATCCTTTACTGGTCTCAGTGTTACGGCAGCAACGGAAACTCAAACGTGAGCCGGAGCTGTCGCAACAGGCTGCCACCTCCGCAGCGCCATCTTGGAAAGTCCACATTTAACACAGCAACAAAACACTTCTGGAGCAAAACTGGAAGCGAATGCTTTACAGAATCAGAGACGTACACATTCTTTATCCTCTAGATCACTTCTGTTTATATCTTTTCAGCCAAATCAAATGGCTCATGCTGCGAGGTTATTGGCTGGTTGCAAGTGCAATAACTGCTGGACTGCTAGGGCTGCACCTAACGATTAATTTCATTATCGATTCATCTAACGATATTTTTTTGATTAGTCGATTAATCTAATGACTAATTTTCAGATTACTCTAATATGAGTGTGTTAGAATTTTTTTTACTTTGTTATGGGTTAGTAACCAATGGATGATTTTGTGTGCATATATATATATATATGTGTGTGTGTGGTTTTGTTTTTTTTTAGTTTATTAAATGGAAGCTCAAACACAGGTGATCTATAAATGGTTAAAGACTAAGAGTCTACACTCTGACTCGACTTTCAGAGGCACAAATGATACGTAGCCTACGCGCCTCACGCACAAGAACTCGTACAGTTTGTAGACTGTATGTATATTTTAACAGAGAGTGGTTTGAGAAGCAGCTGCGTGTGTTTTAAAGCTCCCGCGGTATCTAGAACAGTCTTAGGTTCTACACTGGACGACTAAGAAACAGTTAGCAATGCGTAATGAAGTGACTCTACTGAAAGAAACATGTTTTAAGGCTCAACGTTAAATAGGGATACGCTCTGAGCCTTCTGTCCGTACTCTGCGTTCATTCCGTACATACATTGGTTTTCGGAAAGCTTACGAAATTTACTCCAAACCGCCCTCTACTGGACGTGTTGCTCAGCAACCATGTCAACAGAGCTGACGCAGAGAAGTGTGAGGGCAGTGAGGCTATAAATCAGTCACTACATGTTAATGATTTTAAAATCTGTGTTTCTGTGTGAAACACTCCCACAACTTTATATACACACAGATAAACCCATGCTTTCAGTGGGCGTGGCCATCTTTGCGACGCATTGACGTACTAATGGACGTAATTTCGTAAACGATTACGACGACGCGCTGCCCCAGCCCTATGAACAGCTGACCAATAGTTTCCCCTCTATCTGATAACTCAAGTGCATGTAGGTGCAGATATCCGATTATTGAGTGTATGTAATCTGATTCTAGGCGTCTCATAGTTATGAGCTCAGTGTAGTCTGAGCACTATGGGAGTTTTGGGGATGTATGTACGGAAAGGATTTGGGTGACTAATCAAAACATGTGATCGGTGATTGGCCGATATTTCTCCAATTTAGCCGATTCTGAGAGCAGAGAGTGAGAGATTAAACAAATGAGCCTAATTTCTGTATTTCCAGCTAGCGTCCAGTTAGGTCCTTGCAATTCCTATCTCAACCACTAGGTGGAAACACATAACCTTTAATTTTCCACAGACTGACTAAAGCGACGGCCTCGCGAGAACAGTTTTACGTTGCGCTGCGTTGCGTCTGTCTGGCAGCTTGTTGTCGTATGTAACACAGACTCATCCAGAGCGTTTTTAAAATCTGTAAAATCAGTGGGTCTCGTTAGAACCAAGACTAAGACCTTTAACACTAATAATCTGATAAGGTTTTTAGAGAACACCCGCAGCTGAATACAGTGAGTATCAGTAACCAGCAGAGCTAGCACACACAGCTAACACAAAACAAACAACCCAGAACACCTACAGACCAGATCTGACCGGTACCAACAGAACAGCAGCAGTAATTCAAGATCTACATTTAATGATTACAGATTTAGTTTAAAATAACAGTCTGAGTTTAATGACTGGAGTTTTTTTTTTTTATGATTGACACTTTATTGAGTTTTCAATTAACATGAAATACAAACATTATGCAAAGAAGACAAATTACTATAACAAAACTATAAATAAATTATAAAAAAAGGAAATAAATAAATAATAAAATACAATAAGCTCCTGTTAGAGATCCTCTACTATATTGAAACAGCTAAAACATCTGCACTGTACAAAGAATTAGATTAATAATTCAATACAAGCCTCACACACATGTTAGTTTTATGTGCTACCCACCAATTTAAAATAGTCGAAACAATTTCCCCGTTTACTATAATACTGATCCAATCTATCCAACAATTTAAAATAGTCTAAACAATTTCCCCATCTGCTATAATACTGATCCAATCTATCCAACAATTTAAAATAGTCTAAAAAATTTCCCCATTTGCTATAATACTGATCCAATCTATCCAACAATTTAAAATAGTCTAAACAATTTCCCCATTTGCTATAATACTGATCCAATCTATCCAACAATTTAAAATAGTCTAAACAATTTCCCCATTTGCTATAATACTGATCCAATCTATCCAACAATTTAAAATAGTCTAAAAAATTTCCCCGTTTGCTATAATACTGATCCAATCTATCCAACAATTTAAAATAGTCTAAACAATTTCCCCATTTGCTATAATACTGATCCAATCTATCCAACAATTTAAAATAGTCTAAACAATTTCCCCGTTTGCTATAATACTGATCCAATCTACCCACCAATTTAAAAGAAAGTTTTTCATAAGCAGCCACCTTTCCCAGCTCCAAAAGCCAGCCTTGAATTGATGGTCCTGTTGAAGACTTCCAAAGTCTGCTTTGCTGAGATGTGATAAAGGGGAAGGATCCCCCAGAATATAAAGACTCGGACACAGGTCAAACTGCTCCTTGATTATTTCCCAGATATGATTTTGCACCCCTACCCAGAAAAATTTAACACTTTTGGAGGACCAAAGCATGTGGATTAGAGAGCCCTTCTCTATTTTACAACGCCAACATAATGGAGAGTCCTTCAGTCCCAACCTATACAGCCGGCTGGGTGTCCAGTAGAATCTGTGTAAGATCTTGAATTGGATAAGTCGCGTTTTTATGTCTCTAGACATCTGTTTGAAATTGCCAACAATCTTTGCCCAGTTATCGTCTTCAAATAAGTGGCCCAAGTCCTCCTCCCAGACTGCCTTCAGAGCAGATATAGTCTTACCGCCTGTATGATTTAATTAGCTTTTTTAGTTTTAAATTAAGGGTCTAAATGTAATGACTGTAGTATTTGGTGATATTAGTTTGATGTACTTTGTTTATTTACTGTTAATTTAGTTATAATATTATACTGTTTAACATGAGCTCGTTAAAAATGGTGATAAACCAGTTTAGATCATGTTTCATGACTTGCTTGCACTAATAACTACATGTAGCCCTGCTGTGTCTAATAGCCCCGCCCTCTATCGGTATCGGGTATCGGCCAATCGCGCTGAAAAGTGATCGGTGATCGGAAACAGCAGCACCAGTTCGAAACTAGAGCAGCAACTAGAGCATAAACACACTAAACTAAACTGAACTGAACTGTCCTGACTGACTGACCACACGTGGACAGAGTGGGAAACAGTGTGAACCCGATTTCTGACCCAGCTATTCCTGTAAATAGACTTTAAGGCTGTTGGTCTGCAGGACTGAAGCTGTATGTGGTTTACACTGTGAAGTGGCTCTTGTTTCTATTCATTTCTCCCTCGTTCTTCCTCTCTCTCTGCACACTTGTACACACACACACGTCTTCTTTTTTTGTCCTCCGCAGGCTTTTTCTCGTGTTGAAGGAGAAAAACTCAAAAGGAGAGGTTTCCAGTGGCAGCTGGAGGATGTTAGAACCGCCTGAGCACACACACACACACACACACACACACACACACACACACACACACACACACACACATACACACACCATCCCTGAGAGACAGAGAGGCTCAGCAGTGGCCAACAGCTTGAGTTGGGTTTCGGCCTGAGAGGGGAAAGGTCAGGTGAATAGGTTAAGAGAGAGAGAGAGAGGGAGAGAGAGAGAGAGAGAGGGAGAGAGGTGTGCTTACCTTGAGCCTGTGAATGCTCTTCTGCGAACAGCACAGTGGCACATACTGACAGGAGCAGAAGGAGGGCTTTCCTGGAGGAACGAGGACGAGAGAGAGATTCTTACATTCCATAATACTCCAAAACATCTGCACCCACAGTCAAAAGTTTGGAAACACCACACTTTTCATTACAGCATATATATATATATATATATATGATATGTATATATAATATATATAATGGTTCTTCAAATGACAATTTAAGTGATATATAATAATATACTATAATAATCTATACTTTCAAGTTATCTGCCATAAGATCAGTTCCTGAAGTCTTCTGAAACATATATAAGAATTTAGAACTGCTGCAGAGGAATTTAACCTGTCTGTGCAGTAAAACACCCTCATAGACATTCACACACTAGTGAACACACACACAATCACTGCCCAGGGCGGTGGGGTTCCAGTGTAAGAACCATATCCCTTCAGTGAAACATGGTGGTGGTAGTTTTATGGTTTGGGCCTGTTTGCCTCGCTGTCATTAATGGAACAATGAATTCTTAGCTCTGACTGTCTGTGAACTGAATCTCGAGAGAATATGGGTCCATCATGCAGCAATCTAGAACATTCAAACATGTTCACAACACCACCACTCTTCAGTTCCTAGAGTAGCTGATGAATAACTCACAGCACAGCTCTCAATAACGTGCTTTAAGATTACTGACAGACTAACAGGAATTAAAAAAAGGTGATCACAAACTTCCAAGCCCCACTGTAACACGACATTAATATTATAGCATGAATATGAAGAATATTCATAGAATAACAAACTTTCGGATCTGTGTTTATCACTGATAAGATCTCAGGCTGCTTCTTGTTTGGACCACACCTCCATTAGAACCCCAGTCATACCACTCACAGTGTGTGCAGTGGTCACAAGGTGGGCAGCGTCTTCCGTTAACACGAATACACTCAATATGCCAAGACTTGCTTCTTGTTTGCATTTGTTTTGGCTAATTAGAAATAGAAGCTTTAGTTGGGTTACTGGTCCGGGTGGTTCTGTGTGGAGTGTGTATGTTCTCCTCGTGCTTGAGTGGGTTCCTCCGGGTACTCCGGTTTCCTCCCACAGTCCAAACACATGCATGTTAGGCTTATCACTTACTCTAAACTGCCCGTAGGTGTGATTGTATGCGTGAGTGAGTGTATATATATATATATATATATATATATATATATATATATATACACCTGACAATCACTGTACACTCAGTAGCAATACAAAGCAGCTACAGAACAGAAACCATGGACGCTACAGTTTAAAGCCGGTTTGAGTCCAGATTATTAATAACAGCCAAAAATACTTCAGCCCATTCTCAACACGCAATTAAATAAAAGCCCCAAGAGGTGAATGATGACCAAAGCAGTAGTAATGAACTTAATAATTCCTAGTTGTGCCACAATGTTTACAGTTTTAAGCTCTGTTCTTTCTAAGAATATTCCTAGAGAGCTGTGGAGTCGAGAGAAACACCAGTGGACACGTTCAGTAGTGCTTCTCTCTATTTCTGTGTAAATATGACCTAAAACATAATCCTACAAATACATAAACAATCAAACCAATGAAACACTGGGTCATTTATTTATTGAGGAAAATGACCAAACAGTTCATATCTGTGATGGTAAACGTGTGAACCTCTAGGATTAACCTCTAGGTAAACACTGTATGTCCGTTCTGTGAAACATGGTGGTGGCAGTTTTACCGTTTGGGCCTGTTTTGCTTAATTTGTGATTAAGAATTTGTGATTATACCAGCGAGTTCTGTCTGTGAACTGAATCTCTAGAGAATATAACTTGCTTTAAGATCATTGAAAGACTAATAGGAATTAAAAAGGTGTTTACAAACTTTTAAACTTGCCCACTGTAACATGACAATAATATTATAATAAAGCATGAATATAAAGAATATTCATAGAATAACAAACGGTCTGATCTTTATTATCACTGCTGAGATCTCTGGCTGCTTCTTGTTTGGACCATGGTGAAACATGGTGGTGGTAGTTTCATGATTTGGTAGTTTTATTGGTTGGGCTGCATCTGGGCCAGATCGGCTCGCCATCATTAATGAAACTATGAGAGCCAGTGGGTCCATCATGCAGCAATCTATCCAACTTTTAAGCACCTCGGAGGGTCTGTACGTGGGTCCACTCTTCAGTTCCTAGAGTGGCTGATGAATAATTCACAGTACAGCTCTGAATGATGCGCTTTAAGAAGATTAACTGTTTGGATGTCATTCAAGAACGCTTAGGCTTTGAGCTGAAAGGGGTCTTGACTGTAAAAACTAGTTTGGTCTGACCTGTAAAAGATTTTTTAACCCTTAAAAGTCTACAGTTATGGCATTTACATGTAACTACATACCTATTTACAGTCCACATCAGCAAGTTTCAGCCTACATTTAAGACTTTTCTGTGTTTCAATGTTAATGCAAACATAATGTTATGCAAAGCCAGACTGTACACGCAATAACCAACACATTTTCTGTTCATCCAAAGTTCAGAACCTTGTGGGAAATTCTAAATATAAACAAACAACCATACTTCTGACTTTTATTGGATAAACACCAAACAGTTGATATGAAATATCAAAGTATATTCCACTGGTCACCACTTGGTACACAGGCACATCTATTCACAAGGCTAGACACAGCTGTTCATGACTGCACCTCTGTGTTGGTGCACACTGGGCCAGTGCAGGCTGAAGCCGGCCTGAAGCCCCTCTGAGCCGCGGCGGAGCTCAGCCCTCCACGTGTGTAACAGCCTCCAGGCCTACATTCCTACAGAAACCCTTCACTGCAGTCAGACAGGAGGAACCTGCACTGCACCCACTTCCACATCCAGACCACTCCACCAACTTCCTACAGCTACACAACCACCTGCACACAGGTAGGTGAAGGTAGTGTTACAGTCTACCTGTACACAGGTAGGTGAAGGTAGTGTTACAGTCTACCTGTACACAGGTAGGTGAAGGGAGTGTTACAGTCTACCTGTACACAGGTAGGTGAAGGGAGTGTTACAGTGTACCTGTACACAGTTAGGTGAAGGGAGTGATACAGTTTACCTGTACACAGGTAGGTGAAGGGAGTGATACAGTTTATCTGTACACAGGTAGGTGAAGGTAGTGTTACAGTTTATCTGTACACAGGTAGGTGAAGGTAGTGTTACAGTTTATCTGTACACAGGTAGGTGAAGGTAGTGGTACAGTTTACCTGTACACAGGTAGGTGAAGGGAGTGTTACAGTGTACCTGTACACAGGTAGGTGAAGGGAGTGTTACAGTGTACCTGTACACAGTTAGGTGAAGGTAGTGTTACAGCTTACCTGTACACAGGTAGGTGAAGGTAGTGGTACAGTTTACCTGTACACAGGTAGGTGAAGGTAGTGTTACAGTTTACCTGTACACAGGTAGGTGAAGGTAGTGTTACAGTTTACCTGTACACAGGTAGGTGAAGGTAGTGTTACAGTTTATCTGTACACAGGTAGGTGAAGGTAGTGTTACAGTTTACCTGTACACAGGTAGGTGAAGGTAGTGTTACAGTTTATCTGTACACAGGTAGGTGAAGGTAGTGTTACAGTTTATCTGTACACAGGTAGGTGAAGGTAGTGTTACAGTTTACCTGTACACAGGTAGGTGAAGGTAGTGTTACAGTTTACCTGTACACAGGTAGGTGAAGTAGTGTTACTGTTTACCTGTACACAGGTAGGTGAAGGTAGTGGTACAGTGTATCTGTACACAGGTAGGTGAAGGTAGTGGTACAGTGTATCTGTACACAGGTAGGTGAAGGTAGTGGTACAGTTTACCTGTACACAGGTAGGTGAAGGTAGTGTTACAGTTTACCTGTACACAGGTAGGTGAAGGTAGTGGTACAGTTTACCTGTACACAGGTAGGTGAAGGTAGTGTTACAGTTTACCTGTACACAGGTAGGTGAAGGTAGAGTTACAGTTTACCTGTACACAGGTAGGTGAAGGTAGTGTTACAGTTTACCTGTACACAGGTAGGTGAAGGTAGTGGTACAGTTTACCTGTACACAGGTAGGTGAAGGTAGTGGTACAGTTTACCTGTACACAGGTAGGTGAAGGGAGTGATACAGTTTACCTGTACACAGGTAGGTGAAGGTAGTGTTACAGTTTATCTGTACACAGGTAGGTGAAGGTAGAGGTACAGTTTACCTGTACACAGGTAGGTGAAGGTAGTGGTACAGTTTACCTGTACACAGGTAGGTCACAAGCGAGACTTGTTGAATTAGATTAAAGCAGCTGAGCTGTCTTATTTGAAGAGCTGTCTGGTTCCCTTTAGACATACAGGGCGGATCACACCCAGTCATGAGTTAAAAATAGTTTCCTATGGTGAACAAGTGATTCACCAAAGATCCACGACCGGGAAAGCAGCCCACTGCACATGAATGGAACTTCCAGTTCACACCGGATCAGCAGAGATTTAATTCCGAACTGAACGTGATGGGAATCGTTGTTTGTAGAGTCTCGTTTTAATTTGCCACGTTTTTCTTTTCAAACCGCAGAACAAACAGAACCAGAGGACACCAGCAGTGCAGACCAGCAACTGCAGCTCATTACATCATTTATTATACGAACATAATCAGGGACAGTACACACCCCCAGCACACACTCTTCACACTTTTACCTTCAGGCAGACGTTACAGGAGTGTGAAGTCCAGGACCACAAGACTGACAAACAGTTTCTACTCACAGACCATCAGGCTTGTGAACACCTCACGCACTACCTCTCTAACCTCACCTCTCCTATCTGAACTGGTTTTAACTGGTCTGCACCTTACACTCACTGTACTGCTGCTGTCAGAATACTGTTTACACTCACTACTCGCACAACAACACTATTGTTTACATTTGTTACTTGCACTTTATGGCTGCTGCTCTTCATACCTGCACATAAAGTTTACTTAAAGTTTACTTCAACTTTGTATAATATACTTTGTATATTTTGTATATATTTTTTATTATTTATTTTTATTTGTTATCTTATCTGTTGGTGAATGGAGGAACAGCAAAGTAAGAATTTCATTGTACAGTGTAACTGTCTGTTCTGCTGTGCATATTGGTGCTCTGTATTGGCAAGAACCTGGCGATACAATACGTATCGTGATAAAGCGGTCACGATTTAATGTATCGTGATATATTGTGATACTGCAAGTAAAGTGATGTACTGTAATTTTTTAAATCCTAATATTAAAACACACCAATGTATGAACAGGTTTATCTATGCTTACAATAGTACTGCACCATTGTGCTGCTTGTTAATGTTGGAGTGGAGCTGAAAATGGATTACAACACTGCCATCTAGTGGTCAGAGGTTTAAACAAAACACACAATGAGTCACTCTCTGCCAGGAATCTGTGTATTGATACTGTGTTTTTGAGAATCGATACAGTATCACCAAACATAATATCCCGATATTCGATATTTTCAGTATTTTCTTACAGCCCTAGTGCATATGACAATAAAACTCTTGAATCTTGAATCATTACATTTATACAGTAAGAGTCAGTAGAGTTTAATCCACTGAGTCTGGAACTGCTGTCTTTGTTGGCATTAACAACATGCTGATGTGTTAGTGCAGTGCTCACTGTAGTGACTAGGCAGAGCCAAACCTCTGCATTCTGTGCGCCCCTAGAGCGGGGGTCTTGAACTACCAGTGGAAGGCCGCTATATACGGTCCATTACATACATGCAACGTAGCCATATCGTAAATGTTCAGATCTGATGGGAAGATTTGCTGTACCAACCAGACGCTGCAGCTGGAGACCCAGTATAAGCTACACAACCAGTACTTTTCTAGATAATTCTAGATTGATCTAATTGGATGCTAACAAAGTGGTCTGCTGTAGAGAAGCATACAGACTTAGGTGTTTACAGCGGTGGTAACAGTAACCAGGGGTCTACAAGACAGATATAGACGTTTTGTTCTCCACCAAACCTACCAGTGAACCTACCTGTGCCTTCTGAGTAGGGGTGTAAGAGAATATAGAAATATTGAATATCGCGATATTATGTTTAGTGATACTGTATCGATACTCAAAAACACAGTATCGATTATTAATTAAGAGTTTACATGCAAAGATTCCTGGCAGACAGTGAATCATTATGTTGTGTTTAAACCTCTGACCACTAGATGGCAGTGTGGTAATCCATTTTCAGCTCCACTCCAACATTAACAAGCAGCACAAGGGCGCAATGCTACAGTAAGCATTGCCAAACCTGTTCATATAGTGATGTGCTTTTATATCAGAATTTTTAAAATCGCAATATATCAATTCCAATATTGCAATATTTTGCAATACATTGAATCGTGACACCTGTATCATGATACGTATCATATCGCCAGGTGCTTGCCAATACACAGCCCTACTTCTGAGTTTATATGTGTAACGTTAGGTTAATGATGGTAAAACAGTGGTTAAAAAGTTCTTCTTGGGGACTATTTTGCCTTAGAACACCCTTTAAAGTATCCCTCCACCAGGTGGACGTTTGGTTCCCATCACCACCACTATGAACAATCCTGGCGTCTCTAGACTGAAGCGTTTTCACACCACCAAACCATTCCAAATGACTCTGATTATTATATTAGCCATGTAATTACACTGAAATGTTGAAACATTGGTGGAGTTGCCCTGTTATACAGTACTGGACAAAAGTTGTAGTCACTTAAGAACGTTATTATATTTAAACAAGCTTTTATTTACTCAGTAAACACTTTATTATTAAATATTAAACAGTATTAATAGAGTAAGTAGAGCTTTTCCATACGTCAGTGTGTTTATTTAACCCTTTCCAAGCTTCTCCTTCTATAAACAACCCAGTATTATTATCAGTTCTCATCTAATACCTGCTTTGACTGCTCAGTACTTCATTAAGCTAAATCAAGATTTGCTGCTGAAGGAACTGAACACATTCATACAATGTCTGGGGCGTCCAGGAGAAATCTGGAACCTAACTTTGTTCTTCAAACTGAAGCTCAAGATCTGATCTACTTCTCTCACAATAACATATTCATGTTACTTTCTATTGTATGTCTGATTATTTACATCTGTTCTAATCAGATCTGCTGTTCTTACTGGTGAACATACACTTACTGATAAGACCTTTGCACAATGAGCTCTGTTCTGATTGGCTGCCCTGTATGGTAGCTTGTTAAATAGATGTTCTGGCTGAATGTGTATATTTATTAGCATAAAAACGATTTAACCTTAAATGTAAATGAATACATAAAAAATTATATTACAAATGATGCAATAAATAAATAAATAAATAAACAGAGATGGACAGTGACAATATGGATTGTGGGCACTGGGGAGTCGACATATGTTTCAGAGAGGACCACCTGGCTAGTGGCCCCCCAAGTAGTTGGAGACCCTGGACTGTAGAGTTGGTGGTCAGTGGAGCTCGGATGAGAAATGAAACCTAAACAGAGCGTGTTATGATTGTGAGACCAGTCAGGATAATCAGTCTGGTGGGCTTCTGTTAGGAAAGCGGGTTTGATGTGGCGGGGCGGAGTGTGAGTAATTATCCCACAGTCTCTACACACACACACAAACACACATACACACAACCCAAAGGAAAAGGGTTACGCCCACCTCATTTTAGCACAACGCTGTCAAAGAGGGGCGGGTTCCCTCCCGCACATCACTCAGCCCCTCATCTACTCAGCCACACATCCAGCCAACACACTGAGCTCACAAACACAGAAGAAACCACGGAATCATCATAACCATCAGCATATAAACAATACTTGTAGCACGTGTGTGCCAGCACTGCTGGATATACTACAGTTCTGTATGTACGTCTCATTAACAGGGAGGGCATCTACTCTCCTGAGAAGGCCTGACACTAGAGCAGGGGTATTTAATTAGAATTCAGTAGGGCTGGGATTCGATCCCGATTCAGAAGGTCCCAATTCAATTCTATTCAATTTAATATCGATTAGTTTAGGGGTATTTCAGTTACAATAATATGTTTTGTTTGAATATGAAAAGAGATTTTCAGAGAACTGATGTGGTAAACGTACAAGGAACACTCAACCTAGCATTACTAAAAACATTAGTGTTTGTATGTTTATGTACTGTCAGGGTTTCTGAATCCAAAATCTAGCCAGACATCTGCTTTCAAGTTCTGGGGCGCCTTCACTTGTGCTCCAGCCATGTTTAACTGATGCTAAAAAATGTTAATTTTTTAAACACACCCGTAGAATTCAGTACGGGGAGGAGAAGGGGGGCTGGAATGCTAATTTTTTCAAAGATCGATCTCAGGTTTATACAAATCGATATCGGATTATTAAGATCGATTTGAATCGAAAAATCCATTTTTTAACACTCAGTACGGTCCAGTTAGAGTAGATCTCCTCAGGCTGGTCTGGACCGTCATCATTTCTAATGTGTGTTCTGATTCAGTGGTGTATCCTGTTTACTGAAGTAGTCTAGTATCAGCATCCTATACCATCAGCAACTGAAAATCAAAACAAATTACAAATATCATTCACAGACCCGCCAACCTTGGAACATTGTTTGAGGTCAGGTACATGTGCTGATCAGTATTGATTGAGTTCACATGCTCACTCATCACGACTTATTACTAAGCACATAGTTCCCACCCACCACCATATCTAGTCATTCAACATACAAGTAGACTATGAAGAAAACAAGAACTCTTTTAATGAAAAGGCAATATATTTCAGTTTTTGGATATTTTACAGGTTTTGGATGCCATTCATAATTCATATGTACACAGTATTCTAGACTCTGAACTGATATCTGTTGACTTCATGGACTACCTATTAGAAATAGCTATTTTATAAAGCTGTGGGATGGAAACCAAATCTGCACAAATCTGATTGGCTGAGGAGAGCCTTTAGTGATCTTAGAACACACGCGATTGGTCTGTGAGGTTACTGCGCTGCAAAGTCCTTACACCGTGAAGACAAGAAAAGTTCAACTGCTTAAAACAAACACTGTCTAAATGAAATCGTTCTCAATAGATTATCGGTTTGGGTCCGCATTGGATCCATTGAGGATTTGATTGAATTCAGCCAAAAGAGCATCAGTAAGGTCAGGTACCGATGTTGAAGGATCAGTTCCAGCTCATCCCAAAGTTACCTCACTCCAGAGAACGCGGTTCCACTGCTACACTGCCCAGTTTTCCTCTATATGAGGCTTGATGACCTCAGGATCATGTGAGGCTACTCTACTGGTCAGTGCTGTTATATGAACCTTACCTCTGTTACAGAATAAACTTGATTTAAATGTAATCATTTAGGAAAGACGGACGATAAAGATGAATCTCTTACGTAACAGACTCGCTCATATTTACACCTTCAACATTTACATACAACCACAACAGCAACCAGAAAGATGGACTACGTGGAGAAATCCAGCGTTCCAGACTGTAAAGGGAACATCTGCACTTTTCATTCCTTCCCAACAAACAACCCAACTGTCAGAGCTCCATGTTCATCTTTAAACCAGCCTGAAGATCCTATTTGTCAGATTCTTTGGGGTCTGTCTCAAACCCTAGTGAGCTCCTACATAGGCAGCATATTATATCATAGTATGCGCTCCCGACATGTAGACTGTCCCAATTCTTACATACCTTAAACATGCTGTCTACTGAGGAACCTTATTTTAGGGAAGCACTGAACTCTTCCTAAGCCGCTAAGACAATCCCATGAAGCAACGCAGGCTAATCTAGGAGCAGTGAAGTGGTTTTAAAATGTGAGTTATTTTGATTCTCTCTGGAGTTTTAATGTGTTTCTGGTCATATAATCACACAAAACAGTATTTTATTATCAACTCTGTAACGAGTCCTTCACCATTTAGCAGTTTATACTCGATTTAGTGGATTTTTAAGCCTCGGGCTATTGTTTTGGATGCCGGTCGGTAACCTAGCAACCAGCTAAACCACCGGTGGCGTGCTGCAGTGGGGGGAACAAGTCGTGACGCAGTCTCTCTCTAACTAGAGCGTCTCAGTAATCTGTTTTATGAGGAGAGATGAGGAGAGAACACTGCTACTTACACAGCTGCTACCTAGACAACATACTTACACACTCACTAGGATTTGAGACAGGTCCTACATCTAACGTTCCACCTTAAATACTGCAGCTCGTACAGACGCCTGCAGCACTGTTTAAGGTGGAACTGAAAATTCAGATCCCACATCTTTAACAGAATCCTGAACAACTTTAACTCTGCAGTCTGTACGTTTCACTCCGGACAGTTTCTCCAACACTCGGAGCAGCTTCAGCTTCAGCTCAGCGTTCAACACTGAAGAGACTGAAGAGACGAGCAGCTCCACCTTTATTAGCACCACAACCTCCAACAGTGACTGGAAGTAGCAGCCATGCTGTGTGAGTGGATCACTGTGTGCTGGCTGAAGCAGATCATCTTAAACTGAACGTTTCACAGAGACCTTTAATCTACTTTGTGTTTGATGTCCAAATGAAAGAGAGTAGCTGGTACAGGTAACGTTAGATACTAGCCGCTCCAAGTAACCAGTACAGCTCACTAAACAGTATAAGGGCAGAGCTTATTTACACAGAGGCTCATTTTGTTTTGTCTATTTGGACATTGTTGTGTCTGTGTGATCGTCACAGCGTCTCACTGTAAACCAGCCAATCAGAGCACAGCAGTGTTGCCAACTTAGCAACTTTGTTGATATTTAGCCACTTTTTTAAAAAAAAAGCGACTAGCGACAAATCTAGGGACTGTTTCTGGTGTTATTGGAGACTTTTGGAGACTCTGAGGTGAACATACATGATCTTCAGTTACTGTCCTCAGCGAGCAGCGGGGGCTGCCGTGAGAGCAGACCCTCACCACTCCACGACCCATTACACTCCCTGCGCATGTCCAAAGCCGCCGCTGACTCCGCCCCCTATCTACAGAGCAGGATGTAAATAGAAATGCGTACTGGATAGATAGATACTTTATTGATCCCAGAGGGAAGTTCTTCAGTGTGACACGGCCGATTTCAAACCCAACAAACAAAGAATCCACAGAAGAAGTTCATTTATTCAGAGTTCATTTTAGTTATAACATATTTCGGGTGTTTTTACTCACTTTTTGTCTCTCCCACAACTTTATTCCTTCAAATACACGCAACTAAACATTATGCAAATTAGGCGATTACATCATTTAGCGACCTCTAGTGACTTTCCTCACTGAGGAGTTGGCAACAGTGGTTGTAGGACCGAATCATAGGGAGTAGATGGGCGAGTAAAACAGCAGCTGGCCATTTTTCAGTCCAACCAAAGTCACAAACCTTCTATGTAGAACATCAGAGACCACTTTAAACACTGAACACAAGAATGTGTTGCAAATCTGACTTGGCCGGTATTGACTGGGCTGTTTTGCTCTTATTTCATCTACAGCAACCAAGAATCCCACACACTGAAGTTTACAGAACTAAACAAATTCAAAGCAGACTGCTGGGTGACTGCACTGTTTCATTGGCATTATGCCAACTATACAACTCCAGATTTTGAAGCTGGTCACTTCCAGCTGGTATGACTGCAGAGCTAGACACAATAACAGCCTTCGCTATCTAACCGGACTGGATCTCTGGATCAAAACCAAAGCCGGGTCTGCTGGATTCCCTAGTATCCCAGTACACAGTGAGGCCCTATGGAGATCAGATCATTACATCATACCGAGCCCATTTCTGGTGCTGTGGTCTGTGTCGCTGCTTTCTTTCTTTCTTTGTCATATGTACTGCATGAACCTCCCTGGCCGCTGGACAGCGCGCCGCTCCACAAAGCCCGGTCGGAAGAACGTGCACGCGCGATCATCACTCATCCTGACGTACTGTATAATTATTACCATCACAGCCCCTCAAACTGTCTGCCCTCAGGACTTCCTGTCTGACGGCTACATTAGCCAGCAGCTCGGGGCCAACGTCCGGCTTACCGCGCCGATACTGACAAGCCGCACATGCACCATCGCCACGACAACGAGCTTGTTAAAGGGACGCTTCAAAGAAAAACTCACTATTTCTCATGAAGCAGATTATTTAGAAAGCTACAAAACACCACATCAGTGGCACTTTAGCGCTGCGCTGATTAAACAAATCAATAAGCTCTGATCTGCTTTCTAAATGGAGCAAATCACACAGCAACCAACAACAAAGGCAGCATGTACAGTGAGATACGGAGAGCTGTGATTCCACATACTGATCCAATTCACTAGGACCAGACCGTAACTCCTCCAGAGACAGATTCATACATGTATAGTGGTCGTCTACGGAGTCTCTGAACGTATCAGGCTTAAGAAGATCACTGTACAGTAAAGAACCACAAATGAAGAGTCGCTTTTAAAAAGAGTCGCTTTTTTTTCGATTCAAACCGATCTTCATTTGAATAATCCGATATCAATTCGTATAAACCCGAGATTGACCTTTAAGTTTAGCATTCCAGTCTCGCGTGATCAGCCATTGTTTTTCACGCTACGAGATCTGGCTGGGGGCGCACATCAGTTAAGCATGGCTGGAGCACAAGTGAAGGCGCCCCAGAACTTGAAAGCAGATGTCTGGCTACATTTTGGATTCAGAAACCCTGACGGTATATAAACATATAAACACTAATGTTTTTAGTAATGGTAGGTGTTCCTTGTACGTTTACAAGTTCTCTGAAAATCTCTTTTCATATTCAAACAAAACATATTACTGTAACTGAAATACTCCTAAATGAATCCATATTGAATATGGATATATTTATCAAATCTAATTGGGACCTTGTGAATCGGGATCGAATCGATCCAGGAAATCAGTGGTGATACCCAGCCCTACTGCTTAGTTCCCTTTATTTTGTATATGTGTTCATGGCTAATGCAGCACCTCCGTCCGGCCCAGTCAATCAGATTCGTTTGATTTCCCACACTTTCCTCTAAGGGGGGTGATAAACAGGTTGGGTCACCCGCCTCCAGGCGAGACAGTGGTGTGACATTCCTTCGGCAGGGATGGAGGACACTAAGCACTCTTTAATATAGCTGCCTTGGAGGCTTCCTCTGAAATAACAACACATATCAATACGTCTAGCATCAATTTCTCTGTATTGCACTTTAGTTTAATAAAGCTGGAGCAACAGATTCCATTCCAGATGCTCCAAAAGTCATTATACAGACTTTTTAATATAGTTAGTTTTTAATTTTATTACAACACTTGGTTTTAATGTATTGCAATACTAGAGTCATCAGAATCTGACAAACTAGACACTAGCCAACATGTTAGTCCAAGGCTACTCATTAGCATATCATCGTTTCATGTATTCATGATCATTTTTATTTGGTGCACCAGCTGCTGTTTACATTGGGTGGGAGTTAATGGACCAATAGAAATGCTCCAAAATGACTTGGAAAAACTTCTGGTTCCATTGACTTCCATTGAAGGTCTAGATGGTCTCTTTGTTTTTATTTGGACAGCAACGATATGTAATTGCCTGGTCCTATAGAGCACCTCCCAGTTACCTAACACGGGTGCATCTGATCCAATCTCAGCCAATCAGGGACCTCTGAAGAAGTGAATTACCTGGTGCGGCAGACTGTGCTTGGACCCAAACACTAGGTAGATCTCCAGCACCGGGCTTGGAGATCACAGCACTAGTATGTTATGTTATACATAACAATATATAGAATACAATGTAATACAGATAGCCAGGACTGTGTTCTGGCAAGAGCTTGGCGATGTGTCTTGTGATACGGAGGATATGATCTTTGTATCGACAACATATTGCAATTATGAAAAATGTTAATTTTATAAGAAATACTATTCGTCTAGGTTTGCTTACACTAATGCGCCCTTACTTGTTTATAGAAGAGTCTAATGGCTGAATCTAGCTTTTGAATGGGGGTTTAAACACTGACACCGACATTTACATTAAACTATTAATTAAAATAATCTGAGAATTGATAAAGCCCAACAACAGCACATACATGACGCTCTAATCAGGCGCAGTAATTTGTTAGCACTGTAACAAATACCAGTGAAGATCCTCAAATTCTGAAGGACTACTAATATGAGAACTGATCGCTGTTCCAACTCAAGCTCTAGTTCAACATAAACCGTATCCTCTTGTTGAACATGTTTAACTGATCACTCTGCTCTGTCATTATGAAACCAAAGACATTCATAGCCTTTCGCCGTGGTGGGCACTGAAACCCACTCGGCCCTGGTTTCTCGCCTTACTGGCAGAGACAGCCGGCGGGGTGGTTGACCACATCGTTTCGCTCTGTCCACAGCCAGTGTTGAGCCATGTGGTCAGACTAACACTTCCAGAGACACAGCTGAGGAAAGTATAGGCAGGATACAGTATAACGTCGCTCTCTAAACAAAGACACGAGGTACTGGTCAGTATGGTGGTGTAGTGGTTAGTATGGTGGTGTAGTGGTTAGTATGGTGGTGTAGTGGTTAGTATGGTGGTGTAGTGGTTAGTATGGTGGTGTAGTGGTTAGTATGGTGGTGTAGTGGTTAGTACGGTGGTGTAGTGGTTAGTATGGTGGTGTAGTTGTTAGTATGGTGGTGTAGTGGTTAGTATGGTGGTGTAGTGGTTAGTACGGTGGTGTAGTGGTTAGTACGGTGGTGTAGTGGTTAGTATGGTGGTGTAGTGGTTAGTATGGTGGTGTAGTGGTTAGTACGGTGGTGTAGTGGTCAGTACGGTGGTGTAGTGGTCAGTACGGTGGTGTAGTGGTCAGTATGGTGGTGTAGTGGTTAGTATGGTGGTGTAGTGGTCAGTACGGTGGTGTAGTGGTTAGTATGGTGGTGTAGTGGTTAGTATGGTGGTGTAGTGGTCAGTACGGTGGTGTAGTGGTCAGTATGGTGGTGTAGTGGTTAGTACGGTGGTGTAGTGGTTAGTACGGTGGTGTAGTGGTTAGTATGGTGGTGTAGTGGTTAGTACGGTGGTGTAGTGGTCAGTACGGTGGTGTAGTGGTTAGTACGGTGGTGTAGTGGTTAGTATGGTGGTGTAGTGGTTAGTATGGTGGTGTAGTGGTTAGTATGGTGGTGTAGTGGTTAGTATGGTGGTGTAGTGGTTAGTATGGTGGTGTAGTGGTTAGTACGGTGGTGTAGTGGTTAGTATGGTGGTGTAGTGGTTAGTACGGTGGTGTAGTGGTCAGTACGGTGGTGTAGTGGTTAGTACGGTGGTGTAGTGGTTAGTATGGTGGTGTAGTGGTTAGTACGGTGGTGTAGTGGTTAGTATGGTGGTGTAGTGGTTAGTATGGTGGTGTAGTGGTCAGTACGGTGGTGTAGTGGTTAGTACGGTGGTGTAGTGGTTAGTATGGTGGTGTAGTGGTTAGTATGGTGGTGTAGTGGTTAGTATGGTGGTGTAGTAGTTAGTATGGTGGTGTAGTGGTTAGTATGGTGGTGTAGTGGTTAGTATGGTGGTGTAGTGGTTAGTACGGTGGTGTAGTGGTTAGTACGGTGGTGTAGTGGTTAGTATGGTGGTGTAGTGGTTAGTATGGTGGTGTAGTGGTTAGTACGGTGGTGTAGTGGTTAGTACGGTACTCCGGTTTCCTCCCACAGTCCAAACACATGCATGTTAAGTTGATCACTCACTCTAAATTGTCAGAAGGTGTGAGTGTGTGTGGGTTGACCATGGAAGGGCTGTACCACGGTGTACCCCACCTTCGCCGGATAACGCTGGGATTGGCTCCAGTCACGCCGGGACCCCGCTAAGCAGAAGATAATGTATGGTTGAATGATACTGAAACAGTGTTTGCTAGGTGAGGCACAGAGCTCATGAGCCGACTGCTAATCATTTCAGGAGCAAAAGTGTTTTAACACAGTATTCATTTTCAGGTTGGCAAGCAGAGTAACCACAGCATCAATTACAGACAACCAACCACACGCCACGGCTAATCCACCCCAACAGCTCCACCGCTCAGGCGTAATTTCCCTCCTCACCGTGAACAACCCATAATACAAACACAGGAGTCCCAGAGAGACACAAGCCAACGCCTCTCAGAGCAAAACCACAGCGGATCACACGCCACAGCAGATGAACTGAATGCCGGAATGAGTCTGAGGAGCGAGAGGTTTGTGTTCACCAAACAGTCCCATTCACTTTAATGCCCTCCTATAAAGAAGCAAACAGTGACCTTTACAGTCTGCATTCGGAAGCCTTTCACTGACCCCTGACCACATCTTGGACTGCCCTTTGACCCGAGACTGTTGACAGAGGGACCACTCTGAGTCCAGTCTCAGGCCCGTCAGCGCTACTCTGATGACCCAAAGATCCAAGTGTGGCTGCTTCAGTGCATGTGCGCGCTTGCCTTCATCCTGGCACCTGCAGACCTGACAGGAACGCAACAGCACGCAGCTTCTGACAAACGGTAGCAACCAATCCTACCAGGAGTGTCTGCAGTGCTCACATTGGATAAGAAATCAGTTACAGCAACAGGGGATGCCATGTCATATGAATGTCATCATATATGGTATTAGTTGGTATCTCTATACATTCAATGCCACATGGTATAAGCTGGTATTATTATATGCTCCATATCACATGGTATCAGCTGGTATCACTAAACATCATATGGTATCAGCTGGTATCACTAAACGCCCCATATCACATGGTATCAGCTGGTATCACGAAATGTCATATGGAAATAACTGGAATCACTATACGCCCCATATCACATGGTATAAGTGGGTATCACTAAACATCATATGGAAATAGCTGGTATCACTATACGCCCCATATCACATGGTATCAGTGGGTATCGCAAAACATCACATGGTATCAGCTGGTATCACTAAACGCCCCATATCACATGGTATCAGCTGGTATCACGAAATGTCATATGGAAATAACTGGAATCACTATACGCCCCATATCACATGGTATACGTGGGTATCACTAAACATCATATGGAAATAGCTGGTATCACTATACGCCCCATATCACATGGTATAAGTGGGTATCACTAAACATCATATGGAAATAGCTGGTATCACTATACGCCCCATATCACATGGTATCAGTGGGTATCGCAAAACATCATATGGTATCAGCTGGTATCACTAAATATTATATGGTAACAGCTGGTATCACTATATGCATCATATCACATGGTATCAGCTGGTATCACTAAATGTCATATGGTATTGGATGGTATCACTATACATTCCATGTCACATCGTATCAGCTGGCATCATTATGCAACATGGTACAAGCTGGTATTATTATATGCTCCATATCACATGGTATCAGCTGGTATCACTAAACATCATATGGTATCAGCTGGTATCACTAAACGTCATATGGTATCAGCTGGTATCACTAAACATCATATGGTATTAACTGGTATCACTATACACCCCATATCACATGATATTAGCTGGTATCACTAAATGTCATATGGTATCAGCTGGTATCACTAAACATTATATGGTATCTGGTACTATGGTATTATGGTATATGGTATTATAAGCCATATTAGTATCATAGATCATAAAAGCATTAATTTATGTTTGAAGCCTACTTGGGTTTAGGATCCTACAGTGTTTGACTGTACAAGAGACTGAAGAACAGCAAGTTGAACATTTAGGCCACCTTAAGAATCAGATAGTTGTTTAACATGACAGTAAGCTGGAGAGAAACTCACTAAAAAGCATTACTAATAATAAATGTACTCTTTTAACTGCAGATGATACATCATCAAACTTTTCCTGGATCATATTATACTAGAGCACAGCCTCACCTTCTCTCTCTCTCTAGTTTCCTTTATCAAGCCCGCTGGTGAGTTAAATATCCTACACAGGCAGCAGAGTAAACAACTAAATACCTCCGTAGCTATAAAACCTCTTGTCGCCCAGGATATGAAGGGAATTTGCCGACCTGGGGTTATTTCTGTGGGTCATTTTGGGGGGTCAAAGCCGTCGTAATCTTTACAGACACTGGAGGGAGCAGTCCATAAAAAGGCTTCTGACCTCATGCAATGGGTAGGAGTGTGAATCACACAGTTACATTAACACTCCTTAGCGCTCGCAGCTATCGATCTAATTCAATATCAATACATTTCCTAACAGATCACAGATGGAGGTTATATTTAAGGCTGCACTGCTCGAGTTAATGGACTCCAGCTTCTTGAGCGCTGCAGCTTTATGCAAAAAGAATGTCTCATAAACCTGACATGGCTTGTCCTGACTGGACTCTGCTGCTCTGCTTCTGCTAGAAGACACTGAGTGCAGTCAAATGAGCTTCCATGTATCAGCACAACCAACACTGAGAATCAACACCAACATACTGGCACAGCCAAGACATGGTCCAGCACTACTGCACCTCCTCATGAGTAAATAAGGGCTATTCAGATGGAATTAAGGAACAAATACAAGAGCTCTGTGAACCCAAATCCAGTCTTGTATGTTCTAAAAGCCTGAAGAAACTACAACACATGCTGATCCCTCCAACATCTGCTAATAACCAACAGAGCTCAACCAGAGCTCTCCCTCTGCTCACTCCGGAAGACCAGGACCAAACTGTAGGACAGTAAGTCTGAGACCAAACCACAGTCAAATCCACACAACACTAAATCCTCCCTCCAGACCAACACGCTCCTCACGCTGGGTAAAGAGTCTGGAGGTCATTTGGGGCCAGAATAAAGATTTGCTCAGTCCACAGGACAGTAGGGTGGACAAAGCTCTGTGAGTAAACCCACACCCAGCTTTATTGGTGCAACACCACCACCCCCCGGCCCCCCACCCCCCACCAGGGCTCTGTCGTTTGGTAACAGTGCTTAGGAAACAAGAATGAGTAAAACTGAATGGGCCAAATGCACCAACCCAAAGAAACAAGTTCAGGAAGATTCTGATGTTCACCAAATATGGATCTCCGTGATTTTTATTCATCTACAGCAGCTGCTGTTTACATTGTGTGGCAGTTCCATGATGAATGGACCAATAGAAATGCCCAAAGTATCTGGTTCCATTGACTTACATTCAAAGTAAAGACAGTTTTCGCTCCCTCTCCTGTGAAGTTGCCAATTTGGAGATATCAGTTCTTCCTCATTTTGAAGAAGCAGACTGAACCGGAGGAGCTGGTACCTCATCTGTTCTAGGCTGAGATGTGATGATTCAGAGATCTGGTAAGTTTTAGACCTGGTGATTCAGAGATCTGGTAAGTCTAAGAGCTGCTGGTTCTGAGATCTGCTGATTCAATGGCCTGGCGAGTCTGACACTTGGTGAGTCTAAGATCTGGTAAGTCAGCTTACCAGCTGATTCTGAGACCTACTGAGTCTGAGACCAGGGGAGTCTAAGGCCTGCTGACTCTGAGACCTGGCGAGTCTAAGACCTGCTGGTTCTGATGTCTGCTGATTGAGAGACCTGATGGATCTGATACCTAATGAGTCTGAGACCTGCTGATTCAAAGGCGTTGAGTCTGACACTTGGTGAGTCTAAGATCTGGTAAGTCTGAGATCTGCTGATTCTGAGGCCTACTGAGTCTAAGGCCTGCTGGTTCTGATATCTGCTGATTCAGAGACCTGCTGGTTCTAAGACCTAATGAGTCTGACACTTGGTGAGTCTAAGGTATGGTAAGTCTAAGACCTGCTGGTTCTAATATCTGCTGATTCAGAGACCTGCTGGTTCTAAGACCTAATGAGTCTGACACTTGGTGAGTCTAAGGTATGGTAAGTCTAAGACCTGCTGGTTCTAATATCTGCTGATTCAGAGACCTGATGGTTCTAAGAGCTTATGAGACTGAGACCTGCTGATTCAGTGACCTGGTGAGTCTGAAACTTGTTGGTTCTGATATCTGCTGAGTCTGAGACATGCTGAGTCTGAGACCTGGTAAGACTGAGACCTGCTGATGGCCCATTTTAACCATTTTAATCTGCCAAGTTTGGCCACAAAGAGTTAAAGATCTATGCTTAAGATCATCATCTAAAAACAACGAGCACTTGATTTTGAAACCTTAGAACCTTAGGCTAAAAGTTCTATAATAACATTCAATTTTGAGATCAAATCTAATCAAAATCGATTCCTTCGAAACACTTGCAACACAACAAACTCGCCGAGCAGTCACACGTTTACAGCCCTCGGCGCTGCCTCAGCTTCTTCCGCAACCTCAGCTCGCACAGCCGACCTGCATCATCCTGTGGTTTTGTTTGGTTGCGTTTCAACACAAACTCCCACCATCACGGACCATTTAGCTGACATCACTCAGGCATTTAGATTCGAGCATGCAGTGAACCATCAAAGGCCAATTCTGAGAAGGTTTTCATGGCCAACTTGTGACAATTTGCACTTATCATGAACGTTGTGGGGGGCATACAGTCCAGCACTCACTTCCACTGTAAAGCTTAACACCATCCCCCCACCCCCCATCATCTCAACGCCCCCCCTCCTTTACTCAGCCCATTATATCAAGCTAGGATGGTGGCTTCACCTCTTAAGATCCTTACGCTGAGAAGTTCAATGGTTTATAGTTATTGTTATAAACTGAACTGAACACATTCATGAAGGTTCAATGGTTAATACAATGGCTAGAGTCTAGATCTGTGGTCACCAGCTCTTTATCCTGGAGATCCACCTTCATTGGATATCTAGCTCCAAATCTAACTCAGTACATCTAATCTAGACAATCAGTCTTCCTCATTTTGCTAGGTTTGGGTTCTCCAGGGTTTCTGGCTCCAGGTCTGGACAGATCTTCACCCTGAATTAGTGGTTTAACAGGCTAAATGGATTTGACACCACTATCCAATGGTCCGCTGATTCAGCATCTCAGTCAACGAACCCTGATCCGAGATCAGGAGTCTTTAGCGTTCTTTACTCAGCCCATTATATCAAGCTAGGATGGCTTCACCTCTTAAGATCCTTACGCTGAGAAGTTCAATGGTTTATAGTTGTTGTTATAACTATGTGGGACAACTGGACACATTCATGAAGGTTCAATGGTTAATACAATGGCTAGAGTCTAGATCTGTGGTCACCAGCTCTTTATCCTGGAGATCCACCTTCATTGGATATCTAGCTTCAAATCTAACTCAGTACATCTAATCTAGACAATCAGTCTTCCTCATTTTGCTAGGTTTGGGTTCTCCAGGGTTTCTAACCCCAGGTCTGGACAGATCTTCACCCTGAATTAGTGGTTTAACAGGCTAAATGGATTTCACTATCCAATGGTCCACTGATTCAGCATCTCAGTCAACGAACCCTGATCCGAGATCAGGAGTCTTTAGCGTCAGGCGCGAGCTGATCCCACATCAGCCTTGATAGATACAGCGTTGCTAAATTCCAAAGACACTCCGCCGTCAGTCTAACAGATCTGCGTTTTCGCAACGCAGGCCAACACATGGGGGTTGCTTGGCCAGATGCGCACACTTCCAGCAGGCTCTGCACACCAGCATGAGGAATGTTCCACCGTAACCTACTTTTAGTTTGGTTGCACTTCAATGCCGAACCCCTCTGCCTCCAGCATGACGGTGCAGTTTAACCTGGACCTGAATGGAAGCTTTATGGTCTCGGTACTTGAGTACAGTATACACAATCAGCAGGAGAACCAAGGTTCAGGTCCTGCCGTGTTGCTAATCTGGTGTAAAAATACCCCCCAAACCCAGAAAAGACAAGTGCCCCGTGTGTTATCTGACCACAGCCAGAGCGGGCTACAGCTCACAGGCTTGTTTGGACACATGGATAAAAGAAGCACCACTGCAGATTCAAACTTCACACCAAATCTTTTAGCATCGCATGCCAAATCAACTGTGCATGAACTACTGTATGGGTCCAGATATAGAGAAACATGTCCTGAGATGTCTAGATAAAGACAGGGATCATGTCCTGAAGGGTTTAAAGCAGAGACATGATGCCATGTATGGTGAAGAGGGCATATCATACCCTTGATGGCTCACATACAATGAGATAACATATGTATAGGAGTTAAATCTACAATACAGGCCAAATAAATAGAGATAACATATAATTTATATAGCCAAAATAAAACAAGACTAAAATATCCTATATGGCCCAAACACATAGAGATATATATACTATATGGCCCAAATAAAACAAGACTAAAATATCCTATATGGCCTAAACACATAGAGATATATATACTATATGGCCCAAATAAAACAAGACTAAAATATCCTACACAGGCCAAATAAAGAGGGGTAAAACAGCCTATATAGCCCAAACACATAGAAATATATATCCTATATGGCACAAATAAAGAGAGGTAAAAAGCCTATATAGCCCAAACACATAAAGATATATATACTATATGGCCCAAATAGAGAGAGATAGCGTACATTCTATGTATGACCCAAATAAAGAATGGTAAAACAGCCTATATAGCCCAAACTCATAGAGATATATATTCTATATGGCCCAAATAGAGAGGAATAGCATACATTCTCTGTATAACCCAAATAAAGTGGGGTACGATGTTATATGGCCCAAATAAAGGGAGATAATTATATTCTATATGGCCCAAATAAAAGAGCTGTAAGAGAGATAATTTATACATATATAAATGGCTTGGAAAAAAAATCCATTGATTCTTTATAGCACAAATACAATCCCAAAACAAGACTAAAATATTCTCTATTGCCATATATATATATATATATATATATATCCCAAACAAAGAGGTGTACAATATGCTATAATACAGAGATACAGCTAATACAGAGAGATAGAATATATATATATATATATATATATATATATATATATATTCAATGAAGCTCAAATAAAGCAGGAGGAAAATATGATATATGGCCCAAATACAGAGCGATAACATAAGTTCTCTACGGCCAAATAAATAAGGGGTAAAATTTGCTATATATTCCAAATAAAGAGTAACACTATATATTCTATATGACCAAACAAAACAAGACTGTCCTCTATAGCTCGTAAATAAGGGGTTAAATGTGCTATATAACCCAAACCGAGAGCAATCACACTATATATATATATATCCTATATGTCTCAACTCTGGAGCTAATGAAGAGAGACCTGCTGTATAATCCAAACACAGTTTATCTAAACCAGTAGTAAGCAGTGCAGACCCTCAGTGCAGACCCTCAGTGCTACCATCTAAAGTCAGTGCGTCTCCTGCAGACCTGGAGGACAATCAATGAGCCCTGATGACCCGTCCTGCTCTCCAGGGCTGGAGGCGAGTTCTGCTGAGAGGGTCGTGGACCGAGCCCACCGCGCATACGTGCAGCAGGTCCAGCCTGACAGGCTGGGCTTCACCCGCGCGCTCGCTGAAGAATGAGGGCAGGTTTACTCACGTTCTTGTCGTGGGAGCGACGTGTCCGTGTCCCCTTCTGGTCCGTTGGGCTCCTAAAGGCATTTGTATGCATTTGGTCCGAGCAGCCAGAGGTCTGAGTGAAAACGGAGTGAAGACGCCAGAGGCACCACAGACCACCACAGACCGGGGGGGTCACACCATTTCAGACCGTCTTCATGTCCAGCGTCGCCTCAGACTGTCCGCATGGTGAACCGGGGGTCTTCTGAAAAGCTCGGTCTCCCTCTGAGCGGCTCACGCACAGCGCTGCGGAGGAGTCAGGTCTCACTGCGACCACCGACACGGGCAGGAGGAAGCCAGGCTCAGACACGCAGCCGGCCCGGCGCTGAGAGAGCGGAGCTGCGGAGAGAGCAGAGAGCAGAGAGGAGGTGCTGGTGGAGTTAGTGCGGAGCTCCGTGCGCACTGAGCGGAACAGCTCCAGCTCCGGCTCCAGCTTGTGTCTGGACTTGCTGGGTTGCCAAGCAGCCGGTGTCGAGTTTCACCAATTACTGACTGTTATGGCTTTTTTCTCCCACGCGCGTATTCAAATAAGAGCCGCCTACCGGCACTCGGATTGGCTGGCAGCGTCCCGCCTCCTGCACTGGGATTGGCTAGAAGTTCGTACTCGCAAGTAGAGCGCATGGTGGGTGTATGTTAGAGGTAAGAGGTGGTCGATGCCACTTCACGCCGATACGATACTTGGATAGTAATACCGAGTAATCGAAGTGATACTGAAATATATCACTATATATATATATCACATTTTACACCATACGTGTTTGTATGGTCGTATGGTCTATATGGGATATATTAGTCTTGTTTTGTTTGGACCATATATATACAAACATAATTTATATATGGCTGTTAAAAGAAAAACAATTTTAATTTTTAATGTAAGTCAGTGGAGCCAGTATGTTTTTCATTAATTATGAATTTTTTACACAATGTTAATGGCAGGGTCTTTATTTTAATGAAATAAAATATATAAAATTATGAATATATAAATTATAAATAAAATAAAATAAAATAAAAATGGACCAAAAGTTATTCTTTGCACAGCGACTATTAAAAAAAAAAAAAAAAAAAAAAAAAAAAAATATATATATATCATTAGTGCTGTATATACTGAGTTCTTACAGAGTTCAGGGATATCAGGGGACGTGGGCTATGATATGGGGGGGTGGCTTATAATATCGGGGGGGTGGACTATAATATTGGGGGTATTGGGCTAAGATATTGGGGGTGGTGGGCTTTGATATTAGGGGACGTGGGCTAAGATATTGGGGGTGGTGGGCTTTGATATTAGGGGACGTGGGCTATGATAGCAGGACAGTGGGCTAAGATATCGGGGCCAGTGGACTATGATATCAGTGACGGTGGGTTATGATATTAGGGGTGGTGGGCTTTGATATCGGGGTTGGTAGGTTTTGATATCAGGGACGGTGGGTTATGATATCGGGGGTGATGGGCTATGATAACAGGGGCAGGGGACTATGATATCGGAGTGGTGGGCTATGATAACAGGGACAGTGGTCTATGATATTGGAGATGGTGGACTAAGATGTCAGGAGTGGTGGGCTAAGATATCAGGGACAGTGGTCTATGATATTGGAGATGGTGGACTAAGATGTCAGGAGTGGTGGGCTAAGATATCGGGGACAGTGGTCTATGATATTGGAGATGGTGGGCTATGATATTGGAGATGGTGGGCTAAGATGTCAGGAGTGGTGGGCTAAGATATCGGGGACAGTGGTCTATGATATTGGAGATGGTGGACTAAGATGTCAGGAGTGGTGGGCTAAGATATCGGGGACAGTGGGCTATGATATTGGAGATGGTGGGCTATGATATTGGAGATGGTGGGCTAAGATGTCAGGAGTGGTGGGCTAAGCTTTCGGGGACGGTGGACTATGATATTGGGGATGGTGGGCTAAGATGTCAGGAGTGGTGGGCTAAGATGTTTAGAGTGGTGGGCTAAGATATCGGGGACAGTGGGCTATGATATTGGAGATGGTGGGCTAAGATGTCAGGAGTAGTGGGCTAAGATATCAGGGACAGTGGTCTATGATATTGGAGATGGTGGACTAAGATGTCAGGAGTGGTGGGCTAAGATATCGGGGACAGTGGTCTATGATATTGGAGATGGTGGGCTATGATATTGGAGATGGTGGGCTAAGATGTCAGGAGTGGTGGGCTAAGATATCGGGGACAGTGGTCTATGATATTGGAGATGGTGGACTAAGATGTCAGGAGTGGTGGGCTAAGATATCGGGGACAGTGGGCTATGATATTGGAGATGGTGGGCTATGATATTGGAGATGGTGGGCTAAGATGTCAGGAGTGGTGGGCTAAGCTTTCGGGGACGGTGGACTATGATATTGGGGATGGTGGGCTAAGATGTCAGGAGTGGTGGGCTATGATATCGGGGACAGTGGTCTATGATATTGGAGATGGTGGACTAAGATGTCAGGAGTGGTGGGCTAAGATATCGGGGACAGTGGGCTATGATATTGGAGATGGTGGGCTATGATATTGGAGATGGTGGGCTAAGATGTCAGGAGTGGTGGGCTAAGCTTTCGGGGACGGTGGACTATGATATTGGGGATGGTGGGCTAAGATGTCAGGAGTGGTGGGCTAAGCTTTCGGGGACGGTGGACTATGATATTGGGGATGGTGGGCTAAGATGTCAGGAGTGGTGGGCTATGATATCGGGGGCTCGTAGCTACTCGAACTTAAACACTCTTAAAGTTACAACTTGCTTGTGTTTCATTCACTGGAGGTTAATTTCTCTCCTCACTTTAATATAAAGCTTCTTTCCGACTGCTGTGTCTGATCCACTCACACCAGCACAACACACACTAACACACCACCACCACGTCGGTGTCACTGCAGTGCTGAGAATGACCCACCTCCCTAATAGTAGCTGCTCTGTGGTGGTCCTGTGGGGGTCCTGATCATTAAAGAACAGAGTAATAAAGTATACAGAGAATCAGATGAACTACAGTCTGTAAGTGGAGCTCCTGTATGGTCAGTGGAGCTGATACAGTGGACAGTGAGTGGAGGTCCTGTATGGTCAGTGGAGCTGATACAGTGGACAGTGAGTGGAGGTCCTGTATGGTCAGTGGAGCTGATACAGTGGACAGTGAGTGGAGATACTGGGAGGTGGGTTTAATGTTATGACTGATCAGTGTATGTATACGAGAACAGCTGAATGTTCCAGGACAGCTAAGCTGCTGAAGCTTCACCATTCCTACACGTCCCTCACGTAAAGTTCCTTCTTATATAAACATATACAGATTTGATTCACTGAGACACAGAACACATGCCAGAACCTGGAACCTGAACTCCAGCCAGTAATCTTCATGTTCAGTGACGGTCTGGCAGATCCGTTTTCCCTGAACGGTCCACATGAGGTACTGAATTTAAATGTGGTGGAAGCGTCCTGACACTGTAATGTTTATTTATAACGTAGTGAGTTTGAATCCCAGCTCACGCACATCCCTCCGCCGCCACGCCTTCCACCTGAGCATACACACGACGTATAGGACAGTTTCAGCCCACCAGGCCGCGTGTCCCCGGCTCCTGAGGTCGCAGCCTTGGCCACTGCGTCCACACTCAAAGCCCAAGGTCTCACTCTCAGCCTGTCACTGAACCATCTGACCATCTCAGTGACCTGCTAATGACCTGGACTGTGTGTTTTTGGCCTGAACCCGAAATAGCACCCTGGGTCTCAGCCATGGCTAACCTGCCTATGGACAGACTCTCTCTCTCTCTCTCTCTCTCTCTCTCTCTCTTTGTGAAATTAAGTTGTTGAGAGTCCCTTTCAGCACAGAGCGACTGGTCTCTAACAGGTCCTGTAGCTACACACTGATAAAATGATATATTAATCATTATATATAAAAAGCTATTGTATCCAGACAGGAAGCTTTTATTTACTCAGTAAACACTTTATTATTAAATATTAATTAGTATTAATACAGTAAATAGTGTTTCTTTTTGAGAATGTGTGGCATCGGACGCTCACCAAGAGCTTTACTGATTTTTTAATTAGCTACCCGTGACTCACTATCACCTCTTCAGGTACAAAGTGGTACTACAGTGACTCACTATCACCTCTTCAGGTACAAAGTGGTACTACAGTGACTCACTATCACCTCTTCAGGTACAAAGTGGTACTACAGTGAGTCACTATCACCTATTCAGGTACAAAGTGGTACTACAATGACTCACTATCACCTCTTCAAGTACAAAGTGGTACTACAGTGACTCACTATCACCTCTTCAGGTATAAAGTGGTACTACAGTGACTCACTATCACCTCTTCAAGTACAAAGTGGTACTACAGTGACTCACTATCACCTCTTCAAGTACAAAGTGGTACTACAGTGACTCACAATCACCTCTTCAGGTACAAAGTGGTACTACAGTGACTCTCTATCACCTCTTAAAGTACAAAGTGGTACTACAGTGACTCACTATCACCTCCTCGGGTACAAAGTGGTACTACAGTGACTCACAATCACCTCTTCAAGTACAAAGTGGTACTACAGTGACTCACTATCACCTCTTAAAGTACAGAGTGGTACTACAGTGACTCACTATCACCTCTTAAAGTACAAAGTGGTACTACAGTGACTCACTATCACCTCTTAAAGTACAAAGTGGTACTACAGTGACTCACTATCACCTCTTCAAGTACAAAGTGGTACTACAGTGACTCACTATCACCTCTTCAAGTACAAAGTGGTACTACAGTAACTCACTATCACCTCTTCAGGTACAAAGTGGTGATACAGTGACTCACTATCACCTCCTCAGGTAAAAAGTTCTACTACAAGACATCGACGTATTTGACACACCAACAAAAATGTTATTTCTTCACAATCTGTTGATAATTGTAACTATTAATTATACATATTGCTCCTTTAATATACATAATAAACTTCCCTGATAAGTTGACCCATAATATGTATTTGTCTAAATATAACTATTTTCCACCCCCTCTGTTCTGGGCGCTCAGCTGCTCTTTGCTGGGCTTCAGGCCTTCATGTGCTGGTTGGGGATCTGGAACTGTATCCACTGCTCTACTATCAACGCAGCCTCATGAATCACAGGGCTGAATTCTGAGCCATCATCACCTCCACAGACGCAGAGTCCACACGGACTTCACTAAACCTACAACACAAGCTCAGCCTCAGTCTCAGCTGGGGGCTTTAAAGGGCAATTACAAGAGAAGAACCACAAAAATTACCCACAGCATGCAAAGCTCTGAATCTAATCAGCTCCGCAGACTAATGTTGATTCCACTCTCCGTAACTGTGCCGTGTTTCTGGATCTCTCTGTGTGGACGCTGCAAGGGGAAGCCCCACTTCCTCCCCGAAGGAGAACCACACTGATGGTGAACACAGACCAGGCTGTGATGTCCAGACCAGCTGTTACTGCCCAAACGAGGAAAACAAAGCAGATGAGCGGAGCAGAGCTTTAACAGAGTTCTGAGTACGACTGTGTTCTTTATGGATATTCAGACTACACAGCCGTGACTACAGCGCCGGTGTGGGTAGTATATATTATTATATACTAGTTCCTCTGCTTGTTACCAAGCTTTGACATTTACTGGCACTTTTATAGTCAGGACCCCCACAGGACCACCACAGAGCTGGTTATATTAGGGAGGCGGATCATTCTCAGCACTGCAGTGACATTGACGTGGTGGTGGTGTGTTAGTGTGTGTTGTGCTGGTGTTAGTGGATCAGACGCAGCAGCCATAACTATTGAGCCTATAGTGTCCTGTGGGTAGCATCCTGTGGTCAGTGTCCTGTGGGCAGCATCCTGTGGTCAGTGTCTTGTTGGCAGCATCCTGTGGGCCGCATCATGTGGTCAGTCTCCTGTGATCAGTGTCCTGTGGACAGCGTCCTGTAGTCAGTGTCTTGTGGGCCACGTCCTGTGGTCAGTGTCCTATGGGCTGCATCCTGTGGTCAGTGTCCTGTGGACAGCATCCTGTGGCCAGTGTCCTGTGGTCAGTGTCCTGTGGCCAGCATCCTGTGGGCAGCATCCTGTGGTCAGTGTCCTGTGGGCAGCATCCTATGGTCAGTGTCCTGTGTGCAGCATCCTGTCGGCCGCATCCTGTGGTCAGTGTCCTGTGGGTGGCGTCCTGCGACCAGATGAAGGACTAGAACAACAAGTGTGCAGCAGCAGATGAGCTACTGTCTCTGATGTTACATCTACAAGGTGGACCGACAAGGTACAGAGTGGACAACTAGTGGACACAGTACCACCAGCAGCACTGCTGTGTCAGATCCACTCTCACCAGGACAACACACACTAACACACAACCACGCCAGTGTCACTGCAGAGCCGAGAACGATCCACCACCCAAATAATAACTGCTCTGTGGTGGTCCTGTGGGGGTCCTGATCATTAAAGAACAGGGTAATAAAGTATACAGAGAATCAGATGAACTACAGTCTGTAAGTGGAGCTCCTGTATGGTCAGTGGAGCTGATACAGTGGACAGTGAGTGGAGCTCCTGTATGGTCAGTGGAGCTGATACAGTGGACAGAGAGTGGAGGTCCTGTATGGTCAGTGGAGCTGATACAGTGGACAGTGAGTGGAGCTCCTGTATGGTCAGTGGAGCTGATACAGTGGACAGAGAGTGGAGGTCCTGTATGGTCAGTGGAGCTGATACAGTGGACAGTGAGTGGAGGTCCTGTATGGTCAGTGGAGCTGATACAGTGGACAGTGAGTGGAGGTCCTGTATGGTCAGTGGAGCTGATACAGTGGACAGTGAGTGGAGCTCCTGTATGGTCAGTGGAGCTGATACAGTGGACAGTGAGTGGAGCTCCTGTATGGTCAGTGGAGCTGATACAGTGGACAGTGAGTGGAGATACCGAGAGTCTATTTCCACTGAAGTGATGGGGAGTGTTGTTCCTGCGGACACTAGTATTCATCCACCTCTGTAGTGAGTGGACCAGAAGAGCAGTGGCGTACAAAGAAAGAATGGTGATGGAAGCAGATGCTTTGACTCTGAAGCGATGATGTAGCAGGAACGACAGCCAGAAAATCAGGGACGCCACATCTGGAATGGCGTTCTCAGGGGGACATGGGACTTCAGCTTTTATTGAATGGACCACTGCCTGATCTGGCCTGAGTCCCTGATCCATTAGAGCTGACGGAGAGCTGTGAAAACCACTCCACCGAGACATAATACTGCAGGCGTCAGTCCCCCAGAGGGAACATAGAATATTAAATAACATTACATTAACCTTATCTGTGGTTGTGGTAGGGGGCGCCAAAGGAGACCCTTTTTGTTGTTACCACTTTCCTTTATTGTGTTGTAGCTTTTTGTGCATACGAACTATTTGACACTAGTTCTAAACGCCAACGTACACACCAGAGGGAGCAACTCTCTCCCACCAAAACCACTTTTCCCAGCTTCCTGATTGGCTCGCCAGCCCTTGTGACATCATCTCGTAACACAATCCGTATTGCCCGCCTACCGGCCAGCTTGGAGCACCCTCACACAACACACAGAGAGCTGAAGCAGTGAAGACTGACCACTCTGAAATGTTCTGCTGCAGTCAGGCTTGTTCTGCCGGACTTTCAGGAGTCAGACTCTAACTCAAACTGATACGGCAGCCATTGTAAGAACAGCCACAGCTGTCTGGGGGCCAAACTTATACCAGAATGCTATAGTTTGGATGACCAAATAGAAGAGAGTGGGTGAGCTGACCAATCGAAGCACACTGGACTCATTTGGAGGCGGAGCTTCAATACAAAGGAGGTCTAAAAGAGTATGAATAGAAATGTATAGTATAAGAAAAGCTGTTCCTGTTTATAGAGGCCCGAATGAAAAACGGTTTTGGTTTTGAGGACACAGTAAGTTGTTTAATGTTATCATCTTATCTTATCACAGAGTTCTGCTCATATGAGCCTCTTGCTACCAGCTAACCCGGTAAGCTATAGCAGGTATCAATCTGCTAGCTTTGTGTTTATGTTCTTAAAGGAGGCTGAGGAAACCGGGCCAGGGCTCATTTACATACATCTGTCTTAAAGGCCCAGCAACAGAATCAGCCAACATCAATCAAAGAGGATGTGAGAGAGGGGGAAAAACGTTAAAGTGTTCAAAGCGCTCTCTGACCTCGGAATGTTCTCATGTTCTATTTTTAGATGAAGAGATAAAACGATCGTCGTTGCTGCTAAAATCCTGCACAGCTTGACTCCAAATGGGAAACGCTAGACTCGAGTTGTTCTTTCTTCAACCGAATGCAAATCCTTCCATGTTTTTTTACGAGGTCTGCCTGTCCACTCACTCTGTGTCCATATGATGGACACTGTTTATACAGGAACGTCCCACCTTAAACAGGAGCACACTGGAATGATCACACCTGGGGGGGAGTGCTCATTCCATATGGTATATATGTATAGAATTTTCACACACAATGTAAACGACAGCTGTCATGTTCAAATGGTATAGATAAAAATGGAGATATGTGTTTGGTTAGTAACTATATATATTTATATATAAGGCACCAAAGCTCCATCCCCACTAGCTGATCTACTGTCCCTCCAGTCCAACCTGAGGATGCTCTCCTGTTTGTCTGTTTAGCCTGACTGACCGGGACTACTACAGTAGAGCCACCAACATCTGGTGCTATCTCCCATCTTCTGACAGAGAACATACGAGATGGCTACATCACTACCTCCTGAACTAGAGTATCTATGAAACATGTTTAAGCTGAGCTTCTTATTGTATCTGTTTTATAATCTTATTAGTTTTGATGCTCTCTCTCTCTATCCGGGGTCGACCAGAGGAGGATGGGTTTCTCCCTCAAGCCTGGGTTCCTCTCAAGGTTTCTTCCTTTTTATTAAGGGAGTGTTTCCTGACACTGTCGCCTCCAGCTTGCTCTAGCAGGGCTTGGACCTCAATACCCTTTCTCACGTTTTGCTATACGTGGACTCTTTTCTAACCACCCTAAACTGCTTTTCTGTGAAGCTGCTTTGAGACAACACTGGTTGTAAAAAGTACTATATAAATAAAAAAAAACAGAGTTGTTTCCAAGCTGTTTTGGAGTATTTCTATTGGTCCATTCATCATGACATTTTCCCACCATGTAAACGACAGCTGCGTTTAATTGATGTAGAAAAATAGAAATGAACAAAAATGGAGATATGTGTTTTTCATTGGACGGCGATGATGAATGGATACACATATTGGCGCAGTCCAATGAAAAACATGTACCTCAATTTTTGTCGATTTTAAGTTTTCTACATCATTTGAACACGCAAATGGTTGTTTATACTGTGTGACAATTTCATGATGAATGGACCAATAGAAATGCTCCAAAACAGCTCAGAAAAAATTCTGGTTCCATTAACTTACATTGAAAGTAAGGTATGTTTTTGGTCACTCATGTAAAGTTGCAATTTTGGAGATTCTTGTTTTTCATTGGACAGCGACGACATATTAATGTTTGGGAATTGTGTGCCATTGAATCCTATTTTAAGGCCAAATCCAGTGTCTGTATATGCCTTTGTTTAATTCGGTGTTTGAGCTTTGAACAGAGTGATTCAGAGTGGGTTTTGGTACGAAATGGTTCAGATGTTGTTTACAGTGGTGGTGATGGTAACCAGGGGTCTCCATGTCTACAACACAAATATACATCTTTTATTTACTATCAACTGACCAATTAACCTATATGTGACCAATGAACCTATTTGTGCCTTCTGAGTGTTTATATGTAAAGCCAATGATGGTAATGTAGTCATGCATCTTTCTTTGGGGGGCTATTTTGCCTTACCATGCCCTGCATGTATCCCTCCACCATCAGTGGATTTGAAAACATATATGTTTTAGACTATTAAAAAACAGTGTGTTAGACATCAGGTAGTGTCTTAATAACCATTTCATATAGTAACTGTCTGTGAGCAAGCTGGACATTAGAGGTGGACGTCTGGTTCCATTCACCACCACTGTAAACGATGCTGACTGTGTACGGTTCTCACACCCAGCCCACTCTAATTATGCAGCCCCTTTGAAAAGCTGTGGAATGTCCCATTAATGAATTCTCATATTCTGGAAAACTGCGGCCAATTATCTCCACAGAACGTATCCACAGATTTGCCAGATGTGCGATGATGTTGAACATTGATGTCTTTGTCTTCGGCGCACCTGCCGCCGCACGTCCGCGGCGAGACCCTGGAGAGACATGTGATAATTATTCCATATGAAATTTTCCTCTCTTTGTTTACTAACAGCAGATTTTCCAACCAGGAGGTCAATAATCACACGAAACGCCTTCAAGCTCCAGGATTTTGGATCCTGTTAGGAGTTTTTAGGTTTTCAGCTGCTGACGTTTACGTCTTTCAACAGCTCTCCACACATATCTGCTCCTTTGAACTGCTGGAGGAAGAATCGGACGTCCCGTTCATCATCAGCCCAGATGTCTGTTAATGATCCCGTCATGGTTTCAATAATAGATTTTTTAGGGGAAGAGGAAAAAACCAGAGTGGAGCCAAATGGTGTTTCTGGAATTTCTCCCATAGAGAATGAATAGGATGGAAAAGTGCACAACAATCTACTGAACTTCTGCTTGACTGACAGACACCATTTCACATATGCTGACTCAGAGCAGACCCCCGACCACGACTGCAGTGTTGGTTCGACCCGCACTCGTCTGTTTGTCGTTTTTTTCCATCCATGTATTTTCCCCATAGGGCCCCATTCATTTACCTCATGGTTTCATTTAACCTATAGCCAACAAACTACATGTTCTCTTTAAAGCAGATCCACAAAAACTAATCCACTGACATACTGACCCATGCTCACTCTTTTGCTCTATTTGTTGGTTATTCATCCCTCGTTCCTCCAATAGGATTCCATTCATTTGCAGCCAGACCCAAACATAACAGTGTCGCTCATCTGGCAGCCTCCAAACTGCCTGTACTTACTCAGAGCAAACCCCCAACCTTAACCTTTACATACGACCACAACAGCAACCAAACTGGTGAGTATGTGGAGAAATCCAGCGTTCCAGGCTGTGAAGGGAACGTCAGCACTTTTCATTCCTTCCCAACAAACAACCCAACTGTCAGAGCTCCATGTTCATCTTTAAACCAGCCTGAAGATCCTATTCAGACCAGATTCTTCATCTAATGCTCAGTTCCACCTTTAACATTTTACAATACAGTCTATAGCTGGGAACTAAGCCTCAGCTAGTTTTGAAATCATGATGCTAGTGGGGCATCTGTGAGGTCACAACCATGAACACATTGATATGTGTTGTTACTGTAGACCACCTGCAGCAGTGGAGCCAAAACTACCAACAAGCACATAATTTAAGATTGGCCTTCGTTCAGATGTGTCATGAGCGAAGATCCGTCATATTCCCAACATGCACGGTAGTAAAGAGGTGGCCGAGGTGACCAGTGGTTTTAAAAACAGACTGTCTGCATTAATATATGCTGGGAGTGGGTGGAGCTACGCTGCAGAATTGGTTAAATAGGCAGGTCCTTTGTAAAGGTGTTCATCACAACTAGGGCTGGGAGTGACACTGATTTCCCCGATCGATTAGATCCAGATTCACAAGGTCCCAGTTTAATTTGATTTCCGATTCAGGGAGGACTGGAATGTTAATTTTAAAGATCGATCTCGGGTTTATACGAATCGATATCGGATTATTCAAATAAAGATCTATTTAATTCAAAAAATCGATTCTTTAAACACACCCCTAATCACAACCATGACTAACTGAAAACTAGCTTTTTATGCTGCTTGGGTTCCAAATTCCAAAACCATGTGTCTCCATTTTGGTTAAATTAAAAAAAATTCTGCATCATCGGAGCCCAACAGCCGTTCCATACCTTGTGTGGCCAATAGAAAAGCTCTGAAATGACTTGGACTAAAATCTCATTATAAAAACTCTATATTATTCACCATATGAACACTTCAACGGGGGATACCGCGTGCAAAACCTGCTCAAACACCTTGTTTTGGTGTAAATAGGTAAACACGTCCTGTGCAGAGAGCTTCAGTGTGTTACAGCAGGAAGCCCCTGAATGGCCCACTCTGTTGAGGGGCAGCAGCAGCAGTACAGGCCGCAGCCTCAGCCCTGCGAGTGAGTGAGCGTCGGCTGCTGTGGATGGTTAAAGCAGAAGCTCAGGAAATAACAGGCAGCGGTTCTGTGAGAGCAGCCGGAGAAGAAGCACGCCGCTCAGCCTCACTGCTGCTGCTGCTGTTGTTGTTCCATGTCTGTCCGTCCACATGGTGATGAGAACTGCAGAGACTCAACTTCCTGGCTGTGCAGGACGCCGGCGATGGTGTGCTGGGCTGCGGCAGGGTTTGGTTTCAGCCCCCCAGCAGCAGGATGAAAAAACAACCAGCAGAGCCAAAAACATCGGACAACGAGAGGATGATGGAGAAGAGAGAGAGAGAGAGAGAGAGAGAGAGAGAGAGAGAGAGAACCAGAGGACATTGCAGCACTCTATTCATCTTCACCACTATGGACTAGATATTCATAAACAGCCTAATAACCTGAAGATATTATTAATATTACTGTAACATTAATCACACCTTATTATAATTACTACTACCGTTAGTACTAGTACTGTTACTACTACTGTTACTGCTGTTACAGTCCATAAAACCTGGCCTGTGAAAATATTTTTTTATATATAAACATATTATATACGTTATATCCTTCCCAGTATGTTAAACTATGTTCAACCATATGTATGTTTTTGGAAGTGTGTTCTAAAACAATAAGTATACTAAAAAGTATACTTGGTATACTAAAAATAAGTGAGTATACTTTCAGTTTACTCTTTATGTACTTATCACTTACTGACAAGTACACAGAAAAGACTACTTGTACTCACTATTTGAATCCAGATACTTATTATAAGTATTATTAAGTACTTGCCCTGTACAAAAAATGCATCCAGCAGTATATTTGTTTGATTTTGATTTATAAAGATATATAACCATACTTATACAAATACGGTCTTAATGTATGTCTTGTTTATTTTTATATGTCCATTGGCGAGTCTACTTAAAGTATAGTTGAAAGTATATTTTAATGATTAGAATTAAATTAAAACATAGTTGTACCTGTAAGCTCTCTGACTCGGTGAATTGAAAGAATTTTAGGTAACCTGGAATACACACACACCCCTCTCACACGCACATCACCATGGCAGCACATCGCACACACTCATCAGTGCTAGCGGTAGTAGCTCGTTAGCACAGCCCATATAACCCAGCCACACACGTCCCTCAGTGCGTGGCGTTACTTCTAATACAGAAACTGTTAGGATCAGAGCTTACCTGTCCATGGTTACCGGGCCGACGTCGAACCAGTCTCTCCCCAGGTCCAACCGGTTCCCCTTCATTACTGTTTCAGTCAGCGCAGAGCACTGGAGTATCACCTTCACGGAAGGTGTCCTTGGTTGAGACCTAACCCCAGACTTGCTCTGGACCACGGTCACGGACTCTCTACTGCTCTAACTGTCCATACAGAGCAGTTTCCTGTCTCTCCCATCTCACAGGACGTCAGGATCTGCTCTGGTTTTCCCCAGCTCTGCCAGGCGACCGAGAGGGCAGCTTAAGAAGCTAACACCAGCTACCATACCCAACACCAAGCCTGCTCCACGGACCCACTCGCAGCCTATTGTTGTAATCCTCTGAATATAATTAAAGTGTATGTTCATAAACTAAAGACTAGAATAGAAGTATGGAACTAATGGTGGTGCAGTGGGTAGCCCTGTTGGGTCATAGCAAGAAGGGCCTGGGTTCAGTTCACTGACCAGACAAATCCTCACTGTGTGGAGTTTGTATGGTCTCCCAGTGTCTGTGTGGGTTTCCCCCCAACCCAGTCACAACACATGCGGTTGTTTAAGCTGAAGATACTGATTTGCTCCCTAGGTGTGAATGTATGTGTGTTAAGTGACTTAGAAGATGAAAGAATGCACTTGTAACCTAACACCATACCTGTATTATTATTATTATTATTATTATTATTATTATTATTATTATTATTATTAGTGAGGCACTAAATTACTGTGTAAGCAATTGAGGGTCAACAGCAACTGACTACAAAGGGAAGAAGTCCAAAACTAATTAGACTAACATTAGCCAGGTTAGTGAGTTAATGTTGGGTCTTCACTGCACTGTACTTACACCACACACTTCACACACGTGTGTGTGTGTGGAGGTGGAGAGTGAGTGGTACGTCCCTCACTGTGACTGAGGACCCTGTCCAGCACGTGACTGTGCAGCTCTGTAATTAGACAACATTAGTAAAGGTGTAATTTCGGCCACTTAGTCAGCTGCTCTCAGCCCCCCATCCAGAGACAGAGGTCCTGCTCAGGGGCTGTTGCATGCTTACAGTGTTTTAGTGGTTACAAACACTTGAAAACTGGTTGCTGTGGTTACCACGTGGTTAATAAGGTAATTAATGAACTTGTATTAACATCATGTAACTTAAACACTGTTGTAAACCATCCATTATCTTCTACTTTATCCCACTAGTCAGGGTCACGGCGGCCTGGAGCCAATCCCACCATGGACAAGTCACCAGTCCATCACATGGCCAACACACACTCACACCTACGGGCAGTTTAGAGTGAGGATCCTAACATGCATGTGTTCGGACTGTGGGAGGAAACCGGAGTACCCGGAGGAACCCACTCAAGCACGGAGAGAACATACACACTCCACACAGAACCACCCGGACCGGGAATCCCACCCAGATCATCTTACTGTGAGGAGACAGTGCTGACCACTACACCACCATACTAACCACTACACCACCATACTAACCACTACACCACCATACTAACCACTACACCACCATACTAACCACTACACCACCATACTAACCACTACACCACCGTACTAACCACTACACCACCATACTAACCACTACACCACCATACTAACCACTACACCACCATACTAACCACTACACCACCTTACTAACCACTACACCACCGTACTAACCACTACACCACCATACTAACCACTACACCACCATACTAACCACTACACCACCTTACTAACCACTACACCACCATACTAACCACTACACCACCATACTAACCACTACACCACCGTACTAACCACTACACCACCATACTAACTACTACACCACCGTACTAACCACTACACCACCATACTAACCACTACACCACCATACTAACCACTACAACACCATACTAACCACTACACCACCGTACTAACCACTACACCACCATACTAACCACTACACCACCATACTAACTACTACACCACCATACTAACCACTACACCACCATACTAACCACTACACCACCGTACTAACCTCTACACCACCATACTAACCACTACACCACCGTACTAACCACTACACCACCATACTAACCACTACACCACCGTACTAACCACTACACCACCATACTAACCACTACACCACCGTACTAACCACTACACCACCATACTAACCACTACACCACCATACTAACTACTACACCACCGTACTAACCACTACACCACCATACTAACCACTACACCACCGTACTAACCACTACACCACCATACTAACCACTACACCACCATACTAACCACTACACCACCATACTAACTACTACACCACCATACTAACCACTACACCACCATACTAACCACTACACCACCGTACTAACCTCTACACCACCATACTAACCACTACACCACCGTACTAACCACTACACCACCATACTAACCACTACACCACCATACTAACCACTACACCACCGTACTAACCACTACACCACCGTACTAACCACTACACCACCATACTAACCACTACAGCACCGTACTAACCACTACACCACCATACTAACCACTACACCACCATACTAACCACTACACCACCATACTAACCATAACACCACCATACTAACCACTACACCACCATACTAACCACTACAGCACCGTACTAACCACTACACCACCATACTAACCACTACACCACCATACTAACCACTATACCACCATACTAACCACTACACCACCATACTAACCACTACACCACCATACTAACCACTACACCACCATACTAACCATAACACCACCGTACTAACCACTACACCACCATACTAACCACTACACCACCGTACTAACCACTACACCACCGTACTAACCACTACACCACCATACTAACCACTACACCACCGTACTAACCACTACACCACCGTGCTGCCTGGCTGCCTGTTGCAACCCATTCATTCTATGTTGGGAAAAATTTGTCTTTTGAAGACGATATAACGAAAGTTGTACATCTGATCAAAAAGCTGTATACAAGCAAACGATCCGGCTGAACGTTCCGGAGTTCTGGGATATGTCAAAAAACAGATTAAAATCGGGCAGAGAACGAGTAGAAGAATTCCACAAACATGTCATTTGACGGGGGCGCCCGAACTACAGCATACGACTGTAAGTGTGCTTGGTGGAGGTAAAACCCGTCCCCGAGGTCAGACTGGAAAAAGACGAGTGTCTTCCGGGACAGAGCTGTGTTCGAGGGCTTGGTGGAACAGAGCAGTGATTAGGAGAACAGATGTATAGTGCAGGTTAACCTGCCTGTAAAAACAAGCCTCTGCCTCACTGATGTTTTACACACAGATAAGAGGCAGAGAGGGCTTTATAGTTTCCTGTACATTCACAATTAACAGCTCTGAAAGCAGCAGAAGAGCGCCGCCGGCATGTGTGAGAAACATGAATGAAACACATAAATGCTTGTTATAATACAAGGCATCTATTACAGACGCCTCTACAGAGAGACTCTGCCACCCAGCCAGAGCAGATATAAACCCCCAACAGATCCCGGACACATGGGTCTAAGGCCATGAAGATTTCCAACCCATATTCCTCATTATAGTCTTCAAACAAAGGCTCCTTCATTCAGGGCCATAGAGGAACCACTTCAAGTTCCCTAATAAACCATGTTTGATTGTGAAGAACATTTCAAAGGCTTGAAGGACCTTCTCTACACATAAAGCCACCAGCTCAAGGGTTTGTTCTAGAGCATACAGTGATTCTTCTGTAGCACTGGCCCAAAGAGCTCTTAGCACTGTAGCACTGACCCTCAAGGTTTAAACATCTTAGAAAAGATAAAAATATTTTCAGTGAGTGCAATCCACTACCAAGGGTGTCAGTCAGGTTTGGTACATGGTATTATGAGTCAAATGTTTAGCAAAGAAATTACACTGTTTTGTCCTCACCACAAATGCAGTTGATCGGTTGATTGCACTGGAGCTGTGAAATTAGTAAACAGTAAAGAAAGTGAAAAACGCAGCAAAAAGGCCAACTTGTGGCCCAGTCAAATCTTCAATTCTTCCAACCTGCAATCAAGCCAGACTCCATTACCGTGGTGACATTCTTCTTACGTGCAGCCCAGTCAGACTCTACTATGGTAAAGAAAACATCTTCCAACTTTCAACCCAATCAGGCTCGGGTACGGTGGTAAAAAAATCCCACCTTACAGCCCAGTTCAACTCTATTAAGGTAAAGACCCAGTTGGGCTCTGCTACATTGAAAAGTGAAAAGTCTCCTGACATGCGTCCCACTCAGACTCCGCTACGGTTGTGGCCCAGTCAGACTTCGCTATGATGGTAAAAAAGTATCCCAAATTCCAGCTCATTCCAACTTCATTTCAGGGGGGAAAAGTCTCCTGATTTGCAGCCTAATTAGACTTGGCCACAGTGGTAAACTTCTTCTGACTTGCGGCCCAATCTGGCTCTGCTATGGTAAAAAGTCTGCTTTGGTGTTAAAAACTATTCCAACTTCCAGCCCAATCAGACTCTGTTACGGTGGTGAAAAGTCTTCCAACTTGCGGCCCGGTCAAACTCCACTACCACAGTGAAAAGTCTCCTGACTTGTGGTTCAGTCAAACTCCACTACCACAGTGAAAAGTCTCCTGACTTGTGGTTCAGTCAAACTCCACTACCACAGTGAAAAGTCTCCTGACTTGTGGTTCAGTCAAACTCCACTACCACAGTGAAAAGTCTCCTGACTTGTGGTTTAGTCAAACTCCACTACCACATTGAAAAGTCTTCCGACTTGTGGCCCGGTCAAACTCCACTACCACAGTGAACAGTCTTCCGACTTGCAGCCCGGTCAGACTCCACTACCACAGTAAAAAGTCTTCTGACCTGTGACCCAGTCAAACTCCACTACCAGAGTAAAAAGTCTCCTAACTTGTGGTTCAGTCAAACTCCACTACCACAGTGAAAAGTCTCCTGACTTGTGGTTTAGTCAAATTCCACTACCAGAGTGAGATGTCTTCTGACTTGTGGCCCAGTCAAACTCCACTATCACAGTGAAAAGTCTCCTGACTTGTGGTCCAGTCAAACTCCACAACCACAGTGAAAAGTCTCCTGACTTGTGGTCCGGTCAAACTCCACTACCACAGTGAAATGTCTTCAGACTTGTGGCCCGGTCAAACTCCACTACCACAGTGAAAAGTCTTCTGACTTGCAGCCCGGTCAAACTCCACTACCACATTGAAAAGTCTTCCGACTTGCGGCCCGGTCAAACTCCACTACCACAGTGAAAAGTCTTCTGACTTGCAGCCCGGTCAAACTCCACTACCACATTGAAAAGTCTTCCGACTTGCGGCCCGGTCAAACTTCATTACCACAGTAAAAAGTCTCCTAACTTGTGGTTCAGTCAAACTCCACTACCAGAGTGAAATGTCTTCTGACTTGCGGCCCGATCAAACTCCACTACCACATTGAAAAGTCTTCTGACTTGTGGTCCAGTCAAACTCCACTACCCCAGTGAACAGTCTCCTGACTTGTGGTCCAGTCAAACTCCACTACCCCAGTGAAAAGTCTTCAGACTTGTGGCCCAGTCAAACTCCACTATCACAGTGAAAAGTCTTCTGACTTGTGGTTCAGTCAAACTCTATTATCACAGTGAAAAGTCTTCCGACTTGTGGTCCAGTCAAACTCCACTACCCCAGTGAACAGTCTCCTGACTTGTGGTCCAGTCAAACTCCACTACCCCAGTGAAAAGTCTTCAGACTTGTGGCCCAGTCAAACTCCACTATCACAGTGAAAAGTCTTCTGACTTGTGGTCCAGTCAAACTCTATTATCACAGCGAAAAGTCTCCTGACTTATGGTCCAGTCAAACTCCTGTACCACAAACTGTCAAAAATATGTACAAAGTTAATTCTTCAGCTTAACGGTTACTGCTTTTTAGCTATGTAATTTATTTTTAATCCATTTTTGGATCCATCGCCATGAAAAACCACATAATCAAGTCTATGTTAGCTCCCCAGGGTTTGAGGTGAGTGTGCAATGATTTACATATGTAGTGGTAATTGGTTTGCTACAAATTTCCCTTGCTTATCTGGTCTTCAAAGCAGTAGCTCTATATCCAGTAAATCACTAGACTGACTTGTTGGGGGTGAGGGCGGTTGTGGTGGTGGGGGTTGTAAACTTGATTTGTGTCCAATCAAAACTTTAAGGCCTGATTTAAAGCCAGAAATGTGATCTAAGTGTTGATTCCTTGAAAAGCTGATGAAGATGGATCTTCCTCATTAAACAGGATGAGACTCAGCATAGCGTGAGACTTCATTCACCAACCACACAAACATCTGCTAAACATTATTACCCAGAGCATGTAAACTGGCCTGCATTACACTAACAGGGATCGCCTGAGAGAGATAGAGAGAGAGAGAGAGAGAGAGAGAGAGAGAGAGCCTTTGTATAAGGTTCTGTTATGATAGGCTGATGTGTGATCTGATCAGGTCTGTATGGAGCTCTAACTGAGCTGAACAGGTCTGTATGGAGCTCTAACTGATCTGAACAGGTCTCTATGGAGCTCTAACTGATCTGAACAGGTCTTTATGGAGCTCTATCTGATCTGAACAGGTCTGTATGGAGCTCTAACTGATCTGAACAGGTCTGTATGGAGCTCTAACTGATCTGATCAGGTCTGTATGGAGCTCTAACTGATCTGAACAGGTCTGTATGGAGCTCTAACTGATCAGAACAGGTCTTTATGGAGCTCTAACTGATCTGAACAGGTCTGTATGGAGCTCTAACTGATCAGAACAGGTCTTTATGGAGCTCTATCTGATCTGAACAGGTCTTTATGGAGCTCTAACTGAGCTGAAAAGGTCTGTATGGAGCTCTAACTGATCTGAACAGGTCTGTATGGAGCTCTAACTGATCTGAACAGGTCTGTGTGGAGCTCTAACTGATGTCAGCAGGTCTGTATGGAGCTCTAACTGATCTGAACAGGTCTGTATGGAGCTCTAACTGATTTGAACAGGTCTGTATGGAGCTCTAACTGAGCTGAACTGAGTCTGAACAGGTCTGTGTGGAGCTCTAACTGATCTGAACAGGTCTGTATGGAGCTCTAACTGATTTGAACTGAGTCTGAACAGGTCTGTATGGAGCTCTAACTGATCTGAACAGGTCTGTATGGAGCTCTAACTGATTTGAACTGAGTCTGAACAGGTCTGTATGGAGCTCTAACTGATCTGAACAGGTCTGTATGGAGCTCTAACTGATTTGAACAGGTCTTTATGGAGCTCTATCTGATCTGAACAGGTCTGTATGGAGCTCTAACTGATCTGAACAGGTCTGTATGGAGCTCTAACTGGTCTGAACAGGTCTGTATGGAGCTCTAACTGGTCTGAACAGGTCTCTATGGAGCTCTAACTGAGCTGAACAGTTCTTTATGGAGCTCTAACTGAGCTGAACAGGTCTGAATGGAGCTCTATCTGATCTGAACAGGTCTTTATGGAGCTCTAACTGATTTGAACAGGTCTTTATGGAGCTCTATCTGATCTGAACAGGTCTGTATGGAGCTCTAACTGATCTGAACAGGTCTTTATGGAGCTCTAACTGATCTGAACAGGTCTGTATGGAGCTCTAACTGAGCTGAACAGGTCTGTATGGAGCTCTAACTGATCTGAACAGGTCTGTATGGAGCTCTAACTGATCTCAGCAGGTCTGTATGGAGCTCTAACTGATCTGAACAGGTCTGTATGGAGCTCTAACTGATCTGAACAGGTCTGTGTGGAGCTCTGACTGATCTCAGCAGGTCTGTATGGAGCTCTAACTGATCTGAACAGGTCTGTATGGAGCTCTAACTGATTTGAACAGGTCTGTATGGAGCTCTAACTGATCTGAACAGGTCTGTATGGAGCTCTATCTGACTTGAACAGGTCTGTATGGAGATCTAACTGGTCTGAACAGGTCTCTATGGAGCTCTAACTGATCTGAACAGGTCTGTGTGGAGCTCTAGCTGAGCTGAACAGGTCTGTATGGAGCTCTAACTGATCTGAACAGGTCTGTATGGAGCTCTAACTGATTTGAACAGGTCTTTATGGAGCTCTATCTGATCTGAACAGGTCTGTATGGAGCTCTAACTGATCTGAACAGGTCTGTATGGAGCTCTAACTGGTCTGAACAGGTCTGTATGGAGCTCTAACTGGTCTGAACAGGTCTCTATGGAGCTCTAACTGAGCTGAACAGTTCTTTATGGAGCTCTAACTGAGCTGAACAGGTCTGTATGGAGCTCTATCTGATCTGAACAGGTCTTTATGGAGCTCTAACTGATTTGAACAGGTCTTTATGGAGCTCTATCTGATCTGAACAGGTCTGTATGGAGCTCTAACTGATCTGAACAGGTCTTTATGGAGCTCTAACTGATCTGAACAGGTCTGTATGGAGCTCTAACTGGTCTGAACAGGTCTCTATGGAGCTCTAACTGAGCTGAACAGTTCTTTATGGAGCTCTAACTGAGCTGAACAGGTCTGTATGGAGCTCTATCTGATCTGAACAGGTCTTTATGGAGCTCTAACTGATTTGAACAGGTCTTTATGGAGCTCTATCTGATCTGAACAGGTCTGTATGGAGCTCTAACTGATCTGAACAGGTCTTTATGGAGCTCTAACTGATCTGAACAGGTCTGTATGGAGCTCTAACTGAGCTGAACAGGTCTGTATGGAGCTCTAACTGATCTGAACAGGTCTGTATGGAGCTCTAACTGATCTCAGCAGGTCTGTATGGAGCTCTAACTGATCTGAACAGGTCTGTATGGAGCTCTAACTGATCTGAACAGGTCTGTGTGGAGCTCTGACTGATCTCAGCAGGTCTGTATGGAGCTCTAACTGATCTGAACAGGTCTGTATGGAGCTCTAACTGATTTGAACAGGTCTGTATGGAGCTCTAACTGATCTGAACAGGTCTGTATGGAGCTCTATCTGACTTGAACAGGTCTGTATGGAGATCTAACTGGTCTGAACAGGTCTCTATGGAGCTCTAACTGATCTGAACAGGTCTGTGTGGAGCTCTAGCTGAGCTGAACAGGTCTGTATGGAGCTCTATCTGATTTGAACAGGTCTGTGTGGAGCTCTAACGGATCTGAACAGGTCTGTATGGAACTCTATCTGATCTGATCAGGTCTGTATGGAGCTCTAACAGATCTGACCAGGTCTGTATGGAGCTCTATCTGACCTGAACAGGTCTGTATGGACCTCTAACTGATTTGAACAGGTCTTTATGGAGCTCTATCTGATCTGAACAGGTCTGTATGGAGCTCTAACTGATCTGAACAGGTCTGTATGGAGCTCTATCTGAGCTGAACAGGTCTTTATGGAGCTCTAACTGAGCTGAACAGGTCTGTATGGAGCTCTAACTGATCTGAACAGGTCTCTATGGAGCTCTAACTGATCTGAACAGGTCTCTATGGAGCTCTAACTGATCTGAACAGGTCTGTATGGAGCTCTAACTGAGCTGAACAGGTCTGTATGAAGCTCTATCTGATCTGAACAGGTCTTTATGGAGCTCTATCTGATCTGAACAGGTCTGTATGGAGCTCTAACTTATCTGAACAGGTCTGTATGGAGCTCTAACTGATCTGAACAGGTCTCTATGGAGCTCTAACTGATCTGAACAGGTCTCTATGGAGCTCTTACTGAGCTGAACAGGTCTGTATGAAGCTCTAACTGGTCTGAACAGGTCTTTATGGATCTCTATCTGATCTGAACAGGTCTTTATGGAGCTCTAACTGATCTGAACAGGTCTGTATGGAGCTCTAACCGGTCTGAACAGGCCTCTATGGAGCTCTATCTGATTTGAACAGGTCGTTATGGAGCTCTAACTGATCTGAACAGGTCTGTATGGAGCTCTATCTGATCTGAACAGGTCTTTATGGAGCTCTATCTGATCTGAACAGGTCTTTATGGAGCTCTAACTGATCTGAACAGGTCTGTATGGAGCTCTATCTGATTTGAACAGGTCTTTATGGAGCTCTAACTGATCTGAACAGGTCTGTATGGAGCTCTATCTGATCTGAACAGGTCTTTATGGAGCTCTAACTGATCTGAACAGGTCTGTATGGAGCTCTAACTGATCTGAACAGGTCTGTACGGACCTCTAACTGAGTCACAGTGTAAATGTTTAAGTGTGAGTCGTTCGGTCTGTCAGTCATGGTTGTAAAATGTCTATTACAGGCAGCCGCTGCGTGCTGAGACTGTTACGGCTGCTGAGGATCACTGAGAGCTTTAGTAGAAACATTTGAGGATGGCTTCTCTGGTTAAAGTTGCACTTTGCACATACACTACAGTGTATTTTATATTACTGATCTATCTTCAGGTTGGGTTATTATAATCTTAATGTACAGTGTAATGAAAAAAGAAGGAACACAAGAAATAAACATACTACAGCAAACACATCTCTACACAGGGTACTAGCAAGGAACGTCTAGGGCTCTAGCGTGATGTAAGGCACCATAACTGGAGTGGTGTAAAGCTTTGCCACTGGACCCGGTAGTGGTTTAAAGCTCTGCCACTGGACTCTAGAGTGGTGTAATGTGCCACCAATAGATTCTGGAGTTGTGCAAGGTACCAACACTGGACTCTGGGTTGGTGTAAGGTGCCACCACTGTACTCTAAAATGGTATAAGCTGCCACCACTGGACTCTGGGTTGGTGTAAGGTGCCACCACTGTACTCTAAAGTGGTATAAGGTGCCACCACTGGACTCTAAAGTGGTATAAGGTGCCACCACTGGACTCTAAAGTGGTATAAGGTGCCACCACTGGACTCTAAAGTGATGTAAGGTCCCACCACTGGACTCTAAAGTGGTATAAGGTGCCACCACTGGACTCTAAAGTGGTATAAGGTGCCACCACTGGACTCTAAAGTGATGTAAGGTCCCACCACTGGACTCTAAAGTGGTATAAGGTCCCACCACTGGACTCTAAAGTGGTATAAGGTGCCACCACTAGATTCTGGAGTGGTGCAAGGTACTAACACTGGACTCTGGGTTGCTGTAAGGGGCCGCCACTGGACCCTAGAGGGGTGTAAAGCTCCGCCAGTGCACTCTAGAGCGGTGTAAGTTGTGCATGTTGTGAATTATGCATTGCAAGCAATTACAGTAGATTGAATAGTTATTATTCAGCAGCGTCAAACTGTGACTGTCAGAGTTTTCAGTTCACACTACGTTCACAGTACAGTGTGAGTGAACTGACTGATAGTAACTCAGTTCTCTGGTTCAGAAGTTGAGGGACATAACTCACTGCGTTAAAGCACTCGGACAGTTTAGCAGTGGACAGTTCAGTGCTTGTTGATGACCGGGCTCTGACCTCAGTCTATTACTGCCTGACCTTTAAGAGCTTTCAACACTGAACTCTGGGATTTCCTCAATTACGTGTTATTAAAGTGAGACATGGTGCTGACTGATGTGCGGCGGATCAGATAAGGTGAGAAAATCAGAGAGCAGCAGTCAGCAGTGCAGATTCAGTATCTATGATGTAATGATACGGCTGTACGTTCATACACACTAAACACTCAGTATTTTAAAGTGGTGGAAACGGGACAGTGAGAAAAGAGAAACCAGTGGAGGAGAACAGAAGAGAAATAAAGAGAGGAGCAGATTTAAAGATGAATATCAGTTCCACACGAATTATACACATCACAGGTCCTGCCAAGTATAAGTAACTGAGCGTCAGTGACTGCGTTGATATAGTAATACAGTGATACAGTAGTGGAGTCGATGTACAGATATGAGTTCAGTACATTCAGAGTAATGATTCCTCAGAGAGGAGGAGGAAAGAGCAGAGAAGAAGAGTGGAAGAAAGGATTAAAAAAGAAAGTAAAAAGAAGAGTAGAAAATAAAAAGAACGAAAGAGAAGAGTAGAGAAAAGAAGTGAAGAGAAAAGAAATGATGAGAGGAGGAGATAAGAGCAGAGAAAATAGGAGAAGAAGAGAAAAGGAGAAAAGAGGAGAAGAGAAGGACGTCTTGATCTGCTTTTCTCTCTGAAGCTGATCTTCTGTCACACAGAGCCGCTTGTTTCTTCTTTCTCCACGCTGGAGATGAAAGAGTGATACAGCAGAACTCTGTATTCATCTGAGGGGGTGGAGAGAGAGAGACAGAGAGAGAGAGAGAGAGAGAGAGAGAGAGAGAGAGAGAGAGAGAGAAAGAGAGAGAGAGAAATAGAGAGAGATAGAGAGAGAGAGAGAGAACTAGAGTAAGATTAAGAGAGAGAGAGAGAGAGAGAGAGAGAGAGAGAGAACTAGAGTAAGATTAAGTGAGAGAGAGAGAAAGAGAGAGAGAGAGAACTAGAGTAAGATTAAGAAAGAGAGAGAGAGAGAGAGAGAGAACTAGAATAAGATTAAGAGAAAGACAGAGAGAGAGAGAGAACTAGAGTAAGATTAAAAGAGAGAGCGAGAGAGAGAGAGAACTAGAGTAAGATTAAGAGAGAGAGAGAGAGAGAACTAGAGTAAGATTGAGAGAGAGAGATGAAGAGAGAGAGAGACAGAGAGAGAGACAGAGAGAGATAGAGCTAGAGTAAGATTAAGAGAGAGAGCAAGAGAGAGAGATGAAGAGAGAGAGACAGAGAGAGAGAGAGAGAGAGCTAGAGTAAGATTAAGAGAAAGAGAGAGAGAGATGAAGAGAGAGAGATGGAGAGAGAGAGAGAGAGAGAGAGAGAGAGCTAGAGTAAGATTAAGAAAGATGAAAAGTGAAAGATGAAAGTAGGAGGAGCTGTGTGGAGGTCCTGAGGTGGTACTGACCTCCCAGGTGGAGCAAGTGAAGACCAGAGAAAAGAAAGATGTTTTAAAGGTGAAGATCTGATTGACCTCCTCATGTTCATGTTCAAATTTAACCTGGAGATAAACTGAACGTTCCTGATCCTAAAATCCTGGACAGCTAGATTCCAGATGGAAAGCAGACAGGAGACTCTCTATGTTGTCCAAGGTCTCCCTGTCCTACAAATCAGTGGACACTGTGTGAGGTTGGCCTATCACTGTTTGGGATGGTTGAAGAACGAGTCTCTCTCCGGCTCTGACGTCCTGATACTCCTACTAACATCTCCACACGCTCTGAGGGAACTGTGTGAGGATCTAAGCCTGGATATCACTAATTCATCTACAGGCTTTAAATACCTGCTATCTTCATCACTGTAGCTAACCATCACACTCATCTCTCCAGCCATCTCTCCATCACTCCTTCCTCCTGTGAAGAACAGAGTGCAGGGAGAAATAGCTCAGTCTTCTCCAGCTTTAGTGAAACCACCATCTTTACTCCTCCATCTCCATCACCACTCCCTCTCTCATTCTCTTTACATTCTAATCCCTCTCTTCTCTTTCTCATTCTTTCTTTTTCTCCTTTCCTTCTCCTTACCCTTTCTCACCCTCTCTTTCTTTTTCATTTCCTTTTCATTCTCTCTTTTTTTCTTTCATATTCCCCCCTTTCATCTCTCTTTTTATCTTCTTTCATTCTTTCCCTTGTATATCTTTCTTCATTTGTATTCATTATTTCTTGTTATTCATACTTTCTTTTGTCTCCTCCTTTTTATCTTTCTATCTGTTTTGCATTCTAGACTTTCTCTCGTTCTCTCCCTCTTTTCTTTTTTCTTTCTCTGTCTTTCTCTGTATCTTTCTCTTTCTGTTTTTCTTTCTTCCTACTTTCTCTTTCCCTCTCTCTTCATCCTCTCTCTCTTTCTCTGTATCTCTCTCCAGCGCTCTCTCTTTTTCTATCTATCTCTGTCTCTCTCATTTTTCTCTTCCTCCTCTATCTTTGTACCCCCCCCCCCCCCTCTCTATATATAAACTCTGGCTGTGTTTCAGTAAGTTGGGTTTGGGGTGGGAGGGGCGGTAGCTGGGGGGGCTGTCTTTACTTTCCCGGTAGCAGAAGTTCCGGGGGTGGGGGGTGGTGTGGTTTGGTGGTCTTTGATGCGGAGGTTGGGTCCACGGCCGGGGAGAGAGTTCACACTCCTCTGCCACCGTCCACACACCACTTACAGCAGATAGGAGAAATTTCACACGTCTGCTGAAGCCCACCCCTCGGACCCCTCGCTGTCAGGCAGCAGCCGAGCTTCATCTCTGAATGCAAACGTGGCTGATGATGAACTAAACTGGTCTGAGCAGCCCCCTTATACTCCCACCCACAGTCACTTCTGGAGTGACACAGTCCAGTAGTGTACGGTCCCGTATCACTCTGGGGGTCCCTGAGTGAACAGCATCTTACAGCACCCACCAGCTAAGCACACCTGAAAAAAGTACTGATACACATGGTAGCTGACCCTGGATCAGAACCTCTGTCCTGAACTCCATTAGGACTGATACAAATGGTAGCTGACCCTGGATCAGAACCTCTGTCCTGAACTCCATTAGGACTGATACACATGGTAGCTGACCCTGGATCAGAACCTCTGTCCTGAACTCCATTAGGACTGATACACATGGTAGTTAACCCTGGATCAGAACTTTATTCCTAAACTCCATTACTATTAATACACATGGTAGCTGATCCTGGATCAGGACCTTCTTCCTAAACTCCATCAGTACTGATACACATGGTGGCTGATCCTGGATCAGGACCTTCTTCCTAAACTCCAACAGTACTGATACACATGATAGTTGATCTGCAAACAGCGTTCCCATTGAAACCGGATGATGATCATAGAAGTGCTTTATCAGTGTTGGCTGGTGGAGAACAGAAGAAGAAGAAGCTCTAAACTTCTATACACTGAGACATTTTGGCATCCATGACTCTCAAAACAATCTCAACATCCGGTTTGTTCCAGAGAAATGGAATAACTTGTGTTGACCACAAAAGTTTAGGAAACTGAACCCTCGACGGCGTGTTCCGCCGACCACTGCGGTGGCAGAATTTTCCGTTGGGGCTTGAAAACAACAGAATATCTGGTTTGCCGTCTACCGAAAACATGTGGACACAGTAGAAGTCTTAGGAAGTTTTAGGAAGACTGTGGGCTCAATAATGAAGATTCTCCTCTTTTACTTATGAACACAAACATTTGGAATTTGGAAAAGTCGTTCAATGAGCTGCTGATGAAGTAATTCATCTAAAAACAAATGATTTTCTTATTTCTGGTGGTCACTGGTGGACTTCTAGGAATTACACTAGTATATGGTGTCTGTTCACCAGTAAGAACAGCAGATCTGATTAGAACATGAAAATATTCATACATTCAATACAAAGTAACATGAATATCTTATTGTGAGAGAAGTAGATCAGATCTTGATCCAGTTTGAAGAACAAAGTTAGGTTCCAGATTTCTCCTGGACGCCCCAGACATTGTATGAATGTATTAAGTTCCTTCAGCAGCCATCTTGATTTAGCTTAATGAAGTACTGAGCAGGTATTAGATACTGTCCTCAAGTGACTAAAACTTTTATACAGTGTTATAAACTGTAGGTTGAAGATTAAGATCAGATTAGGATCGAGGTAAGTTCCTGCACGGTTCCTCGCAAGACAACAGCCCACCTGTCACAACACAGCACTGGACAACGATCAGATCAGCACCGTCTCCACAAAGAGACCTTGAGGCTCTCACGCCACATGGCGAAACCTCCATCGTTCCCCACAGCCTGGGTCGGATGTGTTAAGAGGAGACTGAGAGACGCAGGAAGCTTCCAGACTTTGATGTTCCTCTGCGGAGAACTGCGGGTGACACATGTGAGACATTACCTCCAGTTAGTTCCTCGCAGGTATAGAAGAGTTGCTGAAAGAAGTGATCACCTGACCTGCTCCTTGCTGAGGAACTCGAGCAGATTCCCTCAGACTTCAAACGGCAGGACCTCGCTAGGGGGAATTCCTCGGGGTGTAAACACTCAATCAGGAGAGCACAACACTGCGTCATGCTCCATAAGAGATCAGAGCCAACGGTACCCCAAATCAGTTGCAGCTTCTCGAGCACCAACAATGAAGCTTCAGACCAGCTTTGGGCTGCTGTGAGCACCTTTCTGTAGAAGCTCCCAGGTTCTGGTTACGCCAAGGCTTGTACTAACCAACACACTGAGTCGGGATTCTGCATAGAAATCCAGGTTTAATAAAAACTAGGCTTCTAAAGATCAGCACGGTGGTGTAGTGGTTAGTATGGTGGTGTAGTGGTTAGTAAGGTGGTGTAGTGGTTAGTATGGTGGTGTAGTGGTTAGTACAGTGGTGTAGTGGTTAGTATGGTGGTGTAGTGGTTAGTATGGTGGTGTAGTGGTTAGTATGGTGGTGTAGTGGTTAGTATGGTGATGTAGTGGTTAGTATGGTGGTGTAGTGGTTAGTACAGTCGTGTATTGGTTAGTACGGTGGTGTAGAGGTTAGTATGGTGGTGTAGTGGTTAGTATGGTGGTGTAGTGGTTAGTATGGTGGTGTAGTGGTTAGTAAGGTGGTGTAGTGGTTAGTATGGTGGTGTAGTGGTTAGTATGGTGGTGTAGTGGTTAGTAAGGTGGTGTAGTGGTTAGTATGGTGGTGTAGTGGTTAGTACAGTGGTGTAGTGGTTAGTATGGTGGTGTAGTGGTTAGTATGGTGGTGTAGTGGTTAGTATGGTGGTGTAGTGGTTAGTATGGTGGTGTAGTGGTTAGTATGGTGGTGTAGTGGTTAGTACAGTCGTGTATTGGTTAGTACGGTGGTGTAGAGGTTAGTATGGTGGTGTAGTGGTTAGTATGGTGGTGTAGTGGTTAGTATGGTGGTGTAGTGGTTAGTAAGGTGGTGTAGTGGTTAGTATGGTGGTGTAGTGTTTAGTACAGTGGTGTAGTGGTTAGTATGGTGGTGTAGTGGTTAGTATGGTGGTGTAGTGGTTAGTATGGTGGTGTAGTGGTTAGTATGGTGGTGTAGTGGTTAGTATGGTGATGTAGTGGTTAGTATGGTGGTGTAGTGGTTAGTACAGTCGTGTATTGGTTAGTACGGTGGTGTAGAGGTTAGTATGGTGGTGTAGTGGTCAGTACGGTGGTGTAGTGGTTAGTATGGTGGTGTAGTGGTTAGTACGGTGGTGTAGTGGTTAGTACGGTGGTGTAGTGGTTAGTATAGTGGTGTAGTGGTTAGTACGGTGGTGTAGTGGTTAGTATGGTGGTGTAGTGGTTAGTATAGTGGTGTAGTGGTTAGTACGGTGGTGTAGTGGTTAGTACAGTGGTGTAGTGGTTAGTACGGTGGTGTAGTGGTTAGTATGGTGGTGTAGTGGTTAGTACGGTGGTGTAGTGGTTAGTATGGTGGTGTAGTGGTTAGTATGGTGGTGTAGTGGTTAGTATGGTGGTGTAGTGGTTAGTACGGTGGTGTAGTGGTTAGTACGGTGGTGTAGTGGTTAGTACGGTGGTGTAGTGGTTAGTATGGTGGTGTAGTGGTTAGTACGGTGGTGTAGTGGTTAGTACGGTGGTGTAGTGGTTAGTATGGTGGTGTAGTGGTTAGTATGGTGGTGTAGTGGTTAGTATGGTGGTGTAGTGGTTAGTACGGTGGTGTAGTGGTTAGTACGGTGGTGTAGTGGTTAGTATGGTGGTGTAGTGGTTAGTATGGTGGTGTAGTGGTTAGTATGGTGGTGTAGTGGTTAGTACGGTGGTGTAGTGGTTAGTACGGTGGTGTAGTGGTTAGTATGGTGGTGTAGTGGTTAGTATGGTGGTGTAGTGGTTAGTATGGTGGTGTAGTGGTTAGTACGGTGGTGTAGTGGTTAGTACGGTGGTGTAGTGGTTAGTATGGTGGTGTAGTGGTTAGTACGGTGGTGTAGTGGTTAGTACGGTGGTGTAGTGGTTAGTATGGTGGTGTAGTGGTTAGTATGGTGGTGTAGTGGTTAGTATGGTGGTGTAGTAGTTAGTATGGTGGTGTAGTGGTTAGTATGGTGGTGTAGTGGTTAGTATGGTGGTGTAGAGGTTAGTACGGTGGTGTAGTGGTTAGTATGGTGGTGTAGTGGTTAGTACGGTGGTGTAGTGGTTAGTACGGTGGTGTAGTGGTTAGTATGGTGGTGTAGTGGTTAGTATGGTGGTGTAGTGGTTAGTACGGTGGTGTAGTAAGGTCACATGACTCTGTTCTGCTTGAACTTATTGTTTGGCAACAAGTATCTCCAAAGTGGCAACTTTACAGTCTTTACTTTGAATGTAAGTCAATTGAACCAGAAATTTGTCCCCCATTTACTCCACACACACCACCAACTTATATGCCACAGTGATGATTTTCTTCAGTGGACAGTCTGGGGGTTGGCAACTGGCCCTATAGACGGTCCAATCAAGGCGCGCAGCTTTCCGAAAATTGCTGTCCAGCATTCCGAAATGTTCTAACTGTAAGTGTATTTAAAAAATGGTTCCACGTTTTCCCAGAACTGTCTGGTGGGATTGTGCTCTGGAGAAACAAGGTTAAAGGTGGGTTCTTATCTGAAAACCCAGGTCCACCGTAAATGGTGCCACTATTACATTCTGTAACATGTCCTGTTTGTCATGTCATGTTCTGTGGTGGTCCTGTGGTGGTCCTGACCATTAAAGAACAGGGCATGCAGAGAATCAGATGAACTACACTCTGTAAGTATAGCTCCTATACGGTCAGTGGAGCTGATAGAGTGGACGAAGAGTAGATGAAGACGTTGTCCAGCTGTAGATGATTACTGCGGATTGTGCTCTCTCCTGGCTGCACTAAATATTTCCGGTCAGGAACTCCGTTAGCCGCCTCCTGTCCTCTGTCCGTCACCCCCGTTCTTCTCGCACCCCTTCAGCTGTGCCTCCAGCTTGATGTCATGAGGTAAAGATAGCTCCAAAGCAGGGCTAATCTGGGTTCGCTGTCAGCTGCTTCGCTGGTCAATCCACCCACCAGCACCTGCCGGCCGCTGACCGCTAGCGTCCCCGTTAGCTTAGCACCCAAGCAGAACCAGTGTGAAGGGCTGGATGCTGGAGCGGCTTTGGGTCGGAAACCCAAACCCAGACGTATCCGCCATCACGAGGTCGCGAGTGTCCAGTTACATAAAGAAGCAGCGAGTTTATCCGAGTTCTGTGAGCCGTGACGTTAGACCGTGGTCACCAGCGGCTCCTAAACAGCTCCAGCTTCAGGTGGGGTCAGTAAACAAGCGGGTCTGGTTTAGCCCGAGGATCTTTCAGCTAGCGCTTGGATGACGGACAGTTCGTGTCATTTCTTGGGCTGAATGAAAGCGAACATTGTGTCTGACTCTGCTGTTCAGCCTCTCTGGACAGACCTGGTTCCACTCCAGCAAGTATTAACTCCAAATGGAGTTTTAAACCTGAGGAGTCAGATCCAGACAGAACAGGCCTTAATTAAAGCCAGCCAACTGTACCACAGATTAATGGACGCATGAGTCAGATCAGCCACTCTCCCCCCAAAAAAAGACAGCAGGACTTTCAAAGGCTGCCAGAGTGGACGCGAACAGAGGACACTGCTTTGCAAAGAACATAATGTAAATAAATAGTATTATTAAATTTAGAAGGAGGAAAGTTGGGGTCCTGGCTTATTAATGGAACTTTGTTGTGCATAAAATCTGGCAGGACCTCCAAATGAATACAAACCTAATTAGTTATTAATGTTTTTTTTATTTCTATATATTGAATTCCCAGTAAAATTTTGCTTCAGTGTCTCAAAGACGACCTTTCGAATTATAGCTTTTATTTGAAATATATACACCTACCGTCCACTTTGTTAGAAACACCCACCATGTACTTGCCCACAGTGCCCACTTTATAAGCTTTACGTGTCTTATAGGTCCAGCTATGAGCAGCTCTGGGTTTAGAAACTGATGCTCTATAGTGTCTAACTGTAACCCATCAGTATAGAGTCTTATTCACATAGCCATATATATATATATAAGTCTTTATCTTTATCATAAATGTATTTTCATTGGTAAGAACAGCAGATATCATTGGAACAGATGTAAATAATCATACATTCAATACAAAGTAACATGAATATGTTATTGTGAGAGAAGTAGATCAGATCTTGATCCAGTTTGAAGAACAAAGTGTAGTTCCAGATTTTCTTAGAAGAAATCTGACGAAAAGATAAACTACAAAACAACATAAAGTCACTGTCCAATTACATATGGCAATACAAGCAGGGCCAGTTGAGTGTGGGTACTGGGGTCAGTTGGGTAGGTGGCTACTAGGACCTTCATTGGACCTCTCACATTGCCACTAACCCCCATGACTCATGGAAAGCTCAGATGAGAAACTAGCCCTAGGTGGTGAAGGTGCAGCTAAACCTCTAAACAAGATAACAATGGTGTGATCTTTGCCAACTGTAGACAATTTTTCATACTGAAAGAGTGAATTCAGGTTTAAAATCCTGGTTAGGCCACTCCTGGTTATAAGGCTATGAAGTCAGACAGAAGTCCAGCTTCTTAGTCGCTTACTTGCTGACTCTGTAGGACTTCAGTCGACGCAGATAATGACAACGCGAAATCTGTTAACAATTTAGCCATACAGTCTCCCCTGTAGCCACCCATTAAGAGCCTGAATTAGCTCAGTGTCCTCGTGCCTTAATGCTCCAGACTCTCTCGTTCTTTCCATCCGCAGTCACACAGCTTTACATGGCTTCTTGTTTACATCAGTGGCTAAAGCAGGGCCAACTATTAGCTTCATCTTTAAATGGAACAATATGGTTTCTTGCAAAGCCAAAAAAAAAACAATGCAGGAACACACAAACCAGCGGGACGTGCGAGTGGAACGTTGAAGCTCGTCCACAGTGTTACATGAGCGCTAGACAAAGGAGACTGTCGTCAAGTCATAATGTTGGTGGTAGAAGACCATGTCGTCATGCTGAAAGCAATTCGGAGGGAGCTTTGGGTTCTCATTCCAAAATGGGCACTCGGAGGCTGCGACCCATCTTCCAACACAATGCTATATTTGTGTCTGATCCCTTTTTCCAAGGAACAAATGTGGCTCTAATGTAATGGAGAATATCTCAGGGAGATAGTGGGAGAGAGGGAAAGCCACAGCGGAAGCATCTGTAGCCCATGCTCAACCAGGCCGTGTTGAATAGTTTCCTCTATTTAACCCCTATTTATCATTTATTTTGTATTTATTGTTTGCTCTGTTTACTTTCTTTCTGGTCAACTCGGCAGGAACACAGTGTCTGTTTGATAAGCAAGTCAGGAACACAGCCTCTGATTAGTAAGCAAGTCATAAACATAGTCTCCGATTGGTTAACAAGTCAAGAACATAGCCTCCGATTGGTAAGCAAGTCAAGAGCACAGTCTCCGATTGGTTAACAAGTCAAGAACATAGCCTCCGATTGGTAAGCAAGTCAAGAACACAGCCTCCGATTGGTTAACAAGTCAAGAACATAGCTTCCGATTGGTTAACAAGTCAAGAACATAGCCACCGATTGGTAAGCAAGTCAAGAGCACAGCCTCCGATTGGTAAGCAAGTCAAGAGCACAGCCTCCGATTGGTAAGCAAGTCAAGAACACAGCCTCCGATTGGTAAGTAAATCAAGAACACAACCTCCAATGGGTAAGCAAGTCAGGAACACAGCTTCCAATGGGTAAGCAAGTCAGGAATACAGCCTCTGATTGGTAAGCAAGTCAGAAACACAATCTGATTGGTCAACAAGTTAGGAATTCAGACTTCGATTGGTAAGTCAAGAACTCAGCCTTAGATTGGCAATCAAGCCAGGATTTGTGATCGAAACATGTTTGTATAAACAGGCCGACTAATGTATTCATAAATGTCTAGTATTGTCTTAATACAACGCTAACAGACCTCATGTGACAAAAGATAAGTGCTAGCTCCAGTGTTAGCTTTAGCAATAACTCATCTGAAAGGGCTGCTTTTGTCACTAATACTTCCTTATCAGACATTAAAAGCTGCCACAGGGTTTTCCTGGTTTAATTCATAAACGTGTGATAGTCTAAATAATTTTTGTTTGCTTCAAATTGGCTTACGTTTATTCATCTTGTGATGTTCTGTTTATCGTACTGTTCAGCAAAATGATAGTTGGAACCTTTACTAGGCAAACAGTCAGTTTATCTAAAGTTATCTTATTCACTACACTGCCAATCCTGGTAGAATGTGCTAGCCCTGTTGAAATGGTTATTACTGATTAAGGCTGGCCTGGTGTTGGCTTAGGTGGTCAACTAGTGTGGTCATGCTGGTTGACCAGCATACCAGCATCTAAAACACAATATGCTGGTTCTGCTCTTTGACCAGATATGCTGATCTATGTTTTCTAGCAGGTAGAACATCAGAACCGCAGTACTAAACTGCTAATTTAGCACTTAGAGGTGCTACGTTTACTACACCGAGGAAAAAACTCAGAATTCACTAATTACTGATTTAACAGAAACAACCAGTTAACTGTCAGATTGAATCAATGAGCATTAGAGCAGGATCCCAGCCCTTAAACTTGAGAGGCTATGGCTATCTTGGCTAGCTCTTTGATACTCTGCATTGTACAGTAGCTACAGATGAGCATTAGATGTCAAATCGTACAGTAAGTGATGAATGTGATACTCCGGCTCCAAAGCCGCTAGCACGTAGCTGCCACCTTGAGAGATACAGGCCATTTTTGTTCTACTCCAGCCATTTATGAGGGCCCTCTCAATGCGCTTCCAGTAATGCTCAGCTATGTGAGGATGTATCATGCCGTCGGCCTCCGGAGCTCCAAATGCCTGGGCTCGAAGTCTAAAACTTAGACAAAGCTTTTACTGTTCAGACCAGATCAGAGTTTGGAGGTGAAGCAGGATCATTATGATGAACATAGCTGAGCTGCAACCTCTGAAACGGGAACGATTAGCATGGTTTCAACACACCTTGCACTTAATATTATACCAAATGAAGACCTTTGCATTTCTAACCGAGCGCGTTAACATGCCAGCTTATGCGGGATTGGACGCTGGTGCTAATTCTGATTAGCAGGAGAGACATCTGTTCATCTGGGAGATGATTGACGCTGGTTTACAGCTTTTTAACGACACGCTAAACAGAATTACTCTCGCGCTGATCGTGGAGCTACAGGGTGTAAAGCCCGCTTGCATCTGTCACTGTGATTGAGACGCCTTCCACTGTGGCCTTGAGCAAGACGTTTAACCCGCTGTTAGCCCCGGGGTGGTGCACTGGAGCATCTCTGCCATCCCTGTTAGCTTCCAGCCCAGCCTGGTGACCCTGAAAGGGCAGCATGTGCTTAATGGCTCTGTCAAATGTTAAAAAAAGGTTTGAAACTATGGCCTGCTCTTCCATAGCAGCGTTTGGAGAAGTCATGGAAAAGTTTTCCATGTTGAACTCTGTCTGAGTGGAAAATGCCACTGCAATGGTTACCCTCTGTGTGCATTCGTCATCACATGGGAAAAGAGGGTATCGTTAAAGTTTTATAGGCTTCAGTTGGCACCAAGGACTGGTTTGCTGTCATACACAAGAATTCCATCCAAACCATGGATTGACTACCGATTTCAGGAGGACCAGAGATCGGGTCTCTTGACTGCTCCCAGTGCCATTAATACAGGTAACGAGTGGAGGACAGTAGAGCTTCTTAAAGAAGAAGTTAGAGGTCTGTAAGAGCCAGAAATCTTGCTTGCTTGTGGGTGACCAAATACCCATTTTCCATCATAATTTACAAATAATTCTTTAAAATTCTTTTTTTTCTCATCTTGTTTCTTATAATTGAAGGGAATCTATGATGAACATTATAGACCTCTTTCTTCTTTCTTAGTAGGAGAACTTGCCCAATCAGTGGCTGACTAAATACTTTTTGCCCCACTGTAAGTGAATTTGCTGGTAATGAACCCCAGACCACTGATTCCAGACCATAGATTGGTTCTCTGGACCGCCTCAGGCTTGAAAACAGCTTTCCAACTTGATCAAATGAACCATTATTGCAAAGCAGGTGGTCCCGGGTTAGTCCTGGGTCTGAAACCTGGGAATGGATAGCAGACCATAGATGAATTTGCTGAAAGTGAACCCAAGACCACCAATTTCCAGAGGGCCGGAGACTGGATCTTTGGACCACTCAGGGGGCTTGAAAACAACTTTCACACTTGAGCAAATGTACCGAACTTACAGAGTAAGTTGTTCTGGGTCAGTCCTATGTCTGGCACTGGACCCCAGATAAGTTTGCTGGAAACTCCAAACCACTGAGGACCAGAAATCTGTTCTCTGAACCAATCTGGGGCTTGAAAACCGCTTTCACACTTGACCATGTGCCATACTCGCAGAGCAAGCGGATCCTGATCACTCTTGGGTCCAGCACCAGGAACCGATGGCGGAGCCCAGATGAGTTTGCTGGAACCCCAGATCACAGATATAGGGTGGACCAGATATAGGTACTCTGCACCACTTGAAAGTAGTTTCTACACTTGACCAGAGGAGGTAGTACTGGGGCTAGTGTGAAAACGGGCAAAGTGAACCATTCCGAGTCCATATGCGGAATTTTATATTCCTTGTTTCTGTGATGTCTATCAGCACATTTACATACAATCCACCTAATCATGCTGAAGTTATTAGGGTGTTTCAGCCTAGACTGCTTCTGAACAAGACATGATCTAGGAGAGCCAATCAGAACAGAGCTCATTTACATAATTTACATTACAAAACAACCGCACCGAGACCCTCGAGAGGAGGTGGTCTCGGTCCGGTTCCAAGCGAACTCCGGAGCAGTTAGTTTGTGGTGAGAACATGATCCGACTTCGAGCCGACCCAAGTATTAGGTGTTCTCCACAAGTTTGATCTAAACATCTCCTGCAGCCAGGTGTGCTATGCATTATGGGATGCGGCAGATGGTGTAAACAGAGAACTGGATAGCTGTAGCAGCTAACAGGGCGAGGACAATGAAGTGAGGTCTCTCTTGAACTAGCAGTGAGGGACGTTGTCTACTTGATGTTTGGAGTGAGCTGGGTGGTCTGCAGGTGGACTGTAGTTTGGTATATTATCAGATTATTATTACAGCTATGAACAGATGCTGTCTCTGACCTCCTAACCAATAGGAGAGCTTGCTAAGCTATATCTATATTCCTGATTGGCCAAATGTGCTGAGAGTTTACACCCTTTGAACCAAGAGTATCACTGCAATGCTCGCAAAGTTAAAACACAGCCATGATTCCAATGAACTAAACAGGAACCCTCTGAAGGCCTAGAAGGTCCTCAGGCTTTTCTTCCGAGATCCAGCATATTTTGCAGCACCCGTAAGAGACACCACACGTCTGCTCAGAGAGTGTGATGTTTTGGCTGGTTTCATACAGACAGGTGGTCCGAGGAGGCAGTGACCCTTGTCGTGAGGCGACTGGCTCTTCTAAACACCCGTTAAGGGCAGACTGTGAGGAGACACATGACCCGCGACTGCTGTCTCAGTCTGGGAGCCTCGGAGAGGGACCACTGAGCGGAGCCGCAGCTTTAGAAGGAAGGATTGGACCCTTCTTCCAGAAATGGATACAGAACGTTTGACTGGGTAGAGAATGGCAAGGTTACCGCCGTTTGGCATGTTTCCACCAACTTCGACTGCTCTACAGCCCAGTGCTGGGGGACTCTATACCCCTCTAGAAGACACTTGGTGCTGGGCATGCATGGTGACCATCATGTGCGGCTGATCCTAAATGTTCTGTTGATGAGCTGGTTCTTTAGGAAAGTTTTACTTGGTACCATTTGCATACCTGAATGGTTCTCAGCCCAACATTGCTGCTACTGTTACCTAACAGGCTCGTTAATATTTGCACCCCCAACATTTACATACAACCACAACAGCAACCAAACTGGTGATGGAGAAATCCAGCGTTCCAGGCTGTGAAGGGAATCTTGGCACTTCTCATTTCTTCTCAACCAACAACCCAATTTTCAGAGCTACATGTTCATCTTTAAACCAGCCGAAGTTCGTATTCAGACCAGATTCTTCATCTAATGTTCCACCTTAAACACTACAGCTGGTATAGGCGCCCAAATGTAACTGCAGCTCCATTTAAGGTGGAACTGAAAATTCCCAAAACAAGATGATGAACTTCAGCTCCACATCTTTAACAGAATCCTGAACAACTTTAACTCTGCAGTCTGAACATCTCACTTCAGACAGTTCCTCCAACACTCGGAGCAGCTTCAGTTTCAGCTTAGCGTTTAACACTGAAGAGACTGAAGAGACGAGCACCTCCACCTCCACCTCCACCAACCCCAACAGTGACTGTAAGTAGCAGCCATGCTGTGTATGCTGGTTGAAGCAGATCATCTTAAACTGAACGTTTCACAGCAAGAACTTTGATCTAATTTGTGTTTGATGTCCAGATGAAAGCGAGTAGCCAGTATAGATAACGTCACATACTAACTACTAACTAGTATAGCTAACAAAATAGTATGAGGGCGGAGCTTATTTTTATTTTGTCTATGATGCTTCTGTGTGATCATTGCTGCTGTAAACCAGCCAGTCAGAGCAGAGCTCATCAAATTATTCATATTATGTGTTGTCCTTGCATTTGAATTTCCTAAATTCCAATATTCAGCAGTGATTGTCTGGAAAACGTTCTGCTCCAGGTCAAATTATGCCTACAATGAGCAACAGGTGCCTCAGAAGAAAGAGAATCAACACTGAGCCATAAAAAGAGCTGCTATATAAAACTAATGACTGCATTGCTGAACATCTAATAGCATCATGTGCTCTGTTTACATACAGGCTCTCCACTTCAGTCGCACATCTGCACCTTCAAAGTAGGTCACGACGGCTCATCTCTTGGCCAGCCTGCCGCACACACTGACCACTAATGACCACTATTATGAAATAAGCTGAACTATAGTCCGTCAGTCACATGATGGCAGACATGTAGAAGTGCTGTTAAGCAACGCAGGGGTTCAGAGAAGATCTGCTGTGTATATATAAACACAGACGTATTAGAAACCCACAGTCAAAGCAAAGGCTGTCTGACAGATGATGTGAGCTGTGATCACAGAGAACATGATGAGTCATGATTAGAGGGAGGGATTAGGCCAAGGCTAAAGGAGCTGGTCACTAGCAGGTTGAGTTCAGACTTAGCAGGTCAGGGTGCCAATAGTGTGGGAACAATGTTGTTCAATGTATGTTCTTATAAACATAGAATTCTGATACATCAAGTCATGTCAAACCTTCTATGTCTCATAAAGGTACATTTGTAGGAGATGGAAAATTATAATGAGCTTTAAAAGCTTATAGGGTGAGATTTTATTTAAGATTACATTGAAATATTTTTATTCATGGTACAATAGCCCATTGGCAAAACTATAACAAGTCCCACCTCTATGCCCACCAAGCAGCAACATAACGCCATCTCTGCCAACATACCGTCATATATATGTCTACATAGACCAACGTACTGCCATATCTCTGTCTACATAGACTAACATACTGCCATATCTCTGTCTACATAGACCAACATACTGCCATATCTCTGTCTACATAGACCAACATACTGCCATATCTCTGTCTACATAGACCAACATACTGCCATATCTCTGTCTACATAGACCAACATACTGCCATATATCTGTCTACATAGACTAACATACTGCCATATCTCTGTCTACATAGACTAACATACTGCCATATCTCTGTCTACATAGACCAACATACTGCCATATCTCTGTCTACATAGACCAACATACTGCCATATCTCTGTCTACATAGACTAACATACTGCCATATCTCTGTCTACATAGACTAACATACTGCCATATCTCTGTCTACATAGACCAACATACTGCCATATCTCTGACTACATATACCAACATACTGCCATATCTCTGTCTACATAGACTAACACACTGCCATAACTCTGACTACATATACCAACATACTGCCATATCTCTGTCTACATAGACCAACATACTGCCATATCTCTGCCTACATAGACCAACACACTGATATATCTGTCTACATAGACCAACACACTGATATATCTGTCTACATAGAACAACATACTGCCATATCTCTGTCTACATAGACCAACATACTGCCATATCTCTCTCTACATAGAGTAACACACTGCCATATCTCTGTCTACATAGACCAACATACTGCCATATCTCTGTCTACATAGACCAACACACTGCCATATCTCTGTCTACATAGACCAACATACTGCCATATCTCTGTCTACATAGACCAATATACTGCCATATCTCTGTCTACATAGACCAACACACTGCCATATATCTGTCTACATAGACTAACACACTGCCGTATCTCTGTCTACATAGACTACCATACTGCCATATATCTGTCTACATAGACTACCATACTGCCATATCTCAGTCTACATAGACTAACACACTGCCATATCTCTGTCTACATAGACCAACATACTGCCATATCTCTGTCTACATAGACCAACACACTGCCATATCTCTGACTACATAGACCAACACACTGCCGTATCTCTGTCTACATAGACCAACATACTGCCATATCTCTGTCTACATAGACCAACATACTGCCATATCTCTGTCTACATAGACCAACACACTGCCATATCTCTGTCTACATAGACCAACATACTGCCGTATCTCTGTCTACATAGACCAACATACTGCCATATCTCTGTCTACATAGATCAACATACTGCCGTATCTCTGTCTACATAGACCAACATACTGCCATATCTCTGTCTACATAGACCAACACACTGCCATATCTCTGTCTACATAGACCAACATACTGCCATATCTCTGTCTACATAGACCAACACACTGCCATATCTCTGTCTACATAGACCAACATACTGCCATATCTCTGTCTACATAGACCAACACACTGCCATATCTCTGTCTACATAGACCAACACACTGATATATCTCTGTCTACATAGACCAACATACTGCCATATCTCTGTCTACATAGACCAACACACTGCCATATCTCTGTCTACATAGACCAACATACTGCCATATCTCTGTCTACATAGACTAACACACTGCCATATCTCTGTCTACATAGACCATTCACACAAGGCCAGTTTAGTTCAGTTTAGCCTTGGGCTCAAAGCGAAGGAGGAATCAGTGGTGTGTGTAAGGGGGGGTAGGGTGCGAGTGTGGGGTGAGAAGTGTGTGTGGCTCCTCAGCAGGGCAGCAGGGTAACTGGGGTGAGTCCTGCTTCTTTAACCTCCCTAATCCCCCCTGGACCCCCTGCCAAACACCCCATGAGGCTAACTGCCCCAGTGAACCTGCCCACTGGGGTAAAAATCACAAGTTTGATAAATACCTCCCCTCAGGTGTCCAGACACATCACACGGAGTTCGAACAGAGACAACACGGAGGGGAAGGTGCATGACAGCGAGAGAGTGGGAGAGTGAGTGAGCGAGCGAGAGAGGGAGAGAGAGAGAGAGTAAATATACATAGATATGCATTAATTTAAAGATTCATGCTTTAACATGAATACAGCCTTGAACTTAAACAAACACTGATGTAGCCAGCAGCACTGTAGCAGTGTGGATGCAGCAACATGTCCAGTCATGGCAGAGAAGACTGCTTCACTGCTCAATCTCCCTTCAGGCTGTAGAGAGAGAGAGAGAGAGAGAGAGAGAGAGAGAGAGAGAATGAATACGTGCCTGGAAGAGACAGCATGAGAAGGCCGTTACGTGGACGGTCAGAAATGAAAGGGAAGGACTGAAAGGCAGCAAAAGAAAACAGTCACAAACATAATAATAAAGAACATAGCACTGCTGTTAGAACCAAACCTTATATCATTGCTGTCCAATGAAAAACAAGCATCTCCAAAATTGCAACTTTACAGGAGAGACCAAAAACCTACTTTACTTTCAATGGAAGTCAATGGAACCAGAATTTTTTCCAAGTTATTTTGAAACACTTCTATTGGCTCATTCATTATGAAATCTTCACAAAATATAAAATATCATTGGCGTGTTCAAATGATGTAGAAAACTCAAAATCAACAAAAATGAAGATTAACGTTTTTCATTGGACAGCGACGATATCTCAATATAATCTTTTGGATCATTATCATATTTTGAAAACTCCTGTTGTTCTTTATATATTGTGTGTGTTTTTATTATGAATAGACCAAAAGAAATGTCTTAAAATTGCTCTGAAAAATGTCTGGTTACCTTGACTTGCATTAAAAGTCAAGCAAATTTTTCCTTCTCCTGTAAAGTTATTACTTTGGAGATCAAACAACAAAAGCAAGTCTGAGAGAAAGACAAAGAAATCACAGCCACCTGTTCAAACCACATTTTCCCTCTTACATTACAAAATATACCGTTTTCTGGTCAATCCCAAACACATTCAGTGATGTTGAGGTTCTGGACTCTGGTGTGGTCAGTCCATTGTTCAGCTTCTGTGTTTGAAGTGTCTGTGTCTTCTTTTCTCAGTGAGGAGCTTCTTGACCAGCTACACATCCTTCCAGACTCCATAGTGTTGAGGAGTCTTCTTAGAAACACCTGTGGATCTTCTCAGATCTGAAGCAAAGATGGAAATGCTGTTTATCTGACCACACCAGCGTAAACTTGGGTCATTAAATTGGTTTATACTGGCTTACGCTGGTATGGTCCTGGTTTAGCATACCAGCATTCCAAACACGACAAATGCTAGCTTTGCTGGTGACAAGCATATTAGGGTCCATTGCTGCTGACCAGCACACCAGCACCAGAAATACAACATAAGCTATGCTGGTTTTTCTAGCAGGCTAACCATTTTTAAACCATTTTCTTGTTTTTTTTTACTTTGACCTTCACCGTTCTCACTGGAAATAAATAAAAATGTAATTAGTATATATCATAAATACTTCATACAGTGTCAGAAACAACATAGCCAAGTCTATTGAGACTACTTAAGAACTTGAGTAGCTTTGAAGTGAGCGTATAATGCTTCAGACCTGCAGTTTTCATGATGCTAATTAGCTCCTACAAACGTATGTTAGCCTATTTACTACCTACATTAACCTTGTAGCTCCAGTTTAAGATTAACGAAGCAAACGTGATACATTAAAGACGCTCATCAACTATATTTGGGCCTATTTTTCGGCCTGAGCTATTAATTTATTGGGAAGCTTAGTGCTAAATGCTAATACTGAATACTGAAGCTCATAGGAGTCCAGGTTTCTGTTACTTTAATGTTCTAATGATCCATAAACATATTACCTCAAGCTACTTATACGCTACAGCTGATGGTATGGTATGTATAGATGGTTTGGAGAACTCCTGCATCCATAATCAAGCTTCATCGTGGAGTAACACGTGTGGTTTCGCACCTCTATAAGGAATTTCTCATGTCCTGTGGCAGCTCCAGGAAAAGTGGGGAGGAAAAAAAAGCCTAGAAAGTCTTCCTGCTCTTTCCAAAGAAACCACTGTGGTCCGTATAGTTCAGTCAGAAATGCTAATGCTGCTAACAGGGAATGGAACTGTATAGAGACTGAGCAATACGCCACCATGCTAACTAGCTTCAAGCTCAGCTGAACATTAAATAGGGCTAATGCTGAATGTAGAGATGACCAATAGTGTTTATTGTGAGTGTCGGCTCAGATGGACTGAAAAATATGATAAAAGGCGACATCAGGAAGAGTAAAACCGTATGTACACATGACCGCAGACTGTGTTCTCAGTATTTAGCGACATGGAGGTTAAAGTGACATGGAGCAATTCCCGTTTGGCTCTGTCATTACCACAACGACTGCACACTCATGCTCACACACATAGCCTCTGGTGTGTAAGGGGTTCGCGAGTGTGTCCGTGTCAAGAATGGGGTGTATATCACGTCATGTCTGCCGACTGCTTTCAGATGTTACAGAGCCGTGGTGTGTTATTAGCTCAGCTCCAGGCGGCCTTCCATTACAGCCCGGAGGGTCGAGGTTAGCTCACTCCATTCAGCAACGGCTCAACAGATCAATTCAGTTGAGTTAACCCCTTAAACTACACGTGCCTATATGTGAGTCCACATATAGTGGTTACTGAATCATTTATAGTGGATGTCGATTCATTTACAGTAGATATTGAATCATTTATAGTAGATACTGAATAATTCAGTAGATATGGAAGAATTCAGAGTAGATACTAAAGAATTCATAGTAGATATTGAATCTTTCATAGTAGATACTTAATAGTACATAGTACTAATAGTTTATTGTTGATACAAAATAATTCATAGTAGTTTCTGAATCATTTATAGTAGATACTAAATAATTCACAGTAGATACGGAAGAATTCATAGTAGTTATTGAATCATTTATAGTAGATACTCAATCATTCATAGTAGATACTCAATAGTTCATAGTACTAATGGTTTATTGTTGATACAAAATAATGTATAGTAGTTTCTGAATCATTTATAGTAGATACTAATACATATATAGTAGATATTGAATCATTTATAGTAGATACTGAATGATTCACAGTAGATACAGATGAATTCATAGTAGTTACTAAAGAATTCATAGTAGTCTTGACTGAATCATTTGTAGTAGATACTGAATCGTTCATAGTAGATACTCAGTAGTACATAGTACTAATGGTTTATTGTTGATAAAAAATAATTCATAGTAGTTTCTGAATCATTTATAGTAGATACTAAATCATATAGAGTAGATACTGAATGGTCTATAGTTAGTACTGATTGATCCATAGTATACACTAAATCATTCATAGTAGTTATTGAATTATTTCTAGTAATTATACCAAATCATTTATAGTAGATACTGAAAAAGTCAGCGTAGATACTAGATAGTTCATAGTTAATACTTACTGGTTTATTGTAGTTACTGAATAATTTATAATACTGAATAATTTAGTAGATACTGAATCATAGTAGCTATTTGAATAAGTTGTGTTAGATACAAGTAGTTGATACTAGATACTACATTATTTTGATGACAAGTAATTGATGACAAGTAGTAGATACTGAATAACTTAAATTGACTAAAAACCTTATAATATATATTGTATCATTAATAGTAATTAATAAATCATTAATAATAGATGTGTCAGAGTTGAGCTAAGTAGCTGATGAATGAAACTCAGTGAACTGAAAAGCAACAGATATTCACTCTGAATAACTCCATCTCATTCCAAATTAAAAGCATATGTCCCGTTAATGTCTCTGGACATTATGTCCAGCTGATGGCACTAGAGAGCAGCAGCTCAGACCCAGGGACACATGCATTTTTCTAAAGTAAGAGATCTTGTTCAGGACACTTTATGGGCCAGGTTCACCATCATGTCTTTTAAGCACAGTGTGTTTCCTGAGGAGCTGGTGCTTTATACATGGCAGTGCTGCCCTCTGCAGGTTAAAGTAGGATTATACAATTTGCGAACACTGTGCAGACCATGATATGCGGCTCATGTTTGCATTTGAAGGTAAATTTTATTTCAGGTTTGACTTTAACTGAACTGGCGGTCCTAAATTGCATTACTTCAAACTCTATCACTGATCCCTTCACAGGTAAAAGCCTGGTTTCTGTGAAGGTTGCCTAAGATTTTGTTTGTCTGGTGTTAAAGAGCTGCATTTTAGTCCTTACTGTAAAGTATGTTGGTGGGCATGTTATGTTATTGTGCTGCTTTTCTGCAATCAAACAGTATGTGGGCTGTTCTGTGCTGACACAACAATAAACACAATGTGGACAAAAGTATTGGGACACATGTCTTAATCATTGAATGTTGGTGTTTCATTCTGTCCCATTGCCACAGGTGTATATAATCAAGCAGCTAACCATTCAGTCTCACTTTATACACGTTAGTGAAAGAATGGGTCGTTCTAAAGAGCTCACAGAATTCCAGTGTGGTCTGTATTAGGACTCTAACCCTAATCCTAACTCTTCCACCATCAACTTTGAGGGTATTGTTGAGAAGTGGAAGTGTTTAAGAACCACAGCTGGTCTTCACTGCCACCAAGTGTCAGATCATGTAAAGTTACAGGGTGGGCTCTCCGAGTGCTGAGCATTGTGTGAAAAGTCTCCAGCGCTCTGCTGATCAGTAGCTGCAGAGTTCTAAACCTCCTCTGTCTTTAACATCAGCTCTAACACTGTGGGGCTCCATGATTGGGTATCTATGGTCAAGCATGCAAGGCTTACCTCATCAAGCACAATGCTGAGTGTCGGATGGATGTAAGGTGTAAAGCCCTGCTACTGGACTCTGGAGCAGTGGACATGTGTTCTGTAGAGTGACCAATCATCCTTCTCTATATGGCAGTCTGATGGACGAGTCTGGGTTTGGAGAATACCAGGAGAACCTTACCTGACTGACTTTCCTTCAGGTTCCAGTGAAGGAAAATCTTAATGCTTCAGCAGACCTAGACATGTCGGACAACTGCCTGCTTCCAACTTGGGGGGAACTGATTGTGTCCCAGCACACAAAGCAGCTCCATACAGGCTGTTTGGGTGACATTGGTGTGGAAGAACTTGCATAGAGTCCTGACCTCAATCCCATCCAACACCTTTGGGATGAACTAGAATGGAGATTGTGAAGCTCTCTTCCAACATCAGCGTCTCACAAATGCTCTTCTGGATGAGTAGACAACAATGATTAATGACTAAGTATTTAGAATAGGATGTCATAAAAGCTCCTGTAGGTGTCCCAATACTTTTGTCCATATAGTGTTAATGCAACGCAAGAATATTCAGTGATACAAATGAAGTGAATACTTGTTTCACCTCAGTGTATGTATGTTTTTGTGGACTGTTTATGGGGTTCACACATGGAAGTGCTGCCGTCTAGCGGTTCAAGGAAGCTTATACAGCTTGAGAAACCCATGGCATATAAATGGAACGTAATGCTGTAACCCAGTAGTGGTTTCAGGAGTCTCAGTATGTGTATAGCAAATACCATGAAAGACTTCTAGGGGTTATATTTACTGTTTTATATCAGTGGACGCTGTCGGCAAATAGTTTGATGACCATGTCCACTGCTGCAGTATTACATATTACACTGTGGGGTAACCGACCTAGGACTGATTGTATAACATTGGAGGACTAACATGCTGATGTTGCTGACAGGGCACATACACGCAGATCCTCTTACATCCTGAAAGGGCAGTTAGTTCATGTTCATGTGGGTGAACATATACATACACAAGCTTCCAAAAACACACAGTTGTGAGAAGGTTATGGTTAAGGCTCTTGCTCTGCTGGTGGATATCATGTCATAGTTGCTGCACTGGGTAACAGACCTGTTACATTTGTCGCCATAGCCTTCAGTACCAAAGGTCATTCCTGAATTAAAAAGTTTGGTTTAAAATAATTCAGGTTGTATGTTGGAATTCTTGGTGTACGCCTTCATGATCAAATGTAATTTTACCGTCGTTTAGAAGTGTAAAATAAGAGATTTGAGACCTGACACTGACTCGGACCTCAGAGACTCAAATCTGAAATTTTAGAAGCACTAAAGGTCTTTGTAGAATAGACTGGGGACTCAAACATGCTTGAGAAGTGACTCGTTGCGTAGACTTGAGCAATGACTTGGGCTAATACCTTAAGGATTTATGACTCGACTTAAACTCGCATCCCAGAGAATTGAAACCTGGATTGGACCCACACTTCAAACACTTGAGACTTGACATGGACCCGCACCTCAGAGACTTGCGTCGTACTTGTTTTGAGACTAGATAGTGATTCAGGCTAGTACATGCTTCCTCTGAGCCTACTGAAGCCAGTCGCTATGTTTTAGACAGCTTAACACACTTGAAGGAGAGCACAAATGGGCTAGGGTTAGGGTTAGATAAGGTCAGGTTAGGGTTAGGGTTAGATTAGGTTAGGGTTAGGGTTAGATTAGGTTAGGTTAGGGTTAGGGTTAGGGTTAGGTTAGGTTAGGTCAGGTTAGGGTTAGGGTTAGGGTTAGGGTTAGGGTTAGGTTAGGGTTAGGGTTAGATTAGGTTAGGTTAGGGTTAGTGTTTGGGTTATTTTGTGATGTTAGCCAACAGATACCTGCACTGGGTAATGTGAGGATAGGCAAAGGGCCCACTCAGTGAGAGCCAGCTATATTCGCCTGGCCACAGATGGCTGGAACAGAACTGGTGAGTGAACTTCTAATTATAGAGCTAAATGCTGAGATAGTTACACCACTCAAGAGCCCTGAGAGACTTTAGACTTGACTTTAGCTTGTTCCTCAAAGACTCTAGAGTTGACTCAGGCTTGTTCCTCAGAGACTGTGGATTTGGCTCAAGCTTGTTCCTCAGAGACCTTAAACTTGACTCAGATTAATTCCTCAAAGACTCTGGACTTGATTCAGGCTTGTTCCTCAGAGACTCTAGGATCGACTCAGGCTTTTTCTCAGACACCCTAGATTTGACTCAGACTCATTCCTCAGAGACTCTGGACTTGGCTCAAGCTCATTTCTTAGAGACTCTAGGATTGACTCAAGCTTATTCTTCAGATACTCCAGACTTTACTCAGGCATGTTCATCAGAAACTCTGAACTTGACTCAGACTCATTCCTTAGAGACTTTGGACTTGGCTTGAGTGTGTTCCTCAGAGACTCTACACTTGACTCAGTCACGGTCTGAAGTGACTTTAGATTTGACTCAGGCTCAGTTTGCAATGACCCTAGACTTGATTCAGACTTGTGCCTCAGAGACTCTACTCAAGCTTGTTTCTCAGAGACCCTAGACTTGACTCAGCTTATTCCTCTGAGACTCTGGACTTGGCTCAAGCTTGTTTCTCAGAGACCCTAGACTTGATGCAGACTCATTCCTCAGAGACTCTGGACTTAATGCAGACTCATTCCTCAGAGACTCTGGACTTGATGCAGACTCATTCCTCAGAGACTCTGGACTTAATGCAGACTCATTCCTCTGAGACTCTGGACTTGATGCAGACTCATTCCTCAGAGACTCTGGACTTGGCTCAAGCTTGTTCCTCAGAGACTCTAGACTTGACTCAGTCACAGTCTGAAGTGACTTTAGACTTGACTCAAGCTCGTTCCACAGTGACTCTGGACTTGGCTCAAGCTCATTTCTCAAGAGACCCTAGACTTGGCTCAGACTCATTCCTCAGAGACTCTAGACTTGACTCAGTCACAGTCTACAATGACTCTAGACGTGACTCAGACTTGTTCCTCAGAGACTGTACTCAAGCTGGTTTCACAGAGACCCTAGACTTGAGTCAGACTCCTTCCTCAGAGACTTTGGACTTGGCTCAAGCTCATTCCTCAGTGACTCTAGACTCTAGTCTTGGTCCATTGCATGTGACTTTATACTTGGCGCAGTTTCAGTCTGCAATGACTTTAGGCTTGACTCAAGCTCGTTCCACAGCGACTCTAGGCTTAACTCGGACTTGCAGTTTAGAGACTCTAGACTTGGCTCGGATTTGCATAAAGCGACGTGTGGGAAAAATACTAAAATTTGCCTTTGCTCAGACTTGGACGGGAGAAACGCTGGACTTTGTAACCTGGAAAGGTCATCTGAGCCACGAACCAGCAAACAACGAACGTATTAACGTAGTTAGAAAATCCTGATAAGACCAGATACTGATGAAACTTTTAAAATAAACTTGTCAGTTCTGTTAATCATCTTCTTCTCAATACCTTTTCACCATCTTCATCACCATTCCTTTTTATTTTGATTTGCCACTCAGTTATTTAATTCCTTGACTTTCCATTGAAATAATTCAATGTATAATTAATCTCAGATTAAGTGATTCAATTCAATTGCATCTCTTAAGGTTTAAATCTTGATGGTGTTATAATTTCCTTAACACACCTGACATCTGAGTCACAATTATATGTTTCAAATTTAAACTGAATTAAAATGAAACATGCTGACCAGCTGCGCTGACCTAAACTGGACAGAGGAATTAAAAATTGCATAAAACTGAATCAAATCCATACAAATGTCATTGGCCGGAATGCTAACATAGCAAATTTATCCAAACAGACAACAATATATACAGGGCTGAACACCATTGGGTACAAAAATAGAATATGAATATTCTCAAATAACCGGACACGCCGAATGTCAAATTCTCAGCTGATATAAAAATTACTTTAGAAAGAATTTGTGAATTTGTCATATGTTACAAAATACTGTAATGAATCTGTGTTATTTTGAATAATTGCACTTTCCAAGGTTTCCAAGAAAGGTTGCTCTTTCATGCCCAGCGTCCACTGGAAGCGAAATTCCGGCTCATCGAGTAGCTGTATTCCGAGCTCTGTTGCTTGCCCCACGCTCCGAATGGAACAATGATGATGGTGCTGTTATCTTCCGAGCCGTACTGCACAGCCTGGAAAAGCAGAGTACCATCAGAACACACCAGTGGCCAAAGCCTGGTTACTCATCTTTACACACTTCATTTGATTATTAAGCAGCTATTAGGGAAACGCTCCGGGCTGCAGTCCGGAGCAGATTGAAAGGCAAGGTGAACATCTACACAGCATCTGCAGTGACTGTTGCCAAATATTCACAGATGACGCATAAACCTGACTAGTCTTTCAACAAGAACACGAACAGTCCAGAACGCACTCTTTTTGAAAAGCACACAAACGTGGTGTTAATCAATAACACTGATAAACACTGATTGACCACCTGCTCGGCGATGACGTGGGCTGCCTCCACTGGGTCATGACACTGGTTGACCACATCGCAGATCTCCTGGTTGCTCATGATGAAGTTTATGCCATCAGTCGTCAGAGCCAGAAACGCGTCGTGAGCATGGTGTAGCTGTAGCACACAAACCCAGAGAGTCTACTGAGACTAACATGAGAGTGATAAACAGTGATCACACTGAAACACTGAATAATGCACAACATTTAACAGCAGACACATAGTCATTCATAATTAAACTGAATCACTCATAGCAAATACTGATTTAATAATAATTTATAGTAAATATTAAATAAGTTATAGTAAATACAGAATGATTCTTAGTAGATACTGAATAATTCTTAGTAGACACTGAATAACTTATAGTAGACATTGGATCATTCTTAGTAGATACTGAATACTTCATACTAGACACTGAATGACTTATAGTAGACATTGGATCATTCTTAGTAGATACTGAATACTTCATACTAGACACTGAATGACTTATAGTAGATACTGAACAATTTATAATAGATACTAAATAAATTATAGTAGATACTGAACAATTCATAGTAGATACCGAATAATTCATAGTAGATACTAAATAAATCATAGTAGATACTGAATAATTCATAGTAGATAGTAAATAATTTATAGTAAATACAAAATATTTCATAATACATACTAAATAATTTATAGTAGATACTGAATAATTTATAGTGGATACTTAAAAATTTGTAGTAGTTACTGAAAAACTTATAGTAGATGCTGAATAATGGCTATAATTACTATAATGACTATAATTTAGAATATATGTATATAAAAATATAAAAGTAAACAAATGGTTACATTACATAACATTACATTATTTACTACTATAACTTATAACTAAACAATTCAGTAACTTCCATAAAATATTCAGCAATTACTATAACATTTAAAAACTACTATGAACCGTTTGTTACCTACTGTAAATTATTCAGTATCTATTATAAATTATTCAGTATCTACTACAAATTATTACTACAAATTATCTACTAATGTAAATTATTAAGTATCTGCTACAAATTATTACTACAAATTATCTACTAATGTAAATTATTAAGTATCTACTACAAATTATTACTACAAATTATCTACTAATGTAAATTATTAAGTATCTGCTATGAATTATTCTGTATCCACTATAAACTATTTGATATCTACTATAAATGATTCAGTATCTATTACAAATGTTTCAGTATCTACTATAAATGATTCAGTATCCACTATAAACTACTTAGTATCCACTATAAATGATTCAGTAACTGCTGTAAATGATTCAGTATCTACTACAAATGTCTCAGTATCTACTACAAATTATCTAGTATCTGCTATAAATTGTTCAGTACCTACTACAAATTATTTAGTATCTACTATAAATTATTCATAACTACTTTTTATTGTTCTGTAGTTTGACACACACACACACACACACACACACACACACACACACACACACACACACACACACACACACACACACACACACAAACACACCAGAGGTGGTTTGAGATGCACATAGAAATAAACACATGACCCTGACCTCAACCTTTAATGACTGACATGTTAGGGAACAGCTTGTGATCACCACAAGGCAGAAAGGGTCTCCACCATGTAGAGTACCAAATCTTGGTCCCCATAATGTGGCATAGTCCAGGTACATACACACTCACACACATACACACACTCACTCCCCCTCACCGTAATGTGAGTGGTCTCTGGTTCTGCGATGACCCCACTCTTCTTTAAATCAAAGTCTCCGATGCTGCGGGTCATGGCCAGACGGCTGTTCACGTTAGGCTGACCCAGACTGTTCCACGACACGAACCCACCACTGTTACGAATCCTGCAGCAACATATACAAACACAGACACATCATTACATACACAGACCTCTAAATACCACACACAGACCTCTAAATACCACACACAGACCCCTAAATACCACACACAGACCTCTAAATACTACACACAGACCTCTAAATACTACACACACACCAAAATACCACACACAGACCCCTAAATACTACACACAGACCTCTAAATACTACACACACACCAAAATACCACACACAGACCCCTAAATACTACACACAGACCTCTAAATACTACACACACACACCAAAATACCACACACAGACCTCTAAATACTACACACAGACCTCTAAATACTACACACAGACCTCTAAATACCACACACACCAAAATACCACTCACAGACTCCTAAATACCACACACAGACCTCTAAATACCACACACACACACCAAAATACCACACACAGACTCCTAAATACCACACACAGACCTCTAAATACCACACACAGACCTCTAAATACCACACACAGACCTCTAAATACTACACACAGACCTCTAAATACTACACACACACCAAAATACCACACACAGACCCCTAAATACCACACACACACCAAATACTACACACAGACCTCTAAATACTACACACAGACCCCCAAATACCACACACAGACCTCTAAATACCACACACAGATCCCTAAATACCACACACAGACCCCTAAATACCACACACAGACCTCTAAATACCACACACAGACCCCTAAATACCACACACAGACCCCTAAATACCACACACACACCAAATACCACACACAGACCTCTAAATACTACACACAGACCCCCAAATACCACACAGACCTCTAAATACCACACACAGATCCCTAAATACCACACACAGACCCTTAAATACCACACACAGACCTCTAAATACCACACACAGACCCCCAAATACCACACACAGACCTCCCAATACCACACACAGACCTCTAAACACCACACACAGACCTCTAAATACCACACACAGACCCCCAAATACCACACACAGACCCCTAAATACCACACACAGACCCCTAAATACCACACACAGACCTCTAAATACCACACACAGACCCCTAAATACCACACACAGACCTCTAAATACCACACACAGACCTCTAAATACCACACACAAACCTCTAAATACCACACACAGACCTCTAAATACCACACACAGACCTCTAAATACCACACACAAACCTCTAAATACCACACACAAACCTCTAAATACCACACACAGACCTCTCAATACCACACACAGATCCCTAAATACCACACACAGACCCCTAAATACCACACACAGACCTCTAAATACCACACACAGATCCCTAAATACCACACACATACCTCTAAATACCACACACAAACCTCTAAATACCACACACAGATCCCTAAATACCACACACACACACCAAAATACCACACACAGATCCCTAAATACCACAGATAGACCTCTAAATACCACACACAGACCTCTCAATACCACACACTGATCCCTAAATACCACACACATACCTCTAAATACCACACACAAACCTCTAAATACCACACACAGATCCCTAAGTACCACACACACACACCAAAATACCACACACAGATCCCTAAATACCACAGACAGACCTCTAAATACCACACACAGACCTCTAAATACCACACGCATACCTACACATGCACACACATACACACACTCACATCTACACACACATATACTTATACACCCACTCTCTCTCACACAAACACACACACACATACACATGCACATACACACACACACACACTCACACACCTACACACACATACACCTACACACACATACACACACGCACTCACACTCCTACACACACATACACCTACACACACGCACATACACACACTCACACACCTACACACACATACACCTACACACACACGCACATACACACACCTACACACACACACACATACACCTAAACACACACGCACATACACACACTCACACACCTACACACACATACACCTACACACACACATACACACACCTACACACACACACACACCTACACACACACGCACATACACACACCTACACACACACACACATACATACACCTACACTCACACACACATACACCTACACACACACGCACATACACACACTCACACACCTACACATACTGCTGTAAAAAAAAACTTTTTAAAACATTTATAAAGACTTGGCCAAGCACAGGAGAGGGTGGCCCACCTCTGGGGGTATTAATAGGACCCTGATTTTGTTGCACATAGTCACACTCAGCGTGCCAGTGAATGCCATTCTCCAAGAGTCGGATAGAGAGAGTCGGATAGAGAGAGTCAGGTAGAGAGGGGGGGGTACCTCTGTTTCTCATCTTTTCTCTCTGGCGTGTGGTCATTGGTCAGTTTGTGTGCTTTCCCCTTCCTGCACAGAATCGCCCGGCTGTCTCCAACGCTGCCCACCACCAGCTGTATCCCATCTCTTAGCAAGGCCACCGTCGCGGTGGTCCCCACCGTCATTAGAGAGGCTGTAATGTATCCAGAGCGATAGACTTTCACAGAAATGCTAATCGAGAAGTGTTAATGAAGTACATCATCAGTCCAGTCGTAGAAAAACAAACATAGACCAGCATGCATGGTCACCAGGATAGCCAAGGTATCATCGCTGTTGGAAACTTTGAAAGTTACTTTTAATGGAAATGAATGTATAAATAAATATTGACTGAAATAAAACAGTGTAAAAGTCTCAACAGTGACCGTATGAGCTGCTATGTTACGAACTAGGTTGCTGATCTGACCCAGATTGTCAAGTTAGTTGGAGCTGGTTGTTGTTTGAGAGCCACTGTTTGGGATGGAGCTATTTTTAGACTGCATTGTGTTTGTGCCAGATCTGCTTGGCGCTGGACCCGACAGTTTGTAGTGGGGTTGTTCTGGAACCTGACCTTTTCGGACTTTGATTGAAAGGTTAGTCCTTCATACCATTGCCGTACATCTGCATCTGGGCGGCCAGGGCAGCGTCCACCTGCAGGAAGGCTTTAGATAACACCACTTCCAAATCCCACTCTTTCTCCAGACCATCTCTGTAATACAATCACAGACAACAGTATCATATACCATCACCCACCCATTGACTCTGAATTCGTATCCACATTCAATAGAACCTGGCATATTTGCCTCAACCCAGTCAGACTAGACTCTAACATCAATTATCAATTTTTTGTGATAGACTTTTGTCAGGTTACAGTCAAGTTCAGGTAGAATTTTGTCAGGTTTCAATCAAGTTTAGATAAAATTGTATCAGGTTACAATCAAGTTTAGATAGAATTTTGTCAGGTTTCAATCAAGTTTAGATAGAATTTTGTCAGGTTTCAATCAAGTTTAGACAGAATTTTGTCAGGTTACAATCAAGTTTAGATAGAATTTTGTCAGGTTTCAATCAAGTTAAGACAGAATTTTGTCAGGTTACAATCAAGTTTAGATAGAATTTTGTCAGGTTACAATCAAGTTCAGGTGGAATTTTGTCAGGTTACAATCAAGTTCAGGCAGAATTTTGTCAGGTTACAATCAAGTTCAGGTGGAATTTTTTCAGGTTACCATCAAGTTTAGACAGAATTTTGTCAGGTTACAATCAAGTTTAGATAGAATTTTGTCAGGTTACAATCAAGTTTAGATAGAATTTTGTCAGGTTACAATCAAGTTTAGATAGAATTTTGTCATGTTACCATCAAGTTTAGACAGAATTTTGTCAGGTTACAGTCAAGTTCAGGTTAAATTTTGTCAGGTTACAGTCAAGTTCAGGTTAAATTTTGTCAGGTTACAATCAAGTTTAGACAGAATTTTGTCAGGTTTCAATCAAGTTCAGATAGAATTGTATCAGGTTACAATCAAGTTTAGACAGAATTTTGTCAGGTTACAGTCAAGTTCAGGTTAAATTTTGTCAGGTTTCAATCAAGTTTAGGCAGAATTTTGTCAGGTTACAATCAAGTTCAGTTGGAATTATGTCAGGTTTCAATCAAGTTCAAGTGGAATTTTGTCAGGTTACAATCAAGTTTAGATAGAATTTTGTCAGGCTACAATCAAGTTTAGACAGAATTTTGTCAGGTTACCATCAAGTTTAGATAGAATTTTGTCAGGTTACCATCACGTTTAGACAGAATCTTGTCAGGTTACAATCAAGTTTAGACAGAATCTTGTCAGGTTACAATCAAGTTTAGATAGAATTTTGTCAGGTTTCAATCAAGTTTAGACAGAATTTTGTCACGTTAAAATCAAGTTCAGATAGAATTTTGTCAGGTTAGAATCAAGTTCACACAATCAAGATCAAGTTCACAGTGAGTTACAATCAAGGTTACAGTGAAATTTAGACAGAATTTTGTCAGGTTACAGTGAAATTTGGACAATTTTGTCAGGTTACAGTGAAATTTAGACAGAATTTTGTCAGGTTACAGTGAAATTTAGACAGAATTTTGTCAGGTTACAATCAAATATAGACAATTTTGTCAGGTTACAATCAAATTTAGACAGAATTTTGTCAGGTTACAATCAAATATAGACAATTTTGTCAGGTTACAATCAAATTTAGACAGAATTTTGTCAGGTTACAATCAAGTTTAGATAGAATTTTGTCAGGTTACCATCAAGTTTAGACAGAATTTTGTCAGGTTACAATCAAGTTTAGACAGAATTTTGCGAGGTTAGTCAAATTTAGACAATTTTGTCAGGTTACAATCAAATTTAGACAGAATTTTGTCAGGTTACAATCAAATATAGACAATTTTGTCAGGTTACAATCAAATATAGACAGAATTTTGTCAGGTTACTATCAAATTTAGACAGAATTTTGTCAGGTTACAATCAAATTTAGACAGAATTTTGTCAGGTTACAATCAAATTTAGACAGAATTTTGTCAGGTTACTGTCTAAAGTAAACTCTAGGCAGATCTGATGTGTAGGTCGGTGTGTGTACCTGATGTAGTGCTCCATGTGTGTGGAGCAGAAGTCAGCAGCCTGTGCTCCGCCGTGCCCGTCGAACAAGGCGAAGTAGAGGATGTTTGGAGTGAGTTCGTTCACTCTGAGCCGGTCCTCGTTGTAACGGCGCTGGCCGATCTGTGACGAGCAGCCCACGGTGCTGAGGCTGAGCTGGGGGATGGGTGTGCCGTAGCGGATACTGGGGGGCAGCAGGATGGGAGCCTCAATTCGGTTATCCCAAATACCAAATGAGTCCCATGTGGCCGGATGTCCGCTGCCATCCACATCCAGACGAGACGCAGCGTACTGCCGGACCGCCGACACGCGCTCAAACACACATCGCCCCCCAATCACACTCCCACTGCGAGCAGCCGAGGACAGCAGGCGAGAGAGAGAGAGGGCACAGAGAGACATCGAGATAGATAGATAGATAGATAGATAGATAGATAGATAGATAGATAGATAGATAGATAGATAGAAATTGCTTTATTTATTGAATATAGACAATTTTAGATTGATCGTTTGATTAATAGCTTGCAGATGGCTATATTGATTGATTGATTGATTGATTGATTAGCTGGTTGGTCGAGTAACTGATTGGACGATTGGTTGCTTCATTAAATTATTTATAGATAAATATATAGATTAATTGATTATAGATCATTTAAGATAGATGAAAATTGGTTTACTTATTGATGATTGATTGATATAGTAATCAAGTAGCAGACAGTCAAACAGACTGACTGATATAAAGATAAAATAAGTGCTTGCTCGATTGATTGATTGATTGATTGATTGAATAAGTGGTTGGTCGATTAAACGATTGCACAATTAATTCAATAGATAGATAGATAGATAGATAGATAGATAGATAGATAGATAGATAGATAGATAGATAGATAGATAGATAGATAGATAGATAGTGACACAGGTGGCTTTTGAGAGGGATATGTTCTTCTTCAGCTGCTTCAGCGGACCCTCTATAGAAACAAGAAACAGCCACTGTTTTAATCACACTGGTTTAAAAATCAATAAATAAAAGTAATTATTAATAAATAGTATTATTCAATAATTAATTTATATTAATCATACTGACATTCAAAGCTAAAGAACATCTGCAATGGAAATCTGTGTCTGTCACTGATCCTCTCTGGTTACTGTGCTCATCAGACTGTACTGGACTGCTCACTCTCTTGAAGGGGAAATCCACCAAATGCTGCATAATTTAACAGTTAACATAAAAACAAAGTACCTCAGAGTGCTGCTCCATACTGGATACACTACTGAGTCACAGTGGTGGAGATGGGAACCAGACATTCACCTGTATTTACTACACAACCCCGCCAGTGAACCCACGCTTGTCTTCTGTGTTTATATATGTAATGCTGATGATGATAGCTAGGACTATTTTGCCTCACAGCACCCTGTCTGTATCCCTCCGCCAGGAATAGCTGTGCAAATCCGAGTGTCTTCAATCAACAACCTCACACTAAACCACTCTGACTGACTGTTTACATCCCAATGAAGAATTTCTTGTATGAGGAGTTGGTGGAGTTTCCCTGTAAAGTCCTTCAGGGTGTGTTTAGCTGCTCTGTTACTGTATTGTTTATTCTCACTGCCGCTCACACGTCATGCCACACCTGCACGAGCGCTACGTGACCACATGAACAGAACGTGATAACACATCCACAACAGGCCCGTCCAGCAGCTCCTGACCCTGAGAGCACTCCTCTACTCACTATTAGAGCACTCCTCTACTCACTATTAGAGCACTAACTCCTCACTATTATAGCACTAACTCCTCACTATTAGAGCACTAACTATTCACTATTATAGCACTAACTCCTCTACTCACTATTAGAGCACTAACTCCTCACTATTAGAGCACTAACTATTCACTATTATAGCACTAACTCCTCTACTCACTATTAGAGCACTAACTCCTCACTATTATAGCACTAACTCCTCACTATTAGAGCACTAACTATTCACTATTATAGCACTAACTCCTCTACTCACTATTATAGCACTAACTCCTCACTATTAGAGCACTAACTATTCACTATTAGAGCACTAACTCCTCTACTCACTATTAGAGCACTAACTATTCACTATTAGAGCACTAACTCCTCTACTCACTATTAGAGCACTCCTCTACTCACTATTAGAGCACTAACTACTCACTATTATAGCACTAACTACTCACTATTAGAGCACTAACTACTCACTATTAGAGCACTAACTACTCACTATTAGAGCACTAACTACTCACTATTAGAGGACTAACTCCTCTACTTACTATTAGAGCACTAACTCCTCTACTTACTATTAGAGCACTAACTACTCTACTCACTATTAGAGCACTAACTCCTCTACTCACTATTAGAGCACTAACTCCTCTACTCACTATTATAGCACTAATTCCTCTACTCACTATTAGAGCACTTACTCCTCTACTCACTATTAGAGCACTAACTACTCACTATTAGAGCACTAACTCCTCTACTTACTATTAGAGCACTCCTCTACTCACTATTAGAACACTAACTACTCTACTCACTATTAGAGCACTAACTTCTCTACTCACTATTAGAGCACTAACTCCTCTACTTACTATTAGAGCACTAACTCCTCTACTTACTATTAGAGCACTAACTCCTCTACTCACTGTTAGAGCACTAACTACTCACTATTAGAGCACTAACTCCTCTACTTACTATTAGAGCACTAACTACTCTACTCACCATTAGAGCACTAACTCCTCTACCCACTATTAGAGCACTAACTCCTCTACTTACTATTAGAGCACTAACCACTCTACTCACTATTAGAGCACTGACTGCAGGAGTGACCAGTGATTTGGTGTGCAGGTGAGTGGACTTGCCAGTGCGTCCTTCAGGCTCCGGGTGGTTTACAGCAGCACCGCGACCCTCCGCGCGCTCCCTCAGCCGGAGTGTGTGAGTGTGAGGGGTGTGTGTGTGAAGGTATGAAGGTCAGCACACACACGGCATGTTTAGGCACAGTGCGGCTTCATATTCCACAGACTAATCAGCCAATCGGAGAGCGGAGGAGTTGAGCTCTCCTCCAATCCGCTCGGAGGGGCGGAGTCTGGAAGCTTGTTTGACTTGAGCTGCGCACGTGAGAGAGCGCGCGGGCATTCTGAGCTGCTCAGCTGACGCCAGTGAGAGCGGAGAGTGTTTATAAATCAGTTATTACACAGCAATCACTCTCTCTACTCTCTCTCTCACTCTCTCTGTACTCTCTGTACTCTCTCTCACTCTCTCTGTACTCTCTCTCTCACTCTCTCTGTACTCTCTCTCTCACTCTCTCTGTACTCTCTCTCTCTCTCTCTGTACTCTCTCTCTTTCACTCACTCTCTCTGTACTCTCTGAACTCACTCTCTCACTCACTCGCTCTGTACTCTCTCTCTCACTTTCTCTGTACTCTCTCACTCTCTGTACTCTCTTACTCTCTGTACTCTCTCTCACTCTCTCTGTACTCTCTCTCTTTCACTCACTCTCTCTGTACTCTCTCTCTCACTCTCTCTGTACTCTCTCTCTCACTCTCTCTGTACTCTCTCTGTACTCTCTCTCTTTCACTTACTCTGTACTCTCTGAACTCTCACTCTCTCACTCACTCGCTCTGTACTCTCTCTCACTCTCTCTGTACTCTCTCACTCTCTACTCTCTCTCTCAGTACTCTCTCTCTTTCACTCACTCTGTACTCTCTTTCACTCACTCTCTCTGTACTCTCTGTACTCTCACTCTCTCACTTACTCGCTCTGTACACTCTCTCACTCTCTGTACTCTCTCACTCTCTGTACTCTCTCTCACTCACACACTCATTCTGTACTCTCTCTCATTCTGTACTCTCTCTGTACTGTCTCTCACTCTCTCTGTACTCTCTCTCACTCTCTCTGTACTCTCTCTCACTCTCTGTACTCTCTCACTCTGTACTCTCTCTAACTCACACACTCATTCTGTACTCTCTCTCATTCTGTACTCTCTCATTCTGTACTCTCTTGGTACTCTCTCTCACTCACTTTGTACTCACTCTCATTCTGTACTCTCTCTCACTCACTCACTCTGTACTCTCTCTCACTCACTTTATACTCTCACTCACTCTGTACTCTCCCTCTCTCACTCTCTGTGTACTCTCTCTTTCTCATTTTCTCTGTACTCTCTCTCTTTCAGTTTCTCTGTACTCTCCCTCTCTCTGTACTCTCTCTCACTCTCTCTGTACTCTCTCTCTCAGTCTGTATTCCCTCTCTCTCACTCCCTCACTCTGTACTCTCTCTCAATTACTCTCTCTGTACTCTCTCTCTCACTCATTCACTCTCTCTGTACTCCCTCTTTCTCACTCTCTGTGTACTCTCTCTGTCTCTCTCACTTTCGCTGTACTCTCTCTCACACTCTCGGTGTACTCTCTCTCTTTCAGTTTCTCTGTACTCTCTCTTTCTCACTTTCTCTGTACTCTCCCTCTCTCTGTACTCTCTCTCATTCACTCTGTACTCTCTCACTCACTCTCTCTCACTCTTTCTCTTTCACTCTGTACTCTCTTTTTTCTCTCACTCACTCTCTCTGTACTCTCTCTTTATCTCACTCTCTCTCACTCACTCACTTCCTCTGTACTCTCACTCTCACTCACTCCCTCTTTACTCTCTCTCTCAGTCACCCTGAACTCTCTCTCGCTCACTCTCTCTGTACTATAACTCTCTCGCTCACTCACTTTCTGTATTCTCTCTCGCTCACTCTCTCTCTGTACTATAACTCTCTCGCTCACTCATTTCCTGTATTCTCTCTCGCTCACTCTCTCTCTGTACTATAACTCTCTCTCGCTCACTGTTTTTTCTTTCTGCACTTTATCTCTCTCACTCACTTTCTGTTTTCCACTATATCTCTTCCTCTCTCTCTTTCTCTCCTCATGCTGAATGAATGATTTAGCGTCTCAATGTTTTGTTAGTGTTCGCTCTGATCATTAATTTACAGACACTGTCACAGAACAGAGAGAGAGAGAGAGAGAGAGAGAGAGAGGGGGAGAGAGAGAGAGAGTGGAAAACAAAGTGAGTGAGACAAAAAAGTGTGTGAGAGAGTACAAAATAAGAGAGAGTACAAAAAGAGAGAAAAAGCGAGCAGAGTGAAAGAGTAGGGAGAGAGAAAATGAAGAGAGAGAGAGTGAATGAGTAGAGAGAGAGAGAGGAGAGTGAACAAGTAGAGGGAGAGCACTTGGCAGTAGAGCGAAAGAGCAGAAAGAGTGAGAAGGGAGAGGGTAGAGAGAAAGCGTGAGAGTAGAGAGAGAGAAGAAAGACAGCACAAGAGTAGAGAAAGGAGAGATGAAAGAAGACAGTACAGAGAGAGTGAGAGAACAGAGAGGAAAGAAGAGTGAGAGATGAAAGTGCTGTAAATTCAGTCATACACAGTTCAGCTTACAGAATGTAGGGCAGGTATTCCACTGGGTGTCGATCTGACAGCACAGAGATACAACAGAGAGAGAAAGAGAGAGAGAGTGAGTGTGTGTGTGTGTGTGTGTGTGTGTGTGTGTGTGTGTGTGTCAAATAAGTTCAACATTTTCTTTTTTTATTGTCAGTCTGTTTGTGAATCTCAGACGGATTATTAATAGAAACAATATTATTACACACACACAAACACACACACACACACACACACATACACACTCCCGAAACCTCCAACACACGTGTTTACACACTCACACACACTACACGCCCACAGTTATAATGGAAATGAAATATTCATGCAGCAGAACTCAGAACCATTAGAGCAGAGAACCGCACTGCACTCGTTCAGTCAAACTGCATTTACAGCAGAGCCTGTCTAAAACAACATACCCCACACTGACTCCGCCCACCCTGCACTGCTCCCCTCCCCCGCCCTCCTCCGGCATTACACACCAAACATTCACTACTACAGCTTTACACACTACACATTCACTACTACAGCTTTACACACTCCCTCCTCCGGCTTTACACACCAAACATTCACTACTACAGCTTTACACACTACACATTCCCTACTACAGCTTTACACACCAAACATTCACTACTACAGCTTTACACACTCCCTTCTCCGGCTTTACACACCAAACATTCACTACTACAGCTTTACACACTACACATTCACTACTACAGCTTTACACACTACACATTCAATACTACAGCTTCACACACTACACATTCACTACTACAGCTTTACACACTACACATTCCCTACTACAGCTTTACACACTACACATTCACTACTACAGCTTTACACACTACACATTCACTACTACAGCTTTACACACTCCCTCCTCCGGCTTTACACACCAAACATTCACTACTACAGCTTTACACACTACACAATCCCTACTACAGCTTTACACACTACACATTCACTACTACAGCTTTACACACTACACATTCCCTAATACAGCTTTACACACCAAACATTCACTAATACAGCTTTACACACTACACATTCACTACTACAGCTTTACACACCAAACATTCACTACTACAGCTTTACACACTACACATTCACTACTACAGCTTTACACACTCCCTCCTCTGGCTTTACACATTAAACATTCCCTCCTCCGGCTTTACACACTAAACATTCACTACTACAGCTTTACACACTAAACATTCCCTACTACAGCTTTACACACTAAACATTCACCACTACAGCTTTACACACTCCCTCCTCTGGCTTTACACATTAAACATTCCCTCCTCCGGCTTTACACACTAAACATTCACTACTACAGCTTCACACACTAAACATTCACTACTACAGCTTTACACACTAAACATTCAATACTACAGCTTTACACACTAAACATTCCCTCCTCCGGCTTTACACACTAACCATTCAATACTACAGCTTTACACACTACACATTCACTACTACAGCTTTACACACTACACATTCCCTACTACAGCTTTACACACTACACATTCACTACTACAGCTTCACACACTACACATTCAATACTACAGCTTTACACACTAAACATTCCCTTCTTCAGCTTTACACACTAAACATTCAATACTACAGCTTTACACACTACACATTCAATACTACTGCTTTACACACTAAACATTCCCTCCTCCGGCTTTACACACTAAACATTCAATACTACAGCTTTACACACTACACATTCACTACTACAGCTTTACACACTACACATTCCCTACTACAGCTTTACACACTACACATTCACTACTACAGCTTCACACACTACACATTCAATACTACAGCTTTACACACTAAACATTCCCTTCTTCAGCTTTACACACTAAACATTCAATACTACAGCTTTACACACTACACATTCCCTACTACAGCTTTACACACTACACATTCACTACTACAGCTTCACACACTACACATTCAATACTACAGCTTTACACACTAAACATTCCCTTCTTCAGCTTTACACACTAAACATTCAATACTACAGCTTTACACACTACACATTCACTACTACAGCTTTACACACTACACATTCACTACTACAGCTTTACACACTACACATTCACTACTACAGCTTCACACACTACACATTCAATACTACAGCTTTACACACTAAACATTCCCTTCTTCAGCTTTACACACTACACATTCACTACTACAGCTTTACACACTACACATTCCCTTCTTCAGCTTTACACACTAAACATTCAATACTACAGCTTTACACACTACACATTCACTACTACAGCTTTACACACTACACATTCCCTACTACAGCTTTACACACTAAACATTCACTACTACAGCTTCACACACTACACATGCACTACTACAGCTTTACACACTAAACATTCCCTTCTTCAGCTTTAAATTATGAATGAACACGTTCTGTACGTCTTTGTCTTTGGAATATTTATTTGATATCACAATCATATCATCTCAACTCATCAGAAGTGAAGTCACTGCTAGGATCAGTGTAGTACAGGTAGGGTGTGGCTCTGTGGCACTGCTACGTCATGAAGTGCATTTATACATTCAGATAAAGTGCTCAAACACAAAACAACACAAATCCGCCTGGTGATCTGCTGATCTGAGACCAGTTTCTTCCTCCATTGTATAAGATGAAGAATATCCTGGGAGGGGACAGCACTCATGACCAAGACCTTCAATCTGAAACACTGAACTGTGGCAGTGCTAAAGTAGCACTTCAAAGAAAAATGATAATAATAAGGCCATGGGGGGCAACGTTAATATCACAGTTAGATTCAGTCAGCGGACCCCGCTAGCATCCATTCATCCTAAATGTTACTGAACGTCATTTCAGAGCATCTTAATCCTCAGGATTTAGCGCTAGGTGAATTTTAGCATGGCATAGGGTGAATCCTTCGCCAGCCATTCTGAGCATTTGGTGGGCAGTGGTTGTGGTAGAAACAGTTCTGTGATAAGCAAACCGTTTCATTTTAGTTCAGCTTTTGTGGTCTACATGTCCTTCGAGGGATACAACTTTTGTAGACCGCATCCATCAAAGGATGCAGTCCCTAAATTGGGACACAGCTATTGTCGACTAATTGCTGATGATGTTTTGAATGAAAGCTCAGAACATCCATAACGAAGCTCCACCAGTCTTTCCATTAAGAATTTATTGCTTGCTATCAGGGAACCGGAGATACAGTACCTAGAACCTTGCAAATTGTTATCTAACTCGTACTAGGCAGCCTGCAATGGAGGTCCCGAGAGCCAAAGAGGTTTTGAGCACCATGACTAAGCCCAAATAAGAGCAAATGACTTTACAAACATTACAGGATTATGGACTATATGCCCCCCTCATCCGACAACTCCCTTCTATTGTAGGTTTTGGAAAACCGGAGATAACAATGCTTAAAATCTGATCTTTGGACTGCTGTAGATTGGCAGAGGCATGTTAGATCAAAGCTAACCTCCACAGGTCCACAGTGCATGAGGTGCCTTTTCCCTTTCCTTGGATCTCACAGCTACACTGGAGATACGGACCCTAGAGTCTCCAGGCTCCTAACAGTCTTCTCTGAGGTGTCCTTGTTGTCAGTGTCATGATCCTGTGATCAGAGACTAGTTGATCAAGCTTAAAGCGTCATCATTGAGTGGTAACGTCAACTAGTCTTTGCAAGCCCTAATAAATGAAGTGTTTTTCTTTTAGCTTACTTGATAACTTCACTTCACTTTTCTGCCACTTTATCCTGCTAGTCAGGGTCACGGGGCGGCTGGAGCCAATCCCAGCGTCATCGGGCAAAGGCGGGGTAGATCATGGACAGTTGGCCAGTCCATCACATGGCCAACATTCACTCACGCACTCACACCTACGGGCAATTTTGTGAAGTGTGGACCACTTAAGGTGAGGCAGGAAAGGGGAACTCTGAGGAACTTGGGGCTGGAGTTCTGGGTGGCTTTGGCTGCTGGGGTTGAAACCAGGCCCCCCTTGCCGAGCAAAGAGTTTTCGTCACGGGAAGGTGAGGGCTGGTTTATATGGAGTGTGAAATGGTTGAGAGGTGGAGTTAGGGCGTGGTCCTTCTCCCAAACTTGAGTTATTTCAAAACTTCGTTTAGAGTGGCCGATCAACCTGACTGCATGTGTTTGGGAGGAAACCGGAGTACCCGGAGAAAACCCACTCAAGCACGGAGAGAACATTCACACTCCACACAGAACGACCCAGGACGGGGATCGAACCCGGATCGTCTTGCAGTGAGGCGGACAGTTCTAAAATTAGCCATGCTTGCCAAACTGCCACATTTACAGAATTAAAAACAATAGTTATTAATGTTTGTTTTTTTCCTGTAAAATCATCATAATTGGATACGGAAATGGTTTAAAATATATGGAAAAAAGTCTGGTTACAATTTCTTTCATCACAAGGTAAAAAGGTTGAGTATTACCATCTTGGAGACCCTATGGAAAATTAGTAAAAAATAATAAATAAAAGAGTAAAATCTGGGAGGCCCAAGGATCAGTACTGGTCTCAAATCACAGGCTGTAATACCAAAACTGTAGTTTAGGCAATATTGGCTAGCCACAGATCACCACGTACGACTAACCAAGTCTACCACAACCCACTTTGTTTGTTCCAGTGTGCTGGTGGACTAAACACCCAACGAACTGGGCATGCATAGTATCACATACAGTGTGAGTGCCTGTATTCAGTGCTACATTATACAGATGCTGCAACCAAGAAGTGCTCATTTACAGACTTTGTGCTAAAAGTGACTCACAAGAACAAATTATTTGCTATTTTTGATATCCAATAACATCCGTGTTTATAGGGTCCCATACAGTCCCATAAAGATAAGAGTAGGAACAGCAGCTAGGAGGCTTATGAACTATTGTATCCTGTGGGTTCAGTGAACCTCACAGTCCCACCTGACTATAAGAGTGTACGGCAGTCTAGAGTTCAAGTTAGAGCTTGTGCATCAAACTCTTTTGGAATGACTTTTGAGGTGCTGTTCTGTGACAGTGTTCCAATAAGTACCTTTTCCCAAAGGTACCTAAACACAGGGTGGATCACTGTGCCCCTTCAGCTTTGGCATGTGGTTTTGAGCAGCAGGCGGGACCACCAAACAATGAGCGGAAGACATTCCTCTTCTTCTTTTTTGTTCCTCTTCCGTATGGTGGTGGAGAGTGCTCAGAGACCGAGATAGACTTGCGCAGGGTTCCAATTCGCTGCTCCTGTTCCCGGATCTTCTTCTGGAGGTGGTTCTGGATGGCAAAGCCGAGAGATTCCATATCCACTGCTGCTCCGTACACCTCCCACGTCATGCCCTGCTCATCCCAGGCTACTTCCGGAGGTGGACCTTTCTGTAAGCCGTCAGTCTCCTTCGATTCAGAGTTCTTCAGCACTGACCCTGGAGATCCTGGTCCACTACAACTTGTTGGGCTGACTTCACTGACAGTGACCTGGGGCAGAGCCAGGCTGCCGGACAGAGAGGACTGGCTGCGCAATTCAATCTCTATTTGACACACATGTTGGCGAGGGGGTCTGTAGTCATTTGGGGACTTGTAAGGGGGTGGACCCAGAAATTTAGGCTTTGCTTCAGCAGTTGGTGATGACAAACCTGACAGCAAGTCAGAATCCGAGCTGGCATCTGGGCTAAGTCTGTTATGCAAGCTAGTGCAAGGGGTTCCAGAGTTCTTCCCATGGTTGCTGAGGTCAGGGTCCATCTGGTTGCAGGGCTGAAGAGTCAGAGCTGGACTTGTGGCTGTGGACCTGCTGGTAACCTCTACAACAGCCTGGACTTCAGCATCTGCATACCTCAATTCTGTCTGCAGGCCAGCATCGAGAGTTGGAACAGGATCAGGATCTTCCACGGTCATTGTTGAGGCATCTTTGAAGCTCTTGCAGACCTGACTTGCTGACTTCTTTTCTCTGTCCATCCTCCTCTCTCTGTCTATCTCATGTTCTCTCTCACTCTGTTTACTTTTTCTGTCTTCCTTCTCTTTCTGTTTTTCCTCCTTTTCTTGCTCTTCTCTTCTCCTTACCTCATCTCTCTTCTCCTTCATCTTTTCCCTCAGCCTCTCCTTCTCTTGCTCTTCCCTCTCCCTCTCCTCCCTCTTCCTTTTCTCGGTGACACACTCTCTCTCTTGGGTCATGACATTAGTGTCTGCCTTGCCTGCTGTCTCCTTCAACTGTGTAGCAGAGGGGGCCGATGCCACTGACGATAGATGCTTCCTGTCTTGTGAGGAGACGGGACATTTGGACACTAACTGCAGAGAGAGGTCGCTTCCTTTGGGCATCCATCCCACCTGCCTGTCCAGAAGTATGCCTTCTCTTTCTTTTGTATCTTTACTCCCCTTCTCCTCCTCGCTGTGCCCCCGAGGGCTTTGCTCCTTGCCGTGCTCTGTACCTGGTTGCAGCAGGTTCTCCACCTGCAGGCTGTTTGGTCTATCAGCAGTTGATCTCAGCTTTGGTGAGAGCGAAGGCACCCTCTCTCTGCTGCCTCCTTTCTTGCAGGTCTCAGTTTTGTCCACTGTGAGCAATGCAGCCGAGCTGGGCCGGAGTTTGGGGCTGGATGTGGCCCTGGGGATTTGAGAAAGAGACGCACGCTGAGCACTCTTCGGCAAGTCCTGACTCGTTATCGCAGCAGCCGAAGCTGTCTTTTGGAGATTCTTTGGAGAGTTTGCAGACCCACTGATCTGAGTTGCTGAGGTGGTTTTGTGGAGGTTTTTGGGAGAGCTTCTAGCATTGGCCTTCAGATCTCCTGTCCTGCTGCTGCTGGGGGACTTCAGCCTGGTTCCTGTGGTCTGGAGGGACAGACTTAAACCCTCTGTTGATGCAGGGGTCCCGACAGCAGGTTTGGGAGTGACTGGTGAGGTGGCCTTTGTTGTCTGTTTAGCTGCAGTGGCTTGGGCGAGGAGCATCTTTGATGTGGTTGGTGATGTTATCACTGGAGAAGAAGCTAAAGGGGTTAGTGGTGCTAGCGTTTTTGGCTGGATTGGGGCAGCTCTGGTTGTTCCTTTCTCTTCTGATGGTACTGAACCGTTTCCTCGTTCTGTGTGTCTTCCATGCCCTCTGCTCAGAGCTGCGTCCTCTTTGTGCTGGTTTGAGGATTTGGACTCCCAACAAGCTTTGGGCTTGTTGTAGCCTGGGGAATGTGGGTAGCCTTGACGGGACTCCATCTGATCAATTACTCTTGCTGAAACGAGCTCTATGCAGAGGAATGAAGACGGCTGGCTGACGATGGCATCAGAAGCAATGACTGGAGTCAGTAGTGTCACCACCACACGGAGACTAAGACAGAAACACAAAACAGAATAATGGTTTAGGCTTGAATGCAATCATGACATCATAATCCAAACTAACAATCCTTGTATTTCGTTGCTCTCATAAAAAAATCACAAGTCCACTGTTTTTCTGGGTCGGTTATATTTTTACATCATGTGAATATTTTATGACGAATGGCACAAAATTACTTGCAATGAAAATAATAAACAAGACGTCATCAAAAAGTTGTTTTCAAACAATTAAATGTGTGTCTAATATCAAACGAGAAGCGTAAATCAGGCTTTTGGTCTAATCTTAGCGCTGAAACAGCTCTGTTTTGTGTTGTCAATGCACAAAATCTTTCTACTCAGGTCTTCTTTGATTCTAGAGCAGCTTTTGACACCGTCCCAAGATTCCTATCAATCGTCAACACTTAATTTCTTGTGGTGTCCCACAAGAGTCAGTCTTGGGGTCTTTGCTTTTCTCTTTGTACATGTGACCTGTAGGTGATGTCATTAGGAAACATAATACCAGTTTTGTTGATGACATGAAATTATACATGTCCATGCCACCTAATAATCAAGACTCAATTGAAAAAACCATCCTGAAGAACGGGTTCTTGGAAAGCTTGTGGCTTTAGTTTTATTTACGAGAACTGAAGTAGGAATCCTGGGTGTAATCTTAGACTCTTAGAATCTTAAACAATGTGGAGAACGTTCTATTTCAGGGTGATGCAGAGAAACTGCATTTGTTACAGAGTTGATCACTGTAATGGTCGTCTAACTGGAGAGAAACAATACATTATCTACAACTCATACACAGCACAGCAGCACAGATCCAAACAAAAACAAAGCTTATATATCAAATATAATGTTAAATATAATAATAATAATGGCGGCACGATGGTGTATGTGTATATATATATATATATCACTTATTCTATCTTGGAATTTCTTTAGATTATTTTTCATTTTATATTATATTAAATTAATTATATCATAACATTTCACTGCTACCATGTATGACCATATATATATATAGATCTACAGACACTGACCCTCAACTGATCCTCAGTTATTTTGCTTTTAAACTGTGGAACTCATTTCACCTTTTACTGGACAGTCAAGCTAATTGCTCACTTCTAATAAAATCTTCATCTGAAAACCTCTTCCTGTAGTGCTTAATTCTATCTATATGTCTCTCACATTTGGTGACAGTGGGAAGCAGAGGTATAAAATATTTAGGGCAGCACTTTCTCTCTCCCAGTCCTGGAAACGTCATGTATCTGTATCTGTAGCTTTAGCTGCTCCAGTAGACGCTCTCAGCTCCTGAAAGCTTGATAATGATTTCAGTGGGTAAAGCTTCACTATCTCATCATTCATTAACACAGAACTCTTAAATATTCAGAATAATCGAACGACTAAGACGTAAAGAAAGTGTTTCAAAGTAGTTTAAAGTGAAACACTGAGTTCTGGAGAAACATACCGTGTGCTAATGATAGGAACCAGACATCTGGGGAGTGTATTACCTCTAAAAGCTCCTGCACTGAGCCTGAGATGATTTCAATGATGAAGCTTTTCATGTAAAAATATATTGGTTTAATCAACTCATGGTGGAGGGGCATGTGTAAAGCGTTGTGTTTCAAAATAGACCACCAAAGGAAACTCAGAAGATGTGTGTAGGTCTAATGGTGGTTATTGTATATGTGTTTTGTAGACATGGTGACCCCTGGTTCCCATCACCACCACTGTACACAACATCTGAACCATCTCACCCCAAACCCCACTCTAAATCTCTCTAAATCTGAATTGCGCAATTTTGAAAATTTGGTGGAATTCCCTTTTCCGCTATCCAACGTAAACTTCTCCTGTGTGGTTTCCAGGCTGGGATAATAAATACATTCACTTGAACCTGCAGGAGGAAAAGACAAGCGCGTGCATTATCAGGTCTCGTGCATGTCAGATGTGTCCGGAGTCTGGAGCTCGCGCAGACGTACCTGAGCAGCTGGGTCTGCAGCCTGTGATGCTCGGACGGATCTCATGCCTGCAGCTCGTCAGCGCGTCTCGATCTCCGCACGACTGGCACGAGGAGGATGGGATGAAGCGCGTTCGCGTGAGAAAAAGGGAAATGCGTCACGTGACTCGGCTCGTCGTGCGCCAAGGGGGTTTTAGTTGTTTCCGTCGAGCCAGATGATGCGCAGCGCGAGAGACGCTTCCAACATATAGATTACACAAACATACATACATACGTACATACATACATACATACATACATACATACATACATACATACACACACACATACATACACACATACATACACACATGCACACATACATACACACATACATACACATACATACATACATACACACACATACATACATACATACACACATACATACACACATACATACACACATACATACATACATACATACACACATACATACATACACACATACATACACACATGCATACATACACACATACATACACACATGCATACACACATACATACACACATACATACATACACACATACATACATACATACACACATACATACATACACACATACATACACACATGCATACACACATACATACACACATACATACATACACACATACATACATACATACACACATACATACATACACACATGCATACACACATACATACACACATAAATACATACACACATACATACATACATACACACATACATACATACATACATAAATACATACACACATACATACATACATACACACATACATACACACATACATAAATACATACACACATACATACATACACACATACATACATACACACATACATACATACACACATACATACATACATACACACATAAATACATACACACATACATACATACATACACACATACATACACACATACATAAATACATACACACATAAATACATACACACATACATACATACACACATACATACATACACACATACATACATACATACACACATAAATACATACACACATACATACATACATACATACATACATACACACATACATGCACACATACATACATACTCACATACACACATACACACACACATACATACACACATACATACATACAATAACACCAGATCTGATTAGAACAGATGTAAATAATCATAAATACAATACAAAGTAACATGAATATGTTATTGTAAAGAAGTAGATCAGATCTTGAGCTCCAGTTTGAAGAACAAAGTGTAGTTCCAGATTTCTCCTGGACGCCCCAGACATTGTATGAATATATTCAGTTCCTTCAGCAGCAAATCTTGATTTAGCTTAATGAAGTACTGAGCAGTCAAAGCAGGTATTAGATGAGAACTGATAATAATACTGGGTTGTTTAGGAGACGCTTGGAAAGGGTTAAATAAACATACTGACGTATGTAAAAGCTCTACTTACTCTATTAATACTGATTTAATATTTAATAATAAAGTGTTTACTGAGTAAATAAAAGCTTCCTTTCTGGACAAAATAGATCATAAATATAATAATGTTATTAAGTGACTCAAACCTTTGCACAGCACTGTATGTATGCTCTACTTACTATATAGGAGCACTGCAGTTCAACATTTATACACTGTAGTCCAGCAGCACTGCTGTGTCTGATCCACTCGCACCAGCACATCAACACATTCTAACACTCTACACCCATGTCAGTGTCACTGCAGTGCTGAGAATGATTCACTTCCCTAATAGTAGATGATCTGGGGTGGTCCTGTGGGGTAGAATCAGATGAACTACAGTCTGTAAGTGTAGAACTTTAAAGTGGTCAGTGGAGCTGATAAACTGGACAATGTGTGCACTTACAGGGGAATTCCACCAGTTTTTTAAAATTGTTAAAATGATTATAAACAATGGCTCAGCATATTTATGACGATTTCATGTAGTAACGTTCTATAAGTGGTCTGTTGGAGGTGGACGTCCGGTTCCATTCACCACCACTGTGAACAGACAAGGAGAGTCTGTGTGCATAGTGATGATTTAATTCAGAGAAATTTAAAAATGTTGGTGAAAGTCTCCTTTAACTTCCTGCTGGTGTAAATTTGGCACACATTGCTGGGAAACTCTAAAATGTGTTATATCTGTAGCGGTGATGTGGCACTGAGGAGGAATTGGTTTGGCCTCTCCTGCAAACTCTGGACATTTTACAGTACAGTCATGCAGTCTAGATCTAGTAGGTTGCTAGAGTCTACAGCCCATGTTGCCTGGCAACCAGTCATTACCATGACCAGCATCTGTAAGTTTGTTCACAGTACTAGTCCTACCATGTAAGTTGCCTGGCAACCAGTCATTACCATCACCAGCATCTGTAAGTTTGTTCATAGTCCTAGTCCTACCATGTAAGTTGCCTGGCAACCAGTCATTACCATCACCAGCATCTGTTTGTTTGTTCATAGTCCCAGTCCCACCATGTATGTTGCCTGGCAACCAGTCATTACCATCACCAGCATCTGTAAGTTTGTTCATAGTCCAAGTCCTATCATGCATGTTGCCTGGCAACCAGTCATCACCATTACCAGCATCTGTGAGTTTGTTCATAGGCACAGTCCTATCATCTATGTTGCCTTGCAACCAATCATTACCATCACCAGCATCTCTAAGTTTATTGACAGGCCTGGCCATACCACCACTGTTGCCTGGCAACCTGTCATTACTATCACCAGCATCTGTAAATTTGTTCACAGATCCAGTCATTCCATCTATGTTGCCTGGCAACCAGTCATTACCATCACCAGCATTGGTACGTTTGTTCACAGGTCTGATCATGCCATCTATGTTGCCTGGCAACCAGTCATTACCATTACCAGCATCTGTAGGTTTGTTCATAGTCCCAGTCCTACCATTTTTTGTTGCCTGGCATCCAGTCATTACTATCACCTGCATCTGTAAGTTTGTTCATGGGCCCAGTCCTACCATTTATGTTGCTTGGCATCCAGTTATTAACATCACCAGCATCTCTAAGTTTGTTGACAGGCCTGGCCATACCACCCATGTTGCCTGGCAACCAGTCATTACCATCACCAGCACCTGAGCAGTGAGGAGAGGCTGAGAAGAGGAGCCCCAGCTGGAGGAAGAAAAAGCAACCTGATTAAAACATGTTCATCACTTATACACTTATACGTCAGCACCGTCACCACCAAACATCAGTAATCTGATATAGTGATGATGTAGATTTGAGTTTGAATCTAGTGCAGATCAATGAAGCACTTTTTAGAGTGTTTTTTAACAATAAATTATCGACTCACTAATTTTCAAAAATACAGTTGTGTGCAATATGTAGGCGCACCTGGTTCCAATAGAGAGTTACTGTTTAATATTAAACAAGACCTGTGACAAAAGTTTTGGCACGTTTTATATCACCTGTAAGATTTTACAGTCTAGGTTGTCTATAGTCTACAGCCCATGTTGCCTGGCAACCAGTCATTACCAACACAAGCTTTGGTAAGTATGTTCACAGATCCAGTCATGCCATCTATGTTGCTAGGCAACACAGATGGTAGGACTGGGTCTATATGTACAAACTTACAAATTCTGGTGGTGTTAATGACTGGTAGCCTGGCAACAAAGATGGAGGACTGGGTCTATGAACAAACTTACAAATTCTGGTGGTGGTAATGACTGGTTGCCTGGCAACACAGTTGGTAGGACTGGGTCTATGCGTACAAACTTACAAATTCTGGTGGTGGTAATGACTGGTTGCCTGGCAACATAGATGGTAGGACTGGGCCTATGTACAAACTTACAAATGCTAGTGGTGGTAATGATTGGTTACCTGGCAACAAAGATAGAGGACTGGGCCTATGAACAAACCTACAAATGCTGGTGGTGGTAATGACTGGTTGCCTGGCAACACAGATGGTAGGACTGGGCCTATGAAAAAACTTACAAATTCTGGTGGTGGTAATGACTGGTTGCCTGGCAACACAGATGGTAGGACTGGGTCTATGTGTACAAACTTACAAATTCTGGTGGTGCTAATGACTGGTTGCCTGGCAACATAGATGGTAGGACTGGGCCTATGTACAAACTTACAAATGCTGATTGTGGTAATGGCTGGTTGCCTGGCAACACAGATGGTAGGACTGGGTCTATGTGTACAAACTTACAAATGCTGGTGGTGGCAATGACTGGTTGCCTGGCAACACAGATGGTAGGACTGGGTCTATGTGTACAAACTTACAAATTCTGGTGGTGGTAATGACTGGTTGCCTGGCAACATAGATGGTAGGACTGGGTCTATGTACAAACTTACAAATGCTGGTGGTGGTAATGACTGGTTGCCGGGCAACACAGATGGTAGGACTGGGTCTATGTGTACAAACTTACAAATTCTGGTGGTGGTAATGATTGGTTGTCTGGCAACACAGATGGTAGGACTGGGCCTATGAACAAACTTACAAATGCTGGTGGTGGTAATGACTGGTTGCCTGGCAACATAGATGGTAGGACTGGGCCTATGTACAAACTTACAAATGCTGGTGGTGGTAATGACTGGTTGCCTGGCAACACAGATGGTAGGACTGGGTCTATGTGTACAAACTTACAAATTCTGGTGGTGGTAATGATTGGTTGTCTGGCAACACAGATGGTAGGACTGGGCCTATGAACAAACTTACAAATGCTGGTGTTGGTAATGACTGGTTGCCAGGCACCAGCATCTGTAAGTCCCAAGTATAGACAAACTCAATGTGCTTAACCTAATACCACACAAACAGTTGTCTGTATTGGACACATCCATTAAACATTCACAGAGCTGGTGGTAAAAGTAAGTGAACCCTTATGCTAATGACTTCAACAAAAACTAATTAGAGTCAGGAGTTAGCAAACCTGGAGTATTTTATAATTCTATTATATTATATTATAATAGTATACTTGTTTGTGTGAAATTAGGTTAAGCACATTGAGTTTGTCTATACTTGGGACTCAGATGTAGATCAGATCACACTTTATGACCAATGAATGCAGAAAACCAGGTCATTTCAAAGGGGTCACATACTTTTTCACATACTGTATGTATAAAACTGTAAAACCAATTTGAATCAGTTCAGTCCATCAATTGCAGTACTTTTTCCAGAATGCATTAAATTTCTAGAAATTGTCCTAAAATAACACACACACACACACACACACACACACACACACACACACACACACACACACACACACACACACACACACACTTGTCTCAGCCACACACTCACAGCACAGAAACACCTGACTCTGTGAGTCCTCTGAGAGAAGCTCTCCTCCAATCAGACGCTGAGTCTGCTCCACCTGTCAGCCGCACCTGTACACCCTCCACACGAGAGCCTCTCTGACCAGCGTGTGTGTCGCGGGCGACTTTAGTCTCAAACACACTCGCTCTGTGTCTGATGGCCACCGGTTCAGAACGCTGCACGTCCCCGCTCAGCTCCGACACTCAGCTCCGCTCTGACGCCGCTCGCACCGACAGCAGCATGTGGGAGGAGAACTTCGACACTGAGAAGTAAGACAGTCCGACCGTGTAGACGTCTCTGTGTGTATCTGTGTGTCTGTCTGTCTGTCTGTCTTTCACTGCGTCCATCCTAGAAAATCACTCCGTCTTTTCCACAAGAATAAAATATATTTCATCAGTTACTGCCTGTAGAAACACAGGAGCAGCGCTGATGCAGTATATTTCATTCACCTGTCAATCAAGTTGATGTGATCCATGTTATCCATCTATTCGTTTCTCTACTGGTCAATTTGTCTATCTGTCTGTCTCGGCCTGTGGTCTGTCATCCATGTTGTCTAACAACTTATTAATTTATTAACTAATGATGGTGACTAACACTAACAAACAGGGTTACCACATCCTATGAAAATAAGTTTTAAAGCCAAATAACTCAAGACGCAAATCTTAGAAAAGTGTAAAGTTTGGGCATTAGAAAGTGAACACAACCTTGGGAGGCTTAACATTTGGCCACTCTAAAAGTTAAAAAAATGTAAAGTGGAGCTGTTATAAACAAGATCTGGAAAATGCTCATCAAAGTCTGAGAAATAATCAATTCGGGCCAGTAAAAATGTAGAAATTATAAAAAAATTTTAAGTTGGGCCAGTAAAGTATGCAGGTCTTAATATACGTGTAAAGTTCAGCCAGTAAAATATGTAAAACTTAGAAAAATGTAAAGTTGGACTAGTAAAATATGTAAGTCTTAGTAAAAGTGTAAAGTTGGGCCAGTAAATTATGTAAGTCTTAGAAAAATGTAAAGTTGGGCCAGTAAAATATGCAAGTCTTTGAAAAATGTCAAATTGGGCCAGTAAAATATTTAAGTCTTAGAAAAGAGTAAAGTTGGGTTATGAAAACATGTAAGTCTTAGAAAAGTGTAAAGTTGGGTTATGAAAACATGTAGGTCTTAGAAAAGTGTAAAGTTGGGTTATGAAAACATGTAAGTCTTAGAAAAGTGTAAAGTTGGGTTATGAAAACATGTAAGTCTTAGAAAAGTGTAAAGTTGGGTTATGAAAACATGTAAGTCTTAGAAAAGTGTAAAGTTGGGTTATGAAAACATGTAGGTCTTAGAAAAGAGTAAAACTGACATAACACACGTAAATCCTGAAAAAGTGTAAAGTTGGGCTTTAGAGATGAAGGAGAAACGTGGAGCGTCTGGAGGACCAGAACAGGAAACCCTGCTTTAGCAGAGCTTGTGATTAAACGGAGTGGATGGCTTGGTGATGAGTACGTGTGTCGGTCATTACAGGTTGTTCTTGTATGTTAAGTGTGTTGTCTGTCGTCTCTCTCTCAGTCATGGAGTGGGCAGAAAGAGGGATTACTCCCCCGTGTCATGGAGCGAATACTTTGAGATGATGGACGACGTGGTGGTGGGATCGGCAGAAAGCAAGGACATATCCTTCACTCACCTGAGGCGCAGTGGTAGTGTATGACACTGGGCTGTACAGGTGTCACAGGAAACGCTAATGAATGCTTTAACTGTGTCTGTGTGCAGTAGAGTAGTTCTCAGAGGAGTAGGTCACAGTCAGGAGAGCTCACTGATGCAGATATATCAGATACGTATCTGTCAATCAGTCCACATCACAGGGCTGCCAACTCTGAGGACCTGGTAGGAGGGAGATTTGGAGTGACAGAGTTAAGACTTCTGTGTTCTTATTCAGTATTTATTCAGTACTAGAACCCATGTTTTAGAAGGACAGTAGCTTTTAGCCGGTCTTCATAGGCTGGAGTTCCAACTTCCACTATAAACTTCCTAGTCGGACGTCAGAAACTTCCAAGTATGAACTTCAGCATTTTAACACATAGTAGATTAATTTGGTGTCTGATCTCATAACGTTACCTCATCATTGCCTCGTCTGCGGCTTCCAGGCAGCCAAGAAACTTCCAACAACCAAGTGAGTCTCGTCACTCATACATGCTATCATCCAATCAGCAACTTTTAACTATATGTTGGGATAATCTGATCCAGAAATAAGTTTATGTACCTGGATAGGACTGCAGAAGAAGTCTGGTGAGAGATAGGACTGAATAGCAGGAGAAGTTTGGTAGAAGATCAGACTGAAAGCAACAGAAATTTAGTGGGAGGTCAGACTGAATAGCAGGAGAAGTTTGGTAGAAGATCAGACTGAAAGCAACAGAAATTTGGTGGGAGGTCAGACTGAATAGCAGGAGAAGTTTGGTAAGAGATAGGACTGAATAGCAGAAGAAGCTTGGTGGAAGATCAGACTGAAAGCAACAGAAATTTAGTGGGAGGTCAGACTGAATAGCAGGAGAAGTTTGGTAGAAGATCAGACTGAAAGCAACAGAAATTTGGTGGGAGGTCAGACTGAATAGCTGGAGAAGTTTGGTGGAAGATCAGACTGAATAGCTGGAGAGATTTGGTGGAAGGTCAGACCGAATAGCTGGAGAAGTTTGGTGGAAGGTCAGACCGAATAGCTGGAGAAGTTAGGTGCGAGATCAGACTGAATCATAGAAGAAGTTTAGAGGAAGATTGGACAAAATTTTGGGAGAAGTTATATCAGACAGAATAGTGGGAGAGGTTTGGTGGGAGATCAGACTGAAATGGAGGTGACGTTTGAAGGAAGATCGGACTGAATTGCGGTAGAGGTTTCAAGGGAGGTCCGACTGAATAGCGGGAGACGTTTGGTGGGAGATCGGACTGAATTTTGGGAATTGGCAGCCCTGATGTTATAACTGTAGTCTTATAGAATTCTATCGTTTCTGTTATACGTACTTGGACAGCATGACTGAACAGAATAGAAAGTTTTAAAGAAAAGAAACCAGAAACTGTTGGCTGGCAACAGTAGCACATGTGCTAGCTAGCGCACCAGCTAATTTAAGCTAATCTAGCATCAGTAAACTGATAAGCTCTGAGGTTTCAGCCTGAACTAGCTAGCTTACATTAGCTACTTTACAAGCTAACTACTGTTCCCAGGTCAGCCACTTTCAGGACAGAGTTCACTGCTTGTAGAGCTCCAGGTCTGTAGCAGGCGAGATGAACCTGACAGGTCTTTAGTGCTGGGTTTACGTGTGTACGGTTCAGCACCTGCAGCTAATACTGAACTATAGTCCTGTACTGAAGACTCTGCTGGCTGTACCCGTCCTCAGTCTGTGTCTGTGTTGAGAAGACAGTGTGATTCCTTGACGTGCAGACGTGTTCCGTGTGTATAAGAGTGGGCAGGACGGGCCGCTGCTGGTGCTGCTGCACGGAGGAGGACATTCAGCGCTATCCTGGGCTGTTTTCACTGTACGCTGTCCACACAGTTCAATTCACCAGAGAGTATTTACCCAACACTGCTTTAGGCTAAAACCAGGCCTAGATTATCTCACTACTGTGTACAGATTGGACATTAAATGCTCAGTTTTAGAGAGTCACAGCGGTGGTGATGGGAACCAGACGTCTAAGGACTTTGATGCCTATAAAAGCTCAATCACAGAAAGTTATTACATTAAATATATGTGAATATCGTTGCTGTTGGAAGTGTTACGTGATATCTGAGACCCTGGTTTATGGTAGTTCTGGGAAGGTTTGGCCTAAAAACACTTAAATAATATTAATAAATACAATACTGGGCATGCGGTACCTACGGGGTGTTAGCATGCAAAGTAGCCCCCCAAATAAAACCCACTGTTGTCACTTCTTTTCTTAACAGTTCTGAGTATAAGCTTTATTCTTGAGGATACCGCAGTACAGATGTTATTGGTGGAGCCCGTCTCCATGTTCCATCCAGCCCATGTGATCCGTCTGGCCAAGTCGTTATCTCCTGGGTTTGGGGCAGCTTTCTTGGGGGTTCCTGCCATAAATGATGGGATTCACTGAACCATAAACTTCTCGGAACCTCTGTAGCATTTAGTGTGCCCATCTGTATCAACAAGCTTTAAAGAAAACCCCAGCTGGTAACATGTAGAAGCCTTAATATGGTGTTATGGCTCTAAATTATTAAGACACAAATCACTAAAAGTATCAGATTTATTAGATTTTCTGTAAAATCCGCTGCACATGGGTCTCCATTGTTGTATCTACTGACGTGATCAGCGAGTAGTGACGTCAAATGGTTGCAGTAACCGGCCGTCGCGCTTGAGCACAGCTAGCTAAACATGCTACTGTTCAGTCTTTACAGTTTGAGCTAGAACTCAACATTTCTGACATCAGCGGTGACATCACACACCACGTTAGTGTAAATGGTGAACAGAGAGGGTGGAGGAGAGAGTGACACAGTGCTGGAGTTGTTGTGAAGCTGTGTGTCGGTGTTGACGGAGAAGGAGAGTGTCTGTTAAAGGAGCTCCGCTTTCTAGCAGGAAACATTCACACTCAGTAAACAGCTAGATACACTGAACGGGAGTGTCTCTGAGCTTCACACTCCTTTATTAGTGAACTAGTATGTTCACTACTAAGACTGTACTTTCACCTTCAGGATCCACAAACGAGGAGAAGCAGCTGACGCTAACGCTAAACGTTCTCAGGAGAGAATCCAGCGCATGTTCACGTTCACGGTTCTTCTCGCGGTTCTCCATAATCTGGAGCTTCTGGACTTCCTGTGTGGGGAAACTGTGGCACTGCATTGTGTTTTAGTCTATGCTTAAAACCAACAGCCTCCGTCAAGTCTCTCACCAGTGGTGGTCTACTGAACCACTCAAACTCATCCAGACTGAAGTGAGGAGAGCAGAGCGGGGGTCTTTGGGTAGCTGTGTTGGTCCACACGCTGCTTCACTAACTATTCTCCTTGTTTATGTTTGTGAAGCTGTTTAGACTAATATCAGTCTTCACACTGCCTTTCACTGAAACAACATCAACAACACAATGTACATGGTTTTCTTTAAGCTAGGTTAGTAACTAACATTCACTCCTTCACACCACAGTCAGGTTTAGCACTGACACCATTTGACACCATCTACCCAGCAGGCATTGCGCGTCAGTAATAATGGCTGCGTCTGTATGTTAAATATATAGAATAAAAGCTTAATTTATAAATAAATCTGACTTTTTGTTATTTTTTACAATGTGTCTTAATAATATAGAGTCATTACACCATATTAAGTCTTATTAAATGTTACCAGCCGGGGTTCCCTTTAACAGACGCCATAGTATGTAAGAAATATTCACTCAGAGCACACCGGTAGACTCACTGGCGGTTGTTAATAGTGAATTAAATGTCTATTTTTGAGACCCCTGGTTCCCATTACGCCCACTGTAGAGAATCATTCCACACCAAACCCCTTGGAATGACTTTGTTTACATCTCAACCACTGAATTCTACTGCAAATGGAAAAAAAAACCAACAAAATTAATTACAGCTTGTGTAGTTTATGGAAGTTTTTGCACGTTTTACAGGCGGCTATGACGAGTCGGGTCACCTGCAGAGTTCTAGCGATGGATCTACGAGGCCACGGTAAGTTCAAAGCTCATTAATATCAATAATGCAACTCTTTATTTGGACATCAGATATAAACCAGATTTAAAATAAAGTCTCATTTTGTACTGCTACAGGGATTTTTCTTATTGGCTGTTATAGTTTCCATTAGAAATATTAACCAGAGTTCAATAAACAGAACAAATATGATGCGGTTTAGAAAAAGAACGTACTGAAAGACGTTGCTCATCCCAAACAGGGGCTACTCAGGTGCGCCATGCTGATGACCTGTCCACCCAGACCATGTCCAGGTAACATACACACTCGTACTTCCTGTCAATTCTTAAACAATCAAGAACAAATGACTCGAAATACCCGGAAATGAAATGTTATTACTTATGATGTGACAGGTTTAAATCACAACTGCTTGAGAAACAATCAGTTCATTGATCCCAACTGGGTAACCAATCACTGCCTGTTCTCCAGAGATGTAGCCAATGTGGTGCGAGCCACGTATGGCGAGGTCCCGCCCCCTATCATCCTGGTTGGTCACAGTATGGGCGGAGCCATCGCTGTCCATGCGGCCAGTGGAAGCTTACTGCCGTCGGTGGTGGGCCTGGTGGTTATAGATGTAGTGGAAGGTGAGTAATAACAATGTAATAACAGTTTGAAGAGCTGTAATATATAACAGTCAGATTATATAATCAGATTATATAATCTGGCAATGTGTGATGACGTAGACATGCAGTTCGATGCTAATTGGTGGGGCAGTTGACTGTTTATGTGCAGCCAGAGTCTTCATCTAATGCAGATGCATCAGATTGGGTTCCTTCTGGGCCAAAGCTCTGTAGATACTAGCTTCTCCATTGCTTTTATCCAATTTATCTACATTTCGTAACCATGTAATAAGGGAGCTTTTAGGGCTGGACGTCTGGTTCCATTCACCACCACTGTGACCAGTTCTGACTCTAGAGTGGAGCATCTCAGGCTAAACCACTCGTAATGACTTATTAACCACTTAGTGATGCTGAACGTGTGTGGAATTGATGGAAGCTGGTTGAGATGCTACACATGGTTGCATTGTGTGTGCGGTCTCTGTAGGGAGCGCCATGGACGTGCTACACAGCATGCAGAACTTCCTGAAAGGACGACCCAGATCCTTCAAGTCTATCGACCACGCCATCGAATGGAGGTGATCATTACAGTCTCACGGCTGCACAGAGGATGGTTTCTAATAATAGAACTTCAAAAGTCGTCCACTGTCCCCTGAATCATCTAGAACTTTCAGAAGAAGTAGTGGTCCCAGGTTGTTTTCAGCATTTACAATATTAGGATCTGTTTTTGATTCATGCATCAAGCTAACCTGTATGGCCAAAAGTATGGAAACATCTACCTGCTCTTAGGCCTGTATGAGCGTGTGAAGTTCGTCCCCCACAAGATTTTGGAGCGTGTCAGAGGGAATTTGTGCCCTGACTCACAATCAGGGTTCTTTCCAAATAGGTTCAGTGGGGTTGAGGTCAAGGCTCTGTGTCGTGTGACTGTGTAGGTCATAATAACATCATAGATAAATGAAACGATAGAAGCCCCCTGCAGTTACTGTAGTGTATTACAGTTTATCAGAACAACTGTGTAGATCATATAAACATTATAAACACTTTTTAAATGAAACCATAGAAGTCATATCGCCCCCTACAGGTCCTGTAGTGTATTATGGTCTGTCAGAATGGCTGTGTGGATCATATCACAGTCACTGTCTCTAAACTCACTGTCCTCTGTCCTGTCTGCTCTTTGCACAGTGTTAAAAGTGGGCAGATCAGAAATCTGGAATCAGCCAAAGTGTCCATGGTGGGCCAAGTGAGGAGGTACTGTAATCTAACAGGGGGTCTGGGCTTCAGGTGAACCATTTGGAGCAAAATCAAATGTGTATCGTCTTCCTCCAATCTATCTCTCTCTCTCTCTCTCTGTTCTGTGTCTGTCTCTCTGTGTGTCTCTCTCATTCTCTCTCTCTCTCTCTCTCTCTCTCTCTATTCTGTTTCTGTCTCTCTCTCTCTCTATTCTCTCTCTATTCTGTCTCTCTCTTTCTCTATTCTCTTTCTCTATTTTCTCTCTCTGTCTCTCTATTCTCTTTCTCTCTCTATTTTCTCTCTATTCTGTCTCTGTCTCTCTCTCTATGCTCTCTCTATTCTGTCTCTCTCTTTCTCTATTGTCTTTCTCTATTTTCTCTCTCTCTGTCTCTCTATTCTCTTTCTCTCTCTATTTTCTCTCTATTCTGTCTCTGTGTCTCTCTCTCTCTATTCTCTTTCTCTATTCTGTCTCTGTCTCTCTGTGTGTCTCTCTCTATTCTCTCTCTCTCTATTCTCTTTCTCTATTCTGTCTCTGTCTCTCTGTGTCTCTCTCTATTCTCTCTCTCTCTATTCTCTCTCTCTTTCTCTCTCTTCCTCTTTCTCTCTATTCTGTCTCTCTCTCTATTCTCTTTCTCTCTCTCTATTTTCTCTCTCTTTCTCTCTCTCTATTTTCTCTCTCTTTCTCTATTCTCTCTCTTTCTATATTCTCTCTCTGTCTCTCTATTCTCTCCCTCTCTCTCTGTCTCTCTATTCTTTTTCTCTCTTTCTATTCTCTCTCTCTCTCTCTCTCTCTCTCTCTCTCTCTCTCTCTCTCTCTCAGGTGTGAGGTAGAGGATGGGGACTGTGCAGAGCAGGTCAGTCCTGTAACAGAAAGTGTGGCTGAAGGACATGAAGAGTTCTACGACCTGAACTACGTCACTGATAAAGCCGAGAGCACTGCGTCAGAGGTGAACACAGACACACTCAAACTGCATACCTATACTATTTTACTAAAAAGTAATCAATAAAACTTAATTTATCGTTCAGCTCCCCCTCTAACTGTGTGTCTGTTCCTGCAGCCGTCCAGTGTGTACAGCTGGAGGATCGACCTGTCTAAAGCAGAGAAGTACTGGGACGGCTGGTTCAGAGGCATCTCCAACCTGTTCCTGGGCTGCAACGTCCCCAAACTGCTGCTGCTGGCAGGTCAGATAGATCAGCGCCGAACCACAAGCATAACAACCACCACAGCGTTACAATACTAGGACTGTGTAATCGCAAGAACCTGCCGATAGCTATCCTGATACAGGGGTTACGATTCAGTATATTGTGATTCTGTAAGTTAATTTTAGGAAAACTATCATAGTATCAAAACACAACACTATATGTATAGGTTTGCTAAGGCTAAAGTTAGCATTGCACCCTTATGCTGCTTGTTTGTGTTGTAGTGGTAGAGTCTAATATTGAAAAACACTGCCATCTAGTGGTTAGCAGTTAAAAGGTAACACTGAATCAACCAACTTCTGCCACAAATCTTTGACTGTGAACTGTTGATTAAAAATCAGTATTGTGTGGCTTAGAATCGATAAAGTATCACAAAAAAAATATCACGATATTTTATACTCTGTGATATTTTCTTACACCCCTACACAATACAGTAATAACTGTATTATAATAGCTAATAATACAAAGCGAGCAGTCCTGCCACTTTCATATAGACTAATAACACAGTTCTGTACCATGTATTCATCTGTCAGTGCCAGAAAAACACAGATATGTTTTGATAGAGGCCTCAAAAACTAAACGTCTGGTGGTGGGACTGTGGGATAGATAGAGTCCAGGCGAGTGGAGAGAAAACTGGACTAAGATGTGAACTCTAGTGCAGTCGGTTTAAGCTAATATATATATATATATATATATATATATATATATATATATATATATATATATATATATATATATATATATATATATATATATATATATATATATTAAGATAAAGAAGATGAAGAGAGTGTTAGGAGTCTTATTGGTCCCAGTTAAGTATCTGTAATAACACTGTAACTACTACTGTTGTAGCCACTGTTACAGGTGAGTACAGTAATACAGCGTTTGTTATTACACCTGTACTATTACATGTAATTTTAGGGTATCTTGGTAATTGTAACAGCATATTATTCCCTGTAATTACATGTAATTAGACTGGAACAGGAGATTTATCAGAAGTGAGTTTTGTCCAGCAATATAAGGACCTGTGTAACAACTTACATTAAAACAGCACTTATACTGTAAATCACAGCTTTTCTAACACTGAGCTGAGATTTGTTGGTGTTGTGAAACTGTAACCTATTTCAGTTATAATCCATTATGTAATGTGAGGGGACTGACAGCCCCACCGCCAACAGCAGATGCCAACTTTCCAACATGTCATGTAAGAAAGTAAAGTTGTTATAATATATTCCTCCCAAAACTGCAGGTCCAGTCTAATTATAACACTTATGTAATAACACAAGAGAGAATATGCTGTTATAACCATAAAGATACATGTGTAATTACATACGCTGTGCTGCTGTAATCCATCTGTAACAGTGGCTACATCACTACCAGTTACATTGCTGTTGCATGTGTTGCTCATGTGTAACTATACAGTTACATTGGGACCGTCTTATCTGAGGATGCTTATTGGTACAGTGTAAGGTGGTTCATCAGGTGGGCAACTGAACCCCAGTCTACAGCATATATCTACCTATATATCTACACTATATCTACCACCTTCACTGCCCATCACTGGTAAGGAAAGCTGACCACTCGTGTACCATCACTCGCTTATGAGAGTCACTGCAGTGGTGAGAGAGATCCACCACCCAAATAAAGTCTGGACAGCGGCAGCCCTGTGGTCAGAAGTGACCAGCGATGGAGGGGTGAGGCAGGGGGGCTGATGAGCTGTGCAGCTGCAGATGAGCTACAGTCTGTAACTGTAAACCTGCACAGACGCGTACAGTCATCTGCAGCTGGTTAAACAACCCCAGTTCAAGTATACCCTCGCTGTCCAAAAAAAAGTAGCTCCAAAATAGCAACTTTACAGGAGAGACCACTTTCAATGTAAGTCAATGGAACCAGAGTTATTTCCAAGCTATTTTGAAGCATTTCTATTGGTCCATTCATTATGAACTCTTCACAAAATGTGAAGAGCAGCTGTCGTGTTCAAATGATGTAGAAAAATAAAAATCAACCAAAAATAAGATTACAAGTTTTGTTAGTGGGACAGCGACGATGAGGAGTTATACAATAGCTGAAGTGTTATTAGTGGAAGTAAACAAGTTGAAACCCCTCCTGCTTCCAGTCTAACGCCCCAAATATTCACATCCGCCCCTTTCTGTTCTCACAATCTCCACCACTGCCCACCACAATCACAGAGGGAGGAGCAGGGTCCTGCCTTCCAGCTACAGGCTGGTAGAAGCTGTCTGGAACTCCAGCCCAAGTAAATAAATAAAGATAAAACACGCCATACGTGGACCTAAATAGCAAAACAAATATTAATATTATACAATTAAATTTCAGTATTTCAGCATACATCAACTCAAATTTACAAATTTTAGATCATATTTATATGTAATTGGGGAATTTAACATATCAACAAAACTACCAATCATAAATGGTGCCATAACCTATTAAAACATGTAATATATAGAAAATAAACTGTAATTGTGTATTAAAATGTACAGGTTTGTTTATTTATTTACATGTAGGACATCAACAACAACCAGAGCCGCACAAACTTTTGCATACAACTATATATAGTAGGTGTTTCTGATAAAACGGCCATGGTAGGTTGACGTAAATAACTGTCTGTTTGATGTAACGCCACTGATAGGTGTTTAATATGAGCTGTTCTGTGTGCAGGTATTGACCGGCTGGACAGAGATTTAACCATCGGCCAAATGCAAGGTCAGTCAATCCGGCACTGTAGCTAATCACACTGTCTGGTAAATCTGTGATCTCTGTAAATCAGGCCCGTCATTAGAATCCATGAGAAAGCTGACCTTCTGCAGTGTCCAGCAGGCCGTGTGTGTGTGGAGAGCTCTTACTGTATAAATAGGGTCAGCTGAGAAGACACCTGCTGCTGTCAGTCAAGAGCCCTCGTAGCTAACAATAACCTACACACACACACACACACACACACACACACACACACACACACACACACACATACTGTCAGGTATTGCAACAGCATTGCCCCTGCTGACCAGTCCAGAAGCCAGGACTTCAAGTAACTGTACATTTAGGGTTCAAGGTTTTGAACAGACACCTTCTAAGAAAAGTACCACATAAATGATGATGATTTAGTATTTAGTAATACAGTAATATATTTAGAATAGGAGTGAAATACCACTTTGTACCCGAAAAGGTGATAGTGAGTCACTGTAGTACCACTTTGTACCTGAAGAGGTGATAGTGAGTCACTGTAGTACCACTTTGTACCTGAAGAGGTGATAGTGAGTCACTGTAGTACCACTTTGTACCTGAAGAGGTGATAGTGAGTCACTGTAGTACCACTTTGTACCTGAAGAGGTGATAGTGAGTGACTGTAATACCACTTTGTACCTGAAGAGGTGATAGTGAGTGACTGTAATACCACTTTGTACCTGAAGAGGTGATATTGAGTCACTGTAGTACCACTTTGCACCTGAAGAGGTGATAGTGAGTCACTGTAGTAGTACCACTTTGTACCTGAAGAGGTGATAGTGAGTCACTGTAGTAGTACCACTTTGTACCTGAAGAGGTGATAGTGAGTCACTGTGGAGCTGAATCAGTCCAACATGTGAGGATGAGGAAGTAGTGCTGTGTATTCTGATCTCTGGTCAGTTGTGGTGAAGGTGCTGCTCCTGGTTAGATCATTTAAGACCAGGCAGCCAATAAAAGAACAGTAAACACTATGATGGCTGAAGCTCTTGGTAAGTGAGCATCACCAACGAGAAACCACATTCAGCAGCAACAACAACAGAAGAGATATAAACAGAAGCAGAAATAGAGTGAGCATTGGAACTGTTTCACAGACGGAGACACTCTTGGAGAGAAAAGAAAGGAAGTTAGATGCTGAAGGGTGGGAGAGGACTTTCTGGTGATATGCTGCCCTCTAGTGTTCAGAGTATGAATACAACAGGTTGCAGCATCTCAGAAATTGCTCCAGCATTGTTTTGGGCTTAAATATATTATAACACAAACCTTGTAAATCTGAATACTCAGAATACTATAAGGTCTGAATACTTTTTTAAATTCTTAAATTCTTGTTACTGTGGGTCTGCAGTCTGAGCTAATTCAATTCAGAGATCTGCAGCACACAGTGGACTCAGAACTGCACTGGTCTAATATCTGATGCTGCTTTTGCTGTGTCAGTATTAAGGAATATGCTGAAGGTGAGGCTGCAGGAATATGTCTGGTGAGCTCAAACAGTTTGCATTAGCAGCCTTAATTAGATAAGTGCTTTTCTTCTGTGCAGGTAAATTCATGATGCAGGTGCTGCCCCCTTGTGGCCATGCTGTGCATGAAGACATGCCAGATAAGGTAGGAGTGAAACACATACCATTAAAAAACCTTCAGTAGTTTATACCTGTACTAGACAAAGCTAGTTAGACCCTCAGGAAGCTGGTTTACTAGAGCCTTAGGACTAAACTAGACTAAACATGAAAGCTTTTAATTCCTAAACCAGGCCTGTCACCTCGTCCTAGACACAGTAGTTATCGTTAACAGCTGGGATTTGGAGATTAATAATGGTTTTGAGCAGTTTGTGGAGCTCTAGACTGGAAATCCCTGCAGAATAAACTCTTATTTTTTCTAGGTGGCTGATGCTCTGGCTAGTTTCATGACCAGACACAAGTTTGCTGAGGCTCGCAGTGAAACCAAGAGGTGAGCTGAAGTCAGATTCCAAGGCTCCACTGTTGGTTTAGGCCCAGGTTGAACCTGTGGGTGAACCTCAGGAACGCCATGCAAACAATTACATACAGAAATACGACTTTTCAATCTTCTTACAGTTTAAAACTCATTAATTCGCGAGGGAGTGAAAGAACGTGAAGGTAACTGCTTGTGTTTGTTCCTCAGCTCCTCGTACCCCTTCATGCGGTGAGCACTGGAGGGTGAGTGTATCTCCGGCTGCATACATAACAAGTTCCAGCATGTCTGAATAGCAACCCCCTCCACCCCCCACCCAGCCAAACCCCCATCCTCTGCACATAAAGCCATTCCATACCTGCTCAACACCTTTCCTAAACTGTAACTGAGGCAGGGAAAGGCAGCGCAACATATCAGAATATCTTTGGTATCTCTGACGGCACAGAACCTCCACCATATTACCGTTCTCCAACACTAGAGTTCACTGTCGAGGTTTCGTCATAGTGGTGGTGATGGGAACCAGAGGTCACCATGTCTACAACACAGATGAACCTACACGTGTATCTGATACTGGTATGAAATGTTGGCGATGGTAACAGTCATAAACTTTAAAACAAGAAATTATATTCAGGGACTATTTTATTTCACACCACGCTGCATGTATACCTCCACCATGAACGTCTTCCAAAAGATGCATTTCAGACCAAAATCTTCTCAAAACTATCCCAGAATAACTGTCGCTGAGGGAGCTTTTGTAGGTGGACGTCTGGTTCCATTTACCTCCACTGTTTCCAGCCCTGACTCTACTCGAACCACCAAACCACTGTGAATTACACTGTTTACAACTTAATGATTCAAAACTGGTGGAGTTTCAGAAACTCTGGGAAGCTTCAGAAGTACAGGCCCAGCAGGAGCTGCACCAGCTAGCTACACGGCTACATTTGCTAACAAATAAAGCTTACAACCACACAGGGTGGAGAAGCTACAGCATTTCTATACTCATTTATAGACTCAAGTACTCTATTTATATTCCTGCTTGGGTAAAAGTATATAAACAGCTGCTTTTGTGTGTACATGAGTGTAAAGAGTAGGTTATAGACATCATAAACCCAGTTCCACCCACATTTTCTGCATCATGTAATCACCAAGCACATATACATGCACTCAGTAATATGTTTACATGCTTTACATCCAGCTAATAAACTCATACACTAAGCGTAAACATTCAGTGTGTCTCAAAACCTAGTTAGGGGCTACATAAACAGCATTTTACGTCATAGTATGCGGTTTCCGATTCTTAGATACCTTAAACATGCTGTCTACTGAGGAACCTTATTTAGACCTGATTTTAAAGAAGCATTGAACGCTTCCTCAGCCGCTAAGACAATCCCATGAAGCAAACAGGCTAATCTACGAGCAGTGAAGTGGTTTTAAAATGTGACTTATTTTGATTTTCTCTAGAGTTTTTATGTGTTTCTGGTCATATAATCACACAAAACAGCATTTTATTATCAACTCTGTAACGAGTCCTTCACCATTTAGCAGTTTTATACTGGAGACGTTAGCATTTATGCTAGCAGACTCACACAGCTGCTACCTAGACAGCCTACTTACACACTCACTAGGTATTGAGACACATCCATTGAGTCACCTGAGTCAAATTGAACATACATCGCCCACAGAATAAAAAATATTTAAATCTGTATTTTCGGCAAGCCTGTTGTTTCAGTGTCACGCCAATAAGTGCCATGCTAACAGTGTTAAACGGAAAGAAATCAGAGTAAACTGAGAAATCTGATTACTGAAATCCAGCTCTCTGTCTCGGATATCTGACTTTATTCTGATCTGAGAAAACTGGAATGTGCTGTTTACATGCCCATATGAATAATCTGATACCTGCAGAAATCTGATTATGATCATATGATTAAGTGCATGTATACACACACTATGAGGTTCAAACAGAGCCATTCAGAGAGGTTTGATGTGAAGTGGTGGTGATGACAAATATAAATATATATAGATATTTTATTTAACCCATCAAACCCACCAGTGAACCTACATGCAGTCTGAATTGTTTATGTAATACTACTTATGTTATACTACTGGTTTGTCTACTGAAATTTTGGAAAATTGGTGGAATTCCCCTTCATATTGCAAACACTACTAGTACAATGATCCCAATACTGTTCTGGGTTTTAAGTGTATAAAGGCTTCAATGAACTCAAACCTGGTAGCTCCAGACACTAAACCAATCCTGGCTGACTGACTGAACACAGGGTAACAAGTGGGAGGGTGGGTGCTGGGGGTCTTTGGACCATCTCACAAAAGTGTTATAACATCAAAACCAATCATTATATGAATCGAACATGAGCTAACACCTGAACCTTTCTCTGTTTCCACAGCCTCCAGCAGGCCTCAGCTCCACAGCGCCCCTAGAGGCAGAAATCCTCACCTACAGCCAGCAGACTAATGGAGGATCTATCCCGTCTTGCTCTTTTTCTCGATGTGCCAGTCTGTAGACGTTAGATTCTCCTTTATTTCTTCTTTTCTTTTCTTTTTTTTGGTGTGTCACCTAGAGCTACAGGTGATTGTGTCAGTGTCTGTATCTGAATGAATCTGATGAGTCTTCTTACGGCATTTCAAACCAGAATGACCAGCTTTACCCAAAAGTCACAATAAAATTTATTCATATTTAAAGCACAGTCGGACCCCACGTGCAAAATTATTCACCAGTGAAGAGCAGGAGCTCGAGAGAGAACCTCCTCGAGTATACGTGTATGTAGGCATGTGTCCCCATGTGTACGCGTGCAGTGGCGAAGCTAGAGGGGGCAGCCGGGGTGGCATTGGTTACCCCACATAACCAGCCTATTAAAGCTCTTCCATACACTCGTCTAAGAGCCTCGATCACATGCATTCATTACCAAACAACAATATTCAGATTTCTCTATCAAAGACCACTTTGTTATGGAACTTTGTCAACATTGAGTGGCATCCAAAGTTCTTTTCCACCTTAAATGGGGCACCAGTTCACCGCATTTAAGGTGGAACAGAACATTGAAATAAGGTTCTAAGCAGCTTAGCTTAGCCTCATAGCCTGTTGAAGCACTGCTTTCCAACGATTACACTGCTTATACCATGAATGTAAAAGTAAGCTTCTGCTGGGTGGAACCTGGACCCCCTTATACCGCCCTGGCCACCCTCTTTAGAGTTTGGGAATGTGATGTCAACGCAGTGTTTTGAGAGTCACCATTTTGGCAGGGTTAGACACTCTGGGCCAACCAAGACCTGCTCTCCTGGATTTAACAGGCTACGCTGGCAGAGAGCTGACTGGCATGTAGATTCAGGGGGTTACCCAGGTAACGTTCAAGTACTGCTCAATGAATACTGAGTACTCGGAAATACTAGGTGCGCTCGCCTACTGAATATAGTATAGAATTTTGGACGCACCATGTGTGAGTATTTTTAGTAGCACAAAGAACGAACCCTGTGTCGTCACAGTTCTCCCACACAAGAGTTACCTGTAGAGGTTTCTTTATAGTGGTGGTGATGGGAACCAGAGGTCACCATGTCTGCAACACAGATGAACCTACATGTGTATCTAACCCTGGTATGAAATGTTGGCGATGGTAGAACATTCATAAACCTTAAAACAAGAAATTACATTTAGGGACTATTTTGTTTCACAACACGCTGCGTGTATCCATCCACAATGAAGGTCTTCCAAAAAATGCATTACAGACCAAAATCTTCTCTAAACTATCTCAGCGTCTCAGACATCAGGCAGTGGTAACTGTTATAACTGTCTGTGAGGGAGCTTTTGTAGGTGGACGTCTGGTTCCATTCACCTCCACTGTGAACAGCCCTGACTCTACTCGAACCACCCAACCACTGGGAATTACACTGTTTACATCTTAATGATTAAAAACTGGTGGAGTTTTAGAAACTCAAGCTCAGCAGAGTGCTGACTGGCATGTAGATTCAGGTGGTCACCCAGGTAACGTTCAAGTACTGCTCAATGAATACCGAGTACTCAGAAATACTAGGTGCGCTCGCCTACTGAGTATAGAAATAGAAATAGATTTTGGACGCATCCTGTGTGAGTATTTATAGTAGCATAAAGAACAAACCCTGCCAACATGGTGAAAAGACCCTGTGCCGTCGCCCCCTACAGTCCTAGCATCGCCACTGCATGCGTGTGCTGTGCTCTGTGAACACGTAGCTGTGGGTGCTCAGGGGTGCAGGACGTGCAAGTGATTCAAACTCATAAAGGAAGAGTGAGCGTGAACTCTGAGTGAAATCAGAACCCAGGTATCCCGACTTCAGCCGAGAGTGCTTGACGGAAACCAGAGGAATGAGGAAGAACAACTCCCGGAAAGGAGGATCAGGTTGACAAAATACTTCTATTTACAATATACAATAAAATTAAAAGGTGTGGAAGAACGAGAGTTACAAACTGAAATGGAATCCACTTAAATACAAACACAGGGGTTTAAGGCCTGCTGCTGCTGCTGCTTCATGCTGTGACGTTCGTATGAAATGCTGTGGTCCAAAGAGCGAAAGAGCACTTCCCGGAAGGAAATAAACCAAAACCCCAATCACTTCCCACGAGAGCGGGAAGCTCCAGTCACGAGTTCGGCGGGTACAAACACCTCCGCGCGGTTCTGCCTGGCCGAGACGGCGAGCCTCTTCTAATACTGCGCTTTGTTTACATTTCATAGAAAAATAAACACTTGTTTTCTTTTTGTTTGTTTGTTTGTTTCTTTTTCGGATTCGTTTCGGAAAGACAGAAAGAGGAATGGCGTGAGAAGGAAAGTAAGATCTGATTGTCGAGCAGGACGGCGCAGATTGTCTGCCGAGAGCGAGCGAGTGCCTTTCACGCTAGTGTAGTGTCCGCTCAGAAGACCCCGCTCTTAAATCTAAAGGGAAGCTGATCGGGGGGGGGGGGACCACCCACCCCTCACCCAGAGATCTGGCATTCGTGACGACAGGAGAGAGAGAGAGAGAGAAAGAGAAAGAGAGACGAAGGAAGAGAGGTCAGAGTGCAGCAGGCAGTGATGTCATAGCGGGGTTCCACTGGCTGAGAGATTCCGCCGGAAGCTCCGTCACGTTCGCACACGCGCGTGTCAAATCCCGCCCGCAAGCTCCCCGGCTGTGGGCTACTGGGTCCAGGGGCCCGTGGTTCGAGCAGCCGGGGCCGGATCAGCATTTCACGTCCTCCACAGGAGTGTCCATGTCTAGGTGCCCCGCCCCCATCGCGAGTGATGCCTCAGAACTGCCGCTCGCCATTGGCTGGAGTTCACCTGAGGAGACACGACCCTCCTATTAATAACACACACATTCCAAACAGGAGCTGTAACAGCTGCACTCGCATCAATACTCATCATTCCCAGTCCCTCCAGGATCAGGCAGCTGGTTCGAGGACACATATAGACTCAAATGTGGGATCGTTGTGGTCCTTCCCTCTCTCCCTCTCTCTCTCTCCCTCTCTCTCTCTCTCTCTCTCTCTCTCTCTCAAAACTAGGAATGCCTCACACAAACATACATAGACAGATACAGACTATTTTGAAATATTATAATTTAATTTGAAACAAATTTTAAATAAGTCTAGTAACACTGTGTGAGTCTGAGTAAATCCTGATGTTAATTTGTATTAACAGTAGTTTAAAATCAGAGCTCTGTAGCTGACAGTAGTTCATTTTGTATGGTGTTTAAACCCCTGGCCACAAGGTGGCAGGGTTCTTCAGCCATTATTAGGGTTGTAAGAAAATATTGAAATATTGAATATCGGGATATTATGTTTGGTGATACTGTATCGATTCTCGAGAACACAGTATCCATACACAGACTGGCAGACAGTGAATCAGTGTGTGTTGTGTTTAAACCTCTGACCACTAGATGGCAGTGTTGTAATCCATTTTCAGCTCCACTCCAACATTAACAAGCAGCACAAGGGCGCAATGACAAGCCTGTTCATATAGTGGTGTGTTTTAATAGTAAAATTTCAAAAATCGCTAATTATTGCGATATATTGAATTGTGACTGCTGTATCACAATACATATTGTATCGCCAGGTTCTTGCCAATGCACGGCCCTGGCCAATAAGCAGCGTAATAATGTTAGCATCAAAAAACCTATTCAGGTTTTTATAACACAACAGTTTTCAGTTTTATTATATGTTAAATAGAATTGTTTACAGTATCGCAATTTATAACAATATATCAGAATATATATCGGAATAATATATATATAAATCGGAACCCCTGTATCCTGATACGCATCACCAGGTTCTTGCCAATGCACAGTTGTAGTGATGCCCAATACATATTATTATTTTTTTTATTGTTAAAAAATGGGGATTGCTGTCATACACAACAGTTTCCTACCCAGGTAAACCTCTGAGAACTGGTTTATTATGTTTTTAGCTGAAACAGTTGTTGGTAAATAATAATCTCTGCATTATCAGTGGTTTCCCAGCATGTAGCACAAAAAATCTATTCTTTCAGTATTCAAGAAAGTGCCTCTATGATTTGAATTTAATTGAAAGACTGAGATTTGTTAATACAGCCTGTGTTAATGTTCGTATACCAGAGTTATACAATATTTAATATATAAAAACGCTTAAAACAGCATAAAAATGATTTTTTAATGACAGCAGGAACATAAACACGACCAGAAGCTTCTTCCAAACAGGAGAACCAGCAGGTCAAATTAACACCAGACGCAATATAGATACACAAACAACACACGCCATCAAACACAGGCGGGAGACTCACTCTGCTCCGTCGCCATGGTATCCTCAGACATGGGCTCAGAGTCCAGGAGGACCTGAGGGAGACCCATCATCCGGATCCCTGGGTCACGTCCCACCGCGACATCGCCGCCCATGACGTCGTCGCTCATCACCATGGCGTTCAGGGCCACGCCCCCCACGGCCAGGTCATAGTCCAGAGGAAGTTCATCCAAGCACTCAGCACTCGACTGGACGGCAGACAGCAGGTCAGAGATAAACAGAGTTAAAGCCGCTCAGTGATTAGACTAGAGTCAGATAACCAGGTGCATTGCACTGTTAGAAGAACACACATAGAGTCCAATAATCAGACAGCAGTCAGATAAGCACGTCTACGTTAGATAAATCAGGAGCTATCGCAATAAGACACTGCAGTGCAGTCATGGACTAGAACACCTCGGAGTGGGATTAGTGAGTATCAGAGGGGGGTCAATAAAGCACACTTCAGTAGAGCCGAAAATAGGGATACACCAATACCAGGCTTTTATAGATCATCACTGTCAAAACAAAACTAGCGCTGGACCCAGGATGAGACACTTGTTATGATGAGGTCCGTGTTATGAACACTACTGAAGCAGAATGAGATTCACTAGAGAAAGCTGTAAAATATAATATATGAGATCAGATAACTAATATATATATATATATATTTCTCAATGGGGACATATACTCATTTACAATGTTCATAATATTATATTTGGGCTCTACACTCTACTAGAGCTCTCGTGCCTTTAAATCACGCCCCCTAATGAGCCGAGCATGCGCTGACTGGTTAGTTTGCACACTTTGTTTTAATTGGTCATCAACAACTATACTACTACAAGCTCTGTCCCCGCACTGGTGTGGCTGTTCTTGCAATGGTGTTGGGTTTAAGTCTGAGTCAGATCCTGAAAGTCAGGTAGAAGAAGCTGGTTGATCCATCGTCGTAACCTAGACTGGAGCAGGTGGTGGTCAGAGGGGTCAGTTCTCACTGTTTGAGCTGAATGTGATGTGATGGTGTACCGGGCATGCTAGTGGGCGGGCATTAAGGACTGTGTTACGCGATGATGTCACCTTGTAACAGAGAAACGGGCTGAAATTCCAAACTGAGAAAAGTGGTTTCTCTGGCATGTACTTTGGGCTTCATGACTTTGCAGAACGTTTACGTGCTACAACAAACTAACGGAAAGAGAGAAACGGGAAAAACATAACAGACCCATTCTGGAATGGAAATGGATACTCAAGTCCTAATACTGGTTTGTGATGACTGTCCGTCAGCACGAGAGAGAGTCTGACCCCTAACTAGAAAGCTGTCATGTACAACAGTCATGTCCAACCCCCTGAGGGTCACGTTGATGTGAGCTGTATTGAAAGGCTAATTGATGTCCTACCGTGAGGCCGAGGGCTTTGAGGATGTTCATTTTGCACATGGGACAGGTTCGATGGTCCACCAGCCAAGGGTCCACACAACCTTTATGGAAGAGATGCCTGCAGGAGAGCAGAGGAACGAGTGTTTAACTCAGGAAGACAGAAGACAGGACTGAGAGTGAAAGAGTTCAAATACAGCACTGCACTCTCACCTGCAGGGCAGAATTCTCACCACGTCGTTCGGCTTATAGCCTTCA
>CM038718.1:5331678-5349178 GCA_021613375.1 Megaleporinus macrocephalus
ACCACCACCGTAAACACCATCATCACCACCACTGTAAACACCATCACCACCACTGTAAACACGATCATCATCACCACCAACGTAAACACCATCATCACCACCACTGTAAACATCACCACCACCGCCGAAAAAACACCACTACCACCTCAGTAATCAACAACACCACCATCACCGTAAACACCATCATTACAACCACTGCAAACACCATCATCGCCACCACTGTAATCATCACCACCATCACTGTAAACATGATCATCATCACCACCACCGTAAACACCATCATCACCACCACTGCCGAAAAAACACCACTACCACCTCAGTAATCAACAACACCACCATCACCGTAAACACCATCATTACAACCACTGCAAACACCATCATCGCCACCACTGTAATCATCACCACCATCACTGTAAACATGATCATCACCACCACCCTAAACACCATCATCATCACCACCACTGTAAACACCATCGCCACCACTGTAAACACGATCATCACCACCACCGTAAACACCATCATCACCACCACTGTAAACAACACCACCACCGCCGAAAAAACACCACTACCACCTCAGTAATCAACAACACCACCATCACCGTAAACACCATCATCACCACCACCGTAAACACCATCACCACCATCACTGTAAACATGATCATCACCACCACCCTAAACACCATCATCATCACCACCACTGTAAACACCATCGCCACCACTGTAAACACGATCATCACCACCACCGTAAACACCATCATTACCACCACTGCAAACACCATCATCGCCACCACTGAAAACATCACCACCACCACTGTAAACACGATCATCACCGCCACTGTAAACATCACCACCATCACTGTAAACACCACCACCATAAACACCATTATCACCACTGCAATAACCATCACCACAACCACCACTGTAAACACCATCATCACCACTACAGTAAACATCACCACAACCACCACTGTAAACACCATCATCACCACTACAGTAAACATCACCACAACCACCACTGTAAACACCATCATCACCACTACAGTAAACATCACCACAACCACCACTGTAAACACCATCACCACGTCACACTAAACCCCTCTGAATCTCTCTGTCAACATTATAACCACTGAACTGAAGAACATCAGAGGAACTCTTATTTAGAACTGTACTGAATCACACAGTAACTACTTACACAGCAGTCCACACAGAAAACACAAAGACCTTTAACATCCAGTCAATAAAACAGTGAACTACAGCAAACAGCACAGGAAACCACACGGACGTCCACTCTCACCCCCATCCCCCCGTCCTCGCCCTCTCAGACCGTCTGATCAGCTCTCAGCCCTGTAATCAGACTTTACAAAGCAGTTCCAACAACGCGCTGCAGAAACAGTTACAAACAGCGAGGAATGTCAGGCAAACCCGGCGGAGCTTCACGGCATGTTTAGACTCCCTGCAGGTCCAGAGCGGCGGTTTTACTGTACTGCACAGCTGACGGGCTGAGGAGCTGCAGCAGCTCCTCCTCTGTGGGTTAAAGCTGCTGCAGCTGCTGCTGGTGTGAGAGTCTGTATACGAGAGTCTGAGCGTGTTTGACTGTTTGGTGTTTTCAGTTTTTCCACTAAACAAACGCTCTCACTGCCTGAACTCACCTCAGAAACGTTTACATGTAGAAACGTTTACATATAGAAATGTGTGTGTGTTTATTTGGTCAGGTGTGTGTGTGCGTGTGTGTGTTTATCTGGTCAGGTGTGTGTGTTTATCTGGTAATGTTTGTGTGTGTGTGTGTGTGTGTTTAAATGGTCAGGTGTGTGTGTGTGTTTAAATGGTCAGGCGTGTGTGTGTGTTTATCTGGTCATGTGTGTGTGTGTGTTTATCTGGTAATGTTTGTGTGTGTGTGTGTGTGTGTTTAAATGGTCAGGCATGTGTGTGTGTTTTTATCTGGTCATGTTTGTGTGTGTGCGCGTGTGTGTGTGTGTGTTTATCTGGTCAGGTGTGTGTGTGTGTGTGTTTATCTGGTCAGGTGTGTGTGTGTGTGTTTATCTGGTCAGGTGTGTGTATGTTTATCTGGTCAGGTGTGTGTGTTTATCTAGTCAGGTGTGTGTGTGTGTGTTTATCTGGCCAGGTGTGTGTGTGTGGGGGGGGTGTGTGTTTATCTGGTCAGGTGTGTGTGTGTGTGTGTGTGTGGGTGTGTGTGTGTTTATCTGGTCAGGTGTGTGTGTGTTTATCTGGTCAGGTGTGTGTGTGGGTGTGTGTGTGTTTATCAGGACAGGTGTGCGTGTGTGTTTATCTGGTCAGGTGTGTGTGTGTGTGTGTTTATCAGGACAGGTGTGTGTGTGTGTTTATCTGGTCAGGTGTGTGTGTGTGTGTTTATCTGGTCAGGTGTGTGTGTGTGTTTATCTGGTCAGGTGTGTGTGGGTGTGTGTGTTCATCTGGTCAGGTGTGTGTGTGTGTGTGTGTTTATCTGTTTAGGTGTGGGTGTGTGTGTGTGTGTGTGTGTGTGTGTGTTTATCTGGTCAGGTGTGTGTGTGTGTGTGTGTTTATCTGGACAGGTGTGTGTGTGTGTCTTTATCTGGACAGGTGTGTGTGTGTGTGTGTGTGTCTTTATCTGGACAGGTGTGTGTGTGTGTCTTTATCTGGACAGGTGTGTGTGTGTGTGTGTGTTTATCTGGACAGGTGTGTGTGTGTATATATATGTGTGTATCTGTTGAAGTGAGTAGTTGTGTGTGTTTGTTGGTTTTTATATGTATGTATGTATGTATGTATGTATGTATGTATGTATGTATGTATGTATGTTAATCCGTACCTGGTTGCGGTCTCTGGCGTTGGCGTATCTGAATCTCTGTATGTAGTAGAAGACGAGCCAGGCGAGAGAGATGATCATGAGGATGATGAAGGAGATGGAGACGAAGACGACGGAGGTGCGACTGACGAATTTCTGCAGGTTCCTCGTTCCTACGGTGATGTGCATGTGCACTGTGATGTTTCTCTCCAGCAGCGACACCAACTCCCGACCTTTAGGCTCCGGGATCATGATCGCTACCACATCACCCGTTCCTGAGAGAGAGAGAGAGAGAGAGAGAGAGAGAGAGAGAGAGAGAGAGAGAGAGAGAGAGAGAGAGAGAGAGAGAATGAATTACATGTTACACAACATGCATAACCACAACGCTACTGTAGCTGACAGGTAACAGAAGCTTACACTCCACCAATTACCACTGGCTAGTTTCATGAATAATCGATTACGTACTCGCCGCACACTGTCGAGCTGTTACATAATCTACATCCTTAAATACAACATCCTGGTACTGATCCCTGCTCTACAGCCGAGTCCACAACTGAAGTGCTCTGAGTAAGACACCTAACCCCAACTGCTTTCCAGGCAATGTGTATACCGCCCTCTAGTGTGTGTGCGCATGTGGGTGTTTCACTGCCCCTAGCATGTGTTCACTAGTGTGTGTGTGGGTAATGTGTTTTTTTTGTACTGCCCCTAGCGTGTGTGTTCACTAGTGTGTGTGTGTGTGTGTGTGTGTGTGTGTGTGTGTGTGTGTGTGTGTGTGTGTGTGTGTGGGTAATGTGTTTTTTTTTTTTTGTACTGCCCCTAGCATGTGTGTTCACTAGTGTGAGTGGATGTGTGTGTGTGTGTGTGGGTTTCACAGTATATAATTAATATGTACTGCATGCAATTAATATGTACTGCATGCAATTAACATGCACTGCATATAATTAATATGCACTGTATATAATTAGTATGTACTGTATATAATTAATATACACTGTATATAATTAGTATGTACTGTATATAATTAATATGCACTGTATATAATTAGTATGTACTGTATATAATTAATATGTACTGCATATAATTAACATGCACTGTAGTATGTACTGTATATAATTAATATGCACTGTGTATAATTAGTATTTACTGTATATAATTAGTATGTACTGTATATAATTAATATGCACTGTGTATAATTAGTATTTACTGTATATAATTAGTATGTACTGTATATAATTAATATGCACTGTGTATAATTAGTATTTACTGTATATAATTAATATGTACTGTATATAATTAATATGCACTGTGTATAATTAGTATGTACTGTATATAATTAATATGCACTGTGTATAATTAGTATTTACTGTATATAATTAGTATGTACTGTATATAATTAATATGTACTGTATATAATTAGTATGCACTGTATATAATTAATATGTACTGTATATAATTAATATGCACTGTGTATAATTAGTATGTACTGTATATAATTAATATGCACTGTGTATAATTAATATGTACTGTATATAATTAGTATGTACTGTTATAAGGAATATTTGTTGTGTAACCTTTTAAGCAAATGCAAAATAAGAGTTACTGTGTAAAACAGAGCTAAACAGTACCTAAACACGTACCTATGTGTACTAGATACTATACCTATTTTGTTTATTTACTGTTATATAATGAGTATTTACTGTATGTAATTACTAGGTACTGTATGTAATTAGTAATATTTGTTGTATATGTAAAATAGAGTTACTGTGTTAAACAGAACTGAACAGTATGTAGATAAACCTGTAGCGGGTACATATGACACCCAGCAGCGTCCGGATCTGAAAGCTGTTTCATATGAGAATCTCTCAGCTTAGAGCTTTGTGGTGCTGGTTACAGGAGTCAGTCTCCTCATCACTGATGCCAATTACTGAGTCTCTGCAACACTAAACCAGTACCTGTACCTTTCAATAGGAGCTTCTATTACTTGTTAGTCTCGTAGCTCCAGACTTCAGACACCAAGCAAGTCCTGGCTGATGTACTACACTCAGGGTGGTGGGTGGTGGGGTGTGTGTGTGTGTGTCGTTTGATTTTTAAGCAACAGATGAAAGGCAGAGAGGGACGTCTGCACCTCCTCCGCTCTGCAGAGCCTGACTGCAGTCCCGGAGCAGAGCGTGAGCAGGCTGTCAGCCCGGGCTCCTCTCTGTAGGATCAGTTTTAACCTTGAACGCTCAGACGAAGCCGCACAGCCGGCCCACCTCCCGCACTCCGGGCTTCACAGGGTTAAAGGTCCGGATGTGGCCGAGAGCCTGAATGCCTCCTTTAAAGCGTGCAGACCTCCAATGTTTCCCAGATGTGGGAGCAGTGGACGCGACCCAAGCACAGCTGGAATGCTGACGAAGAGGGCCGAGTGTGAAGCGGACGTCAGGAGGGGTCTCAGCCCGGCAGCTGTTGGGCGTCAGGAACACAGTGGGCCGGTTTGTTCCAGGAGCTCGAGCCTGAGGCAGACCGCCGAGGGAGTTTCTCCGTTAACACGGTGATTCAGTCCTGTGGTCATCGTTTCCCGACCCCCAGCCTCCGTCCACGTCTCTCCGCTCGGCTGTGAACTCACACACTTCCCACGCTCTGTAAAGGGGCACTCCAGCCAAAACTGAAAAATTTACCCAGGACTGTGATGATCCTGAAATGCTGCAGGCTGGAGACGCCAGCCAGGTGTGGCCGGGTGGGGGTGGGGGGGTTTCTTCTTTCTTAATTTCTTCTTTCCAGTGAAAGTTGCTTAATCACACTTGGCCCTGGTTCACTGCTCTACTAACTAGTGAGACTGGACTCTGTTTATCTAAAGAACTCACTGCACCATCATCTACTGCAGCTTCTGCGGGCTCTCGACGTGCTTTAAACTTAACGACCGTGACACTGAGGGGTGCTCAGTGAGAAGGGAGACCAGCACAGCAGGTTCTCCTCTATGGGCTCATATATATATATATATATATTTATATATCCTTACAGTGTAACTGAAGAGCTGTCTGTAAACACCAACAAGCTTGCTTTGGTTGGGGGCGGGGGGCCAACGTTGAGGGCCCAACTGCACTAAGAAAACTTCACACTGTCACAGCCCGGCCTCTGACTGTGTAGGTAATAACGGCTATTAACTGCTGTTCATTACACGTGACTATACAAGTACGAGCAGCCACATGAGCTGATTATCTGTCTATCTGGCTGACTGTGTGTGATTACTATCTAGAACAGGCTGTACAGTCAGAGTGATACACTACACTACTGTAGCTACACAGCCTATACACCAACATTACTCAGCACTGCCCCCTACACAGGTCAGCATCATCTCAGTCACACAGGTTAACTACGGCTGCCTCCTCACCTGAGACTCATAAGTTTAAAAGCTGAGGAAACCTCACTCGTGAAGGTGGGAAGAGCTTCTGCAGCACTCCAGAGCAGATACCTGAATCACTACTGCTTGGAAGCCACGTCTGTAATCTGTATCCCAGCAGCAGCGCATATCTCTAGTGCTTGGCATGTTTGTAGCAATGCATGCTGGGTGCTGTACGCATTTATAAACGATATATATATATATATATATATATATATATATATATACACACACACACGTTTTCTATGCCCCTTTACTTTACTTTCATTTTACAATGTAGGTTAATGAAAATATATTATTATATAGTATTTAAAGCAGTTTTGGCGCAATTATATTGGTTTAATCATCTATTAACACAATGTAAAGGGCAAATGTAGAGTTAAAATGATATAGAAAACTAAAGAGGGACAAAAGTTTACTGGTCTTACTTTTGATGTATGTGTGAAATCTCCAAACTGGCCATTTTAAAGGAGAGGCCAAAAACCTTCTTACTTTCAATGCAAGTCAATGGAACCAGAATTCTCCCCAGGCTATTTTGGAAGGTTTCTATTGGTCCAATTGTCGTGAATTGCTCTGAAAATTTAAGCTGTCGAGTCTAAAGCAAGCTGAAAATGAAAAAGGCTAGTAGCGAGATATATATATATGGTTCTATATAGAACATCTTTCTTTAGTGCAGAACTCTCAGAGAACCCTCTTTGCTAAGTGTGCAGTGAGGAAACACTGATGGAGGCCACACTGTGAACCAGCCAGGCTGAGGAATACCAACGCTGTGGTACCAAATCTACACTTACTAGATTTGGTACACAGGGACACACCACCTAATTTTAAACATTTACACATAATTTAGATAATTTTTTAGATAAACAGAGCATGCAATGGTTGGTGGTGGACACTCAGATGTTGTGAAGTGGAGCTGACATGCACCAGCATTTGTAACCTTCAGTGATGGAGCTTCCACAGCAGGACGTCTGGTTCCATTCAGCACCACAGTGAACTACTCTGACTTCATCACTGCTCCTTTAAAGCCCCTCGGTCAGCCCCCCGCTGTAGCGGCTGGTGTACCCACCTGGATGCGGCATGGTGATGGTCTCGTTCCCGTTGGCCGTCCCCGCGTTCATCACCACCACGGCGCTCGCGTTCTGCCCCGCCGCGTGCCTGATCTTGTCCGCGTACGAGCAGTTCCCGCTCGCCACCAGCGCGATCCAGGCGCCCGCGCGCTCCGGCACGGCGAAGCGCGTGCCCGGGCGGCAGGCGTGGCGCTCGCGTGGCGACGCGGCGGCGGCCACCAGCCCGCGGGCCTCGCGCTTTGGCGACTGCTCTCCGTAGCGGCCGCACTCGCTGCGCTCCGTGCGCACGCGCGCCGTCGCCGGGTCCACGTAGGTGACGTTGACGAACGCCGTGTACCACTCCTCGCGGTCGGCCGCGGCCAGCGCGAGGCACAGCGCGGGCAGCAGCGCCAGGAGCCGCGCGCACGCCGCCGCCATCCCCGCGGTCTCGAGCGCAGGCGGGCGTGCGGGCAGCAGCAGCGCCGCCGCTGCTTTAGGCCATAATAACGGCGCTCGGGGTCTCTCCGCTTCTCGCCTCGCTACAGGGTGGTCGCGCCGAGCTCGCCGAGCATGGTCGCGAGGCTACGGTCGTTTGTTTGTGGGCTCGTTTTCGGTTGTTTATGCGGAGCGACGGGTTTAAAGAGTCCCGTTTGCGGAGCAGCAGTCGAGACGAGCCTGGCGTCAAAATAACACAGTCACGTGACCAGCGCGCTGTCACAGCGTCACTGGCATGTACCGGAAGAGTCTCCGTAACCTCGCTCCTCTCTTAAATACGTAGTTTTTATATTTTATTTATTATTTACTATTTAATTTACAATGTTTTAGCGTTTTTGTTTCGACACAATGTTTTTAAAACGATATTCTAAAATAAAAGTAACGTCCCAAAAAGGGCACGTCCAAAAACAAACAAATAAACATAAATTTAAAAAAAAATAATAATTTCCAAAAGTTTAACGTCACTTCTAAGACGGACATGGTGAGTTTTTAATTGTGTTCCTTATTTATTTAATTCCGTTCGTTCGTAAACATGGCTTTCTAAAGTAAAAGTCCTATGAGCAGGTGGAAAATGTCATGTCTAAAAACATTAACAAACAAATAAAAACAAATATGATAAATAAATACATTTTAAAAGTCTAAGGTCATTTCTAAGACAAATGTGGTGAGTTTTTATTTTGTGTCTTATTTATTTTATTTCAGGTTTTTATGTACAGCGGTTGCTAAAATAAGAGTCCTGTGGTCAGTAGAGTATCCATCCTTTCTAACGTCAAGAAACTTTAACGTCACTCTTGTTTTTTTATTGTTGTTTTTTATTTTTTTATTTATTTATTATTGTTATTGTTATTTTTTATTATTATTCACCCAAAATAATAATAATGATGATAATAATAATAATAATAATAATAATAATAATAATAATAATAATAATAATAATAATAATACATATATACACACATACAGAAAAAAACTAGCATCACTCATGAAAAGCAAAACAGCAAAAAAATCATTTTTATTACTCATTTATTATTTTTTGTTTTTGGAGTTTTAAAATTTGTTTAAAAGATAGAAGCTGTATTTGTAAGGTGTGTTCAGACCTGCACACGTTAAGTATTAATTTTACAGCCAGCTGCAAACACTTTATTATTTCTGGAGCAAACACACTATTACTCTCCCGGTAAAAAAGAAAAAAAAAGTGGTGGTGAATGGAACCAGACATCTAAAACTATACATATAAACTATATGTTTAAACTAACAGTCACATCTATTTACAATATTTAAAGTGTCTTACTTTACTACTACAGCACGACCATGGCTTGATGTTAGCCAGTAGTGGGACACAGCAGTTAGATTTGAACTCATTCATGGTGGGGAGGTACATGTGTAAATAGTCTGTACAGCAAAATAGTCTCCTGATGTCATTGCTGTCCAAAGAAAAACATGCCTACTTTACAAGAGAGAACAAACACTGTCTTTACTTTTCAATGTAAGTCAATGGAACCAGAACTATGGCAGCAATAAACATTATATCAATGACTTCAAGCTAACTGGTGTCTACTAGCCAGGCTGTTAGCCACGTTAGCATGATTTGTTGAGCTATTTCAGCAGGTTCGACTCCAAAACCCCTCACATTTAGCATTAGCAACACATCCAGGCTAACACAGAGTAGCTATCAAACTTCAGAACTCCCAGAATCCTCTGCGTCTCTCTGCCTCTGTGTCCAGTGTCCAGCGTCTGTACGCCGTGTTTGAACTGGGTGTGTGTGTTTCTTTGTGGTTTCTGTCCTGCGTCGCCGGGAAATACACACGAACGCTGTAACTCCAATCAGACAAACAGAAACAGCGACAACTAACATGGCCGCCTGGAACGATGTGCTTTCAGACACGTTTCCCACTGAATCTCCACGAGAAGCTCCGTCTCCTGGCCAGTCCAGACCTGACCCGTCTCTACTGGGGACCTGCAGAGCTTCTGGAGACCTCTGAAGGCTGATGGGCTGTAGGTTAGTACCGCGTCCACTCTGCTGTCCGATCTGCTCGTGGTTGGTCTTGTTAGCTGCTCTGCGTCTGACCGAGATGGTCCTCAGTGGAGTGTCCTGAAGGGTGGAGGTGGACGGTGCTACACTGTGGTGGTACTGGTGCTCAGAGTTTAGGCTCCTGGTGTGGCGGTCAGTTCTCTGGCTGGAGCGGACGGTGTAAACCACATGGACGTACCACTGTCGACCCGCAGCCACCTGCAAACACACAATGATGTAGAAAGAAAGAAGATCAGTGAGAGCAGTCCAACCATCATTATAAAACATACCAATAATATATATATATATATATATATATATATATATATACATATATATATATATATATATATATATATATATATATACATATACATATACATAACTAAATTAGAAGTTAGTCTATGTGGGAGTAAACCGCTTGATACAGCTCCAGAAGAGCCACATCTGAAAAGTATTTCTACTAGAAACAGCAGAGCGTGGATCCAGGTGGAATATTAAGCAGCAGAATGAACGTCTTCTACAGCCGAGAAGAGCTGCTTATCTAGAACTATAAACTCAATCACTCTGGCTGTGGTTCTTTGGCTCTCTGGCTGTTTAGCTCCTGGAGTTCAAACCTGGAAAAGCGGAGAAGACGATAGGCTGAAGCCGTCTGAGCCAGCCTGTTTCACAAGACGCTCCGCCCCTGGAGTGTTCTCAGCCAGCTGAGCAGCGAATGACAGACCACCAAACGCCAGATCCTGAGTGTGTGGCGAGGACTTATCCTGGTTACAGGACGAGGAACATGAAGAGACACATCATCAGAAACCTACATCATTAATGCATTTTAGTTTTCCACAGTTTATATACAAAAACAGCCACAAGTCGGTACTAAGTGCTCGCTCTCTAACCACTATTTACTGCTCAGAATTAAAACAGGCCTTGTTTGTTACTGTGCCTTTAAGACTGGTATATGTAAACAAGCTCTGACTCATTACCCTGAGATAATGACTGTCCTCCCGTCTGTTGAACGGTGTTGGAAGACTGTTCCGCCCCACCCATCACCCTCCAGATGCACTAGCATTGAGATAGGATGGGACTGTTTCAGCTCACGCCCACTTTACATAACGACTCAGACATAGACTGATTCAGTCAGAGACTGCCTCAGTCAGAGACTGCCTCAGCCAGAGACTGCCTCAGTCAGAGACTGCCTCAGCCAGAGACTGCCTCAGCCAGAGACTGCCTCAGCAAGATACTGCCTCTACCTGTGCAGCTTCTAAAGCTTTACTATCCAGATTTCAAACAGAGGCTCTTTTCTTTGGAGTTTAGTTTATTAAACTGTAAATACTGTGTGACCAGAGGAGGATGGGTCTCCTCTTGTGAGTCTTGGTTCCTCCCAAGGTTTCTTCCTCCAGTCTGAGGGAGGTGTTCTTGCCACTGTTTCCTCTGGCTTGCTCACTGACAACATTGTTGTAAAAAGCTCTACACAAATAAACTTGAATAGTCTACTCTGAACTGCCTCTCTTTCAAAAGCAGCTCGGTTTGAAACACGGAAGCATAAATAAGTTCAGCGGGAGTGGGTGGAGCTTAACTGCGGCTTAATTTCTACATATCATTGCTGTCAGAAGAAACGTCATTTGAACATGACGGCTGTCGTTTACATCGTTGTTTAAATTTTATGATGAATGGACAAAAAGAAATACTTCAAATCACATGGAAAACAATTCCGGTTCCATTGATTTCCATTACAAGTTAAAGATACCATACTGAGATACTTGTCTGATACTTCTGAGGAGTAAACAGCTATTTAGCAGCCTAATCTCAATCTATGATGCAGAGATTGGAACCTTTAGCCATACCTACTGTATGTATAACATAAAAATAAATAAATAAATAAATAAATAAAAAACACCAGTTTTTCAGGATACATGCCCTTTAAATTTGAGGTCTGTTGCTGTCAAAGCGTTTACATTCACTCAAGTGTGTCTAAACTTTTGACTGCTGGAGCAGAACACGTTAACATCTCACACGCATGAAGCGGAAGCGGTATCTGAGCTCGGCTGTAGTTCTGTACCAGTATTTTAAATCTGTGGGTGAGAGAGGCGGAGTCAGCCAGACAGCCCAGCTCTCCGCTATCCGGCCGGTACTTAGGCACGTATCCATCCGCGCCCGCACACAGGAACACCTTCTGAACCTGGCACAGGAAGGAGGAGCCGAGGTTCAGCACCGGGTCCACCATCACACGGCCAAAGATCTGAGAACCTGAGGGAGAGCAAGAGGAGCGGAGGTCAGAAGATGATAAACAGGTCAGGTTGTGTTACTTGGGTGGACGGTGGGATGGGCACTGGCTGTTTGGTATACTGCACTGTGCTGCGCCTCACACAGAAAGCAGTATGTGCTGAACTGGGCCATTATAACTTCAATAGGAGTGGGTGGAGCTAAACTGCTGCAGACTGAACAGGGGAATCAATGTAAATGTGTTGTTTTTGTGACATCACAAAGTCAAACAGGCTATTTTTGCAGCATAGATTGACCGTATGAACCAAGTTAGTGGATTGAAACGATGAATTAACAATATTTACACACAATATCAGCCCATCATGTCTTTTAAAATGAAAAAAAAGCTGTTTTTTCAAGATATGTGCCCTTTAATGGCCAGAACTCATTCTATTGGTGACATCGACTGAGATATTTTAAACTTAATAGATAATAGATATCTTAATATTGAAGATATTGTATCACATATTCTACTAAATTAATAATATTGCACAGTTTTGTGTGGTATTTATTGGGGGATATTTATTGATTCAGGTATGAGTTCAGTGTTCCCACCTTCCGAGAAGACCACGTCAGCGTCCTCTCCAAAGCCCATGGAGCCATCAGACAGCCACAGCTCCTTCTTAGCCAGCAGATACAGCCGAGTGTTCAGAGTGAACTCAGCCGGCACTGCGTCGCTCACCTGCAGCACAGCAGAGGATTAACAGTCAAATCTATCCATCCATCCATCTTCAGTTTTATCCCACTAGTCGGGGTCACTGGGGGGCTGGAGCCAATCCCAGCGTCACCATGGACAGGTCACCAGTCCATCGCATGGCCAACACACTAACCACTACACCACCGTACTAACCACTACACCACCATACTAACCACTACACCACCGTACTAACCACTACACCACCATACTGACCACTACACCACCATACTGACCACTACACCACCATACTAACCACTACACCACCGTACTAACCACTACACCACCGTACTAACCACTACACCACCATACTAACCACTACACCACCATACTGACCACTACACCACCATACTAACCACTACACCACCGTACTGACCACTACACCACCATACTAACCACTACACCACCGTACTAACCACTACACCACCGTACTAACCACTACACCACCATACTAACCACTACACCACCATACTGACCACTACACCACCATACTAACCACTACACCACCGTACTAACCACTACACCACCGTACTAACCACTACACCACCATACTAACCACTACACCACCATACTGACCACTACACCACCATACTAACCACTACACCACCATACTGACCACTACACCACCATACTAACCACTACACCACCGTACTAACCACTACACCACCGTACTAACCACTACACCACCATACTGACCACTACACCACCATACTAACCACTACACCACCATATTAACCACTACACCACCTTACTAACCACTACATAACCGTACTAACCACTACACCACCATACTGACCACTACACCACCATACTGACCACTACACCACCGTACTAACCACTACACCACCGTAGTAACCACTACACCACCATACTGACCACTACACCACCATACTAACCACTACACCACCATATTAACCACTACACCACCTTACTAACCACTACATAACCGTACTAACCACTACACCACCATACTGACCACTACACCACCTTACTAACCACTACACCACCATATTAACCACTACACCACCTTACTAACCACTACATAACCGTACTAACCACTACACCACCATACTGACCACTACACCACCATACTGACCACTACACCACCATACTGACCACTACACCACCGTACTAACCACTACACCACCGTACTAACCAGTACACCACCATACTAACCACTACACCACCATACTGACCACTACGCCACCATACTGACCACTACACCATCATACTAACCACTACACCACCATACTAACCACTACACCACCGTACTAACCACTACACCACCGTACTAACCACTACACCACCGTACTAACCACTACACCACCATACTGACCACTACACCACCATACTAACCACTACACCACCATACTAACCACTACACCTCCATACTAACCACTACACCACCGTACTAACCACTACACCACCGTACTAACCACTTCACCACCATACTAACCACTACACCACCGTACCAACCACTACACCACCATACTAACCACTACACCACCATACTGACCACTACACCACCGTACTGACCACTACACCACCATACTGACCACTACACCACCATACTAACCACTACACCTCCATACTAACCACTACACCACCGTACTAACCACTACACCACCGTACTAACCACTTCACCACCATACTAACCACTACACCACCGTACTAACCACTACACCACCGTACCAACCACTACACCACCATACTAACCACTACACCACCATACTGACCACTACACCACCGTACTGACCACTACACCACCGTACTAACCACTTCACCACCGTACTAACCACTACACCACCGTACTAACCACTACACCACCGTACCAACCACTACACCACCATACTAACCACTACACCACCATACTAACCACTACACCACCATACTAACAACTACACCACCGTACTAACCACTACACCACCATACTAACCACTGCACCACCATACTAACCACTACACCACCATACTAACTACTACACCACCATACTAACCACTGCACCACCATACTAACCACTACACCACCGTACTAACCACTACACCACCATACTAACCACTACACCACCGTACTAACCACTACACCACCGTACTAACCACTACACCACATACTAACTACTACACCACCATACTAACCACTACACCACCATACTAACCACTACACCACCGTACTAACCACTACACCACCATACTAACCACTACACCACCGTACTAACCACTACACCACCGTACTAACCACTACACCACCATACTGACCACTACACCACCATACTAACCACTACACCACCATACTAACCACTACACCACCGTACTAACTACTACACCACCTTACTAACCACTACACCACCATACTAACCACTACACCACCTTACTAACCACTACACCACCGTACTAACTACTACACCACCTTACTAACCACTACACCACCGTACTAACCACTACACCACCATACTAGCTACTACACCACCATACTAACCACTACACCACCTTACTAACCACTACACCACCGTACTAACCACTACACCACCATACTAACCACTACACCACCGTACTGACCACTACACCACCATACTAACCACTACACCTCCATACTAACCACTACACCACCATACTAACCACCACACCTCCATACTAACCACTACACCACCGTACTAACCACTACACCACCATACTGACCACTACACCACCGTACTAACCACTACACCACCATACTAACCACTACACCACCGTACTAACTACTACACCACCTTACTAACCACTACACCACCATACTAACCACTACACCACCTTACTAACCACTACACCACCGTACTAACTACTACACCACCTTACTAACCACTACACCACCGTACTAACCACTACACCACCATACTAACTACTACACCACCATACTAACCACTACACCACCTTACTAACCACTACACCACCGTACTAACCACTACACCACCATACTAACCACTACACCACCGTACTGACCACTACACCACCATACTAACCACTACACCTCCATACTAACCACTACACCACCATACTAACCACCACACCTCCATACTAACCACTACACCACCGTACTAACCACTACACCACCATACTGACCACTACACCACCGTACTAACCACTACACCACCGTACTAACCACTACACCACCATCTACAAGTCTATATTTGTATATGATTGACAGGCTGACCTGCTGAAAGCGGACATCTAGGTTGAAGGTGATTGGTGGGTGGGGATGACAGACAGGCGGGCTGGTGTAGGCCGTGGTGGGCGGAGCCACGCAGGGGACCAAACTGATACTGTAGGAGCCTGAATAGTCTCGTACCTGAAACACAGACAAAAGCACATACATACAGAACACACCCTTCAGAAACACGACTGAGCTGTGAGGAAGTACATCTTCATTTAGAGCAGTGGAGCTCAGAGCAGCCAGGTGTCTCACTGAGTGCTGAGAGGTGAAGCTCCATGTCTGCGTGGGCTGGTTGAAGGTGGAGTCAGTGCTGAGCAGAGACAGGCTGAAGGACATCACAGGCTGATCCACACACTTCACCACTGACTGCACTGAGGAACCTGGTGAAGAACGTTTGAGAGAGCTCAGAGAGAGACTGTGTGTGATGGGCTTTAGACTGTGTGGAGGGTCATATGGAACTGTGCTAACCATGATACAGTTAGAATAAGCTGTTTCTATCAATCAGTCATTAGTCTTTACAGTTACAACCATCTGACAGTAAGACTTATACCACACCCTGTTCACTACATAGTGCACAGCTCAATAGGGCACTATGACCATTGCTGTTCTAATAAATAGTGTTCTATATAGTGCACCAATGTGGTATATAGTTTTCTAATAGAGAAAATAGTTATTATGGACCATTACAGTTCTCTGTAATAGTGTTCTATATAGTGCACTAATGTAGGGACTAGTGATTAGTGATCATTACAGTTCTCTATAACAGTGTTCTATATAGTTTAGTAAAATAGAGAATAGTGATTAGTGACCATTACAGTTCTCTAAAATAGCGTTCTACATAGTGTTCTAATGTAGGGAATAGTGATTAGTGAACATTACAGTTCTCTATAATAGTGGTCTATATAGTGCAGTAACATAGAGAATAGTGATTAGGGACCATTACAGTTCTCTATAATAGTGTTTCATATAGAGCACTAATGTAGGGAATAGTGATTAGGGACCATTACAGTTCTCTATAACAGTGTTCTATATAGAGCACTAATGTAGGGAATAGTGATTAGGGACCATTACAGTTCTCTATAGTAGTGTTCTATATGGAGCACTAATGTAGGGAATAGTGATTAGGGACCATCACAGTTCTCTATAACAGTGTTCTATATAGAGCACTAATGTAGGGAATAGTGATTAGGGACCATTACAGTTCTCTATAATAGTGTTTCATATAGAGCACTAATGTAGGGAAGAGTGATTAGTGACCATTACGGTTCTCTATAATAGTGTTCCATATAGAGCACTAATGTAGGGAAGAGTGATTAGGGACCATTACAGTTCTCTATAGTAGTGTTCTATATGGAGCACTAATGTAGGGAATAGTGATTAGGGACCATTACAGTTCTCTATAGTAGTGTTCTATATGGAGCACTAATGTAGGGAATAGTGATTAGGGACCATTACAGTTCTCTATAACAGTGTTCTATATAGAGCACTAATGTAGGGAATAGTGATTAGGGACCATTACAGTTCTCTATAACAGTGTTCTATATAGAGCACTAATGTAGGGAAGAGTGATTAGGGACCATTACAGTTCTCTATAACAGTGTTCTATATAGAGCACTAATATAGGGAATAGTGATTAGGGACCATTACAGTTCTC
>CM038718.1:5354178-5361678 GCA_021613375.1 Megaleporinus macrocephalus
TACTAACCACTACACCACCGTACTAACCACTACACCACCATACTAACCACTACACCACCGTACTAACCACTACACCACCGTACTAACCACTACACCTCCATACTAACCACTACACCACCATACTAACCACTACACCACCGTACTAACCACTACACCTCCGTACTAACCACTACACCACCATACTAACCACTACACCACCGTACTAACCACTACACCACCATACTAACCACTACACCACCATATTAACCACTACACCACCATACTGACCACTACACCACCATACTGACCACTACACCACCGTACTAACCACTACACCACCATACTAACCACTACACCACCATACTGACCACTACACCACCGTACTAACCACTACACCACCATACTAACCACTACACCACCATATTAACCACTACACCACCATACTGACCACTACACCACCATACTAACCACTACACCACCGTACTAACCACTACACCACCGTACTAACCACTACACCACCATACTAACCACTACACCACCATACTGACCACTACACCACCGTACTAACCACTACACCACCGTACTGACCACTACACCATCGTACTAACCACTACACCACCGTACTAACCACTACACCACCGTACTAACCACTACACCTCCATACTAACCACTACACCACCGTACTAACCACTACACCACCGTACTAACCACTACACCACCGTACTAACCACTACACAACCATACTAACCACTACATCACCATACTAACCACTACACCACCGTACTAACCACTACACCACCGTACTAACCACTACACCACCGTACTAACCACTACACCACCGTACTAACCACTACACCACCATACTAACCACTACACCACCATACTAACCACTACACCACCGTACTAACCACTACACCACCGTACTAACCACTACACCACCGTACTAACCACTACATCACCATACTAACCACTACACCACCGTACTAACCACTACACCACCATACTAACCACTACACCACCATATTAACCACTACACCACCATACTAACCACTACACCACCATACTAACCACTACACCACCGTACTAACCACTACACCACCATACTAACCACTACACCACCATACTAACCACTACACCACCGTACTAACCACTACACCACCATACTAACCACTACACCACCGTACTGACCACTACACCACCGTACTAACCACTACACCACCGTACTAACCACTACACCACCATACTAACCACTACACCACCATACTGACCATTACACCACCGTACTAACCACTACACCACCGTACTGACCACTACACCACCATACTGACCACTACACCACCATACTGACCACTACACCACCATACTAACCACTACACCACCATACTGACCACTACACCACTATACTAACCACTACACCACCGTACTAACCACTACACCACCGTACTAACCACTACACCACCATACTAACCACTACACCACCATACTGACCACTACACCACCGTACTAACCACTACACCACCGTACTGACCACTACACCATCGTACTAACCACTACACCACCGTACTAACCACTACACCACCGTACTAACCACTACACCACCGTACTAACCACTACACCACCGTACTAACCACTACACAACCGTACTAACCACTACATCACCATACTAACCACTACACCACCGTACTAACCACTACACCACCGTACTAACCACTACACCACCGTACTAACTACTACACCACCTTACTAACCACTACACCACCATACTAACCACTACACCACCATACTAACCACTACACCACCATACTAACCACTACACCACCGTACTAACCACTACACCACCGTACTGACCACTACACCACAGTACTGACCACTACACCACCGTACTAACCACTACACCACCGTACTAACCACCACACCACCATACTAACCACTACACCACCGTACTAACCACTACACCACCATACTAACCACTACACCACCGTACTAACCACTACACCACCATACTAACCACTACACCACCATATTAACCACTACACCACCGTACTAACCACTACACCACCATACTAACCACTACACCACCACACTAATTACTACACCACCACACTAACCACTACACCACCATACTAACCACTACACCACCATACTAACCACTACACCACCATACTAACCTCTACACCACCATACTAACCACTACACCACCATACTAACCACTACACCACCGTACTAACCACTACACCACCGTACTAACCACTACACCACCGTACTGACCACTACACCACCATACTAACCACTACACCACCGTACTAACCTCTACACCACCATACTAACCACTACACCACCGTACTATCCACTACACCTCCATACTAACCACTACACCACCGTACTAACCACTACACCACCGTATGATACGTTTATAGTACATAAACCCAGATTAATGTCACAAGGATGTAATGAAAGGCAGGACACTGGGTCCTTTAAGAGGGCCTAAAACTGAGGATATCAGAGTATTGGCACTAATGAGGTCGAGAAAAAAATGAGGGGAAGTACAGAGACTGTAATTCCTCTCCTCACCACCAGGTAGCGCCATAAATCTGCTGAAAGAATGATAATTACATACCAGCTACATATAAGTTTCACTGTCCACCAAATTCCATTAATATAAAAGATGCTCTTCTCAGAACATCCTGTGCCTATACTCCAATCTTTACTCTCACAATGTCCGTCCAGGACAACTACAACCAACTTTAGAAAATCTGAAGTGATCATAAATAAAAGCTTCTGCGTGTGTTGAACTCACTGTCTCTGAGATCCGAGATCTTCACCAGAGTCTCCTTCTGTCTTCCCAACGAAATCCCTACAGCTGATCGGCTCCCGGGAATCCCAAGAACCAGGCGGAACTCCTCCTCTTCCTCGAACTCTGAGTCGTCCACTAGGGTGACCTCACACCTCTGCTCTCGCTCGCCTGCAAGACCCAACACATACACTCACACAGCATCACACAGCATCGCGGCCTGTAGGGAGCTAAACGTTTGACTTGACTGATTTCTATAGACGTGTGTTACTGAGCTACATAAGCTGGGGCAAAATTACAGGAGAATTCCACCAAAATGCCAAAATTTAGTATGAACAATCATTCAGAATGGTGGTGAATGGAACCAGAAGTTCACCTCTAAAAGCTCCCTCTCAGAAAGTTATTAGATGTGATTGTTATGAACACACAACAATTATATTATAAGACATTGTTTTGAATAGTTTTGAGAAGATCTTTAGATAGTTCAGGTACATGGAGAGATTGGATGCTGGAAGGCAAAGAAAACAACTTTGAAATTTCGAAAAATTTGCTGGAATTCCCCTTCGAAGAAGCAAATTCACACATCACATTTGGATGAAGGGGGGATTCTCATGTCAGACTCTTCCATTACTGGCTGTATAACAGAACCTCACCTGGCTGAAAGGTAATGATTGACAGGTCAGTGTCTGGTCTCTCCTCGTAGTCCATCATGGCCTGGGCCGAGCTTTGGCGTGTGTAACACCTGACCTGCGACCTTTGGGTGAGGTCGCCAGATCTGATCACCACTGCGACAGCGCGGCCGTCTGACTCGTCCACCCGGTACTCTGAGAGCGCGAACTGCAGAGAGGGTCCTGATAGACACACCCACATGAACATATTCACACATGTTACTTTGAGTTGATGATGAATGGACCAATAGAAATGCTCCAGAATAGTCTGGAAAGATTTCTGGTTCCATTGACTTACATTACAAGTAAAGACTGTCTCTACCTCTACCTATTTTGTAGATCCCAGTTTTTCATTGGACAGTGATGATATACAGATCTCCACACAGGATCTGAATGGTATTAGAAAGGAACAGACCTCTGAAGACCTCTGGACTTATAAATAGGGGCATGCAGCCTTCAGGGGTCTACACCAAGTGTCTGTTTTGTCGATTATATGTATGTGTGTATTGTTATTTACCAGTCACATGTTGTAATTTATAGTTATAATACACGGTTTTATGATATTTGAATGTTTTTAATACACACAGTCCAGTCAGAATATTATGAGCACTCCTCAAGAGTTTAATTTTCATAAAGATAACAAAAAATAAATAATAAAAACATAAAATACATAAAATATAATAATATATTATTTATTATATATTATATATATAAGTTGAAGTAAAGTAAATAAAATTAAAGTATTTTTTTTCCTTTTTTATAATAAAAAAAATCTACACTCTTAGTATCTACACTCTTAGTGGATGTTTTCAGTATCACAGGTTATGCAGATGTAGTTCTACACTTACAGACTGTAGTTCATCTGATTCTCTGTATACTTTAGTACTCTGTTCTTTAATGATCAGGACCCCCACAGGACCACCACAGAGCAGGTATTATTAGGGAGGTGGGTCATTCTCAGCACTGACACTGACATGGTGGTGGCTTTTCTTTCACTGCTGGGCTCAGAATAGTCAACCAACCCAAAAATATCCAGCCAGTGGGCGGCGTCCTGTGTCCACTGATGAAGAACTAGAGGAACACAAACTGTGCAGCAGCAGATGAGCTACTGTCTCTGACTTTACATCTACAAGGTGGACCAGCAAGTAGTAGGAGTGTCTCTAGAGTGGACAGTGAGTGCACACAGTGTTTAAACACTCCAGCAGCACTGCTGTGTCTGATCTACTCACACCAGCTCAACACACACCAACACACCACCACCTCCCTAACAGTATCTGCTTTGTGGTGGTCCTGTGGGGGTCCTGATCATTAAAGAACAGAGTAATAAAGAGAATCAGATGAACTACAGTCTGTGAGTGTAGAACTACAAAGTCCATCTGTATGAACTGTGGAACTGATAACATCTACTAAGAGAGTAGCTGTAATATCTCTCACCGTCACTCTGAGAGTCGTCGATAGTGACGACGGCTCTGACCGGCTGTCCCAGTGTGGCATTCATGGGCATGTTCAAAACCAGCTGAAACTGCTCCGCCCCTTCCAGCACAGGACCACCAGCGTCATCCAGGATCAGGACCTTCACTGTTACCGTGGTGACGCCAGGGGCAAAGTCAACACTGCGACCAACAGCCACGTAGTCCACACCAGCTGAGGATCGTGAGAGTCACAGGTTACACGTATGAGCAAAAAAATCAGGCTGGAAACATGATGAACTGATGTACTGATGAATAAACATGTATGTATGTCCAAAAGTATCTGGACTGTTCTTCTAATTAGTGAATTCAGCTACTGTAAACAGGAATTGTACAAAGAATTGTTCTCAGTGGTGGTAAATAGACCCAGACGTCCCCCACAGGAAGGTAAGTTATTACATAGAATGGTTTTATACATATATGTATATTTACAGTGAAGGGGTATGGCTGGACGCAATAAGGCAAAGACAGCAACTAAATTAGTAAAAAATTTTGAAAAATCGCTGGAATTCCCCTTCAATCTACAGACGTGTTGGCTGATTGACTACATTTCAAGTAAAGCTGGGAAACTACTCCTTTACTGACTTTATTATAAATTAATTATGAATGAATACACATGTAATTGATGAAGGCTTATTGGATGTTCACTGTATGTCCAAAAGTATCCGGACTGTTTTTCTAATTAGTGAATTAGTCCCACCAATTTTTCAAATCGTCTAAATTCGGTCATTAAGATATAAACAGAGATGTTCATAGTGGGTTTGCTGAGAAATAGCTGGCTTTAGAGGCTCTTTACAATGTTGTTCACAGTGGTGGTGATGGGAACCAGGGGTCTCCATGTCTACAGCACAAACATAGACAATTGGTTTACTATCACACCCACCAGAGAACTTACATGAGCACATGTGTAATTAAGATCATACTTCAGTTCCCCATCAATTCCTCATCATACATCAATTCCTTAGACGTCTGGGTCCTATCACCACCACTGTAAAGGATGTTCTTACATCCGACTGACTTTATTAACACCTTGAAGATCACACGTGTGAGAAATACTAAGTGTTGGCGCAGCTTTAGGAACTATGTTCAGTGGAGTGTTGAAGCTAAACCTTCAGAATGACCTGAAATCATCCAGCACTGATCATCCTTACTAATGCTCCTGCAATCAAATCCTCACAGCAATGTTACAACATCCAGCGTACAGGCTTACCAGAAGACTAGAGACTGTTACTGCAGCAAAGGGGGACAAACTGTCTATTAACACCCTTCATTTCAGAAGAAACGCTGGAGGAGAAGCTGTCTTCAAAGCTTTGGAGCTATATTGTACATGTAGATGTTACTGCAGGTCAGTTACCCTGAGCGGAAGCAGGCTGGGTTGAGGCTGACGTTAGAGTGACTGTAGCTGGCTGAGACAGATCAGACCCACTCCTGCGTATCTGGACGTCCACTGATCCTGCACTCTCCTCCACTTCATACACACCTTCGCTGAAGAACACAGACGGCTCTGACGGGAAGAAGGTCCACACATATGAAAGCAGTGAGGATTTAAAGGGGCACTGCAGCAAAAACGGAAATTAACCATCTGCTGGAAACATGCCTACTTCCCTCCTACAGCTGAGCTACAACAGCCCTGAGAGGTTTACTGATTAAGATACAAGGAAAACTTCTGATGATGTATCTTGAAGGTGGGAGGCCTTTTTATTTTTAGTTTTATTTTAGCCAGATACATACATATTGGATGGCCCCTTTAGTGGGTTTCTTTATCCATCAGTGGGTTTCTTTATCCATCAGTGGGTTTCTTTATCTATCAGTGGGTTTCTTTATCTATCAGTGGGTTTCATTATCCATCAGTGGGTTTCTTTATCTATCAGTGGGTTTCATTATCCATCAGTGGGTTTCTTTATCCATCAGTGGGTTTCTTTATCTATCAGTGGGTTTCTTTATCTATCAGTGGGTTTCTTTTTTTATTCCAAATAGTTGTAGGATGCACAGTTGATGCAGATGTTTGAGAATCAGTGGTCAAATTGCATGTTTTGTTGATATTATCAGTAAAAGTGTCCTTAAAAAAGTCCTCTACAGAAATTACACATCTACATATTTTTAAGGGACAATTACTGTTAATTTACTGAATTAAGCAGATTGGGAAATCAATTAAAACCTTAGACATTGATTTATTTTCTTTTAATTCAATAACCTCAGCAAATATATAGACACAGTAAAAACGCCATACTGAAGTGTGTTCACTGTAAACAATGTGTTAATTTATTTTCACTTAGCAAATCAATAAAACTTAAAATCAGACCTCAAACATGTACACCTACAGATAACACGTACAAAGAAAACAGCAGAGGCCCTAGAACTGACCCCTGTGGGACACCACAAGAAATGTAACAGAAAAGAGCTGACTAATAAAATGGGACACTCTGGAGCTGCTGGACATGAGCTCAGGCTTACTTTACCCAATGCCAAGGGTCAGCTAGAGGGGTATAAAGCCCCTGAGTGCTGGGCTGTGGAGCAGTGGGGCTGCACTTTTTAGACTGATGAAGTTCTATCAAATACCTTTTGGATGAACTTGAGTGAGTCAGAACTCAGT
>CM038718.1:5366678-5921678 GCA_021613375.1 Megaleporinus macrocephalus
GGTTAGATAGTCTGTCCTGTCAGAACGGTGGTCCTCCAAAACTCCCACCACATCACAGCATGTGGTCTAAACTCATACGTAACTATCAGGTTTGTTTCCTCCTGTTAAGAATAACTACGAGAGCTGAAACTGACTGATATAAAATCCTTTGGCTGTGTTTACAGATCAGGAACCGAACACACATTAACCAATAGCCCAGTTTTCAAACCAGGTTAGCGGGACAGACACTCACTAACAAACGAGGTTTCTCCCAGGTACCCTCTGCGCCTCAGAGTGACCTCCAGCATCTGGATCTCCTCCTCCACACGGTAGACCTCCTTCTCTATGGACACCCAGCACCAGCGGAGCAGGAACGGCTGTGGGCGCAGACGCTGTCCCTCTAAACATGAGACAAACGGTCTGATCGGTCTCACCCACAACCACACACAGCAAACCCACACTAACCGCCCCGGAGCCCAGCCCAGCGTGACACTAATAACATGTGCATGTATTAATAACCTCCATTCAATAACGTATGTGTTAATCTCTTCTACTGCTAGTACTGCTGAGTGAGGATCCCACTTCTGACACCAAATGTGGACGCAAACTATAAAATACATATAAAAGGCAACTTTTCACGGGCACAACCCACATACTCAGCTCCACTGCTCAGACCACAAATGCATGTTCTTTACAAATGTGGCACCATTTTAAAGGGAAATTTACAGGCTTTCCAACCGTATAAGATTTATTTCCAAGAAGCATTGTTACAACAAATAAATAATCTACTAAACACATTTCCTTACTTTTTGCGTTAAATTTATACCCTGAAAACCCACAAAGCCCTCATTTTTACCCCATACAGAGAACTAATCAGGAATTGCATTGATATTGGTATCAATACAGTCTTCTCAGTTCTCATCTCCAGGCTCAGTATGATAGCTAACCCCACTGGAGAGACCAGGAGGTGCTATTTTCCCACATGGTAGACTAAATCTGCCTGTAATGGACGAGGAAGTGCTTCAGATGTGTTTGCCTGAGTTATCAGTCTGGAGTTCACAGTTTCCTCACAATTACAGAGACTGCAAACACAGCTGGCCTCAGGTCAGAGAACTGCAGCTCTCAGTTGGGTGTCAGTCAAGAAGAATCCGAGCTCAGTCAAGTGTAAACAGTCTTGAATCACTAGCACTAACTGGTTCTTATGTGCTGAAGCAATGCAACAAAAATGATTTTGACACCTCTACCAGGTCAGTAAGACAACTTAAAATATAAAATAAAATATCTATTAAGTGTTAGTATTAGTACAGAAGTGCTGATCTAAGAACAGCTCTTGCAGTTTATTACTATAAATAAAAACTAAAAGTTTCTAATCTCTACTGTGATTGGGACCTGGTTTATACATTGGCGGGCCATTTCTTACCCTTGTCCTCCACAGTAAAGGAAAAGGCATCAGTGGTGGCGTTGACTCCATCATAGAGGGTGTAATAGATCTTCATGTCATTGATGTCACCTTTAGGGAGTTATAAAACGATGGATTACTGCACGTAAAGCATCACATCATTATTGACTTATGGGCAATGTTTAACCCCTTCCAATCACAGGCTTATTACATATTCAGGCTTATTGTTCAGTAACCACTCACACTGTAATGCTACTACCGCTAAAAAGTTTGGGATCACAGTGAAATGTTCTTGTTTTCAATGGAGTATCTTCTTCTTTAACACAACAATGGACTGACGGGTCTCTAAAGAAAGTTGTTTCTTTCTGGTTATTTTGAGTCGGTCAGCAAGTCATCAACTGCTGATCTTCAGATACTAAACTAACCTAGAATGTTGTTCCCTTTTATACTCACTTATTAGTAGAATGTTTTCAGCTGTGATCACAATTGAGCAAGAGTGTCCTAACAACCAATTAGTCCAATAACATCCTTAACTTGGATTGGCGGCCGTACCAGGAGATTTAGACAGAGGACTGAGAATTACTGATAATAGGACTATATACAAAAATAGACTTTAATACAAACATTTTTATTCTTTAAAAATCATCTGATACACTTACATTAATTGTGAAATGGACAATACAGACAATTGTTTGTGAATTGCATGAAAATTGCATAAAATGAAATTCTAAAGTGATCCTAAACATTTGAGCGGTGGTGTAGAAGTAATGTGTACTAAAACTTGGTGGGTTCTGGCCAATAAAGAAGTTAAATGTTAATTTAAAAAAGCATATTAAACTAAGTAAGAATGTGCCATGCCGGTCTGTCCAGCACTCATAAATGAGACTTCCAAAGAATTTTTATAATAATCACTCATAATTTAGCCATTGAGATGTAAACAATGTCACACAGAGAGTTTGATGTAAACATTGTCTTCACAGTGGTGATGATGGGAACCAGGGGTCACCATGTCTACAAAATATAGACATTTTATTCACTAGCAAAACCACTAGTGAACATACACCCATCTTCTGAGTGGTTATATATGGAGTGCTGATGGTGACACACTGGAAAACCTGGAAAAAAAATGTACTTTCTCTGGGAATTATTTTGTCTCACAACACCCTTCATGCATCCGCCTCTTTAAAAAAACATAATTTAAAACTTTCTCATAATAAATGATCATAAAGTCAAATATCATAAAGTATCATTATGCCTCAGCTGTCAGGCAGCACATTCATAACCTGCTTCAGACGTCTGGTTCCTATCACCACCATTATAAACATTTCTGACTGTCATACAGTAAAACTAATGGATTCTAATGGTAACTATTAAGCCTATTCGAATTTCTTTTTAAAGATCAATGAACTATGATTTTAATATTATAATGCACATTGTAATGCATTATGGAACCAAATTATTCTATTATTTTGGTTATAATTATAACTATTTAATGTCATTTATACAAGTTTATACCTGGAATTATGACATACAACAGCTTATAAATTATAATGCAATATAAACACAGGACTCATATAAGGTGTCACTGATTATTCTATATGGCATATGCAGTCCGAATAGAAAGAGAACAATATGTCTGGCCAGTAAGTACCATACATCACTTTACCTTGAGTGAATGTGCTGGTGTGGTTCAGCTCGTTGTGTCTGATGAAGCCATATTTTGGTGGTTCAGTCACCCTGTATGTCAGATCCACACTCTGAACGTCCTTGCCTTTCCTCCTTTCGACAGCTTTGAGCACTTTACTGTTGAACCTGAAGCCCAGCTGTCCAGTGTTCAGCACAGTAAGAGACAAAGCTGGACGATTAAACACAAGTCTTGGAGCCCCTTGGTCCTTAAGAAGGATCTGGATCTTCAGAACTTGAGGCTGTATGGTTTTATGCTCGGTTTCAGGGTACACATAAAACCCTGTGTTGGTTCCATCAGTGATTGTGAACCAGATGTTGTCCTCACCATGCTGTGTTCCATCATGCTTATAGGTAATGAGGTTCTTACACAGGTCCTCCTTGGTGAAGGTGGTAACAGAGCGTGTACCATTGTGGAGTATTCTACCGTGTACAGGGCCTTGTGTGATGACGAAATTCAGGAGGTGATTGGACGTGTCCGGATCCTCCACACCGAGCTCAAAAGGTGTGATATATCGTTCTTTACCCTGCCCCAAGACAAGTGTGTGAATGCTCAGAACTGGTAACTTATTATCCACATTCGTGATCGATACACGGAACGTTCGAAACACCACGTTCCAACCATCCGAGACCTGAAATTCAAAGCTATCCAAAGGTGCTTCCTCCATGGAGATGTGAACGTAGCGGATCTTACTCCCAGCTAGCTGGAGTTGGGTGAAGTAAGAGATGAGAACACCAGGATGGTCCGTGCACTCGAGACGTCCTCGGGATGGAGGGCGCGTAATAGTGAAACGCAGACGCTCATCAGGGCTGTTGAGGTCTGATGTACTGAGGATATCTGTTGTCAGGATCACGGATCCACTTTCCGGTAGTGCCACACCTTTGTTTATCACTACTGGGTACACCTTATCCAACGCACCAACAGTGATATAGAAGTATCTGTCCACAAGAGGGTTAATGCCATCAGTGACATCAAATTTTACAAGGTCTCGAATGCCCCCTTGGCCTGTGTGAACATACTGAATGAGTGCTTCATCAACATCGTCCTGGGTGAAGGTCATTCCGATGGTCAAGTTGGAAACTATGTTCTGGGATTTCCTGAGCTGCTGCAAGAGGCCCTGAGTTGGAGCTTGTCTAATGATGAAAGTGAGGTTGGAGTCCAGTGAGTCAAGGTCTGTAGCCTTGAGAAATCTGTTAGTAATTATTTTAGCCTCTCCAATCTCAACCTCCAGTCCATTGTTTACGGATAACCTTGGGGTCTCGTCATCCACAGGCAGGATTGCAACCACAACTTGCTTTTCAACTACATGTTTCCCATCGGTGAGCCTAACGGTGAAACTGTCGCTGATTGTCTCCGAGCCATCATGTTCGTACATGATTGTCGAAGCTGTCTGGATTTGCTGCAGTGTGAATTTAACTACCACCTCCGTCCCAGTTGGTAGATGCTGGACAATCTTCCCATGCCTTGGACCGACAATGATCTCAAATTCCAAGATATTTTTAGGAACGTCAATATCTCGGGCATTGAGAATGGGAGTGTCAATTGCCAGACTCATGCCCTCCATTACCACAAACTCCCTGGAGAACATGACAGGTTCTTCATCATTGGCTGGGATGATGACAATTGGGAAAATGTGTTGATCGGACAAGTTAATCCCGTCTGTGCACTGAAAGGTAAACCTATCCTCAACCGGCTCCATTGCTCTGTGAACACTCTGAATGTAGTAAATATGTCCAAGTTGTATGTTCTTTATACTGAATGCTGTAACTGCAATGCCAGCTCTTGACTTCTCATAACCAGGGGCAGGAGACACATTCTCAACGAATCCAAACGATGGTTGCACCAGGATAGTGCATAGAATCTCATCAACTATCGTATCCAAGTCCTTAACTTGTATATTTTCCACTCGGATGATATTTTTACCTCCTTCTTCCACAACGAACTGCTCCCCAACATGGATGACTGGAGGACTGTTGTCCACCGGAAGAAGTGAAACATGAACTCTAACCTTTTGGATCACACGGCCATTCACTATCCACTTTCCAGAGACATTGAGACTAAAAGAGTCATTCCTCACATCCGGTCCTACCTCCCCACCAGCATGTACATAGGTTACTGCCCCATCTATAAAGCTACGCAGTGTAAATATACTGGAGGGTATCCCCTTCACCTGGATCATGCCCAACCTTGGAGCAGACTCCACTGTAAGAGTAACACCATCAAGGTTGGACCTTTGTCCGTAGTCACCTGTTTTAGATATAATTTTAGCTGTGCCTTTCTCAGCTACCTCCATGGTTTTGTCTAATGGTCCTGGACGTTGAGTGACCACTGGATTAACAGGGTTGACAGGACTTATGTTGACTTTAACTGTAATAGGTACATTGTGAAAGCCATCACTGACATCTACCTTAAAGTGATCAAGTGGCGATTGCCCAGTTCTGTTGTGCATGTAAACAAGCAGACCTCTCTCTATATCTCTGAGATTAAAGGTTTTCCCGATGGTGAGAACATTTCCCAAGAATCTAAGCACTCCACTGTTGGGTAGCTGAGTCACTGTAAATGTAATATTCTCAGGAACTGTGTCCTGGTCTGTTACATCAAGCACATCCTTGGTAATGACATAGTTGCTCTTACTCACCACATTGAACCCAGGGTTTGTGATTTGTGGAGGTTTATTGTTCACAGGCTCAATCACTATGGTGAAATGGCCATTGGCCAAGTTTCCAGCAGCATCCTTGACTGTAAACGTACATTGAGTCTCTCTTGGTTTAAATCCAATTTCCTGATTGGGTGGCTTGTAAGATACTTTGCCGTAGTTTATCTGTGCCTGCGTAAATTCTGTAATTATAGTATCTGGCCTGTCCGTCAAAACAAAGTGACCTAGCGATGTAGTATCATTCCAGCTTTGATTAATAGATGGCAGGATGATAGTATACCGAAGGTCCCTGTCAGCAGACACACGGTCAGTGAAGTGCAGCATGTTCTTGCTGAGGACAGTCGTTTCATATTCCCGCACAGTGACCTTTAAGGTGGTTCCAGGAAATAGCTCTGGAGCCAGATCATCAATAGGATTAACCTTGATGTAGAAGATCTGATCTCCTGACTGGTTTGGGGGATCATGGTCATCTTGAACTCGGAAGGTAAACTGGTCTGTAGTTGTGGATGTCCAGGAGGGTCCGACGTGGCGATAAAAGAGCTTTCCTTCCTGGATGTCACTGAGGAACCATTCTACAGTCACTCTCTCAAACACACGGTCAGTTTCACTGAATCTCCAGGAAGAAATATCTATGGGAGTCTTTGTCTGTCTTAGAAGTACTTGCCCCAGTGAGGAGTATGGGGGAACTAGAGTGAACTTCAGGTGTCTGTTTTCAGAGTCCACATCTGTTGCACTCAGAACCCCTGGTAGAATCTGTTTCACCTCTCCCTTCAGAACAACCAGTCCAGTGTTCACGTTAACCACCGGAGGCTCATCGTCTTGTGGGACTATGGTAACTGGGAACAAGAACTCAACTACATTCTTCCCATCTGTCATGCGGAAAACGATGTTGTCACTGCACGTCTCGCTACCGTTATGCTCATACACAACCACGCCGGCATCTAAATCATCTGGAGTGAAAAATTTCCGCTGTGAGCCAAGAACCGTGAGTTTTCCATGCCGTAGACCATGGACTACCGATATCCTGACATCTGCAAGACTGTCTTCATCGCTAATGCGCAAGTTCAGACTGCTTGAAAGTGGTCTGGATTGGCCCTCAAATAGAAGCTGCCCAGCATTCAAGGTCACAACTGGGGCCAGCGTGTTCATGGGCTTCACCACAATCATAAAAGAGAAGTGTTCCGAAGTTGAACCTTCTTGATCGACAACCTCAAACTCAGCATGGAGTATCCTCTCAACATCGGAGTCCTCTGCAGGAGGCTTGAAAGCAATTTTTAGATCCCTGAGGTCCTTCTGGTAAAAAGAGCTGACAGGCTGGTTCGGATTGTCTGTGCTAATAATGGTGCCTTGTTCTGGAGGAGCGACCACCTTAAAAATCAGAGCATCTGGGTCGGAATCTTGGTCCTCGGCTGCCAGCATATCATTAGTAATGGCGGTCATTACAAACTGATTAACTTCCATCATCATCAGTGAGATGAAGCTTGGCTTTGGTGGCTTGTTCACTGCGGCACCATCTAAGAGGACTTTGATCTGAAAGTGCTCCTGCTGCAGCTTCCTGTCCTGCTGGTCTAGCTTCTCCACCATGAAAGGTACGAAATCTACTGTGGGTGACCCTGGAATAGAGTTGAGCTTGTAGCGCACACCAAGGTTCAGGAAAGCATTACAGTCCACTGGTTGTGAGCTGGGAAAGTAATTTAGAAGTGAGCCATACCTGGGGTAGCCTCCTGTCCCTAGAAGAGGTGTTAGCATGCACTTGGAGGCACCTTCACGGATCGCGATTCCAAGCCCTTGAGAATTGATTGGATTACTGTTCCCATTCCGTTTATCCACAACTAGAGGTTGATTTAGGGTCACCAACCTTTGAGCATTTGGGATCACAAGGACTTGCAAGGTCAGAGGGAGAACAATGGTATCTGTTGGAGTGTCGTACCTCAGCTGGAGCCTTACACTGTCTGATCCAACACTCTGAGAGCCAAAATGCAAATATTCCACATCTCCTTTCCTGAAGGAACATAGGAATTTCTTAGGGGTGAGCATCCCATATCTCTGTGCTAGTGGTTCATGGTCCAGAACTGTGAAGTAGCAGTGATCTCCAGGTTGTATCTTCGTAACAAGGTGGTTCAAGGGGTCCACCATCACTGAGCATCCACGTTGTACTACAATCTCATTGTTGGCTTGTATAATAGATGCATGATCAGGTCTTGGCCTCGGCTGGTAGAGATAATCTGAGTCCCAGTATGTGCCATCCACGGAGAGAGAATATAGAGAGATAACTATAGCAACAAAACTAATCTTCTCTGTGTGTATACTGTGTAGAGGTCTCCAGTTTAGAGACATCTTCCTCAGTACTCCTGCCTTTGTCTCTAAACTCTGCTGGCAGGAAGCGTCTTTAAGTACTCTTTCCTTCTGTCCTGCTGAACAAATGTTTGAAGAATGGAGGGTAATGGAATTCCTGGGCAGTTGTTAGTGATGTGCCACTTTGCCTTGCTTCCTCATTTGCTCTCATTAGCTTTCACTCAGATGACAGAAAATACAAAGTATATACACACCATACAATAAAGCGTACTGTTTATTGGGCTGTAATAACTACAAAAATGCAGTAGAGATCAAAATAATAATAAAGCAGTTTATAAAAAAATACACAAGAAAATAAATTGCGGTGATGAAAATTACATGGAGATGCCTGTGTGTTGGTCTTTATTGGACACTGTACAAAGCGAGTGGTGCCAGTCAGGTGTTCTACAGGGGGAATGTGAACAAAGTCTTAATGAAATATGGTCTGGTTACTGGGGCTCATCCAGGTTAACTTCAGTGAAGAGGTCCAAAGAATTGTTTCCTGAAACACACAAACCTGCACATTAACTCAAACACAGATCATAGTTAACAACTTTATAGTAGTTATTGAATACTTCATAGTAATTACTGAATAATTCATGGTAGTTGCTAAATACTTAATAGGTGTTACTGAATAATTCATGGTACACACTAACAAATTCATAACAGATACTGAATAATTTATAGTAGATATTAAATCAGCTATAGTAGTTACTGAATAATTTATAGTATATACTGAATAATGTACAGTAAATATTGAATCATTTATAATATTTACTGAATAATGTATAGTAGATATTGGATAATTTATAGTAGATACTGAATAATGTACAGTAGATATTGAATCATTTATAATATTTACTGAATAATGTATAGTAGATATTGGATCATTTATAGTAGATACTGAATCATTTATAGTAGATATTAAATCAGCTATAGTAGATACTGAATAATATATAGTATATACTGAATAATGTACAGTAGATATTGAATCATTTATAATATTTACTGAATACTGTATAGTAGATACTGGATAATTTATAGTAGATACTGAATAATTTAAAGTAGATATTAAATCAGCTATAGTAGATACTGAATAATTTTTAGTAGGTATGAATTAATTTATAGTAGATACTGAATCATTTATAGAAGACACTGAATAATTTATAGTAGATATTGATTACTTTATAATAGATTTATAGTTTTATAGTAGATACTGAATAATTTATAGTATATATGGAATACTGTATAGTATATATTGAATAATTTATAATATTTACTGAATAATTTATAGTAGATATTGAATAATTTATAGTAGATACTGAATACTTTAAAGTAGATACTGAATACTTTATAGTGGATATTGATGTATTTATAGTAGATATTGAATAATTTATAGAAGGCACTGAATTCAGGTTAAATATGAATGATTCAGGTTAAACTGACCAGCACTAGTAAAGTTGTTGTTGTTTTGATTCTGCTGTTGGTCTTCAGGCGTAGCTTGATCCAACAGATCAGATTCTCCACCAATCAGGTCCAGGTCCAGATTAAACTCCACCTTTTTCAAGGGCTGAGTCAGACTGGTATCAGACGCGAAGCTGTCTTCTTTAAGAACGTCTTCCTGCTCTGAAGGACAGAAAGCCAATAGAGAGAATCGTCAACTGAAGGCCCAGCTGAAGAGAAAAGTCATTAATGTGGTGATTAGATCAGATAAGTGCATCAGATCAACTGATCTACATCTACTGGTGGTGTAGATCAGTGCTGAGCGTCGTTACCGGAGGAGGCTGCTTGTTTAGGTGTCTCTCCTGCACATCCATTGGCTGTAGAGTTGGTCTCTTGGGGTTTCTCTTCTTGAATGTAGTCTAGAGCTGCCAGGTCTGTGTAGAGAAGCAGCACAGATGATGAACTTCCAGCACCAGACACACTAAAACATTTACAGGCTTGTTCTATCTAGCTTTCAGATCTATGGTATGTTAGTAAACAATCCTGTCAATCTAAACAAAAACTGTAGTGACCAACCCAGCTTTAATTAAAGGGTCTACATATATACAGTATATATATATATATATATATATATATATATATATATATATATATATATATATATATATATATATATATATATATATATATAGTACATCTCACATTCACTGGTGAAACGTAATTAAACTACAATGTAAATCAATTTATATATATATATATATATATATATATATATATATATATATATATATATACATATATATATATATATATATATATATATATATATATATATATACATATATATATATATATATATATATATATATATATATATATATATATATATATATATATATATATATATATATGTGTGTGTGTGTGTGTGTATAGATAGATAGATAGATAGATAGATAGATAGATAGAACGATAGATAGATAGATAGATAGATAGATAGATAGATAGATAGATAGATAGAATATATCATTCATACCTCATATAATTCACACCATATATCATTTAACTAAACATTAAATAAGTATAAGGTACCATATCATCACTGTCCAAAGAAAAACGTGCATCTCTATTGTTGTTGATTTTTATTTCTCTATATTATCTGATCAGGACAACTGCTGTTTACATTGTGTAAAGGTTTCATGATGAACTGACCAATAGAAATGCTTCAAAATAGTGTGGAAAAAATTCTGGTTCCATTGACTTACATTGAAAGTAAGGACAGTTTTGGTCTCTCCTGTAAAGCTACTATTTTGAAGACACTTGTTTTTCTTTGGACAGCAAAGACATGCATAGACTTTTAATGATAACTCTATAGGCAGGATCTGAATTCCTCGACTAAATTTTAATAACAATGATAACAGTAACAGAACATCTTTATTATGATATAAAGTATAGAACTGCTCTTGCCTTTGGTGGTTTGTTCAAACCCCCCGTGTTCCATGCTCCTGAGCGGGGTGTCGTCATTAGCCATGTAATTCAGATCAAAGGAGTAGCTCTGGACACACGGGCACACGGTCATTAGTCATGCTTTGAATCCATTAAAGCCACAGCAGCATGAAATTAGTGAATCAATTATTGTACAACAGTGCAAATTAATACAGTTTATGGATATTTATTATTAAATATGCACTGCTCCCCCTACTGGCCAATGCTGAAATCACTTAATTATATTAAAGAGGAACTTTAGTGATTTGTAAAACCAAAATATCTGCATAATTAAACATAATAAAAGTCATTAAGAAGGATTTGGTGTGAAATGCCAAATTCCATCACAGTGGTAGTGATGGGAACCAGACGTCTACTGTCCTAACATCAACATTCCATATAAACTCACATGATGTGTGTAGGTTCACTTGTAGATGTTGATAGTAAATAAGATGTCTATATTTGTGTTGTACACATGGAGACCCCTGGTTTCCATGACCACCAGGGTGAAGAAATAAAGAAGAGTCTGAAAGTTCCTCTACATTCAACCATTTCACACCAAACCACTCTGACTGACTCTGATTACATCCCAGAAACCTCTAGTGGAAGTGAACATCTTCCAGTTTAAACTGGTGGAGTGGTGTGATTATGTGTCACATGCTGTTGATTGATTTTTACTAAAATGTACTAAATACTGTATTCTCTCCTTCTTTTCTCTGGAGGGGTGTTTCCTTACCCGTCCTTTCTTCCAAAGAATGTACAGAATGACAGCAAGAGCGATGACGAGAAGCAGGATGAGGACGAGAAAGATCACCCCTAGGAGAGAACACAGGTATGAGACCCTCGTAAACATTTCAAAATCAGCATGTGATCCAACAGGAGGCCAAACTTACCAATGGTCCCACTTTCGCTGGCGGCTCCAACTGCAAAGCAAGGAAACAGCCCCGTTAGAGAGCACACTGTAACAACATGTTTGGTTCTTCTCTAGTTTGGTAGGTCTTCCACACATTCCCTCAGAACTTTCTCATATGATCTCCTGTGAGGTTTTTTCAGGGTTATGCCAGCAGTGGTTACAGTCATGCGACTATGAAGCACCAAGTGGGAGAACCAGCCAGCTACAGCGCCACCCTGAGGCCAAGCAGAGCTGCCGCTCTAGTTAGAATACCAAACACAGGGTCAGAGTGAATACATTCAACAGAGCTTACCTCCTACTGTTACTGCAGCATTCAGAGAGAGAGAGAGAGATAGTTAGAGAGAGAGAGAGAGAGAGAGAGAGAGAGAGAGAGTCATTGTTGTGATAAGCACAATTGAGAGAGGTAGAGAGAGACATATGAGAGAGAGAGGTGGAGAAACAGGTAGAGAAATAACGAGAGATGCAGAAAAAGGAAGAGAGAGAGGGAGAGAGAGAGGGGTAGGCAGAGATAGAGAAAGAGGTCGAGAGAGATACAGATAGATAGAGAGAGGTAGAGAGAGAAGTAGAGATGCAGAAAGAGGAGTAGAGAGTTGGAGAGAGATAGAGAGAGAGGGAGGTAGAGAAAGAGTGTGATTGTTGTAGTAAGAGGTAGAGAGATAGAGACAGGTAGAGAGAGAGGTACAGAGAGAGGTAGAAAAAAGAGAGAGGTAAAGAGAGACGTAGAGAGAGAATTAGAGAGAGAAGTAGAGAAAGTGGTAGAAAGAGAGAGGTAGAGAGAGAGATAGAGAGAGAAGTGGAGAGAGAGTGGTAGAGAGAGAAGTAGAGAGAGAAGTAGAGAGAGTGGTAGAGAGAGAGGTAGAGAGATTGGAAGAGAGAGAGGTAGAGAGTGAGGTAGAGAGAGTGGTAGAGAGAGAGATAGAGAGAGAGAATTAGAGAGAGAAGTAGAGAGAGTGGTAGAGAGAGAGAAGTGGAGAGAGAGAGGTAGAGAGGGAGTTAGAGAGAGAGAGAGAGAGAGGTAGAGAAAGAAGTAGAGAGAGAGGTAGAGAGAGATAGAGAGAGAGAATTAGAGAGAGAAGTAGAGAGAGTGGTAGAGAGAGAGAGAAGTGGAGAGAGAAAGAGGTAGAGAGAGGTAGAGAGAGTGAAGTAGAGAGAGAGTGGTAGAGAGAGAGAGAAGTGGAGAGAGAGAGGTAGAGAGGGTGTTAGAGAGAGAGTGGTAGAGAGAGAGAGAAGTGGAGAGAGAGAGGTAGAGAGAGTGAAGTAGAGAGAGAGTGGTAGAGAGAGAGAGAAGTGGAGAGAGAGAGGTAGAGAGGGTGTTAGAGAGAGAGGTAGAGAAAGAAGTAGAGAGAGAGGTAGAGAGAGTGAAGTAGAGAGAGGCAGAGAGAGGTAGAGAGAGAGGTAGAGAAAGTGAAGTAGAGAGAGAGGTAGAGAGAGAGGTAAAGAGAGAGGTAAAGAGAGAGAGATAGAGAGAGAGAATTAGAGAGAGAAGTAGAGAGAGTGGTAGAGAGAGAGAGAAGTGGAGAGAGAGAGGTAGAGAGAGTGAAGTAGAGAGAGAGTGGTAGAGAGAGAGAGAAGTGGAGAGAGAGAGGTAGAGAGGGTGTTAGAGAGAGAGGTAGAGAAAGAAGTAGAGAGAGAGGTAGAGAGAGTGAAGTAGAGAGAGAGAGGTAGAGAGAGTGAAGTAGAGAGAGGTAGAGAGAGGTAGAGAGAGAGAGGTAGAGAGAGTGAAGTAGAGAGAGGTAGAGAGAGGTAGAGAGAGAGGTAGAGAGAGAGGTAGAGAAAGTGAAGTAGAGAGAGAGGTAGAGAGAGAGGTAAAGAGAGAGGTAAAGAGAGAGAGATAGAGAGAGAGAATTAGAGAGAGAAGTAGAGAGAGTGGTAGAGAGAGAGAGAAGTGGAGAGAGAGAGGTAGAGAGAGGTAGAGAGAGTGAAGTAGAGAGAGAGTGGTAGAGAGAGAGAGAAGTGGAGAGAGAGAGGTAGAGAGGGTGTTAGAGAGAGAGGTAGAGAAAGAAGTAGAGAGAGAGGTAGAGAGAGGTAGAAAGAGTGAAGTAGAGAGAGAGGTAGAGAGAGGTAGAGAGAGAGAGGTAGAGAGAGTGAAGTAGAGAGAGTGAAGTAGAGAGTGAAGTAGAGAGAGAGTGGTAGAGAGAGAGAGAAGTGGAGAGAGAGAGGTAGAGAGAGGTAGAGAGAGAGGTAGAGAGAGTGAAGTAGAGAGAGTGAAGTTGAGAGAGAGAGGTAAAGAGGGAGAGGCAGAGAGAGAGTGTGATTGTTGTGGTGAGCACTGTTGAGGAAGGTGAGATGCGGCACCTGCTGCTCTTCACACACAGTGAACAGAGCTGTCACTCTCTCACGGTCAGCGAGGGACAGTCGGTTCCAGACACTAAGATTCTCTCTGCAGTCCAGAGCTGTGAGACACGGTCTGAACTGTTTCCACGCGTCTCTCAGCACCGAGAACGTCTGCAGGCCGAGCCGCTCTGAACTGCTGCAGGAAGCTGCAGACGTGCGTCTGGTTTCTAAAGACAGCGTATTGTTTCATGTGGGACTGAAACACCATCACCAGCATGTAGACAACACCCCACTGTGCAGCGAACAAACGAACCTACAGCTCAGAGTGAGTTTACTGTGTACGTACGATGTGAAGAACCCTTCAAGCATGCAAGAACCCCTGAAGAACCATGTTCCTTAATTATGGTTTGGTGTAGAACCCTTGAAGGCCCACGTATTTAAGGGTGTAAAACCACTTTCAAGAAAGGTTCTTTAAATAACCATCTACAACATGTTCTTCACCAATCTAAAGAACCGCATCACCACGCAAAGAAACCCTTTAAACATCCAAGTCGTTCTATAATGGATCTTATGGTTCTTGAAAGAACCGCTGCCTTTACTAAAGAACCTCTGAAGGACCGTCTTTTATAGGTGTGCGTTGTTCAGAAGTGCACATGTCACTATTTAAACTTGCAAAATTTTTCTTTGAGTGTTCATGGTTCTACACAGAACCACTGTCTTTACTAAAGAACCCCTGAAGAACTGTGATTTTAAGTGTGATGGTGTCGCGTAGCCTAATGATCACTGCCCTACAAGTGTCGATGTTTGCTGAGTCTGAATAAATGAAACTCTTCTGAGGCTGTGAGCGTCAGACCATCCCCATGTTCTCCAGGGCCACAGACTGACCAGCAGAACCCAAACCCAAACCCAAACCTCTGACTGCTGAAGCTCAGAACTGCAGTGAGAAGTAAGTAACAGGTAAGGTGTGAAGGTACGTCTTAGTAAAATAGTTCTATGTATATATTAAACTATGTAACCATCTTCGCTGTAGAGCCTCATTTATTCATCTGTATCTTCATAACAAGCCTTTAAAACAGCAACAGCAGCCCCATCTGACTTCTGAACTTCTGGAACTATGAAGTACACGGTTCTTCTTTACCAACTTAATGCCATGCCCTGCTCGTCCTCCCCTGTCTAAGTCTGTGTTTACGTTCTGTCAGTCCCATGTGCCTCTGTTTACGTTTCTCGTGTTTGTCATGTGCTCCTGTGTCTCCGCCCTTACCCCGCCTAATACACCTGTACCCCATTAATGTTTAGTCCCGTCACATGTTCCCTCTCGTTATCCTGTGTTTGCAGTCTGTCTTTGTTGGTCATTGTCGTGGTATCTCCGTCTTTGTTTCCAGTCTGTTTGCCTTTCGCTTCTGTTTGTTTAATTAAAAGTACAGTTCATTTAAAAAGCTTGCGAGTAGGGCTGGGTATCGCCACTGATTTCCCGGATCGTTTCAATCCCGATTCAGACGGTCCCAATTCAATTCGATTTCCAATTCAATATGGATTCATTTAGGGATATTTCAGTTACAATAATATGTTTTGTTTGAATATGAAAATAGATTTTCAGAGAACTAATGTGGTAAATGTACAAGGAACACTCAACCTAGCATTACTAAAAACATTAGTGTTTATATGTTTATATACCGTCAGGGTTTCTGAATCCAAAATATGGCCAGACATCTGCTTTCAAGTTCTGGGGCGCCTTTACTTTTGCTCCAGCCATGTTTAACTGATTTGCGCCCCCAGCCAGATCTCGTTGCGCGAAAAACAATGGCTGGACTGCTAATTTTAAAGGTCGATCTCGGGTTTATACGAATCAATATCGGATTATTCAAATGAAGATCAATTTGAATCAAAAAATCGATTTTTTAAACACACCTCTACTTGTGAGTGTGTCCGATATCATATCTTCACTGCTCAGCTCGACCCAGCCTTGACACTTAATGAATAAGTACATTCTACAGACTCTAATAGTAAACCTAATGTGCACACCTACCTAGTGAAGTGATTGTACACCTACCCAACGGTATAAGGGCTAAAAGTAATAATAACAAAACAGATACATTCTGATGCACACAGTGAGAAAAGAATGTACGACTGATACTTTATTAGACTTAGAAGTATTTTGTTGAATTATCAGACATTTACAGTGACTGTGAACACAGTAGTGTTACAATTGTTTTTCAGGGAGCTGCCTTTGAGAATAAATATTCTCACCTACTTTCCACAACACAGCAGCGACGCGGCAACAACATCTGCCCGGACCAGCCGTGCAAGAGCATCCTGCTGTCAGTACCTCACTGCTGTTCTGAATTAGAACCCATGCTACGCAGCTGGGTCTGCCAACACACGGCCTGACTGAAGCTCAGCTTTGAGAAACCTGAACTGTTTGTAGTTGTAAGTGTGATCACTCTTGCTGCCGTGTAGATGATTATAAGCTTCTGTGCTTTTATAAATCCAACCAATCAGCTGTCAACAACAAACACACACCAAAACCATTTCTTCTAATTTAGAACCACTGATCATCTGAGTTCACACACAGAGATTCTGACCTGACCTCGGTCATTTACACCATCTGTGCAGTGTAACATACACACACATACTAGTGAACACACAACAGGGGGCAGTGAAACGCCCACATACACACACACACACTAGTGAACACACAACAGGGGGCTGTGAAACACCCACATACACACACACACTAGTGAACACACAACAGGGGGCTGTAAAACACCCACATACACACACACACACACTAGTGAACACACAACAGGGGGCAGTGAAACACCCACATACAAACACATACTAGTGAACATACAACAGGGAGCAGTGAAACGCCCGCATATACACACACACACACACAGTAGTGAACACACAACAGGGGGCAGTGAAACACCCAAATACACTCACACTAGTGAACACACAACAGGGGGTTGTGAAACACCCACATACAAACACATACTAGTGAACATACAACAGGGAGCAGTGAAACGTCCGCATATACACACACACACACACTAGTGAAAACACAACAGGGGCCAGTGAAACACCCAAATACATTCACACTAGTGAACACACAACAGGGGGTTGTGAAACACCCACATACACACACACATACTAGTGAACATACAACAGGGAGCAGTGAAACGCCCGCATATACACACACACAATAGTGAACACACAACAGGGGGCAGTGAAACACCCAAATACATTCACACTAGTGAACACACAACAGGGGGTTGTGAAACACCCACATACACACACACATACTAGTGAACATACAACAGGGAGCAGTGAAACGCCCGCATATACACACACACACTAGTGAAAACACAACAGGGGCAGTGAAACACCCACATACACACACACATACTAGTGAACATACAACAGGGAGCAGTGAAACGCCCGCATACACACACACACACTAATGAACACACAACAGGGAGCAGTGAAACGCCCACATACACACACACATACTAGTGAACATACAACAGGGAGCAGTGAAACGTCCGCATACACACACACACACACACTAGTGAAAACACAACAGGGGGCAGTGAAACACCCAAATACATTCACACTAGTGAACACACAACAGGGGGTTGTGAAACACCCACATACACACACACATACTAGTGAACATACAACAGGGAGCAGTGAAACGCCCGCATATACACACACACAATAGTGAACACACAACAGGGGGCAGTGAAACACCCAAATACATTCACACTAGTGAACACACAACAGGGGGCAGTGAAACACGCAAATACACTCACACTAGTGAACACACAACAGGGGGTTGTGAAACACCCACATACACACACACATACTAGTGAACATACAACAGGGAGCAGTGAAACGTCCGCATATACACACACACTAGTGAAAACACATCAGGGAGCAGTGAAACACCCAAATACACTCACACAACAGGGAACAAACATACACACTAGTAAACACATACATAGACTAGTGAACTCACACACACACTAGAGGGCAGTGAAACACCCAAATACACTCACACTAGTGAACACACACACTGGGGGGCAGTGAAACACCCACATATACACACACACACACACACACACACACTAGTGAACACATACAGACACACTAGTAAACATACACACTAGTAAACACATACAGACACACTAGTAAACATACACACTAGGGGGCAGTGAGCACCTTTGCCCAGAGTGGTGGGCCGCTTTATCCACAGACCCTGGGGAGCTGTTGGAGTTTTCGGTCGTGTCCTGTTGGCTCAGAGGATCAAACCAGAGACCTTCCTGTCACGAGGCTGGTTCTCCAACGTCTAGCCCACGACATCACTGCCAAGAAAGACTGTTACGACCACATAGCCACAGAACTACGACCTTGCAGATCAGAAAAAAGAGAAGAAAAGCCTGTGGCCATGAGTTTGTCTACGTTGCCATGGGTACATATTCACCATGCGGTCTGAAACACACCCAGTCCTGATCACGCAGAGGTTTCATCTTCATCTGAGTGTTTCTTTTACTCCAGGAACAGTTACTAGTCAAACACATTACGGGGGGCGGGTGAAGGCGGGCTACACCATGGACAGGCTGACCAGTCCATCTTATGGCCAACACACACTCACGCACACTCTCACACCTACGGGCAGTTTAGAGTGAGGATCCTAACGTGCATGTGTTTGGACTGTGGGGGGAAAACAGAGTACCCAGAGGAACCCACTCAAACACAGAGAGAACATACACACTCCACACAGAACACAATTAGGAAATCTTGGTGAATTGAAGAATCCAACATGACGGACTGACTGGACACTGGAAAGTGCTGTGTTTATATAAGACCCGGCGCATAGCTGACCTTGGACCTGCCTAAATAGATATAGAAGCAACAGCTGTTCCTAACTTACATACAGACGTCCAGAAACATCTCTTCAGAATGTCCTCCTGGATACAGCTTACACAACACACACACACAGAGATACACAGAACATAACTACTGAACACAGTATCACACACACACAGATACACAGAACATAACTACTGAACACAGTATCACACATACACACAGATACAAAGAACACAAACATATTACACATATAACTACTGAACACAGTATCACATACACAGAACACATACATATTACACATATAACTACTGAACACAGTATCACACATACACAGATACACAAAACACATACATATTACACATATAACTACTGAACACAGTATCACACACACAGATACACAGAACACATACATATTACACATATAACTACTGAACACAGTATCACACATACACAGATACACAAAACACATACATATTACACATATAACTACTGAACACAGTATCACACACACAGATACACAGAACACATACATATCACACATATAACTACTGAACACAGTATCACACATACACACACAGATACACAGAACATAACTACTGAACACAGTATCACACACACATAGATACACAGAACTCATACATATTACACATATAACTACTGAACACAGTATCACACATACACAGATACACAAAACACATACATATTACACATATAACTACTGAACACAGTATCACACATACACAGATACACAAAACACATACATATTACACATATAACTTCTGAACACAGTATCACACACACAGATACACAGAACACATACATATTACACATATAACTACTGAACACAGTATCACACATACACACACAGATACACAGAACATAACTACTGAACACAGTATCACACAAACACACAGATACACAGAACACATACATATTACACATATAACTTCTGAACACAGTATCACACACACAGATACACAGAACACATACATATTACACATATAACTTCTGAACACAGTATCACACACACAGATACACAGAACACATACATATTACACATATAACTACTGAACACAGTATCACACATACACACACAGATACACAGAACACATACATATTACACATATAACTACTGAACACAGTATCACACATACACACAGATACAAAGAACACAAACATATTACACATATAACTACTGAACACAGTATCACATACACAGAACACATACATATTACACATATAACTACTGAACACAGTATCAGACATACACACAGATACAAAGAACACAAACATATTACACATATAACTACTGAACACAGTATCACATACACAGAACACATACATATTACACATATAACTACTGAACACAGTATCACACACACAGATACACAGAACACATACACATTACACATATAACTACTGAACACAGTATCACACACACAGATACACAGAACACATACACATTACACATATAACTACTGAACACAGTATCACACATACACACACAGATACACAGAACATAACTACTGAACACAGTATCACACATACACACAGATACACAGAGCATAATTACTGAACACAGTATCACACAAACACACAGATACACACAACAGATACATATTACACATATAACCACTGAACACAGTATCACACATACACACAGATACACAGAACATAACTACTGAACACAGTATCACACAAACACACAGATACACACATCACATTCATATTACACATATAACTACTGAACACAGTATCACACATACACAGATACACAGAACACATACATATTACACATATAACCACTGAACACAGTATCACACACAGATACACAGAACATAACTACTGAACACAGTATCACACAAACACACAGATACACACATCACATTCATATTACACATATAACTACTGAACACAGTATCACACATACACAGATACACAGAACACATACATATTACACATATAACTACTGAACACAGTATCACATACACAGAACACATACATATTACACATATAACTACTGAACACAGTATCACACATACACACAGATACACAGAACACATACATATTACACATATAACTACTGAACACAGTATCACACATACACACAGATACACAGAACACATACACATTACACATATAACTACTGAACACAGTATCACACACACAGATACACAGAACACATACATATTACACATATAACTACTGAACACAATATCACACATACAGCACATCACACAGCAGAGTGCCTCGTGGGTCACTGGAGTCAGTTAAAAGTCTCAAATGGGTTTTCAAAGCTAACTTTAAACCAGTTCTGCAGAATGATCTACACAGCACAGGTGATATATGGGATATTAGTATATCGTCGCTTTCCAAAGAGATCTCCAAAACAATATCTTCACAGGAGGTCAATAAATTATTTCACTGTTAATGTAAGTCAATGGAGTCAGATTTCTTTTCAGTGGAGATTACTATTGGTCCATGCATCAGGACATTTTCACACAGTGTAAACAGCAGCTGCTGCACTCAAACGATGAAAAATAAAAAATCACCAACAATGAAGAACAGAACACAACCTCTTATATCTATAATGACAGCTTTACAGGAGGAGGAAAAAACATACTGTACTGTTAATGTAAGGAAAGCTATTTTGGACCTTTCATCATCAGACTTACACACAATGTAAAAGACAAACAGTTAGTAAACAATAGGAAACAAACAGGTACTTAAAATATTTATCAAAATGAAAAACAACCAAACACTGAGACAGAAGTTAAGAGCCTGTATAGCTGATCTGTCTGAACAGAAGCAGGAGGATGGACTAGCGCACCCACTCAGATAAACGGATTCTGTGGGTTCCTGTGTCTGCGGTCGCCTCATCACTCCCCACCTAGACTGTATTGCACAATGCTTTGACTGCTCAGTACTTCATTAAGCTAAATCAAGATTACTGCTGAAGGAACTGAATACAATCATACAATGTCTGGGGCGTCCAGGAGAAATCTGGAACTACACTTTGTTCTTCAAACTGGAGCTCAAGATCTGATCTACTTCTCTCACAATAACATACTCATGTTACTTGTATGTATGATTATTTACATCTGATCTAATCAGATCTGCTGTTCTTACCGGTGAACATACACTCACTGATCAGATAAAGACTTCAGATAAAGTTGAAACCTTGAAAATCAGTGTGTTTAAAGCTTTGACTGTAAACACTGAGTTACTTTTATTTGAATTCTGAACAGAATATTAACCCAGTGCACTATTCTGCACTAGCAGTGAGGACGTGATGAGGTTGTCATGCTAAAGTATGAAGTTACTTGGGAATCACTGTGAAATTAAAAATAATCATATATCAGAGCGTGTGTTTACGGCCTTCTTTCCGTTTCTGTTATTGTACAGTGGTTACTCTTGCGAATACTCACTTTTGATCTCTACTCACACACTTTCCATCCAAGCACATCAACCCAATTTCACATTTTCCCTGTTTACACAGCGGGAAAAACCCAACAGCTCATCTTTTACCTGAAGTATGATTCAAGGCACGTTCTACCTGCACGGTTCTCTATATATAACGCTCGTCATACTTAACATTAAAGTCACACTGTAGATGTAGATCCGTCCTCAGACGTGTACGTTACAAAAATGGCCGTTAGTAAAGCTTGTAGTTATATTTCGTCACTGCTGGAGACCTTCTATTTCCCTAATAGCAACTTTCAGTGGAGGTTAATGTCCAAAAGACTGTGTGTTCGTGCATTCATCATGGAAACAATACAATGTAAGGAGCAACTGATGTTTTTGAACACAGCTTAAATAAGAAAAGATGATAAAGAGCAGAGTTTTTATTCATACAGTGGTGATACAGAGACTCAACAACCTGCAGAAGTATTTCGATGCTAATGTTAAAGGGCGTTCCCCAGGGCTCTGTTCTTGGTCCACTGTTATTCATTAGCTATGTATTTGCCCTCAACTGCTGCTCAGATAGATTTTAGCCTTAAACCCTGGGTTCACCCCGTTCTTCATTAACTACACTGGCTACTTCTGCTGTTGACCTTTAACTATTTGATGCACAAGCTAAGCGAACCCAACCTAATGCACAGCATGGGTTAAACTTGACCCATATTAATTTCCTATGTTACTGTATGTACTGCTGACTGTCTATTTGGTAAATCTATTGAAATCAGTTTCAGTTCCATTATTTAAATGTTAAGTGTTCATTAAAAATCTTGATTTTAATCTTTGTGATGACCAAAAACAAGTACATTGAGGAATTGATGGAAGCTTGAATTAAGAAATTAATTCATTGTAAAAATATAGAAAATAAAATTGGGTCACTTTTGACCCAGGTTGTGCAATCAAAGGGTTAAAGCCCTGCATGGCCTTCACTTACCTATCAGTCTGCACTCTTTTTTTCTCTGAATACTTTCATTCTCTCTGTTTTCTTCCTTAAACTGTGAAACATCCTTGGTATATAACTTCATTGTCTTCTTCTTCTTCTTCTTATTATTATTATTATTATTATAAATGGTGATGCTTAATGATGGACAAACTGCATGGTCTGCATATAAGTATGTGTATATGATGACATAGGAATATAATATAATCGATTATTTAATTAATATATTATATGAACTACAGAAGAGTGGATTGTTATGGCAACACTTGATTACTACACTGAAATCTAGGCATTATATTCATTATATACTTCTCTGTTATGCTAGTATTCATACATATTATACATACAATTATATTTATTAGATATATCAATTCAGTGCGGACTAACAAGCAACACAAGCGCAATAATAAAATAAAAATAATAATATAAATCTAAACATATGAAATAATAAAAAAACACATTAAACCTCCACTGTAGTATCACTACAACATACAGTAGATGCAACATCAGTGTATCACTACAATGAAGCACTGCATCATTGTAAAGAACCTTAAACTGGATTTATATAGAACCAACCGACTATGTAGGGTTATTCGCCCTACATAGAACCCTTTTTTTGCAAAGAGCATATCATTCAAAAGTTTGGGCACCCCTGATGTGATGATCTAGAACCTGAAATGCTTCTTCAACAGACTTTAAGGACGTTCACTCAGAACTACTCATCACGGCTTATTAATATTCAGTGTATTCCTGTATATCAGAAATGATTCACACACGTAGGGATAAACTTTACTGCTTATATATTTCCTTAGAAACTAATTCTGAGCCCAAACCTCTATAGAGAAGCTCTGTAATATAATTAAAAGCAAACACACGTGGCCCCAGACGTTTACACAGTACAGCGTTTAGTCTGGAATGCACAGATTCACAATAAGATCGTTATCTGCTTTCAAACTGCTCTTTGCCAGTAAAAGGCCAGACTCAACATCAGAATGTAGGTGAAAGCAGACCGGCTGCCTTTGAAAGTGCATCTGTGACTGCGCCGACGCTGGGCAGCCCCTAAACACCTACATCTGAAACTGCAAGCAGCCAATGCAGCGCTAAAACCATTCGGGCACGCATGACTTGACTAATAACCCAGTCAACATTTACATACGCTGTCTGTCTAAAAATACTCTTATCAACGTTGCGCGAGAATTCATGACGAATGGACCAATAGAAACGCTCCAAAACTGCTTGACTGAAGTAATTTTTTCAATTGACTTGAATTTAAAATACAGAACGTTCAGAAACACTTGCTTTTCTAAAAGTCTGGAATGATGATACTCAGTCTTCAGACGTTTCCACAGTTTCTGAGCGAACGTGATCAAGAGAAGAGAAACTGATCTCTAATATCTGTAGCACCGAATATTCAACTGAGCTATAAAGACTACAGAAATCAAAGAGGATGCACCTAGATGTTTCATTTCCACTAGTAATAACCAACAAAGGTTCCCACCAAAGATGGCAAGCGAGAGAAGCCTCACTTGCGGAACAAAACCATCTCAAAAATGATTCAAATGATGTCAAAAAAACAAAAAACAACAAAATAAAAATGGAGTGATGTTATACGGACATAAACGCACCCTCAATACTTCCGTGGGTGTTTAGATGCCCATGCTGTTTGATGAATGGAGGTTAACTTACATGGCTGTGTTCCTACAATGCAAGTCATTCAGAAATTAGTTAAGCTGCAACGCAACATATAATATAATCTAAGATGACATAATCAGCACACTCCTAAAAATGAAGGTTCCTTAGTGGTTCTTGGACATGCAGTTCTACATGTGTGTGTACAGAACCTGGTTACGAGAAGTTTATGGTTCAGTGAAATCATTCAGACATCATTTATGGCAGGATCCCCCAAGCAAGCTGCTCAAGTCCAAAAGATAATGACTTGGCCAGACAGATCGATCACATGGGCCAGATGGAACATGGAGGCAGGCCTATAAGACCGTGCAGCTGCAGAAACCACGTAGACCAGGTTTTGAGAGCACCTCAAAGAACGTCTGTATTGTGGTATTCTCAAGAATAAAGTTTATACTCTGAACTGGTCTTCCTCCTCATTTTGATGGCAAGAAAAGAAGTTACAACGACGGTATGAGCAAGACTGACTAAGGGTGTGTCTCAAATCCTACTGAGCTCCTACATAGGCAGCATTTTACGTCATAGTATGCGCTCCCGACATGTAGACTGTCCCAATTCTTACATACCTTAAACATACTGTCTACTGAGAAACCTTATTTAGACCTGATTTTAAAGAAGTATTGAACTCTTCCTCAGCCGCTAAGACAATCTCATGATGCAACGCAGGCTAATCTATGAGCAGTGAAGTGGTTTTAAAATGTGAGTTATTTTGATTCTCTCTGGAGTTTTAATGAGTTTCTGGTCATATAATCACACAAAACAGTATTTTATTATCAACTCTGTAACGAGTCCTTCACCATTTACACTTTTATACTCCAGACATTAGCATTTATGCTAGCAGATTTTTTAGCCTCGGGCTATTGTTTTGGATGCCGGCCGGTAGCTTAGCAACCAGCTAAACCACCGGTGGCGTGCTGCAGTGGGCGGGAACAAGGCGTGACGCAATCTCTCTCTAACTAGAGCGTCTCAGTAATCTGTTTTATGAGGAGAGATGAGGAGAGAACACTGATACTTACACAGCTGCTACCTAGACGCCTACTTACACACTCACTAGGTTTTGAGACACATCCGATATTACATGCATAAAATATAAAATGTGGAGAAGTGGACCCTCAACAGTATTACAGGTCCAACTGTGCACCTTCAGTTGAAACTGTGGGATGGCCATAAGCACTTTAGCACACTTATCTTACTGTATATCACAGGGAACTCACTTTTGTTAAACCAGCCTGTACATATCACACTATCAGCATAATGTTACATACCATGAGCTAGAACGTTTCTATCATTTTACCCAGAAAGAAAAAAAAATCAGTGTTTCACATGAGATGTCATGCTGGCTCGACATCAAATCTGGCCAATTCAACCTTTATGACAGATGATGCTGGTGACGTGAGTGTTTATATATGTTTTTGTAGGTCTGCATCATGACAAGCTTATATAGTGATCTTGTAGTAGGGTTGTGTATTGGCAAGAACCTGGCAATACAATACGTATCGTGATACAGCAGTCACAATTTAATGTATCGTGATATATTGCGATACTGCAAGCAGAGTGATGTACTGTGATCTTTCAAATCCTACTATTAAAACACACCACTGTATGAACAGGTTTGTTAGTGCTAACAATAGCATTGCGCCCTTGTGCTCCTTGTTAATGTTGGAGTGGAGCTGAAAATGGATTACAACACAGCCATCTAGTGGTCAGAGGTTTTAACACAACACACAATGAGTCACTGTTTGTCAGGAATCTGTGTAGCGATACTGTGTTTTTTTTGAGAACCGATACAGTATCACTAAACACTAAACATAATACCCTGATATTCGACCCCTATCTCATAGTCTCACCACTCTTTCAATACATGGTTCTTCAAAGGGTTCCATGAGCTCTATACAAAGCTATGTGTGTGCTAACATGGTGAAACGGATGTTGTGTCGTATATGGATCCACATAGAACCTATTTGAAAATGGTTCTAAACTGCATTGAAAACAGTAACAAGAGCAGAACCATCTTTTGATGGCATACACAGCATATTCTCCATCAGTCCGAAGAACCATTTCACCATATATATGCATGCAAGTGGTTCAACATGGAGTTTATATTTTAGGTAGAACCCTTGTCTTCACTAAGGAACCCTTGAAGAACCCATTTGAAGACAGTAAAGCTGAAATGCCCTCTGTTTTAGCACCTCTGGTATTCAAACCAGCCCATGTGATCTCAACAGGAAGCTGCTATATTAATTTAAAGTGACTTGCGCCTAAATTTGGCCCTGTGTGCAAGTTCTTCAAACCTTTAAAGATTCTAAACACAAGCGTTCCTCGTTTACAGAACTGGTTTTTCAACCACTGAAAAGGTTCCTTATGGAAGTAATACTGCTTCTTAATTATATGGGCCTAAAATCAAATAGGTTTCCAAATATCTTCCTAAACAAGCTGCTCCCAACGTCTTAGCTCACGATGATTTCAGCCTCAGATAACTATTCACCTCACTGGTTATGACCTGTGATCATTTCTCACATGACTCTGTCAGTAATTACTGAATGGATTATGATTTAGTAGTTATATTAACATCACTGACACAATTTTCTTTATAGTATGTTTTTAACATATATTTTAATGTAACAGTGACATTTCCATCACAGCCCCATGGACCCCCTGTAGCACCTCCATGAACACACTAGGGCCCCACTAACCCCTCAGCTGGGAAACCTCGTCCTAGCGAATGTTGCTTGTCACACAGGTTTGTTTAAGTCTGAGGTTAAGCCTGAGCGGAACTGCAGGCTCTGTCCTACCTGCAGGTGAAGAGGTTGAAACAGTGGTCGGGACTCGAGTTGAGGAGGTTCGAGGAGTTAAAACTGTGGATGTTCCATCATCAGGAATGCTCAGGACATTAGGGCTGGCTGTTGTGGTGTTGGCTTGAGGGACCTCTTCACCGTCACCAGATGTATTATTGTCTTCATAACCCCGCGCATAGTTGTCATCCCTGTGATCTTTTGTATTATCCTCTTGGCTGTCGATGGTCAGATCAGTGACAGCCTCTGTTGACTGAGTGGGTGTATATTTGTCTGGGAAGACTGTAGTGGTAATAGAAGACCTGTTTGTGCTAATATCATCACTCTTGGCCCCAGAGACACACGACAGAGCTACTGAAACAGAAAGAGAGAGATTCAGTATAATTATTCTCAGGTACAGTTTAGAACAGTTTAGAACACAGGCTACGTTTAACAGCACAAACAGACACATTAACACAAACAGTAAACTGTACAACCATTATAAACTGACTAAACACACACTGGAGACTGACCAGTAAGCAGTGGACAGTAGGAGAGTAAGCTAAAGATAAGTTGACTCTCAATATCCTCAACAGAATTTTTTATTTGTATTTGTATGTTTTGTGTGTATATATATATATATATATATATATATATATATATATATATATATATATATATATATATATATATATATATATATATATATATATATATATATATATATAATCGGTCACTCTAAATTGTCCATAGGTGTGAGTGTGTGTTGGCCATGTGATGGACTGGCGACCTGTTCATGGTGTACCCCACCTTCGCCCCATAACGCTGGGTTTGGCTCCAGCTCCCCCGGATATATATAATCTGGAATATATATAATCTTTACAGGAGAGGACAAAAATCTACTTTACTTTTAATATAATTCAAGGGAACCAGAAATATTTTACATGGGATTTTAAAGCATTTTTATTGGCCTATTCATTATGAAACGTTCACACAGTGTAAACAGCAGCTGCCGTGTTCATATGATTCTGAAAGATAATAATTGTCCAGAATGGAGACACATGTTTTTCTTTGGACAGTATATATAAACTGAGAAAACAGACACTGGAGACCAGTAAGCAGTGGACAGTAGGAGAGTGGGCTAAAGATATGTTGACTCTTAATGTCCTCAGCAGAATTGTTTACTTGTATATTAACATAACTTGTATTTGTATATATATATATATATATATATATATATATATATATATATATATATATATATATATATATATATATATATATATATATTTATATATAAAGAAACACAAGTATCTCCAAAATGGCAACTTTACCGGAGAGACCAACAACCTTCTTAACTTTCAAAGTAAGTCAATGGAACCAGAATCTTTTCCACATGATTTTGAAGCATCTCTATTGGTCCATTCATCACCTAATTTTTAACATAACATAAAGAGCAGCTGTCGTATTTAAATAAAGTAGAAAAACTTAAACTGGAGATACATGTTTTTCTATGGGCAGTGGTGTTATATATGTATATAGGAGACAAAAACAAACTTTACTTTTAATGTAAGTCAATGCAACCAAAGCTTTGGAAAAATCTATTTTGGAGCATTTCTATTGGTCCATTCATCATGAACTCTTCACCCAATGTAAACGGCAGCTGCTACTTTCAAATGACCACGAAACATAAAAATTGACAAAACTGAAGATACATGGACATTGGACAGCAACGATATATATATATATATATATATATATATATATATATATATATATATATATATATATATATATATATATATATATAAGACCCGACTAGCATGTGCCATTCATTCATTTATTTATTTAATTTTCATATACACAGTACAGCAGGTTTGATTTGTCCAGCATGTTATTGTTTTATCAGTTTAGAAGGTTTCTTTATCTGATCAAAGTTAATCAAATGATGTTTTTAAGAACAGGATTAGTGAGGACGTGTGTTGGGGGGGATGGTGGGGGGTGCTGGTTTAAGTAGGACACTGCTAGATGCTCAGAAAAGCTCAGGCTATCGAGAAACAACCGTCACTAACTGATGCCGAACTCCACCTGTTTGACCTTCTGTGCACTTTAGTTATACACGTGTGTTCAAGTTCGCCAGAGCACTAAAATTTTTTCTTTTTTTTTAGTTTGCTGCTTTTTAATTCTTCTTTTTTTTGCACTTTTTTTAGCAGGAAACAGTTTCAGATGCTTAAATAGTTCTTAACGTGGATTTCATTCAGCTAAATGTAAAAGAGCTGAACTTGAAAATTTTAGTCCACTTTGAATCACAAGCATGAGCTTTCCTAGCCGCCAGTGAAAGAATCAAAGGTGACTTACCGAGGAAACACAGGTAGACGTGAGCTTTAGACATCTTCGTTCACTGGTAGCTTCTCCAGCAGTGGTTAGGAACGCTCTGCAACGCGCCTCTTTTGTACGAAGCTGCTTCTTTTCCTCTCTGGTCTTTGTGAGAGCATCGTCATCATCGTTTCTGAAACCACCAGCTGGAACAGGATGCCTGCACGCTCACAAACACACCGCATGCACTACGCTTAAGATCAGAGGAAGTCACACTCAAAGAGACAATGGAAGGTGAGATACCTCACTCCAACTAAACTCTATTCAGCTAGAAACTCTCATATTCTAACTAGACAGATTACATCATAGTTAATTAGCTTATAACAGGAATCTCATTCACCAATACAGGTGTGCCCAGTACTGAGCCCTGAGGGACGCCAAGCGAATGTCTCTCAGTGTGTTAATGGACTTGCTTATTCTCAGTAAAGCAGTTTCTGTGTTCATTGTGTAGGCCGAATACCACTGATCAGCCCTTTACCCCAATGGGTGTTGATCAACCAAGACGTGTTTGGTGTTGGCTTTGTTTGTTTCTTCTGTGTTTTTTTTTGTGGCTTCATGCTAGTTTATGTAGTTTGTATTTCTTTTTTTATTTTCCTTTATTGATCATTTTCAATGTTAGAGTAACATTCTTTAACCCCTATTTCTATCCCTTCCAAAGCCATCTAACCCTCCTCCCTAAGGCACCGCCTGCCTCCTATAAATGTACAAGTGGACATGTAGACAGTTTAATCAGTAGTAAATTAGTAAAAAAAACAAGCATTAATAATACTCACAGTATTGCTGACTAACAAAAGGATATAAAATACAGTGTCAAAAAATAAAATAAAATAAAATAAAATAAAATAAAATAAAAAGAATGGGAAAAAAACAAAGGCACAGTTCAAATCTATTTACCATTCTGCTCCTATTGGACCACTGTTTAAAGTATGCGATAAAAGGACCCCAGACCAAATCAAACATGGCGGCCACACCTCTCAAACTAAATTTTATCTTTTCTAAGTTAACAATTTGTACATAATGAACAGGCTTGGTTGGTTCTGATTACCCTCAACATGGTGACACGATTAAGTACTAGTCAGTAGTAAAACCTGAAAAATCAACAGATAAGGTTAATCTGCTGACCTGGCATCTACACTGAGCGCAGCTTCCCACTCACGGAATTTAAAACTGAAGATTTCGGGCGTGGCGACTCTTCGAGTGAGGGAGCCTCTCAGCACATAGCTATTTTTAGTAGTGTGGAAAAAAATGCTAACATTATTAAAATTGATAAAAGTATGAACAGAATTCAGGCCTCCTGGTAGCAGCCACACAGCACACACCGCCAGTGTTTACAGATAACAGCCTGACATACAGACTGTTTCTGATCACTGACCAGCTCCACATGGTCTCAGGCCTGAGTGTGAAGATTTAGGGTGTGGTCTTGTGGGGGTCCTAATGACAAAGGAACAGTGAAAGTGATATTAATAAAGTATACAGAGAATCAGATGAACTACAGTCTGTAAGTGTAGCTCCCATATGGTCAGTGGAGCTGATACAGTGGACAGTAGGTGTAGATACAGTAGGTGGTTATATTGTATATATATATATATATATATATATATATATATATATATATATATATATATATATATATAAAATTTATCGGTGGTAGCCACTCAGACATCAGTAACTACGTATGCTGGAGTAGAAGTAGATGTAGATGCAGGAGGGGTGATCGTGCATCATCTCATTTTCCAACCGAGCACTTGCGCTCTTCTTGAACCCCAGCAATTCCAGAATTCTGGTTTTGACATTGAAAACATTGTTTTGCATGGTGAGTATAACGAAATCCAATGTGAGCAGCCAGTGTGTACAGGTCTGAAATTTTTTATTGGAATTGTGTTTCAAAGCACCCTCAAAATGGATTTGGATGCAATTTGCAAATTGCAAACTTTTTTTTGGTTTTGGCTTAAAAAAAGTTTTGATTAAAAATCTGGATACAATCTGTATATCGTCACTGTCCTATGAAAAATAAGTATATTGTCGATTTTGAGTTTTCTACATCATTTAAACACACCAATGGTCGTTTACATTGTGTGAAAAATTTATGATGAATGGACCAATAGAAGTGCTCCAAAATAGCTTGGAAAACATTCTGGTTCCATTGACTTCCATTGAAAGAAAAGTATGTTTTTGGTCTCTCCTGTAAAGTTGCAATTTTGGAGATTCTTGATTTTTTATTGAACAGGACGATATGCCAAATATCAGGTTCGGACTGGCAGTCTGAACAACGCCCAAGTGCAGAATTTGGTGTCTTTGGTCGACATACTTGCGGGTCTTAAGTCTCCCTCTGGTGCACAAAGCAGGTATGGCTATATGCTGAGGCTCAGATTCAACACAAACGTGTCACTCAGGCTCTATTTGTTTATAGTAATAAAAAACTTTATTATCATCTGTACAACATTTCAATTCAGTACGTATTTCTTAAACAAAAGATGGCACAGGATACAGCATCAACAGGTCATCCCAACCTACATGTGCATTTGACTAATTTGTCAGTTTCAGATCATCCCTGATGAGAAGAACCTAAAAGACTGAAGGTTCTTCTGTCCAGAGGATGCAACCTGTGTTCTGGAAACTAGTACACATTTCACATTTTCCCTGTTAGTAACCCCTGACATTCAGACTCGGTGCCTACAGGAAGGCACTCAGAGCCACATTTGGGGGCAGTCGGTGACCGCAGCCAGTCACCTGATGGTGCGGTACATCATGAAGTCGACCGTGGTGCATCGTGGAAACTTGCCGATGGAGCTCTCCTCTACGGGGGTGTAGACTTTAATCTGGCGCATGTGGGTGTCGCGCCCGTTCTGGTGGTTGGCCAGCACAGCGATCTGGATCATAAACGTCCTGATGGGGTTGTTGACCAGGTCCAGCAGAGGGATGTGGATCCAGCCGCTGGGTTCAACCATCTCCAGCTGCTGCTCTCAAACACAACACAGACAGACACTGAGCCTCCATCGTCTACATCGACTGCACTACTGTTCACTGATTTTAATTATTCATTTTAAGAAGAGATCCCCAGCAAGCAAGCCAAGGATAAACCCCCTCAGAGTGAGAGGAAGAACCTTGAGAAGGAGGAAAACTGTTGAAGCTCCATCTGAGGGGGCAGTTTGGTCTACCAGGCTGGTTGTTTTGTTTTTTTGTGGGTATGTAATTCCAAACTTTTGAACAGTGTGGAATATTTAGTATTCTAAAATGACATAACTTTAGATCACAGGCACCTTCAGCACAAGCTAAGACTCTCACCCGGATCTCCAGCAGGTTGTGGAAGTTGTTTCCCACTCTGACTGAGATCTTGCTGGGAGTGTAGCTCTCGTCCGACTTATAATCAGCATAAATACAGAGCATCTTCACGGTGGTCTTCCTCCTGAGGCAGACATGAAGGGCAGTGAGCAGCAATGAGACATGCAGAAGAAATGTTATGATCATATTTTCTTATTCATACATTCATTTACATTCATAAACATAAACACTACAGACTGAGTTTATAAAAATTTATATAACTTTAAACAGATCTTCTACCTGAACTGGATGTTCACCAGGTGAGGCTGAGAGCCGTCAGACTGCCAGTACGTCTCCAGATTATCATCTCTCAGCTGGTCAACTCCGAAACCTACCATCACAGAGAGAGAGAGAGAGAGAGAGAGAGAGAGAGAGAGAGAGAGAGAGAGAGAGAGAGAGAGAGAGAGAGAGAGAGAGAGAAGGGGGAGAGAGATAGTGCATGAGAGAGAGAGGGAGACGGAAAAGAGGGAGAGAGAAGGGGAGAGAGAAAAAGAGAAGGAGGAGAGAGAGGGAGAGTGCATGAGAGAGAGAGGGAGAGTGCATGAGAGAGAGAGGGAGAGACAGAGAAAGAGAGGGAGAGAGAGAAAGAGAGAAAGGGAGAGAGAAAGAGAGAAGGGGAGAGAGAAAGAGAGAGAGAAAGAGAGAGAGAAAAAGAGAGAGGGAGAGAGAGAGAGAGATAAGGGGAGAGAGAGTGTGCATGAGAGAAAGGGAGAGACAGAGAAAGAGAGGGAGAGAGAGAAAGAGAGAAAGGGAGAGAGAAAGAGAGAAAGGGAGAGAGAAAGAGAGAAAGGGAGAGAGAAAGAGAGAAGGAGAGAGAGAGAGAGAGAGAGAAAAAGGAGGGCAGAGAGAGAAAGAGAATGGGAGAGAGAGAGAAGGGAGGAGAGAGAGTGCATGAGAGACAGAGGGAGAGAGAGAAAGAGACAGAGAGAGAGAGAGAGAGAGAGAGAGAGAGAGAGAGAGAAGGGAGGAGAGAGAGTGCATGAGAGACAGAGGGAGAGAGAGAAAGAGACAGAGAGAGAGAGAGAGAGGGAAGGGGAGAGAGAGAATGAATGAATTTTGTCTGTTGTAATAAACGCTGAGTGTTTGTGTATACAGGATGAACAGATGGAGCTGTATGTGAGCTGAATGTATGTTAATGTAACAGATGTTTGGTTCAGATTATATTAAACCACTAATAATTATATTTTCATACAGCACAAATGATAGCTGGTGCTTTTGAATGGTGTTATAACATCTGATAACTGCTTAGTCAGTCTTTAATAAACTAATAATAAACTATCATTGCCCAGTACAGTCCTTGAAGCTCTCCTCTCAGTCCACACTGCTGCTCTACTTAAGCTCCCGCCACACCTGCACCAGGTACACTGTTATTAAGAGTATGACGAGCTGGAATAGAGCTCAGGGTCTCTGAGTGCTGGACTGAAGAACCTCAGTAGCAGCCTCTTCCATCTTGACTGTAGGATCTGGAGACGCTTTAGATGAAAAGTGAACGAGAGAGAAACAGGACGAATCAGGTGAAGACGTTAAGTCCAGCACACACACCAGGCTTGCAGGACGAGAGTGACCACACGGCCTGCGCCCCAATCTCCCGGACGGTTCCGGTGCGCTCAAGCTGCTTCGGGTCAGCGCCGGGTGGCGTTTTGGCAGCAGTTGCCATGGTTTCCTGAAAGAGAAAAGCTGCAGGTAATTAAAAGGCCAGTAAAACAGGGGTCATCTTTAGCTCTGTTCCCAAACGATCTGCTCAGTTAACTAACAGCTCGACACTAATATAAACACTTTTCAGCCTCAAAACTAAACTATAATACATACGACATAAGTGTGTGTGTGTGTGTGTGTGTGTATATATAAACATGTAAAACTGGGATGTGATTTTACTGCTGGATAACAGACTTTAGGGCTTACAGACTGACTGAAACTCAAATCCAGTTAAGTTTATCTTCTTCACTTTTCTTTTTTCTTTTTTATTCCTGCATCATCACAATGCAAACAAAATCATTCGGAGTGGTCTGGTGTAAAATTGCATGTTGTAGGGAAACTTACTGTGTCAGAACCAGACATCCACCTCTAAAACCTCCCACAGAAAGTTAATACCCTATATTATTATATACAAACAAATACTATAAATGCCATTCATGGCAGAGATGTACACATACAACATTGTGAGGCAAACCCATCACATTAGAATGATTTTTTCCATCTATACTAAAAATATATATAAACAGGTGTAGGTTATATATAAACACAGGTGTTGCTTCACTGGTGAGTTTGATACTACATAAAAAGTCTATACTTGTATTGTAGTCATGGAGACCCCTGGTTTCCTTCACTACCACTGTAAACAACATCTACAACTACAACTTCTATGTCTGAATTATACAGAATTTTTTGGAAAACAGGTGGACCTCCCCTTTAACGAAGCACTGAACTCTTCATGGTATGATCTTTTAAAGGGTTAAGTGTTTATCTTTTGGGGTTAATCACTTAAACTCGCTGTGTTTTGTGTCGGAGTCAGAGCTGAGGTTGTCTCTGAGTCTGTAAGGTGTGTTATTATCGTATTTGTACCTATAAAATCTATAAACTCTCTCAGAAACTATCGCTCTGGCCGCTCTTACCTGCTCTCCGCTCTATTCTGATGTTCTGAACATCTTTATTGGGAGTAAGTTCTGTTTTCGTCTCTTCAGCTCGTTTACTGTCTCCCACACAGTCCGCCCTGTTTCCCGGCTCCGTCGCGCACTGGCTGCGTCACCGCTTCGCTCCGGTCGCATTCTGACGATGTATTCAACGTTAATTTAAAAATAATCGATTATTTTTTTAATCGAGAGTTAAAGTTCTTCATTACCTCAAACTAAAAGTAAAGGTCTGTGTGAATGGGGAATATTTGGCAGTTATCTGTGTACATGTGTCCGCACAAGGTTTTATTATTAATGAAAATAAATGCTATTTACATAAAAAATAATAAAAAAAGTAAAAGCTGCCAATAAATAATGAATACAATAATTCTTCTCCTTCATTTGTATTATTATTATTAGTAGTATTAGTATTATTATTGAAATTAAATGCAATTTACATAAATAAATAAATAAATACATAAATAAAAGCTGCCAATAAATAATAAGTATTATTCTACTTCTTCATATTTTTTATTATAAGCATTTTTATTTTTATTAATATTACGATAGGAAATACATGTAATTTAAATAATAAATAAATAAACAATTAAAAATTAAAATGTGCCAATAAATAAGCATATTATAATAATAATAATAATAATAATAATAATAATAATAATAATAATAATTATTATTATTATCATTATCATTATTATTATTATTATTATTATTATTATTATTATTATTATTATTATTATTATTATTAGCAGTAGTAGTATTAGTATTATTATTGGAATTAAATGCATATTACAGAAAGAAAGAAAGAAAGAAAGAAAGAAAGAAAGAAAGAAAGCTACACATAAATAATAAGTATAATTCTACTTAATATTTTTTATAAGTATTATTAATATTATTATTATTAATAATTATTATTATTATTAGTAGTAGTAGTATCGGAAATACAAGTAATTTACATGATAAATAGATAATTAAATTAAAAGGTGCCAATAAATAAACAGCATTATTATTAATATTATTGTTGTTGTTGTTGTTGTTGTTGTCGTTGTGAATGTAATTTAAAAAATAACAGTAAAAGTCTGCCTGTCGCATACTGTCGACATCATCCCCACCCGCCCCCCTCCTCTCCTCCGCGTCGCGTGCTGAATGCGTTTCCAACGTGACGGGCTCTTGCGCCATCTTGCCCACCGGCTCCTCCGCGCGGAGGCTTCTTCAACCGCTCCAGCCTCGTGTTCCGCGGGTCTACCGGATACCGGAGAGGCGGCTCGGTGAGTCCGTACCGCTGCGGTGTGTGTGTTGTGCTCGCTCCGTGTTTTAAAGAGGAGAGCAGACCGTTTAGCCTCCGCTGCGCTAACCGTCACTGGTGCACATGGAGGCCGCCGCTCGGCTCGCAGTTCGTGGGGGGATGAAAACGGACTGCTGCTCCTCAATTCGCGCCGTTTCGGGGCTCTTTTGCTTTTAAACGCATTAAATTTAGGGGAGTTTGTGTGTTTGGTGTGGTCAGTGTCACGACGCTGGACCTTTAATTACCGAATTTTTCCGTTCCACCTTAAATGGGGCTGCTGCTACAGGCGCCCGAATGTAGCCGCAGCGCCATTTAAGGTGGAATGGAAAAATTTGAATGAGAAGAGGGTTTCATGTGCTTCTCGCGTCTTCCTCCCATCCATAGCGGCCTGGAATTAGTACAGACCCCCTTTCTTTCTCATCTACCACTCTTCATAGTACAGTAAGGTGCTGAGACAGACCACCAGCTCTGTTCCTCTGATGGACACTGGACCCCTGACTGTGTTGCCAGCTGGGCTCCCAGTTATGGCAACTCAGCTACTTCATTCACTCCATTCAGCCTCTCTGAACCTACTGACCCTGCAGGGGCTTTGAGCGCTGTGGCCTGTTGGGTCTTATCAGTGGAATTATTACCCCCTCTATTATTAATGTGTCAGAATGTAAATCAGTTGTTATTCTCTACCTTCAGAATCGATAGGCTGGGCTTTCCAGTCCCAGAGGTTGAGTCAGCCTGTCACACCTGATTCTTCTCATTCATTAGTAAACAGGCTCCCCATGCTGTGGGACAGGTGTGCAGAGCATCTGAAGGTGTAATAATACTATATATACTTAAATCACTATGCAGTGTTATGATTTTTGGGATATTACATCTATTGTGGTAACATATGTTTATATATTGTGATAGTAATAGCATGTTGTGGCCCCTGAGAAGTAAATAAGATTCAGTATATCACAATATATTTTTCAAATCCTACTATTAAAACTCACCACTGTATGAACAGGTTTACCAATGTTTACAATAGCACTGCGCCCTTGTGCTGCTTGTTAATGTTTGAGTGCAGCTGAAAATGGATTACAACTAGCTCAGTTTGTAGTGGGCTGAAGAGTAAAAGACTTTCATTAAAACTGTATGTTTGCGGGGAAAGCGTCTGATGTTTGGAGTTTAGAGAAGCTGGAGAAATTCAGGTTACCATGGAAATAGGCCTTTTAATTAAATTCAACAATAAAAGCAGTTTTAGGCGGTTTGAGTAGCATTTAATCAGTACACAGTGTAATAACTGGAGCCTCTCTTTTCACTCTCTACTGTTTTCTCTTTTTTCTCTCTCTATTCTCTTTCTTTTGCCTTTCTTCCTCTCTTTTCTCTTTCTTTCTCTTTTCTCTCCCTCTCTCTTTTCTCTCCTCTCTCTCTTTCTCTCATTTCTCTTTTTTCTGTCTTTCTCTCTCTCTCTTTTGTCTTTCTCTCTCTTTTCTCCCTCTCTCCCCTCTTTCTCTTTTTTCTGTCTTTCTCTCTCTTGATTTTCTTTCCCTCTCTCTCCCTCTCTTTCTCTCTCTCTCCCCCCCCCCTCTCTTTCTCTCTCTCTCTCTCTCAGTGGGGTGTGGCCCTCCTCTTTTCTGATCTGAGTGCTCTCTGTGACGCATTGAGAGCGCGATGGCTGACAAGAACACCAGGATCGCTATCGTGAACCACGACAAGTGCAAACCTAAGAAATGCCGACAGGAGTGTAAGAAAAGCTGCCCTGTGGTGCGGATGGGTAAGAGTGTCTAATCTGCTCATACTGAAATATATATATAAGATTATATTGTATAAAATTATATTCTGAAACTCTTTCTCATGTCTGTTCTGCAGGTAAGCTGTGCATTGAAGTCACGCCGCAGAGTAAGATTGTGTGGATCTCGGAGTCGCTCTGTATTGGCTGCGGTATCTGCATCAAGGTAACTTCAGCTGTTAGCTGCGCTGTGGGTCACTCTGTGAACGTTTCTCTTGGAATTTGTTTCATCAGAAACACTCATGCACATAATGTATAGACCTGTGATTATAATTGTATACGTTATTGTGAGAATGTGGCGACTGTAATTATTTCAGTTCATATTTAGAGGCTTTGTTTCTTTGTTGCTCTACAGAAATGTCCGTTTGGCGCTCTGTCCATTGTAAACCTGCCGAGCAACCTGGAGAAGGAGACCACGCACAGATACTGCGCTAACTCCTTCAAACTGCACAGGTACGCTATAATGCTATAGAAATGCTTTAACTGCTGTACATCCAGTTCTGCTCTCTGTGTAATAAAACAAGCAGTTCAGTGTTTTACATAGAAAAGCATGTTGTGATGTGATTTATGACTAATGATAGTAATAATAATAATATAGTGTAAGGCAGTAGCAACAGACCTGAGAATAAAGATTGGCCCTAAAATGAAACCCCATTACAGACTTCCTTAATTCACTCTTCTCACACACTTGATTTGTTTGATCAGTTATTAATCTTGAGGCCTATGGAGGTAAATCACTTGTCAGTACAGCTGTCAGTTAAATTGAGTTACTGTTTGTCACCTTTTTAGTTACGTCTCTGTCCATCCGTGTGTGTTTATTTGTGTGTATGTATAGTAGGGCTGTGTATTGGCAAGAATCTGGCGATACAATACGTATCGTGATACAGCGATCACGATTCAATATATATTGCAATACTGCAAGTAACATACAGTGATTTTTCAAATCCTACTATTAAAACACACCACTCTATAAACAGGTTTGTGAATGCTTACAATAGCATTGCACCCTTGTGCTGCTTGTTAATGTTAGAGTGGAGCTGAAAATGGATTACAACACTGCTATCTAGTGGTCAGAGGTTAAAACACAACACACAATGATTCACTGTCTGCCAGGAATCTGTATGTCAGTACTGTTTTTTGAGAATCGATACAATATCACGAAACATAATATCCCGATATTCGATATTTTTGATATTTTCTTAGACCCCTAGTGTGTGTTTGTTTCTATTTCTCTCTTTCTCTCATATATATATATATATATATATATATATATATATATATATATATATATATATATATATATATATATATATATATATGTATATATATATATATATATATATATATATATATATATATTAGTGTGTGTGTGTAGATATGTAACTCTGTTTAATGTTACTGTGACAGGTTGCCTATTCCACGTCCCGGAGAAGTGTTGGGGTTGGTGGGCACCAACGGAATCGGAAAGTCCACCGCTCTGAAAATCCTGGCAGGAAAACAGAAACCAAACCTGGGCAAATATGATGTGAGTCACAGATACATATACGACACATTGCACTGAGTTTTATTTCCCACTGTAAGACAGATATAATGTTGTATATATTTATTAGTCAAACAGGCTGTATATGTAACAGTTGGGACAGTATATGTAGGTTCCATTGACTAAAGCCAGGTACTTAAATCTGCCTAATGCTATAGTCCCTCCGTTCTCTGGTCTTTGTGACTGACTCTGTGGTTTGTGTACTATTGGCTGGGGCCTCCAGGCTCCTCCAGACTGGCAGGAGATTCTGGCCTATTTCAGAGGCTCTGAGCTGCAGAACTACTTCACCAAGATCCTGGAGGACGACCTGAAGGCCATCGTGAAGCCGCAGTATGTCGACCAGATCCCCAAAACTGTTAAGGTAAAGGCTCCACCTGCACGTGTTCTCTCTCTCTTCAGCTCATTCTAGATCATCAGTGTTTGCCAAATATTTCATAAACCGGATTGCAACAACGCTGTACGTCAGCAGAGTGTCAGCAGTAGGACGATATTTGATCGTTATAGCAGTAAATTGTCATGATGACTGTTTTATTGCAAATTTAGCATAATTAGTCATATACCAACTACACTGCTATAAATCCATTTAAATAAGTTGTTGTTATAATAATAATAATATTATTATTATTATTATTATTATTATTATTATTATTATTATTGTTGTTGTGTCCTTTATAGGGCTGTTCATTGGCAAGAACCTGGGGATACAATATGTATCGTGACAGAGCGGTCATGATTAAATATATCACTGTATACTGAGATATTGCAAGCGAAGTGATAAACTGCGATTTTTCAAATTCTACTATTAAAACACACCACTATATGAACAGGTTTGCCAATGCTTACAATAGCACTGCGTCCTTGTGCTGCTTGTTAATGATGGAGTGGAGCTTACTATGGATCACGACACTGCCATCTAGTGGTCAGAGGTTTAAACACAACACACAATGATTCACTGTCTGCCAGAAATCTGTGTTTTTGAGAATCAATACAGTATCACCAAATATCCCGGTTTTCAATATTTTCTTACACCCCTAGTCCTTTATATGTGGGGCTGTTGTCTTCTGTTGGTAAGATTGTCAGTTTTTGTAACAGGAGTGGAGACTTCAAGAAAAAAAGGTTTTATTTGGCTGCTTTTCCTTTCAGTCAAAATAAAAAAAAAAGTTCAGTTTACAAACCGTTCATTTTAAGTACAGCCATAATAAAACCACACCCCCTGTCCCTCTACTACTGTAAATTAAATAGGTATTGAGACCTACCTAGTCAACTCCGAGATAATCCCCAAGATTTTCAGATTGTAGGAGAAGCTACCCATTTAGGGGTCGTTACATAACAAAGAGACAAACACAAAAGTCAAAGGAAAACAAAACCGCTATATATTTAACAGTGCTGTAGCTTTTATTTTGTATGTTTTAACATACTAAACCACAAAAAAGTGTAGTGAAGTGTTGTTTACCATGAAAATGCGCTGAAGTATTGTGATCTAATATTTTTACCATACTGCCCGTCAACTGTTAAACATCAGAAATCTTCAGTAGGTCTTTTACTGGCCGTTGAGCAGTTTCCTTTGGAGAAATCAGATGTTCATAAAGCCTGGCTACCGTTGCTGTTCAGCTGTAATTCTTTGTTCTGCCTGCAGGGGTCCGTAGGAGCCATCCTGAGCAGGAAGGATGACACTAAAACAGAGGAGCAAGTGTGTGACCAGCTCGGTACGTTAGATCCAGTTAAACAGCTTCTCTCAGACTGAACTGAAGCCTCCACTGTTAAGAAGCTCCTGCAGACCTTGTTTCAGGTTTAGGTCTGGAGTATTGTGATTGTGAGAAACTGATCTGTATGTGTCGATTGGTCAGATTTGCTGCACTTGCGGGATCGTAACGTGGAGGATCTTTCGGGAGGAGAGCTGCAGAGATTCGCCTGTGCCGTCGTGTGCATCCAGAGAGCAGACATGTCAGTCCCTTATCTTTCTATCCTGCACATCTATCTTCTTGTGCATGTCAGTTTTGTCTCCTCAGCTTTTCTCAGCGTGCCCACTTATACAGACTTGATCTCATTTTTATTTTCTCTCTAGTCTCGTTTGACTGTTCTAGTCTGAATTGGTAGCGTGAAGTCTTTCTGTAGTCTTTGTGTTGGTAGTTGAAGTTTTCTCTGTGTGTGTAGAAGTTCTGACCCTCGGTTCTCTCTGCAGTTACATGTTTGACGAGCCGTCCAGTTATCTCGATGTGAAGCAGAGACTGAGAGCCGCCATCACCATCCGATCCCTCATCTCACCTGACAGGTCAGTCACACCTGCAGCTCTGTTACATGTATGATTGTAAACACCCTGAAACTGACCAGCTATCAGCTTCGTACTGTGAGTGTTTAGAAGTGATGTACTGCAGTTACAGCAGTTAAAGGGCCCATATAATAGAAATTTCATTTCTTTTAATTTTATTTATGCGGTGCTTGATACAGCTCCAGGGAAACTTTTATAATACACATCTATTTAGATTAACTTTAAAACATAATTGTTATTTCCTGTTTTTAATTTAATTTTTATACTATTTTTTTTAATTGACTGTTAATTTGTGTGGCGCTTTGGGTTTGAGAAAGGTGCATTGTAAATTATTATTATTATTATTATTATTATTATTATTATTATTATTATTATTATATTATATAGAGTCCCTGCAGCCCATGTGATAAATTTAGGCTGCCAAAACTGCTTGTTTTGAATTAATTGTTTTTGTGATGTCAACACGTTTGCATACAGCCACCTACTCTACAGCTTAGTTCTGTCCTTTAACACTCTCTCTCTCTCTCTCTCTCTCTCTCTCTCTCTCTCTCTCTCTCTCTATCTATCTAGGTATATTATTGTGGTTGAGCACGATCTGAGTGTGCTGGATTATCTGTCCGACTTTATCTGCTGTCTGTACGGAGTGCCCAGCGCTTACGGAGTCGTCACCATGCCCTTCAGCGTCAGGGAAGGTAAATACATATTGTTATACAGACTGAAAACATATTTAACAGTTAATAAAGTACTTCTCATCAGAACTCTTTACATCCAGACTAGAAGGGGAATTCTGCAAAGGTGGATTGTTTACTATATAACACTAGGATTTTATAGTTTAGTTTTATTGGTCTGTGATTTAAAGACAGCTGTTTTTAAAGTCATGCCATAATTTAACCAGCGCAGTCCTGCCAGGAGGACAGCCCTCGAACACCTGGACTAGCAATTTCCCCTCTGTGTAATCCTCTCTGGATCTTAAGGGGTGTTTATTAGCTCAGTTAAAGGAGGGTTACCTGAACCCTCTGATGGGTGGAGGATCAGTGTTGAACAAAGCTGGAAAACTAACCCAGAAATCCTTGCGATATGTTATTTCCATTTTCAGACTTAAACGTAAAGATGTTTAGAAGCAACAGTAATAAACTACTTTAGTGCTTAATATTTAAAACCATATTCAATTTATGGGGCGTTAACCCTCCTATAATGTTATGTATCAAGTTGTCTGAAAAGCAAAGTAGTTGTTAAATTGGTATATGTACCTCACATTTTAATATTTCATCCGTCTGAATCTCCTGAGACTTTAAAATTAAGTTTTATTCTTGTGATTTGACACTTTGCGTGTTTTTGAGTGTGTTTATTAGGGGGTGTAAGAAAATATCCAAATATCGGGAAATGTATATATTTCATGGTACTGTATTGATTCTCAAAAACACAGTATCAATACACAGATTCCTGGCAGACAGTGAATCATTGTGTGTTGTGTTTAAACTTCTGACCACAAGATGAGTGTTGTAATCTATTTTCAGCTCCACTCCAACATTAACAAGCAGCGCAAGGGCGTAATGCTATTGTAAGCATTGACAAACCTGTTCATATAATGGTGTTTTAATAGTAGGATTTGAAAAGCATTGCAATATATATCACGATACAATAAGTATCATGATACAACGATCACAATTCAATATATCGTCAGACGCGTAACATTGTGTTCAATTTGTTTTAAGTAATCCATCTGTTCTACGTGACTGCTGGTGTTACTTTGGCGGGTTGGGATGCTAAAGGCTAAGTGGCTAGCAAGAGAAAATCGCAGTTACATAACCAAATTAATATTCAAAAGAAAACTTCCTCTCACAGTATGTCAGTTATGCTCTTATTCAGATATACTTTAAACATTAGCTCAGTGAGGCTAAAGACAGACGGTGAGCGTGTTCTGCTCCTCACAGTCAACTCCGCCTCCTCCTCTGTGAGTGGCCACTTATGTAACGTGGGTGTGAGGCACATCCGAGTGGTGAGTTGATGTTAGTGATGGCAAAAAACTAAAGAAAAAAGAGCTGAGATGGGATCCTGGACTCAACCTGATGTGGTTTGAGTCGGGCTCATGCGAAATTGTGTAGGCGTGTCTGGACCAAAGCTTCAGACTTGATTAAACCTCCTTAACTTTGTACTCATTCTTTCTCCTCCTCCCTTCAGGTATTAACATCTTCCTGGACGGTTACGTGCCGACTGAAAACCTGCGTTTCCGCGAGACCTCTCTGGTGTTCAAAGTGGCCGAAACAGCAGCGGAAGAGGAGGTGAAGAAGATGTGCCGCTACCAGTACCCCAACATGACCAAATGCATGGGAGACTTCACCCTCAGCATCACCGAGGGGGAGTTCACGGACTCTGAGATCATGGTGATGCTCGGCGAGAACGGTAGGGTGGTCTGTCTGTCTGTCTCTGTGTGTGGGTGTAAATTTTATTGGATCAGTAAAATGATGGAGAACCGTCTCTCTTTGCAGGAACTGGGAAGACCACGTTCATCAGAATGCTGGCAGGAGGACTGAAGCCTGATGGAGGAGGTAAGTTCACTGTTGTGCTGGAGCAGGTAGAAGAGCTGACGTTATGAAGACCTGCAGAGTCTCACAGAACTGTTGCTGTGATTGTGTGTTTGCAGGTGAAGTTCCGATTCTGAACGTGAGCTACAAACCTCAGAAGATCAGCCCCAAGTTTAAAGTGAGTCAGACGCACAACCCAGCTGAATACATAAATCTGGAGTGTCTGATTATTTATGTATTTATTTATTTATTTAATTATTTATTTATTTGTGGTATATAATTTTAGGGCAGTGTGCGTGCATTGCTGCATGAGAAGATCAGAGACGCATACACACACCCCCAGTTTGTTACTGATGTCATGAAGCCAATGCAGATCGAGAGCATCATCGACCAGGACGTGAGTTGCCATGAACACACACACACACACACACACACACACACACACGCACGCACGCACGCACGCACGCACTTCCTTCCAGTCACCCGCTTCCTGTCTGTCGCTCTGTGTGGTTTATTTTCTTTCGGCTTGCGTGTCCGTAGGTCCAGAATCTGTCTGGTGGTGAGCTGCAGCGTGTGGCGCTGGCTCTGTGTTTGGGGAAGCCGGCGGATGTTTACCTGATTGACGAGCCGTCAGCTTACCTGGACTCCGAACAGCGTCTCATGGCAGCCAGAGTCATCAAACGGTAACTCCACATCCTATCATACCCTACCACCACAGTGTATCATAGAGTTTAAAAGAAACACATGACAAAGAAATATGAGGTCAGTGAATGGACATTAGGGGTGGGCGATATGGCCCTACAATAATATCACGATATTTCCTGGTATTTTTGCGATAACGATACTCTTGGCGATATGACAAAACATTGAATTAAAACAATATATTTGAAGAATACACTACTGCAATAAATTGACAATTAAATTGTATTATTGCATACGATATGATATGGCACACCCCTAACTGAGATATTAAAAAATACAAGAATTTTCATCAGATTGTAACAGAAGTCAATGATCCCGAATGTCACGATACTAAATAATGCACCCCAAATATCTCCATATATCCAGGACTGAAGTAAAGTGAATGATACTGAACTAGTAGATATATGATGGGAAATGAGAAAAGTGTGAATTTTTCTTTTTCTAAAAACAGTAAAAGTAGTACCTGATGTGATAATTAGGGATGGGTGATACGGTGATATTTCAGGGTATAATACTGGACATCACATCCTATATAACCCTGTTGTCCTGTGTTTGCCTTCTTTACACACCGCACACTCTCCTAACATCCGAATACATCACTCCCATCTTTCCTCACAGATTCATTCTTCACGCAAAGAAGACAGCTTTCGTGGTGGAGCACGACTTCATCATGGCCACCTACCTGGCCGACCGAGTGATTGTGTTTGATGGAATTCCCTCCCAAAACACCCGCGCCAACACGTGAGCAGCTGTTATTGTCCTTTTCCTTCGTTCAGAGTCTTACTGTGATAAAGCGAGAGGGTTTGTGATGTTTAGTAATGAATTTCTTATTAGTATCTTATTAATTACTGTGAATTGTTTATTATTATGGCGCTCTAAATTTCTCTGACTCTCCGGACCTTCACCAGAGTCTTGGCTGGGCCTCAGACACAAAGATTCTGAAGATTTTTAGTCGTTGCGAAACGTTCTTTTGCCCAGTGGTTTTGTTTATTGGCAACGTCTATAATACATGAGCTTGAAGCTTTAATTTTCAGACTGAATGATGTGTAGTTTATTTATTTTTTTATTTTCTATGTTCAGTGAATTTATAATAGGTTGTAAGTCTTGTGTCCAGTTTTCACTGCAGACCGTTTACGGTGTGTTTTTCTAAACGTGACCGTGTGACTCTGCTTTACAGGCCACAGACTCTGCTGGCTGGCATGAACAAGTTCTTGGCGCAGCTGGAGATCACCTTCAGGAGAGACCCGAACAACTTCAGACCAAGAATCAACAAGCTCAACTCCATTAAGGTCTACACAGCAGTTTCTGAAACCTTTCACACTCAACACTAGCCTCATACAGCGTTTCCACAATCAACACTAGCCTCATAGTGTTTCACACTCAACACCAGCCTCATACAGCGTTTCACACTCAACACTAGCCTCATACAGCGTTTCACACTCAACACTAGCCTCATACAGCGTTTCACACTCAACACTAGCCTCATACAGCGTTTCACACTCAACACTAGCCTCATACAGCGTTTCACACTCAACACCAGCCTCATACAGCGTTTCACACTCAACACCAGCCTCATACAGCGTTTCACACTCAACACCAGCCTCATACAGCGTTTCACACTCAACACCAGCCTCATACAGCGTTTCACACTCAACACTAGCCTCATACAGCGTTTCACACTCAACACTAGCCTCATACAGCGTTTCACACTCAACACTAGCCTCATACAGCGTTTCACACTCAACACTAGCCTCATACAGCGTTTCACACTCAACACTAGCCTCATACAGCGTTTCACACTCAACACTAGCCTCATACAGCGTTTCACACTCAACACCAGCCTCATACAGCGTTTCACACTCAACACTAGCCTCATACAGCGTTTCCACAATCAACACTAGCCTCATACAGCGTTTCCACAATCAACACTAGCCTCATACAGCGTTTCACACTCAACACTAGCCTCATACAGCGTTTCACACTCAACACTAGCCTCATAGTGTTTCACACTCAACACTAGCCTTTTACACCTTCTCCAATGGGAAAGTGGTCGTGTAGCAGATCAAAGACCAAAATTGTCTCAGAAATTGATTGATGGAATCAGATTAGCAATATCTCTTGTGGTTCAAATGTTATCAACATAGAAAATTGCAATAACAACCACATTGAACAACGTGTTCAGTGCACTGTCCCTGGTGCTGAACTGCACCTTCAGATCTGTGTTCAGCACCAGGGATAGCACACTGAACGTTTGAACCACAAGAGATATTGCAAATCTAATTGCATCAATCGATTTCTGAGACAGTTCTGATGGTCTTTGATCTGCTACACGACCACCTTACCATTGGGAAAAACTTGCCCTTGATCCAATATGGTGACTTTGAAGATGGTGGCCATGTTTGGGACATAGCCTAGAAGATACGCCCCTCACCCATTACTTGCTGGGTATTCAGATACGTCATCTTCTCTTTAGTTTCTGAAATAAAAAGGTGTCCTGAGACGTTTCTCACCCTGTACATTAATTAATTAGTCATGTATTACTTACTGTCCTGATTTCTTCTGTTCTGTAATCATTAATCTTCTCTTTTTTTATTCTATCAGGACGTGGAACAAAAGAAGAGCGGCAACTACTTCTTCCTGGACGACTGAAACTGAAAGGGTCCATTCCAAAAATGAAAGAAAAAAAAAAATTCCCCTCGGTGGTCCATCGGACCACATCTCTCCCAGCAAGTGACATCATCCAGGAAGATGAAGCACCGGGACCGTTTACTTTCAACACTGACAAAAACTCCACCATTCTGAACCAGCGGGTCCAGTTCCAGTAACTCAGTCCTCCTCTGCCTCACCCCCTTCACATCAGCGCTGACCCTCTGACAGACTGGACCGGCCAGACGGGGATAGATGCCGTCTCGGCTGTGAGCGCTGGAGAGGGCGAGGCAGAGGATGCTGTTTAATATAGAATTATGAATGGGACCTAGAAAGACTTTTGGTTTCTGGGTGACCAATTATATACATAGTAGTTCAAATGTTTTTACTGGTCTCAGAGTCCTGCAGCGGAGAGAGAGTGAGCGAGAAACACACGCCAAACACCAACTGTATATTTTGAATAAACTATTTTAATCATTACATCATGTGATGCGCCTTGTTGTTTATTACTGCTGGGGGTGTGTTAGTGTGTGTTGCGCTGGTGTGAGTGGATCAGACACAGCAGTGCTGCTGCTGCTGGGGTGTTTATACACCTCAGTGTCACTGCTGGACTGAGAATCGTCCACCAACCAAACCTATCTAGACAACAGTGTCCTGTGGGTGGGGCCATGTGTCCACTGATGAAGGACAAACTGTGCAGCAGCAGATAAGCTCTGATGTTACGTCTATAAGCAGGAATGACAAGAGATGAGTGGACAGTGACTGGACACAGTGTGTAAACACTCCAGCAGCACTGCTGTGTCTGATCCACTCACACCAGCACCACATCAGTGTAACTGCAGTGCTGAGAATGAGCCACCTCCCTAGTAGGTCTGCTCTGTGGGGGTCCTAACCACTGAAGAACAGGGTAACGGAAATATACAGCTACAATCTGTATTTGTAGTTGGAAGACGTCTGGTTCCATTGACTTACATTATAGGAACATTTTTTTATTTATTTATTTTTTTAAATGCAGCATATACAGCAGCTATATACACAGCGAGCGCGTCCGAAATCGCCTACTAAGTCAGTACGTACTGATCGAGCGGTAGAGGTGTAGCTGATTCAGTACATAAGTGTTTAGTAACCACACAACATCGGACGCACTACAGCCGCCATCTCACCAACGACCTGGGATACAAGAGGTCAGACCACCCCTGTAAACGTCCTGCTATTCGTTAAAAACCACATTCACTGACAGATTTAGATACTTTTACTGACACTGAGCTGCGTTTGTGTCTGAATCTGTACTCGGAGAAGACGAATCAGGAGAAATTTAATATTTTGTTTTACCTCAGAAGCAGCTCTAACCTCTGTGGCGGCAGTACAACAGCAGTAGCTACGTACACACAGCCCACGTACCGCTTTCTACGGTTTTTTCCCGCCACTTTAAATTCATCCGCGGCTCCAGTTGAATCACGAGAGGTCTCCCGGGTACCGCTCACGCACTACTCGAGGACTACTGAGTATTCGGACACACTAGCCAAGAGGTGTGTCCGAAATCTTCTACTAGTCAGTAGATACTGGATTAGAGTCGGTACGTGCTGCTCGAGCAGCAGACTAGTAGGTAGTATCAGTAGTTGAGTTTTAGTAGCCACACAAGATCAGACGTACCACGTCCGTCATCTTACCAACGGCCTACTGATTTACTACTGAGTATTGAGACATACTAGCCGTGCTCACCTACTGATTTACTACTGAGTATTGAGACATACTAGCCGTGCTCACCTACTGATTTACTACTGAGTATTCAGACATACTAGCCGTGCTCACCTACTGATTTACTACTGAGTATTCAGACATACTAGCCGTGCTCACCTACTGATTTACTACTGAGCATTCAGACATACTAGCCACGCTCGCCTACTGATTTACTACTGAGTATTCAGACATACTAGCCGTGCTCACCTACTGATTTACTACTGAGCATTCAGACATACTAGCCACGCTCGCCTACTGATTTACTACTGAGTATTTAGATATACTAGCCGTGCTCACCTACTGATTTACTACTGAGTATTCAGACATACTAGCCGTGCTCACCTACTGATTTCACTACTGAGTATTCAGACATACTAGCCGTGCTCACCTACTGATTTACTACTGAGTATTTAGATATACTAGCCGTGCTCACCTACTGATTTACTACTGAGTATTCAGACATACTAGCCGTGCTCACCTACTGATTTACTACTGAGTATTCAGATATACTAGCCGTGCTCACCTACTGATTTACTACTGAGTATTCAGACATACTAGCTGTGCTCACCTACTGATTTACTACTGAGTATTCAGACATACTAGCCGTGCTCACCTACTGATTTACTACTGAGTATTCAGATATACTAGCCGTGCTCACCTACTGATTTACTACTGAGTATTGAGACATACTAGCCACGCTCACCTACTGATTTACTACTGAGTATTGAGACATACTAGCCACGCTCACCTACTGATTTACTACTGAGTATTCAGACATACTAGCCGCGCTCACCTACTGATTTACTACTGAGTATTCAGATATACTAGCCGTGCTCACCTACTGATTTACTACTGAGTATTCAGACATACTAGCCGTGCTCACCTACTGATTTACTACTGAGTATTCAGATATACTAGCCGTGCTCACCTACTGATTTACTACTGAGTATTCAGATATACTAGCCGTGCTCACCTACTGATTTACTACTGAGTATTCAGATATACTAGCCGTGCTCACCTACTGATTTACTACTGAGTATTCAGATATACTAGCCGTGCTCACCTACTGATTTACTACTGAGTATTCAGATATACTAGCCGTGCTCGCCTACTGATTTACTACTGAGTATTCAGATATACTAGCCGTGCTCACCTACTGATTCACTACTGAGTATTCAGACATACTAGCCGCGCTCGCCTACTGATTTACTACTGAGTATTCAGATATACTAGCCGTGCTCACCTACTGATTCACTACTGAGTATTCAGACATACTAGCCGTGCTCACCTACTGATTCACTACTGAGTATTCAGACATACTAGCCGTGCTCACCCACTGATTTACTACTGAGTATTCAGACATACTAGCCGCGCTCGCCTACTGATTTACTACTGAGTATTGAGACATACTAGCCGCGCTCACCTACTGATTTACTACTGAGTATTCAGACATACTAGCCGTGCTCACCCACTGATTTACTACTGATTAGTAGACAAGTAGGAGATTTCAAACGCACCCAAGGTGTTCTAACATTTCATCCTACCCATCGATCGGCTTATTGCGCATGCACACATGACGATTACGTCAAGATTTCAATGGTTGGCCATCCGTGCATAAGTTTATCCTTGTTGTTTATAATGTTTTAACGTCTTTTTAATGTTAATTGTTTTTTTTAAGCTTGATATTCAAATTTAGCCTAATGTTCCTGTCTGCTTGAGTGGTCCAAAACGATTGTGGCAGCTCATAAGCATTGACAAAATAGTAGAAGGGCACTGTTTTATGACCATATTTACACTATCAAATAATCCTACCTGTGGTTTTAATGCACTTGCAGTATTATTTTTCGTCAAGGCAGCACAGATCGACAGAACAGGTGCTCACCTACTGATTTCACTACTGAGTATTGTGCAAGTAGGTGATTTTGGACGCGCCCAAAAAATCGGATATATAAAACAGGGCACACGCTCACCTGAACACTGTCTGCTTTATAAATCACAATGTACTTCAAAGTGTGCGCAGGTGAACCATCCTGGTATTCCTCCTCCGTACCTCCTACATGTACCTCATCATAATTTCCAAAAAGATATTCATAATCTCTGAAAACACGGTGTCGCTGTATTAGTCGGTTGGCTAGAGAGTTACGCTCCTAATGAACTATTACCAGCTCATAACACTTAACTCTTAACTTTAAATAATAATAATAATATTTATATCTAGCACATTGTGAGATAAAACAAAGCAGATAATACAAACAAAACTGAAATAAAATACACAGTGAACTACACAAGCTAGTGTAAAAATACTAAAAATACTATATATAGTACATATAAAGTAGAATAAAATTACATCAAGCACTGAAACTTTAAACATGCATACAAAAAACTATTTAAACAAGTAAGTGTTAATCTTCCTTTCTTAATGTTTACTGTATAAACTGGGATGCGTGAGGACGGTTTGCGCATTGCATTGCAGTTCTGTACTTCACCACATGATGCCGCTAATTCCCACTCTCGCTCACAAACCTTGTTTAAATGTGTGCTCACAAGTATTTTTTTTATAAATCAGTTTTTGCACACGCAGACTTTATAAACGAGGCCCCTGGTCCAGATGTAAGGACAGTAGTGACTCTTCCTTGTGTAAAACACTGTCCACACGTTTAAACCACCAAGCTTCACTATTCAAGGAAATTAAGGAGAAAAACCTCTCCCAGTAACTCACTTTGTGTTTGATTCTTTCTATTTTACTGACTTATTGGTTCTAATAACACATCATATGTTGCACATTTTGGGGAGATTTGGTCTATAGGGGTTCCTTTGCCTCCAGGGTATGTGGAATAAGGGGGCAAATAAAGAGTCACAGCTCAAAGTTTCCAGGATAGAAAACATCCTTAGCATTTATTAACATTTCATATCAAAATTGCATCCCAAGTTCTTTGGTTTCTGCAACAACAGTAGGCACTCAAGTAACAAGAGAACACAAACACTTCAGAAGGACATACGGTTTTTCTAGGTTTGTCTACATTCACGTCTATTTCGTGGGGGCTATGTACACAAAAAAAATCTGTGTTGGCAATTTTAGCGACGTACACAAAAAGGTGCTTCTTTCCAATAAACTGAAACATCTAGCCACAGAGCTAAAAACAGCTTATCGAATGAACTGCGAACGCAACCCAGACTAGCTAAGGCACGACTACGAAACTGATGGGCTGTTTAAAAGCCTTTCGTTCAAGCTTGCAGTTCCTCTCAGGACCACAAGGGCAAGGGTCCAACTCTGAAAGGCAATTCCACAAAGCCAGCCCGTCCTGTGTTAGTGTACAACTGGTGCATCAGAGCAGGGAACACGGTGAAGCAGCAGGAGTCCAGGCCAAGAACTGGGGCAAGATGGTTCCCACTTGGGGAAAATCCATGGAGTCCCAACCGTTGGTTCCTCCGATTCCCAAAAAAGAAAGTGCAATTGTTTGGACGCTGCGAGAGCAGAACCTCTTGGAGGGGAGACGAAAAGTGCAACAGGTTTTTATGACCTGCATCATGAATTCGAGAAGTGGGAGGATGGAGGAAGGGTGTGTTCTCCAGAGAGAAACAAATCTCCTAATGTAAAGAACAAGGTCAAAACTTCTAACAAGAATCCTATGTGTGTGAGAAAGTGGAGAAAAGACAATATTCACCCAGAAAGAAAGATCTAGGAATTCTACAGCATTTCAATTCTTCAATATTAGACAATTTTGGGATCACGTGTTACATCCACCATGCGAGGGGACAGCAGAGTGTCTCAAACGCAAGTGCATCGCCTTTGAGATGCAGCGGGCTGTCCCCGCCAGGAGAACCTAGTAAACACATAAAGGCAGCCGGGACTTTTTCATCTCCAGTCCAGTTTTGATCGAAGTTGAATACATTCATGTCAGCAGTGAGATTCCTGTGCCGAGTGCGGTCGTCCACCGGCGTCAGGGGTCAGCGCTGCCCAAAAAGTGCTCATCATGAAGAAGAAACGAGGCCGCAGTAAACTTATTACATACTAACACACATGCCAACATGTATACACGAGAGCGAATCAACACACAGCAGAGGAAACTCCTTAAATTAAGAGGCGAACGAAAAAAAACTCAGCTCACCAAATTACGAGTTAAAAGCAAAAAAAAACCAAAAAAAAAACGAGATTGTGCGCATCAGGTTTCGGGTGCAGGCGCGAACTGACCGCCTATGTATCCCGAATCCCTGGGATTAGAGTGCTGAACGTAGCCCCGCCCCCTTCCTGTCACATATCCTCTCTGGAAATACGGCTCGGTGGCCACTGGTCTGCCCCGACTGCCGTAATCTCTCCGTCCTCTGAAGCCCCTCCCCCTGAACCCTCCTCCTCCTCCTCTGTCTTCTTGCCGACGCCTCCCTCCTGCCTTGAAGGATTGGCTGTAGTAGGACCGCCCGCTTCTCAGGTCTGGGTCGCCGTACTCCGCTTCCTCTAGGTCCCACTGGTCAGCAGTGGAGCCCAACTGGACCTGCGAGACTAGCCCTGTAGGAGCTCTGCCCTGAAAGCTTGTAGTGTTGCCGCTGTCCTCTCTCTTTTTTCCGTTGGCTAGCTTGCTTGCTTCAAATTCTTCACTTGGCCCACTGCCGAAAGACACCAACTGAACAGCAGGACTAGCGCTAGCCCCCCGCTGTGGCTCCACGGTAACGGGGATCCCCACAGGCTTGTCTCCACCGGCAGAATGCAGCTGAGCTAGTCGTATAGGCTTTTCCGCTTGAGGCGTTGACGACCTCTGGCCATCTCCCTCGCCTCTCTCCATCACCGGAGCAAGAGTCACCAAGCTGATATCCCTCCCATGATGTTGGGGAGGGGGAATTGGGAGCTGTTGGTGCCCTACAGGTGGGGAGGGATAAGCGGGACCACTCTGAGGTGGACATGGAGGCCCGGAATATCGACCAGTAGGGGGAGCGGAGTAGATTCCAGCATAGAGGTTTGGACTAGGGGCAACAGACCAAGGCACACCCGGCTGAGGAGACATGTGCATAGGCACCGAGTGAGGGTGGGCACTAAAACTGCCAGCTTCCACTGCAGGAGGAGCAGGGACCACACTCCGTACTTCAAAATGACCAAGAGTGCCACCTCCTGGTCCAACCGGCGGGCCGATATGAGGGTGGTTAGGAGCAGAGCTCATGTGCAACATGGAAGGTGGGTTATCCGATTGCCAATGTGGAGTGTAAGGATTGGAAGAAGGGGGAGAAACTTTGAGCTGCATATGATAAGCCTGGGTCAGCGGTGCCAAGTAGTTGAATGGAGGAGTCATCGGGTTAGTGAACGCCTGCGAACAAAATAAAACAAAGCTCAGATTTGTCAGTTTATTAGGTCCGCCTACCGTGTACCTAAATGCACTTGTAGGTTTCTGTTGTTGCACAATTTACAATGCCTTCATCAAACCTATACATTCATGAAAAGGGACTACCATAGGACCACTGGCCAGACACTATTTGGTCAGTGGTGCCATTCTCACCACTGTAGGTGTATCGATTATGTCTGGCACTGCAAAGTGCACCTATATGGTTGGTGTACCAACCCCTTACCTTGACCCCAAGGTTGAAGAAGAATCGAAGGATGTTTATATCTGAAAGAAATTGAAACAAAGTATCTTCAGACATCATGAGCAAAGCTGTTCAAATGAAGAGACAAATACAACATCAAGTAAGGTTGACGTCAGTGGTTTTCCTGGGAGTAGTACAAACAGACGATTGTACCTTTGGGCAGGTCTTTTCCGGTGCGTTGGTAGGAAAAACATGGAGGTTGGACTGGCTCATCTTTGTCATTCTGGGGAAACCCTGGGTAGAGTGGATCCTGGAACAGGTGGGGATGTGGTGGCATGGGAAAGGGGGGCTGGGGGTGCTGTGGGTGAGGGGTCAGGCCATGGGGCAAACAATCAGGCACTGCGGTTGGACCAAGACCTGTAAGGACAAAGATGGGTACACTCAGGCTTCAGCATTTACCAGATCTAATGTGACATTTTACCCACTATTTACCCCCTTGCCCTGTAAGTAAACCACAGGCTTAATAACAAAAGTACCTCCAACGGCTAAAAACAACAGCAGCAACCATTATATCTTGTAGGGCTGTGTATTGGCAAGAATCTGGCTATACAATAAGTATTGTGATACAGCGCTCACGATTCAATATATTGAGATATTACAATTTTTCAAATCCTCCTATTAAAACACACCACTATATAAACAGGTTTGCCAATGCTCACAACAGCATTGCGCCCTTGTGCTGCTTGTTAATGTTGGAGTGGTGCTGAAAATGCATTATAACACTGCCACCTAGTGGTCATAGGTTTAAACATCACACGCACTGATTCACTGTCTGCCAATCTGTGTATCGATACAGTATCACGAGATATAATATCCCGATATTCAATATTTTGATATTTTCTTACACCCCTAATAAATTGTTCACTGTTTCATCAATCAAAAAGCTTACATGGTCTCTAAGCCATTATTCAGTAAATGTCAAGCCACATAATACTTGCTAAATGTTAAACAGTGCTACCAACAAGGAGAGGGGAGCTTTAGATTAGCGCACGACATCCGTTTAGAGAACATCTGAGAGTGCAAACTTAAACCAAGCACAGTAACTTATGGTGACAGTGGGTCTTAGCCATATCTGAGCTTCTATTATGCGGAGTTTATTTGAGGGCTTTCCCCATATTCTTTCTATTAGTGAGCCCCTCTAAAATATAAATGGGAACAGAAAGTTAAAATTTTTAAATACTGTGATGTACCTTATTACTGGTATATCACTCGACCCAACTGTGGACTCTATCAGAGGCTCTCTGTTTTAATTAAATTTAAAATTATTTTGTTACTTGTGTTTGCACACAGCGAAAGTTGACCTCATTTAACCCATCCGTGCAGTGAAAAACCCACATACACACACACACACACACTAGTGAACATACACACTAGGGGGCAGTGAGCACATTGACCACGGTTAGGTGCCTCGCTCTCACAAGACCGGATCTCTAACCTTCAGGCCACGACTCTCTGTCCTACTGCTATAAGTGCACTGCTTGTAGTGAAGTAGAACCTTACCTGCCACGGGTGAGGCTGCAGGCTCGTATGGGCGTAGCTCTGGCGGATGAGAAAAGGGTGGAGTCGGGGCAGCAGAAATGCCAGTTGAAGGAGTAAGCATGGGGGAAGATGTGGGAGCAGCGGTCATATAAGGGGGGTAGTGGGCTATCATGGGAAAGGTACCAAGCCCAACAGGGTGAAAGGGGGCATGAGAGGAGGAAAACTGTGGAGGAGGAGCAGCAGATATGTTGACGGGGGCAGGAGGGGTAAGAGAGTGTGGTCCACGGGCAGGCTCACAGAGGGTGTGGGCTGGTACAGAAACTTTGGCAGGAGGGGTACTAGAGGCACCAGGAACTTCAGCTGGACAAGGAACTGTTTGGACAGGCACTTTAGGGTCAGAAACTGACGATGTGGGGATATTATGAGGGGGGGTAGGGGTAGGTACTTGGGTGGGGGAAGTTGCCAAGGCAGGGGAGGTTGCTGGGGCGGTCTGAGATGAAACAGGGGGTGGTTCAGTACCCTGGGCTGTTGCTGAGGTAGTCTGGGGAAGGGCAACGGTGGTTACAGAGTCAGTTTGAGAGTGGGCTGGGGTAGATGAAGGGGTAGTTTCAGGCTTGGATGTAGCTGTGGTTAGAGGTACAGAGGTAGGTTTAGAGATAATTGGAGAAGGAACAGTGGTAGGTGTTGATACTTGAGCAGCTTGTGATGGGCCTGAGGCTGTCTGTGAAGGGTTGGGGGTCAGAGCAGAGGCCAGCGGAGTGGAGACAGAGCTAACGACATTGGGAGTGGATTGGGATTGGGTAGGGGTATTTTGAGGAGTGGGTGTTGCTGTGGCTGGAGCAGATAGAACAGAAGCAGTTTGAGACTGACTGACGGTAGATGTTCTAGACCCAACAGGGGCAGTTTGAGACCGGTCAGGGGCAGCCTGAGCCGATCCAGAAGTTGTGGTAGATGCATCAGAGACAGTTCGCGACTGGCCAGATGTTCTTTCAGCAGACACTGGAGGTGTTGCTGACGGAACAGGTGTAGTTTGAGACCGAGCTTGGCCAGTTTGAGCAGATGCAGATGGAGCAGGGACAACTTTAGAAGCCTTAGGAGCTAAAGGAGCAGGTGAGTTTGCAGAGGGTGGAGTAGAGGGAGGAGAACGGTTGGGCTTTTCTTTGACAGAAGGGGAGATCCTTTGGTCTTGGGCCACAGAGCCTTTCTTCTGAAACACATTGCAGATCATAACTCTATTAGAGCACAGCATAAAGAATGAGAGCAGTCCTGATCTAATCCAGAGGACAGGGATCGGAGCAGATCAAGACATTTCAATTGATATTCTAACTGCTATCTTAATGATACTCCAAGATTATCTCACTCAGCTATTCAGATTGCAGTAAAGTTGGATTGAAGAATGTTTATATAATGACCAATTTTACAAGTAAGGATGATTCTTACTCCATGTTTTCCTCGATCTGCTTTCTGCTCAGGTTTTTGGGGTGGGTCTTTGGTCTCTGAAACAAACAAGCAAACGTGTGGTTGTATAAAATACATAAACACAAAAAGAGAGAGACATAAAAACAGGGGAACGGCTGGGTTTCTTGCTTAGCCAGCCAACTTTCAGCCAACCCTGGACTCATAACAGTAAAACTTATGCCGCATGCCTAATCTGCCTGACCAGAATTAGTTTATCTCAGCATTTCAGATCATTAACAGCTCTTGGACCAATCAAAGCCAAGCCTTTGACTAATCAGGGATGGAGGTGGACATTTCCAGAGCACTCACACATCATTTATTTATAATTTATAACTCCAACTACTAGCTTTTACAGTTATAAATACTTTGTTTCTGTATATTTATACAATATTATTCCTTCTAAGCCTGGCTTAACAGAGAAAGAAGTACTGCTGTCCTAAATAGAGATACTATAGTTGCATTTGTTGGGTTGTGTGAAACTGAAGCATCTTCTATAGCCTTAGACGAACGTGCTTCATGACAGGGGCTCCTGGACTCAAGATGAACACCAAAGCTTATTCTCTCTTGGTTCTGAATTTAAAATCCAAACAACCAACTCTACCCACAATTCCTATGACTCACCCATGTCAGCTTTCTTTCGGGAGCCTTTCCTCTCTGCTCTTCTGCCGCCCTCACCGCCTGCAGCAGCCTGTGTTCAGACATAGACACCCAATAGTAAACCATACCACAACAATAAGGTCAACGAGGCCAACACTATTCAGCTATGTGAGGTTAATACAGACTTCAAAAACTCTTGGGATTCTGTTTCAAAACATTTACTGGGGAATTTAAACCTACGTCTGGACAGGTCTGGACAGGTCTGGACTGGATAATGAGGTTATTAATATTATGTCAATGGCAGTCAATGTCAGTAAGACACTAGAACATCTATTTTGTGGTTTTATTCAGTATCAGGTCAATGGCAGTTCTCTTTAAAGCCGCCAACCAAACTTTGAGGCTCGGTTAAAGTGGCACTCTACCTGCGCACTGGCTTCAAGGCTCGGGAAGTTGTTCTCGTCTTTGTGCAAAAGCTCCAACACCAGAAGCTCCTCTTCCTCTGCAGGAGACACCCCCAACTTACCAACATCCTGATCAGACTTCCTATATAAACATACAAAAGGCAGATCAGAATAAGACACATCACTGGGTCATGGGCCACTTATCGTTTTATTAACAGTTATTGAAAATGGGCATGACATCGATAAAGGGGGTCCAGACAAAGACGCATCTGTAAACATCTGATTGGAATTGGATTTTAAACCACCTGCTAATGTGTTATTATTTTGCTGGCCAGACAATCAAAAATCAATCTGTATGTACCAAAAATCAGTTCTGGCAACAAGGCCAGACTCTCCCAGGGGGTCTACAAGCAGTACTCTCTGAGTGTGGCACTAATTCAGAGCTCTAGCACTAAAGAGAGCAAACAGCTCCAGCTCTGTAATTAAAGACACAGCACTGAAGGCTTTTGCATTATCTTGTAGGTCTTCAAACCTTGACTATTTTTTGGTGTGTGTGTCTAAATCTAGGACTTTATGGATTTCCCTCTGGCAGAAATCAAAGATGTTCTAGATAACATTAAGATAATTTAACCCTTATTTCAAATTTGCTAAAAAGACAACTGAGGGGCACAGCTGTAAAGTTCCGTTCTTGTGCAGCCGAATATGTTGTACATAAAGTGATAGAGCTGATCAAAAGATGGATGTGGAACATAGGGGTCACCAGCAATTACATCGGTGTCTGTCTGTGTTTGTGTTTAAGTGTGAAGTCTTATACCGGACCTGGTAGCGGCAGTCTTTCCCTGGAACTGAGCCTCTTCGGGAGCCTGCGGGGGCCAAGAGTGTTGTGTCTGAACTCTGTTGTTAGGGGCGGAGCCTGTGGTTACCTTGGAAGCATATGGAACAGACGTGGACCTGGCCGCCTTCCTCCCACTCCTGGTTTCCCACTCTGTGATTACACACACACGACGAGCCAGTTCTCAGTACAGATACAGGTTTTATGTGCCCGTGTCTTGACAAAAGCTTCTAGTTCACATGCGTTAACATTAAAACCACCTCCTTTTATCTACACACTCACTGTCCACTCTGTTCTTTAATGATCAGGACCAGCACAGGACCACCACAGAGCAGCTACTATTAGGGAGGTGGATCATTCTCAGCACTGCAGTGACACTGACATAGTGGTGGTGGTGTGTTAGTGTGTGTGTATTGTGCTGGTGTGAGTGGATCAGACACAGCAGTGTTGCTGCTGGAGTGTTTAAACACCTCAGTGTCACTGCTGGACTGAGAATCGTCCACCAACCAAAACTATCCAGACAGCAGTGTCCTGTGGGCGGCGTCCTGTGTCCACTGATGAAGGACTAGAGGAACACAAACTGTGCAGCAGCAGATGAGCTGCTGTCTCTGTCTTTGCATCTACAAGGTGGACCAGTGTTTAAACACTCCAGCAGCAGCACTGCTGTGTCTGATCCACTCACACCAGCACAACACACACACACTAACACACGACCAACAGCACGTCATTGTCACTGCAGTGCTCTTCACCACCCCATTAATATCTGCTCTGAGGAGGTCCTGTGGGGGTCCTGATCATTAAAGAAACCAGATGAACTACAGTCTGTAAGTGTATCTCCTATATGGTCAGTGGAGCTGATATAATGGACAGTGTGTGTAGATAGAAGGAGGTGGTTACAGACATTCAGTATCAGAGGAAGAGTAGCGTGTATGACTGAAACACAGCTGGTACCGTTGGTGTGTCCATTGCTGTTGGTCACTGACTGCCTCTTGTTCTTCTCTGTTACAGTGCACCACGACTCTTCTGAGGGAGGGCGCAGATTCCACAGTGGAACAGTGTGTCTACACACACACACACACACACACACGTCATATATGAACATGAGAGCCTGACATGAACAAATCAGGTCAAATTCTTCACACGTCTGCTGCTCATTGCGAGTCTGGACCTGTACAGGCTCTGAGCATTTCTCAGCCTCACGTTTACACGGAGAGATAAAGAATCATACTTCTGTCCGAGCTCCTCGATGAAGACAGTAACGGGTCCATCATCAGGGCCGACATCCTGGATGTAGGCATTGTGGTAAGATCCAGTATTGGACAACCGCACCTAATGGAGAACGAACGAGAGAGAGAGAGAGAGAGAGAGAGAGAGAGAGAGAGAGAGAGAGAGAAGGATATTGTTCACAAATAATGATAATAATAGTCCATGAAGTAAACATTCCCTCTCAGGTCCTGTTCATACCGAGTGACCTGGTCAGAAGTGGACAGCAGGATGTAGAACTGTTTACACCTGGTATGTTCCTGTGTCCTAAACGGTCGAATAACCTGTGTACATGTACAGACTAGGTTTGGACAATATGACATTATTTTATATTTTATATAGAATTGGGCTGGAGCCAATCTCAGAGCCACTGGACGAACACACACACTCACACCTATGGGCAATTTAGAATGACCCATCAACCTAACATGCATGTTAACAGCCCGGATTGGGAATCGAACACGGATCGTCTTGCTGTGGCAAGTGTTAACCACTATTTGTCACATACATAGTCATACAAGGTAGAACTTGCAGTGAAATGCCTGCACCCATGAAACAATAAGATAATATAAAGCAAAGAGTATCTGAAACATAACATATATATATATATATATATATATATATATATATATATATATATATAGCGAGACAAAATAAACAAAAATATAATAAGATATTAATACAATAAAAATAAATGTAATAAATGCGATTAATTAATATAATATTAATGATTTTCAGCATTTCACACCCTGTATGTAGAAATATATTTAAATCTTGGGATATTTTGTGATCCTAATAATTTAAATATTTATATTTTATTTTTCTGCTGGTCTCGGAGTATGACTGGGGTAGGCTGTGGGCCCTGACTGACCTTAACATCGGCACCTAATGCTGACCACCCAAGAAACATGATAACGCTAGGTGTAAATGGGCTTCACCATCTCCACAGACCCACCTGGCACTTGTCTCCAGCTCTGTACTGCATCCCTGCAGCTATACAGAAGTCTCTCCTCTGCTGAGCTGCAAAGACAAGAAGCTTAATGAGCATAACTAGATTGTTATTAGTTTTTTACTTTCTGCCAGATCTTCACCACGTATCTCGTCCTGCGGATTTTGAAATATCGACATAGTTCCAGCTCTAGATGGTCTGGTTTGATCTTGTGATTCGGGCTTGTATACAGCTTTTTGATCGGATGCACAGATTCCAGAAAACAACAGATTATTATTATTATTTTTTTCCATAAAGAAGGAATAGGATAGAAAAGTGCACGCCCATCTACTGAACTTCTGCTCGACCAACAGACTCAGGATTGCCCCCCGACCACGACTGCAGTGTTGGTTTGACCTGCACTCGTCTGTTTGTCGTTTTTTTTCCCATCCCTCTTTTTGAGTCCCATTCATTTTCGGTCACACCCAAACCTCATACTTTCATTTAACCAACAGCCTCCAAACCTCAAATCCTCAAACACTAATCCACAGACATACTGATCTGCACTATTTGACGTTTATCCTCGTTCCTCCCATAAGATCACATTGATTTTCGGCCGAACCCAAACATCACAGATTCGTTCATCCTACAGCCTCCGGACTGCCCCAATCTCTAATCCACACACTGACATGGGGATGGTGCACAGCTGAGTTTTCTTCAGGAAATTCAATTTTCTAGTTATTATAGTTATTATTATTATTATTATTATTATTATTATTACCGATTACACACAGATATCATCAAAGCTGCAGAACTTATGGATAAGGCAGAGTTGAGTATGTACATGACTGAACAAAATCAGTGTTTAGTGATATTTGAAATATGTGAAAATGTTAAATATTCAACTAAATAACAGCCAGAATTGATCCTACTATGAAAATATCAAATATCAAATGTGTCATGTTTCACTATTTCAAACAACTATAGCAAATGCTTTGCTTGCAGACAGATGCAGGTGTAATTAAAACCCTGCTGTGGACATGCTCTGCTTGGAGAACTGGTTTTACAGACTAAATTAAAACACAGGCTGAACTACACTGCAAGCAGGCATGCCATTCAAATTCTCATCTACAATAGTGACACAAAAGCACTGACGAGCTTTACCACCAGGGACTAACTAACTGACTAACTAACTAACTAATCTCCCTCTCTAGGTCAGTTATAACAGTTTACACCTTCCTGTGTTCACGCAAACTGATATTATATTTCCATTATTTGCTGATATTGGGGCACTAGCGTTGTTATTGTGTATGTATATGGCATATGCTACTTATTGTAAAGCAAATGTGCAAATTATGTAAGATATGTACCTGGGCAAACATATAATTAAACATAAATAAACAAACAACTGACAAATTATTAACAGCTGCCTAACAAGACCCTGTGATTTGATCTCAGTTACTTCCATCCTTCTTTACATTAAACCGGTGATGACTAATTTCAACAAACGCACAATACCTGGAGTGCAGATTTGCTCTTCTAACCCAATTTTTGGAGATATTAACTTAATAAAAAAAAATAAACTCCTATATTTTATTGTATATGTTAATTAACAGGATTAACAGTTTTAAACCATTCCTGTAGCTGCCCAAGACTTTTGCACAGTAATGTAAAATAAATAGAAATAGATGGAATCAGTGCTTTAGATGAAATAAATGCAATTTTACTGCAGAAACTAGTCTTAAACTGTTCTGATACATTAGCCCAGTGCATGTTTACTGTTTATAATAATTAGTAAGTTTGTTTTTTAAAAGAAGGGATCAAATTTAGGGGCAGATTATGTAATTTGCTAACAACCTATTAAGTGCCTCATTTGAATCCACAGTGAGCAAGATTAGTAAGATTCAGATCCCAGAGTAACAATACCGCCCTGACTGCAGGAGATCATATTTCCAAAGCCCCCAGATTTAACCTGCAGTAAAGGCCCACTTGCACCAAGTATGACTTTTTCCCAGAAACAAATAATGAACTAACATCTCGGAACCTTCACAGCAAGTCAAGGTGTTTGTTTTATAAGCACTAGAAGTAATGGACTCTATGAGTAGCAGATATTATTGTTATTTTAAAGACACCAGAATGTGAAGTGCTGCCTCACACAGGAGCTGAAGCTGCATGACGAGCGATTCAGAGCATACTTCCGAACAGCAGTGGGAAAATTCAAGGCTCTGTTTCGGCCTGTGGCTTGACGAGCCTATATATCTATATATATAGTATCTATATATATATATATATATATATATATATATATATATATATATATATATATATATATATATATATATATATATATAGTAGAGATGGAAAGATCGATCAGCTATGCATCGGTATTGGCCGATTTTTAATCAAAATATGTGATCGGCTGATATTTCTCCAGTTTAGACGATCCCGAGAGCGGATCGATGGCGTTAAACAAATAAGCCTAATTTCTGTATTTCCAGCTAGCGTTTCATCCAGGAAGAGGAGAACCCCCTCCAGCCAGGTCCCTGCAATTCCTATCTGAACCACTAGGTGGAAATACATACCATATAATTTTCAACAGACTGACTAAAGCAGTGGCTGCGCGAACAGGTTACGGCAACGCATGCGCTGATAGAAAACATCGTCCGTCTGGCAGTGTTTACCGTATCTAACACAGACTCATCCAGGACGTTCTGTAAGATCTGTAAAAACAACGTGTCTCGTGGGAGAACCAGGATAAAGACATTTAACATACTAATCTGATACAGCACTTCAGAGACACCACACAGCTGAATACAGTGATTATCAGTAAACAGCAGAGCTAGCACACACAGCTAGCACAAAACAAACAACCCAGAACACCATACAGACCAGATCTGACCGGTACAAACAGAACAGCAGCAGAAACAGCCAGAGAGCTAAAGAACCACAGCCAGAGTGATTGAGTTTATAGTTCTAGATAAGCATGTTTCATGACTTGCTTGCGCTAATAATTGCATGTAGCCTGCCGTGGCATATAGTCCTGCCCTCGATTGGTATGGACCTCAAAAACCCTGATCGGTCCATCTCTAATATTTATTACTGTCATGCTGATCTTCGCAAGTTAGAACTGTATGCAATAACACAAATGACCAGGACAAGAGCTAGAAGACGTATATATAATATATAATAAATATAAATAAACACATCATTTCCAAACTTTCCAAAAAGTAGACACTATACGTCATATGAGAGCTGGAGAACGAGGGAGCGGCCCGCTCTACCTTTTTTTGACTGCATCCACAAATCATACTGCACGTTCCTGAAGACGTCGGGGTTCAGACAGTCCTGGGCCGGGCGGGACAGCAAACCGCGGCCCCCTCCTCTGCTTTGGCCACGCCCACGACCCTGAAGCACAAAGGAAGCGTGACTGAGAAAAGAAACAGCATGCAAGCCAACAGAGATGCTCTGGGAAAGGCTTAGAAATAAAGAGGCACGAGGTGGTTTAAGCATGCTCGAGCGATCAGCGCCCATCCGCATACCCTATACGGTGGTCTGTTGTTCACGCTGGCCGCTTTTCTGGTGGCTTCGCTGGACCTGATGAGAAGACACACGCAGGAGACATTTTAAGAAATGCGTTCAAATATCCATACGAAGCCGTGGAGGCCTAGGATGAGTCAGTGTGTATTCAAATGAGTCTCGTTAATTTGAAGGGTTGGGTTTCACCACAAAACCCTATGTGTATATAAAAGATAGGGCGTAGTCCGGCCAGCAGATATTCAGAGCTGCCTGCATCGATCTGCCTTGGCATGAGACTTTTACCTGAAGGAGCACACCTGCTCTGAAAAGCTCGAGTGGACTTTAAACCTGAAATATGGTGAGCGTGCACTGCAAAAACTGAAAAAAGAGGAGCTGGATTGGGAGCGTTTTGCCAACAGACTCAAAAAGAAGGTCCGGCTCAACGTTCAGGTCTCAACTGACCATACAGGAGCTCCACTTACAGACTGTAGTTCATCTGATTCTCTGTATACTTTATTACTCTGTTCTTTAATGATCAGGACCACCACAGTGTAGGTATCTACTACTCCACTACTCCACCAGAGTAGGTATCATTTGTATGTGTTGTGCTGGTGTGAGTGGATCAGACACAGCAGTGCTGCTGCTGGAGTGTTTGAACACCTCAGTGTCTCTGCTGGACTGAGAATCGTCCACCAACCAAAACTATCCAGACAGCAGTGTCCTGTGGGCGGCGTCCTGTGTCCACTGATGAAGAACTAGAGGAACACAAACTGTGCAGCAGCAGATGAGCTACTGTCTCTGACTTTACATCTACAAGGTGGACCAGCAAGTAGTAGGAGTGTCTAATAAAGTGGACAGTGAGTGGACACAGTGTTTAAACACTCCAGCAGCAGCACACACTACTAACACACCACCACCACGTCACCGCAGTGCTGAGTGATCCACCTCCCTAATAGTATCTGCTCTGTGGTGGTCCTGTGAGGGTCCTGATCATTAAAGAACAGAGTAATAAAGTATACAGAGAATCAGAAGAACTACAGTCTATAAGTATAGCTCCTATATGGTCAGTGGAGCTGATAACAGGAGGTGGCTTTAATGTTATGGCTGATCAGTGTATATAAAGATATCTGATATAATGTGATCAGTGTATATAAAGATATGAAGACTCATTTACATCCTTAACCAAGTTTTGATTGAGTTTTCTTTGAATTATCAGATTGGGAAAGGGGACCAAATCACAACCCAACTTATAAAATATCCATCAGCACTCTGCCTGCAATTACACATTTCTACCAGAGAGGTCTCCAAACCCCCAAAACTTACAAGGTGTAGCCTTTAAATACCCTTTTAGACACTGCAAAACTACAATAAAACACAGTATCCGGCCTCAACCAGCATATTCTTCACCAGGTCATGCAATAATGTTTTTAGGGGGCTTTTGGAGACATTAAACTCTCCGGATGTCTGGTTCTGAACTGGTGAATTTCCCTAGAAGTGCGCATTTAAACCACTTTCAATGTGTATTTTACAACAGATCTGAATGTAAACCAGCCTTTAATAAAGATAGAGATGACTGGTCATTCTGTGTGTGCGTGCTCATGCTTTAAACAAACCATTTGTCCCCCTCAGGGTGTCTCAGACCACACACACAGGTTCAGATGGCCCAACGACATGACCCTAATTAACTGCACTAACTGTATGGAGGTGAGCTTTAACCAAGCCAAACGTGAACAAGCACTCACCAGAAGTCCTCGTCAAGGTCAGACTCTTCGCTGCCCTTACACTCCTCTACGTCAGCAGCCTCATCCCTCGCTCTCGATCCTTTCATGCTTCCTGTTACCACATTCCGGTCCAAACCACACACGCGCTCGTACAGCAGTTCATAGAGAATAGCTGAAAAGACATACACAGTAATATGTCTATTAATTATATAAGTAACTGGACGATAACAAATGTTGTCCAGCTATTAAAACATTCCCAAACACTATATCTGGAAAAAGATAACTAGGAAATGGGTGTCATCAAAGCTGAAATGGTTTTCTTTTTTAAAGTAACAAAATTTAGACATTTTCAATACAATTAATAATCGATTAGTCATGACAGTCCTAATTTCTATCATTTCACTGATTCGGCAGCAGATGAGCTAACACGTCCGTCACTCACATTGACACATAGCAGCTTTTTTGACGAAGGACTGTGGATAAACACTGTCGTAATGGTTCCCGTTGAGGAAGCAGAGCTGCACCTGGAATGAGACGGAAGAGATCAACCCAACATTAAGTAGTAATTCCACTACAGCTTTCTGATTCCACCACTGATATGTTCTTAATACCATACAGACTGTGTGTGGGTGTCTAACCTTATCAGGATAGCCATTCTCCGTAATGTTCACTGGTGGCTCTCCGGGATTCTGGTAGATGATGAAGTCGTGTCTACAGGAAAGAACGATTAAGACAAAACAATTAAAAAACAGCCAATCAGGGATTGAATTATGGATATATGGATACATAACATCACAATGCATCCAACAGAACTGAACTCTTAACCGATCACTGGTTACCCACAGGAAAATCATTCACTGGGAAGTTATGGAATGGGTCTTCTCGCATCCTATTCATTTCAATGAAGAGCTTTGCACAGCTAAACCACCAGTGGGACTGATTGAGAGAACTGGAGCATTTCTATTGATCCGTTCATCATGAAACTTTCACAGTTCAAGTAAAGAAAAATGAACGCAGACAAAAATGGAGGTACATGTTTTTCTTTAGAGAGCGACTATATGTTTGCTTTAATTGTTTTTTTAAATAATTTTAATAAGGTCCCATAAAATGTCTATCAACATACAAATCCTGTACTGAACTGATTGCAGTGTGTATTCATGCTTATTTCACATATCTTAACACATTCCTGTGGAAACTGTGATGATGCTGGACATGGATGACATAATGTTTAAATTGTCTCTTCCAGTAACAATCACTGAGAAACGTTCTTACTTATAGAGAACAGCCAGTGCGGTGATCTCCACCTGCCCAACCCAGCTCTGCAGAGAGGAGACAAACGAGAGAAGCACACAGAAATAAAAAAATACTGATCGGAAACACATACACACATACATACATACATACATACCCGCTCAAAAGTTTGGGATCTCAGTGAAATGTTTTTGTTTTAATGGAGTATCTTCTTCCTTAACACAACAATGGACTGACGGGTCTCTAAAGAAAGTTGTTTCTTTCTGGTCATTGTGAGTCGGTCAGCAAGTCATCAACTGTTGATCTTCAGATACTAAACTAACCTAGAATGTTGTTCCCTTTTATACTCACTTATTAGTAGAATGTTTTTCAGCTGTGATCACAATTGAGCAAGAGTGTCCTAACAACCAATTAGTCCAATAACATCCTTAACTTGGATTGGCGGCTGTACCAGGAGATTTAGACAGAGGACTGAGAATTACTGATAATAGAACTATATGTAAAATAAGCCTCTATACAAAAATAGACTTTAATACAAACATTTTTATTCTTTAAAAATCATCTGATACACTTACATTAATTGTGAAATGGACAGTATTGTTTGTGAATTGCATGAAAATTGCATGAAATGAAATAAATGTTTGAGCGGTAGTGTACATACATACATTAAATGTCAGACATTGTTTATGGATGCAGTTAGTTTGGCTGAAAGTTTACAATTTGTTTATACCAACATTAAGCTTGCTACACATCTGAGCTGCAGATCAGGAGAAGTCCATCATGGCTGCATAGGTTTCAGTTCTAACTAGGGATGTAACGATACACTCTACTCACGATGCAGTGCGATTTACGATACTGGCCTCACGATACAATTTTCTCATCATTATTATTAGTAGTTTTTAGTCAAACTGAACACAAATTATGACTGACTTAGTTTCCTTTTATTATTTATCTACAACAAAACTACAAAAAGCTGAATTTTGCTTAATCTTTATTAAAGTAAACTGAAGTGAATACGGGCTCATAAAAAGTGGTAAGACTATTAAACTAAATGTTTAATCTGTCTCTCCTCTTCATCTACCATGTTTGTGGTAGTTTGAGAGGCTGTTTGTAGAGAGCGGTCAGTCAATAGAGCTCGGCCCAGGTCCCGCCCTCAAACTGTCTAACACGCCCCCTCTGAAAAGCTCGAGCACAGAGAGCAGCCGACGATGTTGCATTTTTCGAGCGAGGAAAAAACATTAAAGGATGTAAAGAAAGAAAGTTTGAGCGTGTTTACGAAAGATGCCGGTGTGGTTCTTCTTTCGGAGCTCGAGAGTTTCACGTTTGCATTCACAGGTGAAAACCTGACGTGCACGAAACCTTAAAACGTGCAGGTTTATATTTTTGCACACCCTAGTTTTGACCCTAAAGTTATGCTGTACATTCAACTACGGTGCCAAATGAGCGAGGCAGACCGCGCCAGCGCCCTCTGCTGTTTCAAAAGGCTATCGTTTCATTGCACATCTCAGTCGGTATCAGTCGTGGCATTATTAGCTGTCTCGCGATGCATCGTTACAGCCCTAGTTCTAACACGCTGAGGGCTTACCTGTGGATCCTGGAGCCTCTGCAGGTATTCCTCGAAATCACCTTCAATGAACTACCGAACACAAAACAGACAACGTGAATCACTCTCAGTACCGCAGCCTCACTGGACAGCACATTACCGAGTGAGTGGATCTGATTACAGCTCACACACCGACTCGTACTGCTCCCGGTTCTTCCTGAGGTATTTCACACACTCCGCTCGGACCTTGGTGTGCAGCCCCTGGCAGTTCAGCACCTGCGAATCAACACAGAGAAAAGGCTGTAAGGTCAGGACCCCTGTCTCAAATAGGCAGCTCGGCTGTGATCTGCTGAAGCATCCAAAATATAAGCACCACTACGTCATGTCTACTGGCCCCCTGCTGCGGTGGTCTTTGAAGAGAGATCTTCTACTTTAAAGGTTATTTTTAAAAGTTTAAAACCTCGTCTGTCGATGCGTCTCCAAGGTGGACGGAACTTCTGACCTATTAAACGTTCTGTGTTTGGGCTCTCTTTTATTATTGCTTTTGTCCAATCAATTTACCGTCCGGCCGGAGGAGGAAGAGTTTGCCTCCTCTTAGGATGCTTGCCTGCCACTGTTGCCCTTGGCTTCCTTAACCAAATAAACAAACAAACAAAAACACAGGATCCCCAACAGGACCACTACAGACCAGGTACTATTAGAGAGGTGGATCATTCTCAGCACTGCAGTGACACTGACATGGTGGTGGTATGTTAGTGTGTGTTGTGCTGGTGTGAGTGGATCAGACACAGCAGTGCTGCTGCTGCTGGAGTGTTTAAACACCTCCACAGTGTCACTGCTGGACTGAGAATCGTCCACCAACCAAAACTATCCAGACAACATTGGGCAGCGTCCTGTGTCCACTGATGAAGAACTAGAGGAACACAAACTGTGCAGCAGCAGATGGGCTACTGTCTCTGACTTTACATCTACATGGTAGAGGACCGTCTAAGTGGACAGTAAGTGGACACAGTGAGTTTTTCACGCCACTGAAGGAGTGCACAGAGAACGCTCCTTTCAGTGCTGCAGCTCTAAATCAGTATCTCAAACCCCACCACACACAGAGAGCACTGCCGTAGACCCCTTGTGAGAGTCTGGACTCCCCGCCCAAATCCAATATCGACCACATCATCACACTGAATCCAAAATTTTTGGTAGTCTGGTCAGCAAAAAAAAAAAAAAAAAAAAATCCAAATTGGATCAGAAACACTGTAGTGTCAGGAATACAGTTCCAGTCAGATTTCTACAGATGCATCTCAGTCACCGCAGCCTATGCAGATATGTTGGTGATGTCTGGACACACAAATCCGATCATGGATGGTAACCTCAAGCGGCACGATCTGAGCAACAAATCCGATTTGTTTGCAGTCAGAACACAGCCTTACTGTTTGCCCTGGAGGTGGGAAACACTGAGGGGGTGGTCTTGTTTGCAGCAGACATACACAGTGCTATATAAGAGGTGTGTAATTCTTTCATAATATACCACCTACTAGATTCTTAAAATAAAGTCTGAATTGATCTATTGATCTTTATTCTGAAACTATAAGTGGGAGTGATGTGTGACATGGTGCTTGTCTCAGATTCCAGCAATCTGGGTTTCTGAAACTGAGTTTCTACCTAAATGAAGTCCAACAGAACAGATCAGTCTCTATAAATCACTCAGAATCCCACCATTAGTATCAGCCCATGTGTTTAGATGGATGTTTCCACACCCTGAACAACAGGTCTGACCAAAAACAGCCAGAATACAACCACAGACGTGGCAAGCATTCGTCATAGGAACCATATACAGCAGAGTCAAGACCAGTTCAGTAGCTAACAGCACGTTTTCCAACTTACTTGGAACAGAGGCGCCAGAATGTAACTGCTGCACCATTTAAGGTGGAACAGGACAATTCCAACAAGTGGTGCACCTGAGGCGCCAGATTTTAAGGGCTGCACCTTTTAAGGTGGAACGGGACAACTCCAACAGGAAGTCTACTTGAGCCTCGTACTCGCTAATAAGCCTACAGCGTTAGCATGGTTGCTATCTAGCCAGCTTAACAATTCTAATACTCGTACAAAACTTTTAAAATAGCTAAAACAATAAAAAATATTACATACTATCTGAGCCTGACAGTCAGCAACGCTGTCCTGAACGCAACTTCGTTAGCGGGCAGGCTAGCTAGCATAATTAGCCCTCATCCATAGCTACGCTGCTAGCTGGCTAATCTGCCAGTCATGCTGAGAGTAAAAGGTAAAAAGTTATTCGGAGTCCATAAAATGATGTTCATTAGATTTCGGGCCGTGAAAACATCACCGTATCTGCACTGTTTGTGTTTTTCGCTTTGTGTTTATATTAGCAGACACTTTTGCAGAGTCGCTAAGCCGACAAGCGCTCCAATATAAACCCTCGTGTTCTAATTAGGGCACCTAAGTAGTGAGCGCCAGCGTCCGCGCTACCTACTAGCTATGCGCCCTAGTTAGCAAGGGAACGCTCGTATTGGTGCGCGGCCATGTGTGGTAGTTTCGTGTTTATACGCGGCTGAATAATCGATTAAGCCGAACTATAAAATAAGTGTCAACTTACATAGTGCACTGACATCTGATATTATTTTTAACTACGGTAAATCCCATTTTACCTGCTCTGCCACGGCTCTGAACAGACAGGAGCCGTCCTTGGCGATCTTCCTCCGGACAAGTCCATTCGCCTTCAGGTAGTCGTCCATGAGTTTCTCATCCAGACCTTTATCGGCGTTGTTGCTGTGCATGCTTGCAGTGCGCGATGCCATGCTCGGCTACACTAATCCTGTTGGTCGCCTCTTGTTTTCTTAACTACATCCTAACGAGGTTGAACGTGGACGGAAAGAAAAACTGCAGTCAAGGCAGCAGCATTTTATAGACTTTCGTTTTCGGTTAAAAGAAACTTCTGTTCGTGTCTCGCGACTCAAGGTCAGGGAAAATAAAACCCAAAACTTTTCTCCAATACGAAAACGAGGAAAGCCTCTAAACCATCAGCCCGACCACGCCACCCCACAAAAATAGAAACAAAACTAATGTAATGCCGCTTTAGCTCAGCAAACGGTTTCGGTTTGTGGGCATAATTTTGTTTTCCACCCGCATTCCAAGAAGCCCCGCCTTCGTGCGCTATGATTGGCTAGAAGCAGGGCTTCTTTCGCGACAATGACCAATCCTAATGCAGGAGTTATATATTACCACTTGCCAGGGGCGGGACTTTCCGGAATATGGGTGGAGACAACGCTCGGACAAGACCTGGCAAGGAGCACGCTGGGAAATGTAGTCGAAACTCCTCTGAGCGGTTTAAGATTGATTGACGAAGCAGAGGGAAGCGAAACTACAAACCCCAGTTTGCCGCAGCGTCTAATGGTTACTCAAAGTTATACAAATATAATGTTAATCGTCGTAATTTCGAGGTAATGTCGAACGTTATTGGAATCTGTTTATGTTATGCACAACTCTGAACGACTAACCTACAATAAAACTGCTTAACTGGTTACGTGGGAACAACAGTGGCTGCTGTGCTACTAAGCTATGTGTTTATTTTATCAGTATAAGATTCTCGAGCTGCTATTTTATTTTTATGTACCAATATTTAAATGAGAATTTCATTTTTTTAAATTCCACTACAGTTGTATTGTTGTAATGTAAACACTGTTAAAATAGTATGTTTATACTATTAAACTATTAAAAAATATTTCAGGTCATAGTCTTATGTTAAAACTATTGAGATAAGACAATATCTCAGACATGAGGAAATGTATTCATACATTTTCATGTAATAACTTGCTGTGAGGTGAACTTTTAAAAGTGCATATCTGGTTCCATTCACCACCACTGTGAACAGTTCTTTCCATATCTATGTTACTCAGTGTGCTCAATAAAGCACTAGAAAAGTACAAACTGTGTGTTATTAGTGTTTAGATTGTGTTTGATTATAACTGTGACTTTGATAGACGCCAAGTGAATATGTCGTGTAGATGCTGTCAAGATCCACTTGTAAACGAAAACTGAGACTGTACTGAGACGAGTTCTCATTATTAAATTGCTGAAGCTGTCGACCTTGACTAAATGCCTGTGGCGGGCAGGTTAACATCACAATGACAGTACCAGAACTCCTTGTCATGCTAGCACTGTCTTCCTTAGGGGGTGTCTGCGATGGTCAGCTAAGCTAGTGAGTGTTCGGTTAAAGCATTCAATGAGACTGTCACTCTGGGGATGAAGCGGTGTGGTCAGAGTTTTTGGATGCCCATCAGATTGCGACTCAAAGTTGCAGTTCTGGTCACTGTGTAGCTCCTCCATCATACTGAGTGGGCAAAAGAACTTCTCTACCAGCTGCTCCATCGCTGTGACCACACTCTGGTCTGGGATTCCATATATCTTGGGCTATTTAGTGAAATAATCTATGGCAATAAGCCTGCAGCAGTTCCAGGCCTGGAAAAGGGCCCAGGACATCCAAGTTTACTGGGGTGGAGGTAGCTTTCTTGTCCAGCGGAAAGTGATGTTCTTGTCCGTGAGCCGGAGTAATGTTGAACCAACACAGATAGTTCAAGGCTAAGCCAACAAAGCTGTGCAACTCACTGATACCCAACAGTCTGGTGATTGGACAAGCACATCGTTCAGGTAAATGACACACCTGTCCTTGGTTGACAAAGCTGTCAACCTTATGTCCTATAGTCTCCAAATAACGCTGAGTGCTGCTTTATGGCCTGGTTGCAGCAAGGAGATTGCAATGCTGGTATTGATGAGAGCAGTAAGCTGTTTACTGTTACTGATGTATTTTCTCCAAAGCCAGTGGCTGTTGCTCTTTCCAGCAGTGACAGCAATGCCAGGCTTACTCTCTCCATTAATAATAATAATAATAATAATAATAATAATAATAAGAAGAATAGCAATAATAATAATAATAATAATAATAATAATAATAATAATAATTGATAATTAGTAGAAGACCACAAATATGAAACAAAAGTTAATTCCAATATAAAATCAATCTTCTTTAATAATAAAATGAACCGTAATATTTACACACTGATCACCTCCACACGTTTGAGAGCTCCTTGTTATTAATGAACTGCTGCCATCTAGTGTAGAAAGTACACAGAACAGTCCATCAGAACGACTCCTCCTTTTTCAAAAGACCTCCTCATCTACAGTTCCTCTATTTGTTGGAGGAAGTGAATCTCATACGATCTCTCTAAACTTTCTTCATTCTACATTCACTTCACTCCAGTGAGAAGCTGTTGATGTGTGATTTCTAAAAGAAGCTAAAACATTCAGTGGGATAAAGAGCTACGCCTGTGCTGCTCTGATCTTTACAGATGCTCTAAAAGTGAAAGTGGAGATTGGACTGAAGCAGCCATTACAGAGAAGCTGCGCAGCAACAGTTGGTGGAAATGGCTGCCAGAAACCCTCTTTCAGAAGAAGATCTTTTATGTCCTGTGTGCTGTGACATCTTCAGAGATCCTGTTCTACTGTCGTGTAGCCACAGTGTGTGTAAATCCTGTCTGCAGAAGTTCTGGAAAACTAAGGAATCTCGAGAATGTCCAGTTTGTAGAAGAAGATCCTCCAGAGAATTTCCTCCCAGTAACCTTGCTCTGAAGAACCTTTGTGAGACTTTTCTAGGGAGCAGGAGTCAGACATCTTCAGCGGGGTCTGAGGGTCTCTGCAGTCTGCACAATGAGAAACTCAAACTCTTCTGTTTGGATGATCAGCAGCCTGTGTGTTTGGTGTGTCAGACTTCAAAGAACCACAGAGATCATAAATTCTGTCCAGTAGATGAAGCTGTGACTTACATTAAGGTAAGAAAAGTGTTCTAGTATTTTGATTTAAAATTAATACAAACCAAAAGGTATAAACTCTTTCTCAGTTGAGAACCAGATTAAACTGTTGTGCATGTTGAAGAGTCAGTCAGAGGTTGTGGTACCATTTATATGTTACATGTTGTAAACTGAACAAAAATGTTCTCACCTGTAACTGTTTAACTACAGAATAAAAAGTCTGCTTTGGAGCCTCTACAGAAGAACCTGAAAGTCTTAGAGAAAGCTAAACGAGACTATGACCGAACAGCAGCTCACATTAAGGTGAATCATCATCTTGAACTGTAAAACATGTTGTTAAGGTCATGTTTCTGATGAGTGTCCACTTGTAGAACATCTGTTAGAGTTTGTGTTTCTAATCGTCTCTCATTCCAGACTCAGGCCCAGCACACAGAAAGACAGATAAAGGAGGAGTTTGAGAAGCTTTACCAGTTTCTAAGAGATGAAGAAGCAGCAAGGATAGCTGTGCTGAAGGAGGAAGAGGAGCAGAAGAGTCAGATGATGAGGAGGAAGATTGAGGAGATGAATGTAGAAATATCATCTATTTCAGAAACAATCAGAAACATAGAGAAGGAGATGGAAGCTGAGGACGTTCAGGTCTTCCAGGTAAGAATCAGTAGTCTTTGTTTCTATCTCTCTCTCTCTCTCTCTCTCTCTCTCTCTCTCTCTCTCTCTCTCTCTTTCATATAACAAAGAGAATAAACTCTACTTTTATTTTTTTGGTTTTGAATTTGGAAGAATTTTGTTCGTTACGTTTAATCTATACAACTCACTGGTTCACACGGATGACTTTTACGGTTGCACAGCGCGCGCTTACGGTGTTGCTAGGTGACACGAAGAAGACGTGATATAATGGCGCGGATTGCAAAATAGAGAAAGAGAGAGAGAAAACAGAAGACTAACAGAAGAGACGGGCCAGAGAAAACCATACACAGTGTCTAAAGTCTACTGTAAAACCGAACTAGCCGAGGGAGCCGTTACTGAGCGCCAACCTGAAGAAAGACGAGGCTGAAGTTAGCTTCTTATGTGAATTCCGCCTTTCCACTTTAAATGATGCAGCAGTTAGAGGCGCCAGAATGTAACTTCTATACCATTTAAGGTGGAACGAGGTATATAAATACGAAGCTAACTTCAGAAAGCAAGCAGCTGAGCTTTCCCAGCAAACTGATAGACTCCTAGCCGAGCACGACATTAGTGTTTCAGTCTACACGTCCAGTCACAGAGCGGAGTGACACACCGTAACCATAACATTTAGCTTAGATCAGTGTGATGGTGAGTTGAGATGAAGACTAGTAAAGCGTGTATGTTAGTTATGGTTATATGTAATGGCTAGTTTAGAAAGTAAGTCAGTGTGATGGTGAGTTGAGATGAAGGCTAGTAAAGCGTGTATGTTAGTTATGGTTATATGTAATGGCTAGATAAGAAAGTAAGTCAGTGTGATGGTGAGTTGAGATGAAAACTAGTAAAGCGTGTATGTTAGTTATGGTTATATGTAATGGCTAGATAAGAAAGTGAGTCAGTGTGATGGTGAGTTGAGATGAAAACTAGTAAAGCGTGTATGTTAGTTATGGTTATATGTAATGGCTAGATAAGAAAGTAAGTCAGTGTGATGGTGAGTTGAGATGAAGGCTAGTAAAGCGTGTATGTTAGTTATGGTTATATGTAATGGCTAGATAAGAAAGTGAGTCAGTGTGATGGTGAGTTGAGATGAAAACTAGTAAAGCGTGTATGTTAGTTATGGTTATATGTAATGGCTAGATAAGAAAGTAAGTCAGTGTGATGGTGAGTTGAGATGAAGGCTAGTAAAGCGTGTATGTTAGTTATGGTTATATGTAACGGCTAGATAAGAAAGTAAGTCAGTGTGATGGTGAGTTGAGATGAAGGCTAGTAAAGCGTGTATGTTAGTTATGGTTATATGTAATGGCTAGATAAGAAAGTAAGTCAGTGTGATGGTGAGTTGAGATGAAGGCTAGTAAAGCGTGTATGTTAGTTATGGTTATATGTAACGGCTAGATAAGAAAGTAAGTCAGTGTGATGAAGAGTTGAGATGCTAGTAAAGCGTGTATGTTAGTTATGGTTATATGTAACGGCTAGATAAGAAAGTAAGTCAGTGTGATGGAGAGTTGAGATGCTAGTAAAGCGTGTATGTTAGTTATGGTTATATGTAATGGCTAGTTAAGAAAGTAAGTCAATGTGATGGTGAGTTGAGATGAAGGCTAGTAAAGCGTGTATGTTAGTTATGGTTATATGTAATGGCTAGTTAAGAAAGTAAGTCAGTGTGATGGAGAGTTGAGATGAAGGCTAGTAAAGCGTGTATGTTAGTTATGGTTATATGTAATGGCTAGTTAAGAAAGTAAGTCAGTGTGATGGTGAGTTGAGATGAAAACTAGTAAAGCGTGTATGTTAGTTATGGTTATATGTAATGGCTAGATAAGAAAGTGAGTCAGTGTGATGGTGAGTTGAGATGAAGGCTAGTAAAGCGTGTATGTTAGTTATGGTTATATGTAACGGCTAGTTAAGAAAGTAAGTCAGTGTGATGGAGAGGAGATAAAGGCTAGTAAAGCGTGTATGTTAGTTATGGTTATATGTAACGGCTAGTTAAGAAAGTAAGTCAGTGTAATGGAGAGGAGATAAAGGCTAGTAAATCGTGTATGTTAGTTATGGTTATATGTAACGACTAGTTAAGAAAGTAAGTCAGTGTGATGGCGAGTTGAGATGAAGGCTAGTAAAGCGTGTATGTTAGTTATGGATATATGTAATGGCTAGTTAAGAAAGTAAGTCAGTGTGATGGCGAGTTGAGATGAAGGCTAGTAAAGTGTGTATGTTAGTTATGGTTATATGTAATGACTAGTTAAGAAAGTAAGTCAGTGTGATAGAGAGTTGAGATGAAGGCTAGTAAAGCGTGTATGTTAGTTATGGTTATATGTAATGACTAGTTAAGAAAGTAAGTCAGTGTGATGGTGAGTTGAGATGAAGGCTAGTAAAGCGTGTATGGTAGTTATGGTTATATGTAATGACTAGTTAAGAAAGTAAGTCAGTGTGATGGTGAGTTGAGATGAAGGCTAGTAAAGCGTGTATGTTAGTTATGGTTATATGTAATGACTAGTTAAGAAAGTAAGTCAGTGTGATGGTGAGTTGAGATGAAGGCTAGTAAAGCGTGTATGTTAGTTATGGTTATATGTAATGACTAGTTAAGAAAGTAAGTCAGTGTGATGGTGAGTTGAGATGAAAACTAGTAAAGCGTGTATGTTAGTTATGGTTATATGTAATGGCTAGTTAAGAAAGTAAGTGTGATAGAGAGTTGAGATGAAGGCTAGTAAAGCGTGTATGTTAGTTATGGTTATATGTAATGACTAGTTAAGAAAGTAAGTCAGTGTGATGGTGAGTTGAGATGAAGGCTAGTAAAGCGTGTATGTTAGTTATGGTTATATGTAATGACTAGTTAAGAAAGTAAGTCAGTGTGATGGTGAGTTGAGATGAAGGCTAGTAAAGCGTGTATGTTAGTTATGGTTATATGTAATGACTAGTTAAGAAAGTAAGTCGTGTGATAGGTGAGTTGAGATGAAGGCTAGTAAAGCGTGTATGTTAGTTATGGTTATATGTAATGACTAGTTAAGAAAGTAAGTCAGTGTGATGGTGAGTTGAGATGAAAGCTAGTAAAGCGTGTATGTTAGTTATGGTTATATGTAATGACTAGTTAAGAAAGTAAGTCAGTGTGATGGTGAGTTGAGATGAAGACTAGTAAAGCGTGTATGTTAGTTATGGTTATATGTAATGACTAGTTAAGAAAGTAAGTCAGTGTGATAGTGAGTTGAGATGAAAACTAGTAAAGCGTGTATGTTAGTTATGGTTATATGTAATGACTAGTTAAGAAAGTAAGTCAGTGTGATGGTGAGTTGAGATGAAAGCTAGTAAAGCGTGTATGTTAGTTATGGTTATATGTAATGACTAGTTAAGAAAGTAAGTCAGTGTGATTGTAAGTTGAGAGAAAGGCTAGTAAAGCGTGTATGTTAGTTATGGTTATATGTAATGACTAGTTAAGAAAGTAAGTCAGTGTGATGGTGAGTTGAGATGAAGGCTAGTAAAGCGTGTATGTTAGTTATGGTTATATGTAATGGCTAGTTAAGAAAGTAAGTCAGTGTGATGGTGAGTTGAGATGAAGGCTAGTAAAGCGTGTATGTTAGTTATGGTTATATGTAATGACTAGTTAAGAAAGTAAGTCAGTGTGATGGTGAGTTGAGATAAAGGCTAGTAAATCATGTATGTTAGTTATGGTTATATGTAATGGCTAGTTAAGAAAGTAAGTCAGTGTGATGGTGAGTTGAGATGAAAGCTAGTAAAGCGTGTATGTTAGTTGTGGTTATATGTAATGACTAGTTAAGAAAGTAAGTCAGTGTGATAGTGAGTTGAGATAAAGGCTAGTAAATCGTGTATGTTAGTTATGGTTATATGTAATGGCTAGTTAAGAAAGTAAGTCAGTGTGATGGTGAGTTAATATGAAAACTAGTAAAGCGTGTATGTTAGTTATGGTTACATGTAATGGCTAGTTAAGAAAGTAAGTCAGTGTGATGGTGAGTTGAGATGAAGGCTAGTAAAGCGTGTATGTTAGTTATGGTTATATGTAATGGCTAGATAAGAAAGTAAGTCAGTGTGATGGTGAGTTGAGATGAAGGCTAGTAAAGCGTGTATGTTAGTTATGGTTATATGTAATGACTAGTTAAGAAAGTAAGTCAGTGTGATGGAGAGTTGAGATAAAGGCTAGTAAATCGTGTATGTTAGTTATGGTTATATGTAATGGCTAGTTAAGAAAGTAAGTCAGTGTGATGGAGAGTTGAGATGAAAACTAGTAAAGTGTGTATGTTAGTTGTGGTTATATGTAATGGCTAGTTAAGAAAGTAAGTCAGTGTGATGGAGAGTTGAGATGAAGGCTAGTAAAGCGTGTATGTTAGTTATGGTTATATGTAATGAGTACTTAAGAAACTAAGTCAGTGTGATGGTGATGTTGAGATGAAGGCTAGTAAAGTGTGTATGTTAGTTGTGGTTATATGTAATGACTAGTTAAGAAAGTAAGTCAGTGTGATGGTGAGTTGAGATGAAAACTAGTAAAGCGTGTATGTTATGGTTACATGTAATGGCTAGTTAAGAAAGTAAGTCAGTGTGATGGTGAGTTGAGATGAAGGCTAGTAAAGCGTGTATGTTAGTTATGGTTATATGTAATGGCTAGATAAGAAAGTAAGTCAGTGTGATGGTGAGTTGAGATGAAGGCTAGTAAAGCGTGTATGTTAGTTATGGTTATATGTAATGACTAGTTAAGAAAGTAAGTCAGTGTGATGGAGAGTTGAGATGAAGGCTAGTAAATCGTGTATGTTAGTTATGGTTATATGTAATGGCTAGTTAAGAAAGTAAGTCAGTGTGATGGTGAGTTGAGATAAGGGCTAGTAAAGCGTGTATGTTAGTTATGGTTATATGTAATGGCTAGTTAAGAAAGTAAGTCAGTGTGATGGTGAGTTGAGATAAAGGCTAGTAAATCGTGTATGTTAGTTATGGTTATATGTAATGACTAGTTAAGAAAGTAAGTCAGTGTGATGGTGAGTTGAGATGAAGGCTAGTAAAGCGTGTATGTTAGTTATGGTTATATGTAATGGCTAGTTAAGAAAGTAAGTCAGTGTGATGGTGAGTTGAGATGAAGGCTAGTAAAGCGTGTATGTTAGTTATGGTTATATGTAATGGCTAGTTAAGAAAGTAAGTCAGTGTGATGGTGAGTTGAGATGAAGGCTAGTAAAGCGTGTATGGTAGTTATGGTTATATGTAATGCTAGTTAAGAAAGTAAGTCAGTGTGATGGTGAGTTGAGATGAAGGCTAGTAAAGCGTGTATGGTAGTTATGGTTATATGTAATGACTAGTTAAGAAAGTAAGTCAGTGTGATGGTGAGTTGAGATAAAGGCTAGTAAAGCGTGTATGTTAGTTATGGTTATATGTAATGGCTAGTTAAGAAAGTAAGTCAGTGTGATGGTGAGTTAAGATGAAGGCTAGTAAAGCGTGTATGTTATGGTTATATGTAACAGCTAGTTAAGAAAGTAAGTCAGTGTGATGGTGAGTTGAGATGAAGGCTAGTAAAGCGTGTATGTTAGTTATGGTTATATGTAATGACTAGTTAAGAAAGTAAGTCAGTGTGATGGTGAGTTGAGATGAAGGCTAGTAAAGCGTGTATGTTAGTTTTGGTTATATGTAATGACTAGTTAAGAAAGTAAGTCAGTGTGATTGTGAGTTGAGATGAAGGCTAGTAAAGCGTGTATGTTAGTTATGGTTATATGTAATGACTAGTTAAGAAAGTAAGTCAGTGTGATGGTGAGTTGAGATGAAGGCTAGTAAAGCGTGTATATTGGTTATGGTTATATGTAATGGTTAGTTAAGAAAGTAAGTCAGTGTTATGGCGAGTTATGTCCATTAATGATCTAAGCCTTACTTAAGAACATAACCACAGAAAATAAAAGCCTGAGTTTCTATCAGACTACCTCACAAGAACATACACGCACCCTTTTCCCTCACATTGATGCATAAAATACACAGCAAACTAAATATCAGATGGTGTTTGTTGCTATTTGCAGCCTAAAATGCACCAAATCAATACAGCAAGAATATTTAGTAGTCTATTAATACATTTCAATAATAGTAATTACTAAAATATTTTCTTTAAAACCTTACTATATACAATTTAAGACACCTGTCTTATTTTTGTCTTATATATTTACTATTCCTCTTTAATACAGCAAAAATACTTCTGTCCGATTACTTGATTAATCAATGGAATAATCGATAAAATACTCGATTACTAAAATAATTGAGATCTGCAGCCCTACACCTGAACGATCTCTTTATTTTTAACTACAATATTCTTTTATTTCTCTTCTCAGAACTTCAAGTCTACAAAGAAACAGTAAGTACATATCAGACCACACATTTTATCTAATGTTCAATAATAATTACATTTAAATCTACTATATATGTTATTTATAGTAAATATGAATGTATTATAATGAGATGGAGGTGAATAATGATTGTGTGTTAATGTTGTAGTAACAGAAACAGTAGCAGAAATATTTATTTAACACTAACAATAGATTTATTTTCAAATACAGACTTTATACAGTGAAATATTTCACACAATCTTCTATTTTCAGAGTTCAGTTCACACCAAAGTACCCAGAGAAGACATCAGGAGCTCTGATCAATGTAGCTGAACACCTTTCCAACCTGATGTTCAGAGTGTGGGAGAAGATGCAGGAGATTCTCCAGTACAGTAAGTTCTGTTTCTCTTAGTGTTGATCTCTCACACACAGTCTGCTTCTGGACTAAAAAGTAACTGAAACTGTACTTTAGTGAAAGTATGAAAACTGTACTGTGTAAATATCTCACTCAAATACTTAAATAAATCAAACTAATAAGTAAATTATGTAAAAACAATTGTTGTTATTCATTTTTTAAATTTTAATACATCAATTAATTTCTATCCATAATTTCCAAATACCTCAAAATCTAATGTATATAATCAAATACATATAATCAAAACACAACACTAATAATACCATTTTGAATTTAAACTTGATGTATATAACAATTTATATCTAGCGATGAAATAACAATGAAATAGTAAGACTTAAAAAAAAAACCACAATGGCTTGTTATTATTATTATTATTATTATTATTATTATTAATATTATAAGAAAATTTGGTGAGGATATTCATCTCTAAATGTATCCTAATTCTAGCTAACAATCACTACAGTTAGCATGTTAATCTAGTACTAAATATCCAGTTAAATAAAATATATATTTAATGACCTTCATTACTGAATATACACTTTAGCGCTGCACTGAACTCTACATCAACATTTAGTCCAGGATTAAAGTTGATCTGTATTCTGGAATCTACCTCTAAAGCTGTTTTACTCAAAGTAAAGAAAATAGTCTGTACAGGTGAAACATTCACAGAAATGTGATAAAAACATGATGTTTGATTGTGTTCTCTCTCCTCAGCCCCTGTTACTCTGGACCCCAACACTGCACATCCAGACCTCCACCTGTCTGATGATCTCACTGCTGTAGAATACAGAGACCAGAGATTATCACTTCCTGATAATCCAGAGAGATTTCATGAATACTGGTGTGTTCTGGGTTCTGAGGGTTTTAACTCCGGTACTCACTGCTGGGACGTCCAGGTTGGAGACATTGAATACTGGTCACTGGGTGTGATACCAGAGTCTGTAACAAGAAAAGGAGACTCTGTCTGGGGTTCAGTTTGGAGTCTGCTGTACAGTAAAATCAGTAATAAATCCTGGATACTCTGTCCAGGACAGTCAGGTCTCTACCTCACACTTAAAGAGAAGCTGCAGAGAGTCAGAGTACAGCTGGACTGGGACAGGGGGACAGTGACCTTCACTGATCTTCTAACTAATAAACACCTGCACACTATAACACACTCTTTCACTGAGAGAGTTCTACCGTTTTTCTGTAATGACTCTGTTGATCCTCTGAAGATCTTACCAGTGAAGATGTCAGTAACAGTGGAACAGCACAGTTACAGTTAATGTTGCCCATAGAAATATGTACACTTATGTATTTGTATTATATTTTTTTTCCATATATGTATATGAATATCACATAATATATAGCACATATAAATGAATAGCACATAATAGTCATCTATGTGACATATAGGTACATATAAATATACATATAAATTATATATAAATTACATGTATGTAAACACACAAGTACAACGTATACATTCCTCATATGTGTTCTTTTTTATAATATGAATTCATATATGACATGTATCATACTATATATCACACTGAATTCATATATCACACTATTACAGATATTTTATTAAACTAAAAGTTTCCTCTATGTTTGTTGGTTTTGGGTCACTGAAATGCTTTTTAATGTGAAGATTTTATTTTTTAGTTTCTGTGGGTGATGACATCACATTGCAAATGAGTATGCAGTTATGTTGTGAGGATGTTTAAATAATTTTTTGTTATATCAGTTAAAAAAACATCCATATTAGTGTCAACAAGGTCTTAAACTGTTTAAAGTGTAAATAAGTGTAACTCAAATTCAGATGTACTTGTATAGTGCTTTTTACAGCTGATGTTCATCCATAGAAGCTTTACAGTAATAATCCTGTAATAAGACAAAACAACCTGTGAGCAAGCCAAAGAGGTCACTGGCAATGAAAAACTCCTTCAGAGCTGGAGGAAGAGACTTTGGAAGGAACCAAGACTCCCTAATTGGGTCCCATCCTTCTCTAGTCAACTGAACTACACATGTGCTCCTCAGTATTTGCTGCAGGACCATAGTGTGTACCACTGATTTTAAGAAAATACTGATAAATGTGAACTCTACAATGCTTCATATGATGTGATGTTCAACACAGCTTGTACTAAAATCTGCTTCAGTGTTCTGTTTAAATCTCTGACCGCTGCATTTAAAAGATATATTTATCATATTTTGTTAAAAAGCTTTTCTATACTACGTCTATGTGTGCTGCTTACACTGAAAAGTGAAGGAGAGTCGATTCCAACAGAGTCAATTCTTCGACTTCAGCGATCGACTCTTGTTCAAATGTCTGGAGTTGACTCTTTGGAGAGCTTAGTGAGCTGTTTACTGTTACTGATGTACAGCCAGTGGCTGTTGCTCCTTCCAGCGGTGACAGCAATGCTAGGCTTACTCTCTCCAACTCCTGAGAGATGTTTATAGCTGTTATGTCCAGAACCCAGCAATCAGCAGGAATAATAATAATAATAATAATAATAATAATAATAATAATAAGTAGTAGTAGAACATGAATATGAAACCAAAGTTTAATATTAAATCAATCTTTCTCCATATTTAGTGTGAAGTGCCATAATATTTATACACTAATCACCTCCACACATTGGAGAGCTCCTCATTATTAATGAACTGCTGCCATCTAGTGTAGAAACACAGTTAGAACAGTCCATCAGACCGACTCCTCCTTTTTAAACTCCTCCTCTACAGTTCCTCTACTTGTTAGAGGATGTGAATCTCATACGGTCTCTCTGATCTTTCTTCATTCTACATTCACTTCACTCAGAGACTCCAGTGAGAAGCTTTTAAACAGGGACTGTATTGTTTGTTGATGTGTGATTTCTGAAAGGAGCTTAAACTCTCTCAGTGGGATAAAGAGCTACGGTGTCTGATTCTCACCTGTACTGATCTGATCATCACAGACGCTCTGAAAGTGAAAGTGGAGTTTGGACTGAAACAGCCATTACAGAAAAACAGCACAGCAGCAGTTGGAGGAAATGGCTGCTACAAGCTCATTTTCAGAAGAAGATCTTTCATGTCCTGTGTGCTGTGAGATCTTCAGGGATCCTGTTCTACTGTCATGTAGCCACAGTGTGTGTAAAACCTGTCTGCAGCAGTTCTGGGAAACTAAGGAGTCTCGAGAATGTCCACTCTGTAGAAGGAGATCTTCTAAAGAACATCCTCCAAATAACCTTGTACTGAAAAACATTTGTAAGTCTTTTCTAGAGAGCAGGAGTCAGAGATCTTCAGCAGGGTCTGAGGTTCTCTGCAGTCTGCACAATGAGAAACTCAAACTCTTCTGTTTGGATGATCAGCAGACTGTGTGTGTGGTGTGTCAGACTTCAAAGAAACATAAAACTCATGAGTTCTGTCCAGTAGATGAAGCTGTGACTGACTTTAAGGTAGGAAACCTGTTCTAGTGTTTTTATATTCAAAGGTAACACAAAACAAAAAGTATAAACTCTTTCTCAGTTCAGAAACAGATTAAACTGCATGTTGAAGTTGGAGTCTGTCAGTAGGTACGGTTTCCGGGTAAAGGGCAGAGAGCTAGGGTAAATTATCAACCTAGAAAAGAAGTAGTTTATTTACTTTTATTAGCTTCTGTTCTTTGCAGTTCTCTGTGAGTTTGGCACATATAAATATAAAAACATATATATGCTGTAGACTGAACAAAATGTTCTCACCTGTAAATGTTTAATTACAGAATAAACTGAAGTCTACTTTGGAGCCTCTACAGAAGAACCTGAAAGTCTTAGAGGAAACTAAACAAGACTATGACCGAACAGCAGCCCACATTAAGGTGAACATCATCTTGAACTGTAAAACATGTTGTTAAGGTCATGTTTCTGATGAGGGTCCACTTATCCTGTAGGTGGTAAATGCTTGTAGAACATCTGTTAGAGTTTGTGTTTCTAATCGTCTCTCATTCCAGACTCAGGCCCAGCACACAGAGAGACAGATAAAGGAGGAGTTTGAGAAGCTTCACCAGTTTCTAAGAGATGAAGAAGCAGCAAGGATAGCTGTCCTGAAGGAGGAAGAGGAGCAGAAGAATCAGATGATGAGGAGGAAGATTGAGGAGATAAATGTAGAAATATCATCTCTTTCAGACACAATCAGGAACGTAGAGAAGGAGATGGAAGCTGATGACATTCAGTTCTTACAGGTAAGTAACTTTATGAAAAAAGGTGAGTTGAATGTTTTAGTGTAAATGATCACTATGAAGATTTCACAATAATAACAACAAGAAATCACAACAGTGCACCATGTGAGATTATCAGTGTGGGGTACTATGTGCTTATGTGCTGCATCACTGACTCCTGTTTACAAGTAAGTCTAATAATTAATAATTATCTTCAATACACAGATTATATTACACATACTGTATTACATATAATTTATTATTGCTTAGGTTCAGTCTCAAAAACATAATCTAGCGATCTCAGTCTCGTCTCAGGCTTGACCTCATTATTACTCGCTCTTGTCTTAGTCTTGGGGTAAGATGGACTCAGAAACTATTGTTGAGACTAGACGAGTGTGATTTCTCCATCTGAGGTAACTGGACCCTGAATTATTATTAAATCTCAACGAAACAGAATTTCAGTGATTTAAAAACTTATACGTCTGCACTCGACCCCTAAAAGCTTCCACAGGATTTAACCAGATAATTTATTCCTGACTCACCTAAAGTGAAGACTGATGTTTGGCAGCTTCTAAGTTCTGAATGTCCAACTGAAGAGAGGAAAACGAGAGTTCTGGTTCAGTTCGACATGGTTCTCAGTCGTGACTCGGACTTGGTCCTGAACCAGACTTGTTTCTAGCAGTCTTGCCTACAACACTGCATATTAAATATGTAGTTAAATAATAAATTTAGTTTTTAAATAATGTTGTTGTTCATGTTAAGAGATTTAGAAGTAAAGAAAAACTGTACATCATCTTGTAGGAGCTGCAGAATTGAGGTAGTAATCTGTGTAGGAGGTCCAGACCTGCCAATCTCTACATTTTTAGCAAGTAGCAACTTCTTGCAGTGGGGCGGCACAAGGTCAGGCACATTTAGCTGATCAGTATTAATTGAGTTCACATGCTCGCTCATCACAACTTATTGCTAAGCACATAGTACCCACTTACTTCACCCCCATATCTAGTAATTCAACATACACGTAGACTATGAAGAAAACAAGAGCTCTTTTAATGAAAAGGTATATATTTCAGTTTTCCGTGCTTTTAATGTCTTTTACCAAGACATTTGACATATGGTAACTGAAAATTAACTGAAAACTAAAAATATGTCCCTTAAACAGAATGTAAATTTAAAAATACTTGAAAATTGTTTTGGTCTATGGCTTATTATGTGTCTTAAATACATTGGATATTATAGATAACAATAAACCTCTACATTCTAGAAGATATTAACTGTTCTTTCAGGACAATACAATAATATCACTCTACAGAAAATATTTCATTGCCATATTTCAATGTAGTTATGCCCAGTGACTCATTCTGGCAACAAAATTAAACAGTTTGTGATTAATATTAAATTTAACTATTGCCTGAATAAACCCTGGACTAATATCTGTTATTATTATAAACATTTAATGCCATTTAATGTTTTAAATTACAATTATCACTAAAATATACTTAAACATGTTGGTGATATTGGATGCCATTTACTTAAAAACTGTACAGTAGAATCACCTAATAATTCATATGTACATAGTATACTGGACTCTGAACTGATATCCATTGATTTTATAGACTACCTATTAGAAATTGTTGTTTTATCAAGCTGTGAATTTTACTTGTAAACTCTTTTCTCAGCTCTGCATGTGCAATGACTTATACCAACAAGTGTATAGCAGGCTAGTTTAACTGCGTTTTGGTGATGGGTGGCTTAACCGAAGTTTAAAGTTGATGGGGGGACAGGCAAGTGGGCGATGGGAATCAGTGAATACATGCTCATAAATAACAAAAAAAACACCCCAATCCAACACTTGAGCACAAAAAAGTTTACTCGAGTTTGAGTGTGATATGATGATAAACACGCACGCAGGACTTTTTTCTGTGCTCACTAGTTTCACATATAAGTAAAAGGTGAATTTGATACTACAGTGCAGATTCCAGCAGAGGGTGCTCTGAGCACACACTTAGTAAACTGAGTCATTAACTGAACACTAGCTTGTCTTCCAGCATATTACTAATATAGTAACACTCAGATGTGAACAAAGTACTCAAACTGTATCATAAACAAACAGCAGTAAAATAAAACTAATAATCAGTAATAATCTCAATCAGAGTCAAAGTACAATTAACAATATCTCATTAATTATCACTGACTTTATCAGAATCTACACGCTTCACAGCAATAACAAACACAAGATACACAAATAATTACTGCAGTATGACTTACAGTTTCATTACTGCACACAGATCTACAAACACCACAGAAACATGTACAAGTTATTCCAATAAGTGACTTACACAACCACCAGTCTTACTGTGAGTTTCAGTACTAATTAATTAACATACCAGGTTTTACTGAATAGCTTTCCAAGGCATTCTGGGTAATGTAGTTCTTACAGGCAGTGATACAGGCTGCTAAACAGTGACCTCCTCTGAAACAAGCAGGGAGTTTCAGCAGTCAGTGTTTACTGGTGTTTGTTTATTTCATATGAAATACAACTGAAAACATCTCTTCACTTTTAACTACAATGTTCTTTTATTTCTCCTCTCAGAACTTCAAGTCTACAGAGAAACAGTAAGTACATATCAGACCACACATTTTATCTAATGTTCAATAATCATTACATTTAAATCTGCTATATATGTTATTTATAGTAAACATGAATGTATTATAATGAGATGGAGGTGAATAATGATTGTGGGTTAATGTTGTAGTAACAGAAACAGTATCAGAAATATTTATTTAACACTAACAATAGATTTATTTTCAAATACAGACTTTATACAGTGAAATATTTCACACAGTCTTCTATTTTCAGAGTTCAGTTCACACCAAAGTACCCAGAGAAGACATCAGGAGCTCTGATCAATGTAGCTGAACACCTTTCCAACCTGAAGTTCAGAGTGTGGGAGAAGATGCAGGAGATTCTCCAGTACAGTAAGTTCTGTTTCTCTTAGTGTTGATCTATCACACACAGTCTGCTTCTGGACTAATGAGACACTGTTTATAAACTATTTATAACATGTTATCATCTGATCTTTATTCAGGGAGTAAAAAGTAACTGAAACTGTACTTTAGTGAAAGTATGAAAACGGTACTGTGTAAAAATCTCACTCAGATAAAAAGTTAAAATAGACTGCAGTGAACAAAAGTATAATAATGTTTATACATCAAACTATTAAGTAAATGATGTAAAAAAATGTACAGTTAACATTTAAATAAATGTACCATCCACAATTTCAAAATACATAGTAATCACATACATATAATTACAAAATTGAAACAACACTAAAAATATTATTTTGAATTTGAAATTGATGCATATAACAATACATGTCTTAATGATACAATATAAAAAATCCATAATGCTATATTATTATTATTATTATTATTATTATTATTATTATTATTATTTGGTGGGTATCTTCAGCTCTACATGTTTCCCAATTCTAGCAAACTATCACTACAGTTAGCATGTAAATCGAGTACTAACTATCAAGTAAAAATACTGTAAACTATTTTAGACAGACAAAAATCTACATATTCTAAAGTGAGCTTTTGGTTGTTCCTTGTGGGAAATTCTATGAAACAATACATTTTAACTTGGAAATATTAAAAAAACCTTTTATTTTCACTTAAAACTATGAAAAAAATAAAATATCAGATTTTCTGAATATTTCTTTGTACGTAACATTAATGTATAGATCAATATTATTTATATTAAATGTTTTAATTATATTTGTTAAAAAATTTGAATCATAAACATAAATATAAATTTTAGATTTTTCCATCATCCAGAGAAAAATCTTTTTTAAAAAGAAAGATTTGTACACTCTATATAGACAGATTTAATATTATTAAGTGTAATATTTCTGTATTTAACTGAAGGAAATATAAAATGTGTGGTTCAGGAATCAGTATGTAAGTCAGTGTATGTGAAAATATTAATGTATCATAGAAACATTATGTATGTGTAATAGATCTGTCACTGGACTATAATGACCTTCACTACTGAATATACACTTTAGTGCTGCACTGAACTCTACATCAACTTTTAGTCCAGGATTAAAGTTGATCTGTATTCTGGAATCTACCTCTAAAGCTGTTTTACTCAAAATAAAGAAAATAGTCTGTACAGGTGAAACATTTACAGAAATGTGATAAAAACATGATGTTTGATTGTGTTCTCTCTCCTCAGCCCCTGTTACTCTGGACCCCAACACTGCACATCCAGACCTCCACCTGTCTGATGATCTCACTGCTGTAGAATACAGAAAACAGAGATTATACCTTCCTGATAATCCAGAGAGATTTGATAAGTATGGTTGCGTTCTGGGTTCTGAGGGTTTTAACTCAGGGACTCACTGCTGGAATGTCCAGGTTGGTGACCGCGATGATTGGATACTGGGTGTGATACCAGAGTCTGTAACAAGAAAAGGAGACTCTGTCTGGGGTTCAGTGTGGAGTCTGCACTACAATAAAAGCAGGAATAAATACTGGATACGCAGTTCAGGACAGTCAGGTCTCTACTTCATACCTAAAGAGAAGCTGCAGAGGGTCAGAGTAAAGCTGGACTGGGACAGGGGGAAAGTGACCTTCACTGATCTTCTAACTAATACACACCTGCACACTATAACACACACTTTCACTGAGAGAGTTCTACCGTTTTTCTGTAATGGGTCTGTTGATCCACTGAAGATCTTACCAGTGAAGACGTCAGTAACAGTAGAACAGCACAGTTACAGTTAATGCTGCTCAGAATGAACATCTATACACATAGTGAGATTGTAGTGTGTAATTTAGTCGTAGATGTAATTCACCATAATACACAACCTCGAGTGTTCTATTGCTTTTATACAACAGTTTTTTCAAAAGAAAGAAAGAAAATAAATGAAAGAAACCCTGAATTTCATTCTGAGTATATTTTATTGTTTACAATATATTTTCAGTTGTTTATTAAATTAACCTGAATGTCATTTTGTAACAGTCGGTGTGTGAAGCTTCTTGTTTGCTGGATTGTGTTGTGTTGGTTTCTCGTCAGTTCCAGCGTATTCAGCTGTTGTTCCGTCACGGCAGCTGACCTCACAGTATCGACAGAATCAGAGTTTGATGTGTGTTTGCAGTCGCACTCTTCTTCAGAGTCTGGCTAAACGGGCTGCAGGTCATGTTATCTGAAAGTCATTTGTTTATTAATTTCTCGTTTCTATAAACACAAATACTAAATAACCAGCCGCTTGTGTTACTGGCAGAACGTCAGCGGAGTAATACAGCTTCTCCACCAATCAGAGTGTGAGGTCGGAACTACCTGCTGTATATGAATGTGTTTGTATCATTACATCCTAACATGTCTGTGTAGAAATAAAATACTGATTTAAATAGAGTGACTCCTGATATCATCAGTGTTTGTTTGATTTCTCTATCATTCTGCAGTTTCTCCATCATTGGATCTTTGTTTAATACGTGTCTTTGTTCAGTGGCTTCACTTCAGAAGAGCTACTTTGTTTTAATTCATTGTTAACAGTAGATTATTTTCAGGATGTAAATGAGATAAAAACAATGAAACTAAATATATTGTGCACATTAACAACACGAGTAACAACTAAACACAACAGTGACCAGACCGGAGATCTTGTATCGATCCTAATGAACAGTCAGAGAACTGAATCTTTAGATACTCATATCCTCAATTTACTGTATTTGTTTACTTTCTTTGTTTTTATGACTTGAATTGACAGCATGTTTAACATCACAGTATCATAACCTTTTTAGTACTGTAACCTTTTTTCAGTACTGTAACCTTTTTAGTACTGTAACACTGTAACAGTACAGACAAAATCTACTGATCCATCTTTTTGGTCTAATGCATCATGATGGTACGTCAGCACCCAGTAACAACAAAATATTAACTAAATTTCTCAATGTAATCTGTATTATTATGAGTAAAGTATTTACATTTTTTGAGAGTATCTTGTTACGTAAATACATCAGTGTCACATTGAGGGGCAATAAAAATTGTCTGTTGCATCCCTAGTTTTTACAAGAGTTTCTGCTGCAGTGGCTGGTGAGCAGTGCTGGTGTTGTTTAAAGCTGGTAATTAAACTCTCACTACTTAAACTCAAACTCTCTCCTGTTTACACTCTTCTCTGTCAGAATGTCCCTCCAGACCATTACAATCACAGAAACACAGAGCTGTCATATCCAGAGTCCACTCCCAGCAATGTGACTCTTAGAGTCATTGGTCAAGAGACCACCTCAGACGTGCTGGAGTCAAACTGTTTTAGAATCGACTCCCCATCACTAGTTACTGTGAGCTCGGAACGCTGTTAGAAAAGCACTGACCAGTAGAATGGGACGCTCTCTAACAGCCACACATGAGCCTAAGGTCTCAGTGCCAAGCGATGGTAAGAGGAGTATCAGGCTGTGTAGCAGTGAAACTGCAATCTCTGGAACGATGGAGCCAAATCTTTGGAATGAGTTGGACTGAACCAGAAGAACCAGAAGACCATTGAGAGGAGGTGGTCTTGGTCTGGTCTCAAACGAATGCTGAAGCGGTTCATTAGTGGTAAGAACGTGATCTGACCTTGATTCGACCCGACTACCAGGTCTACTCTGAATGTTTAGTTAAACAGCTCTGGTAGCCAGGTGTACTTTATATTATGGGATGTGACAGAGCTTGTAAATAGAGAATTTACTTTATCAGCTAAACGGAGAACGAGATGAACCAGGTCTCACTTGGACTAGCAACGAGCTACGTTTCCTTCTTGATATTTGGGCAGGTGACTACATCTATCAGGTCCTACAAACACATAAGCTTACTGAAGTATTTGAGGGTGAAGGGGAGAGGATTTGAGGATTTGATTGGTCGACTGAACAGGGCTGTTTAATTTGAAATCTGTATCAGGTTTGTGCAGCAAACACAGTTATATAGTGACAACTTGTTGTTTTTGTTCCCAACAATGAAATAATTCCTCAGAAAGTTGGGATACTTTATCTGAATTAAATGCGACTACACTGTTAGTACGTTATCACAACCTCCTAGAATCCTTCATTAGCTCCATTATGTTATTTATGGAACTCTGTGTAAAGTTACCAACACGCAGTTATATCATAATACCATATGACAGCGTTACTTAATAAGAGGTTATGAGAACGTAAACAGCTCTACTGCTGGACTGCAGTAAATAAGAGTCATCTCTGCTGTTACTCCATGTTAAATTAGACAGAAACAAACACAAAACCAGAAAACAGGACACGTCTACCTGTATTTACTTTCTCCAATAAATGGAGTGATGCATTTTACTGAGCTTGGATTTTTCTCTGTGTGGAAAGAAACTGAACCAATGAGAAACCGCTGCAAGGTTATGACCTCATCGAGTGATTCAGACTAGTGCAAATGCACTATAGGTGTGAAAACACTCTTAGACTGAAAGGCTGATTTGATACAACATTTTCAAACTCATGCAGTTCAACAGTTTCCTCCTGTCTGTCATTTCTTCCCTCTGTTAAACTCCGAGCCTCCACTAATCAGCCTGGGCTGAAGCAGGAGGAGATGGGTTAATAGAAAACAGAGGAACAGTCTAACTATAGACCTCCACAAACTCCACTGTGGACGATGTATGTAACAGCACGTCATCTCTCCATGTATTCATATCAGCAGTAAGTATATTGTTTATATTTATCATGTTTTTCTCTCACAGGTACCTCAATATCTATCTCTCTCTCCTTCCCTTTAGTCAGCCGAGGACCCTTCAGCTACGTTAAAGAGGAAGCTGGATCTGTTACCATTCCTAAAGGAACAGGACCAGAGAGAAGACTGAAAGGTGAATAAATACATGTACAAATTTTGTATCTCTACTTTTATATCATTGCTGTCCAAAGAAAAACATGTATCTATATTTTTTATAATTTTCATTTTTCTGCATCATTTGAACACAGCAGTTGTCATTTACATTGCGTGAAAATTTCACGATGAATGGACCAATAGAAATGCTCAAAAATCAACAGGAAAATCTAGTTCTATTGACTTTCATTAAAAGTAAAGACAGTTTGTCTTTCTTGACAGCACAGCCGCCTCTCCTCCTTCTGTTTCTCTGCTGCTACTGCATGTCAGCATCTACTTTCACTTTTGTTTATCTGTTGGACATCCATCCATGAGAGATATCATTGTTTCAGTCCACTGTCAGTTCACACCTGACAAACTGACTGTTTGTGTGACGTACCAAGAAGTGATCAAATACCATACCAACTGTGATTATGATGTTTTTGTTACTAAATAACTGAAATAAACACTGCAGAGACAGTCTGTTTACATCTGATACACACTCACTAATAACTTTAACACACTGACCTTTATGTGACACACCTGTGTCCGACACACTCATACAGCAGCGTCTGTGCTCGTTTAGTCATTTGATTTTCATTTTAAACTCCTAAAAAAATACTTTTTTTTAGGAAATGTTTAGTTTCATCAGTATTTATTTATGTCATACATAACTCTGAACGACTAACCTACAATAAAACTGCTACATTGGTTATGCGGGATATGTTAGGACTCTCTGCAACTACAGTGGCTGCTGTGCTACTAAGCTATGTGTTAATTTTATCAGTATAATATTTTCTGGATAAAAAAATCTGCTATTTACTGATATTTCAATTAGAATTCCAATTGTTTTTCATAGTTCTAGCATAATTATATCGTTGTGACGTTGTGATGTAGAACTATTGATATAAGATATTATCTCAGGCATGAGGAAATGTTTTCATACAGTTTTCATGCAATAACTAGCTGTGATCAGGCTTTAGAGGTGGATGTCTGGTTCCATTCACCACCACTGTGAACAGTTCTCTCTTTGTTAACATCCTAACAGTTAAATTATGCAGATGTATTTTGGAAATCAGTAGAATTTCTCTAAAAAAAATTTACCTACAGATTGTGATACAGTAATTTGGAGAAGGCTGGCAGATCACAGTAGCAGAGCTACTTCACTTTCATTCATTGTTAGTGTAGCGCCCCTATCCCTTATAATGAATATAAAGTTATTCACAAGTAATAAGGATGGTTCGATAAGTATGTGTTACCTCTGTGTCTGTCTAAACTCTGTCTCGCCACTCAATCAATAACTACATAGTTACTGGACTGCAGCATGTGTAAAAACACAGGCATTTACAGGGTATAAAATTCCCAATTAGCATATTTTATTCACTGCTCCCGTAGGAACTCTGTATAATCTGCTCTTTCAGCTCTTTACTTCTCCTCAAAACACACAATACAGTCATCCCTTTTCAGTTACACAGCTTAGTAGACAAACAAAACAATCATATTCATGACCAAAAATCCATAAACGGACATAAAGCAACGAAAAGTTCTCACTTAACACAGTATCGCGGTACAAATGTAAACACATAAGTTCGTTTTAGAGACGTTGTGAGTACTGATATATGTGCTGACACCTTAACGCTTTAGTCTGTAACCCTCATTGCAGGCCTGTTTCCATGATAGGGTGCGTTAAGGCCTCAAAACAATAAAAAAAGAGCTTTCAGTCTCAGTCCCACTAAACTTCTCAACAGCGGTACAGCAAACAGTCCCACCTTCGCCATGAACCATGAATCCATGTGCTGAACAAGTTTGGCTAAGCCTGCCAAACTAAAACATGAGCCAGCTGCGTGCTAGGCTCTCTGCTCTCTAACTTTCACACTAAACGCTAGGCTCTCTGCTCTCTAACTTTCACACTAAAAGCTAGGCTCTCTGCTCGCTAACTTTCACACTAAAAGCTAGGCTCTCTGCTCACTAACTTTCACACTAAAAGCTAGGCTCTCTGCTCTCTAACTTTCAGACTAAACGCTAGGCTCTCTGCACACTAACTTTCACACTAAAAGCTAGGCTGTCTGCTCGCTAACTTTCACACTAAAAGCTAGGCTCTCTGCTCTCTAACTTTCACACTAAAAGCTAGACTCTCTGTTCTCTAACTTTCACACTAAAAGCTAGGCTCTCTGTTCGCTAACTTTCACACTAAAAGCTAGGCTCTCTGCTCTCTAACTTTCACACTAAAAGCTAGGCTCTCTGCTCGCTAACTTTCACACTAAAAGCTAGGCTCTCTGCTCTCTAACTTTCACACTAAAAGATAGGCTCTCTGTTCTCTAACTTTCACACTAAAAGCTAGACTCTCTGCTCTCTAACTTTCACACTAAAAGCTAGGCTCTCTGCTCTCTAACTTTCACACTAAAAGCTAGGCTCTCTGCTCTCTAACTTTCACACTAAAAGCTAGGCTCTCTGCTCGCTAACTTTCACACTAAAAGCTAGGCTCTCTGCTCACTAAATTTCACACTAAAAGCTAGGCTCTCTGTTCTCTAACTTTCACACTAAAAGCTAGGCTCTCTGCTCGCTAACTTTCACACTAAAAGCTAGGCTCTCTGCTCTCTAACTTTCACACTAAAAGCTAGGCTCTCTGTTCTCTAATTTTCACACTAAAAGCTAGGCTCTCTGCTCTCTAACTTTCACACTAAAAGCTAGGCTCTCTGCTCGCTAACTTTCACACTAAAAGCTAGGCTCTCTGCTCTCTACCTTTCACACTAAAAGCTAGGCTCTCTGTTCTCTAACTTTCACACTAAAAGCTAGGCTCTCTGCTCTCTAACTTTCACACTAAAAGCTAGGCTCTCTGCTCTCTAACTTTCACACTAAAAGCTAGGCTCTCTGTTCTCTAACTTTCACACTAAAAGCTAGGCTCTCTGCTCGCTAACTTTCACACTAAAAGCTAGGCTCTCTGCTCTCTAACTTTCACACTAAAAGCTAGGCTCTCTGCTCTCTAACTTTCACACTAAAAGCTAGGCTCTCTGCTCACTAACTTTCACACTAAAAGCTAGGCTCTCTGCTCTCTAACTTTCACACTAAAAGCTAGGCTCTCTGCTCTCTAACTTTCACACTAAAAGCTAGGCTCTCTGCTCTCTAACTTTCACACTAAAAGCTAGGCTCTCTGCTCGCTAACTTTCACAGTAAAAGCTAGGCTCTCTGCTCTCTAACTTTCACACTAAAAGCTAGGCTCTCTGCTCGCTAACTTTCACACTAAAAGCTAGGCTTTCTGCTCGCTAACTTTCACACTAAAAGCTAGGCTCTCTGCTCGCTAACTTTCACACTAAAAGCTAGGCTCTCTGCTCTCTAACTTTCACACTAAAAGCTAGGCTCTCTGCTCGCTAACTTTCACACTAAAAGCTAGACTCTCTGCTCGCTAACTTTCACACTAAAAGCTAGGCTCTCTGCTCTCTAACTTTCACACTAAAAGCTAGGCTCTCTGCTCGCTAACTTTCACACTAAAAGCTAGGCTCTCTGCTCGCTAACTTTCACACTAAAAGCTAGGCTCTCTGCTCTCTAACTTTCACACTAAAAGCTAGGCTCTCTGTTCTCTAACTTTCACACTAAAAGCTAGGCTCTCTGTTCTCTAACTTTCACACTAAAAGCTAGGCTCTCTGCTCTCTAACTTTCACACCAAAAGCTAGGCTCTCTGCTCTCTAACTTTCACACTAAAAGCTAGGCTCTCTGCTCGCTAACTTTCACATTAAAAGCTAGGCTCTCTGCTCGCTAACTTTCACACTAAAAGCTAGGCTCTCTGCTCGCTAACTTTCACACTAAAAGCTAGGCTCTGCTCACTAACTTTCACACTAAAAGCTAGGCTCTCTGCTCGCTAACTTTCACACTAAAAGCTAGGCTCTCTGCTCGCTAACTTTCACACTAAAAGCTAGGCTCTCTGCTCTCTAACTTTCACACTAAAAGCTAGGCTCTCTGCTCGCTAACTTTCACACTAAAAGCTAGGCGCTCTGCTCTCTAACTTTCACACTTAAAGCTAGGCTCTCTGCTCACTAACTTTCACACTAAAAGCTAGGCTCTGTGCTCTCTAACTTTCACACTAAAAGCTAGGCTCTCTGCTCACTAACTTTCACACTAAAAGCTAGGCGCTCTGCTCTCTAACTTTCACACTAAAAGCTGGGCTCTCTGCTCACTAACTTTCACACTAAAAGCTAGGCTCTGTGCTCTCTAACTTTCACACTAAAAGCTAGGCTCTCTGCTCTCTAACTTTCACACTAAAAGCTAGGCTCTCTGCTCGCTAACTTTCACATTAAAAGCTAGGCTCTCTGCTCGCTAACTTTCACACTAAAAGCTAGGCTCTCTGCTCGCTAACTTTCACACTAAAAGCTAGGTTCTCTGCTCGCTAACTTTCACACTAAAAGCTAGGCTCTCTGCTCGCTAACTTTCACACTAAAAGCTAGGCTCTCTGCTCTCTAACTTTCACACTAAAAGCTAGGCTCTCTGCTCGCTAACTTTCACACTAAAAGCTAGGCGCTCTGCTCTCTAACTTTCACACTTAAAGCTAGGCTCTCTGCTCACTAACTTTCACACTAAAAGCTAGGCTCTGTGCTCTCTAACTTTCACACTAAAAGCTAGGCTCTCTGCTCACTAACTTTCACACTAAAAGCTAGGCGCTCTGCTCTCTAACTTTCACACTAAAAGCTGGGCTCTCTGCTCACTAACTTTCACACTAAAAGCTAGGCTCTGTGCTCTCTAACTTTCACACTAAAAGCTAGGCTCTCTGCTCTCTAACTTTCACACTAAAAGCTAGGCTCTCTGCTCGCTAACTTTCACACTAAAAGCTAGGCTCTCTGCTCTCTAACTTTCACACTAAAAGCTAGACTCTCTGCTCTCTAACTTTCACACTAAAAGCTAGGCTCTCTGCTCGCTAACATTCAAACTAAAAGCTAGGCTCTCTGCTCTCTAACTTTCGAACTAAAAGCTAGGCTCTCTGCTCGCTAACATTCAAACTAAAAGCTAGGCTCTCTGCTCTCTAACTTTCGAACTAAAAGCTAGGCTCTCTGCTCTCTAACTTTCGAACTAAAAGCTAGGCTCTCTGCTCTCTAACTTTCACACTAAAAGCTAGGCTCTCTGCTCTCTAACTTTCACACTAAAAGCTAGGCTCTCTGCTCGCTAACTTTCACACTAAAAGCTAGGCTCTCTGCTCTCTAACTTTCGAACTAAAAGCTAGGCTCTCTGTTCTCTAACTTTCACACTAAAAGCTAGGCTCTCTGCTCGCTAACTTTCACACTAAACGCTAGGCTCTCTGCTCGCTAACTTTCACACTAAAAGCTAGGCTCTCTGCTCGCTAACTTTCACAGTAAAAGCTAGGCTCTCTGCTCTCTAACTTTCACACTAAAAGCTAGGCTCTCTGCTCGCTAACTTTCACACTAAACGCTAGGCTCTCTGCTCTCTAACTTTCACACTAAACGCTAGGCTCTCTGTTCTCTAACTTTCACACTAAACGCTAGGCTCTCTGTTCTCTAACTTTCACACTAAAAGCTAGGCTCTCTGCTCTCTAACTTTCACAGTAAAAGCTAGGCTCTCTGCTCTCTAACTTTCACACTAAAAGCTAGGCTCTCTGCTCGCTAACTTTCACACTAAACGCTAGGCTCTCTGCTCGCTAACTTTCACACTAAACGCTAGGCTCTCTGCTTGCTAACTTTCACACTAAAAGCTAGGCTCTCTGCTCGCTAACTTTCACACTAAAAGCTAGGCTCTCTGCTCTCTAACTTTCGAACTAAAAGCTAGGCTCTCTGCTCTCTAACTTTCACAGTAAAAGCTAGGCTCTCTGCTCGCTAACTTTCACACTAAAAGCTAGGCTCTCTGCTCGCTAACTTTCACACTAAAAGCTAGGCTCTCTGCTTGCTAACTTTTACACTAAAAGCTAGGCTCTCTGCACTCTACCTTTCACACTAAAAGCTAGGCTCTCTGTTCTCTAACTTTCACACTAAAAGCTAGGCTCTCTGCTCTCTAACTTTCACACTAAAAGCTAGGCTCTCTGCTCGCTAACTTTCACACTAAAAGCTAGTCTCTCTGCTCTCTAACTTTCACACTAAAAGCTAGGCTCTCTGCTTGCTAACTTTCACACTAAAAGCTAGGCTCTGTGCTCTCTAACTTTCGAACTAAAAGCTAGGCTCTCTGCTTGCTAACTTTCACACTAAAAGCTAGGCTCTCTGCTCGCTAACTTTCACACTAAAAGCTAAGCTCTCTGCTCGCTAACTTTCAAACTAAAAGCTAGGCTCTCTGCTCTCCAACTTTCACACTAAAAGCTAGGCTCTGTGCTCTCTAACTTTCAAACTAAAAGCTAGGCTCTCTGCTCGCTAACTTTCACACTAAAAGCTAGGCTCTCTGCTCGCTAACTTTCACACTAAAAGCTAGGCTCTCTGCTCGCTAACTTTCACACTAAAAGCTAGGCTCTGTGCTCTCTAACTTTCACACTAAAAGCTAGGCTCTCTGCTCGCTAACTTTCACACTTAAAGCTAGGCTCTCTGCTCTCTAACTTTCACACTAAAAGCTAGGCTCTCTGCTCGCTAACTTTCACAATGAAAGCTAGGCTCTCTGCTCTCTAACTTTCACACTAAAAGCTAGGCTCTCTGCTCGCTAACATTCAAACTAAAAGCTAGGCTCTCTGCTCTCTAACTTTCGAACTAAAAGCTAGGCTCTCTGCTCTTTAACTTTCGAACTAAAAGCTAGGCTCTCTGTTCTCTAACTTTCACACTAAAAGCTAGGCTCTCTGTTCTCTAACTTTCACACTAAAAGCTAGGCTCTCTGCTTGCTAACTTTCACACTAAAAGCTAGGCTCTCTGCACTCTACCTTTCACACTAAAAGCTAGGCTCTCTGTTCTCTAACTTTCACACTAAAAGCTAGGCTCTCTGCTCTCTAACTTTCACACTAAAAGCTAGGCTCTCTGCTCGCTAACTTTCACACTAAAAGCTAGGCTCTCTGCTCTCTAACTTTCACACTAAAAGCTAGGCTCTCTGCTTGCTAACTTTCACACTAAAAGCTAGGCTCTGTGCTCTCTAACTTTCGAACTAAAAGCTAGGCTCTCTGCTTGCTAACTTTCACACTAAAAGCTAGGCTCTCTGCTCGCTAACTTTCACACTAAAAGCTAAGCTCTCTGCTCGCTAACTTTCAAACTAAAAGCTAGGCTCTCTGCTCTCCAACTTTCACACTAAAAGCTAGGCTCTGTGCTCTCTAACTTTCAAACTAAAAGCTAGGCTCTCTGCTCGCTAACTATCACACTAAAAGCTAGGCTCTCTGCTCGCTAACTTTCACACTAAAAGCTAGGCTCTCTGCTCGCTAACTTTCACACTAAAAGCTAGGCTCTGTGCTCTCTAACTTTCACACTAAAAGCTAGGCTCTCTGCTCGCTAACTTTCACACTGAAAGCTAGGCTCTCTGCTCGCTAACTTTCACACTAAAAGCTAGGCTCTCTGCTCGCTAACTTTCACACTGAAAGCTAGGCTCTCTGCTCGCTAACTTTCACACTAAAAGCTAGGCTCTCTGCTCGCTAACATTCAAACTAAAAGCTAGGCTCTCTGCTCTCTAACTTTCGAACTAAAAGCTAGGCTCTCTGCTCTTTAACTTTCGAACTAAAAGCTAGGCTCTCTGTTCTCTAACTTTCACACTAAAAGCTAGGCTCTCTGTTCTCTAACTTTCACACTAAAAGCTAGGCTCTCTGCTCTCTAACTTTCACACTAAAAGCTAGGCTCTCTGCTCTCTAACTTTCACACTAAAAGCTAGGCTCTCTGTTCTCTAACTTTCGAACTAAAAGCTAGGCTCTCTACTGTCTAACTTTCACACTAAAAGCTAGGCTCTCTGCTCTCTAACTTTCACACTAAAAGCTAGGCTCTCTGCTCGCTAACTTTCACACTAAAAGCTAGGCTCTCTGCTCTCTAACTTTCACACTAAAAGCTAGACTCTCTGCTCTCTAACTTTCACACTAAAAGCTAGGCTCTCTGCTCACTAACTTTCACACTAAAAGCTAGGCTCTCTGCTCGCTAACTTTCACACTAAAAGCTAGGCTCTCTGCTCTCTAACTTTCACACTAAAAGCTAGGCTCTCTGCTCGCTAACTTTCACACTAAAAGCTAGGCTCTCTGCTCTCTAACTTTCACACTAAAAGCTAGGCTCTCTGCTCTCTAACTTTCACACTAAAAGCTAGGCTCTCTGCTCTCTAACTTTCACACTAAAAGCTAGACTCTCTGCTCTCTAACTTTCACACTAAAAGCTAGGCTCTCTGCTCTCTAACTTTCACACTAAAAGCTAGGCTCTCTGCTCTCTAACTTTCGAAGTAAAAGCTAGGCTCTCTGCTCGCTAACCTTCACACTAAAAGCTAGACTCTCTGCTCTCTAACTTTCACACTAAAAGCTAGACTCTCTGCTCTCTAACTTTCAAACTAAAAGCTAGGCTCTCTGCTTGCTAAGTTTCACACTAAAAGCTAGGCTCTCTGCTCTCTAACTTTCACACTAAAAGCTAGGCTATATTCAAAAATATACACCGGACCACACAGCCAAAACCAGCTCAACCTCTTTTCTTTCCTCTCTACTTTTCTCTTAACTCCCTACGCTACTTTTTTTGCTCTTCCCTCCTTATATAGGGGAAAGTGGGGTGATTTGTGCCATTGGGGAAGTTGTGCCACCCCCTGTTTCTAGGAAAACTTAGACGAAATTGGTCATGTGACCACACATTTTTGAAGAGTCAATCATTTTACTCATCCTGCAAAGAAGAGAGCCTCTTTGCCTGAGAGTTTAGCACGTTTAAGTTCAAAAAACTGTTTTTGCCTTTCAAAGTAAAATTTTTATGATCAAGGTTATTTGTTTGTTGTGTCTGAACAGTTATAGACAGGTTTGAAAACATTTCACACATGTTTTAGTGCTTTGGTAAGCTACACTATGAGTCTATACAGCTAGCATGATGTTAGCTCAAATGCTGGATGATCCATTTTTCCAAAATGGTGAGGTTGGGGTGATTTGTGCCAAAGGGCTTGGGTTAAGTTGTGCCAGTGGCACAACTCATCCCCACTTATGAATATTTTAAACATATTAATTTATTGTAATTGTACAATAAAAACAATAAAAGTATTCTTACATTTTATCACTAAAACTTTGTGACATTCTTAATTTTAGACCAAAAATAGAAATAGACCATCATCCCTCGGAGTTATAAGAGGAAGATAGGCAGGGCTTCCACTCCTCTAGAGGACATGGACAGAGCAGAGAAAGAGGTGGAGAAGGGGAAGTCCATTCGTCAGGTGGCGAGGCAGATGAATGTGGATGGAAAGCCTATCTTCACTTCCAAAGAAAATGATGAAGGAGTAATCCCTAGAGAAGATGTGCACAAGAAAGTACCCACAACACAAAAACTTGGTTTTACAGCCAGGAGGGATCAGAAATTCATATTCCTCTGTAGCAACGATCCACGAAAAGAACTGCAGTCAATTTGGTCTGTATTTAAATTTCATTTGTTCTGAACATGTGTTCATGTGGTGCTAGGCTTTATAGAAAATTGCCTTTGATGTTGTAAAAAAAAAAACTGTAAATAAACCTTAAATGAGTAATTTTGTATTGAATTTGTATGTCTTTTATATAACATTACAGTTTCTGAGATCAAAATATATTGTTTAACTTCAATAATCAATGCCACAATTTACCCCAATGTATTCTGTCCAAAGGCACAACTTACCCCACACCAGGGGCATGTTGTGCCACGAGACCACTTTTTTTCAGAAAGCTATATTTCTTAAATACTATATTTCAGCTCCAAAGTGATTGTTCCCAGGGGTGCACAACATCCTGAAATATATGTACATATTTTCGTTGGAAGCATTACTGTCATGAACTAACTTTAAAGTCATTTTAAGTAAAAACTGGCACAACTCACCCCACTCTCCCCTACTATAGAGACAATCACAAGGCACCATGGTTCAAAACACACAATTTAAACTGACAGACGAACTAAAATATAGGTTGCGCCAAGCACATGTCAGACCTGTACATTCCAACCAAACCTTTAACATTTTTTTAAAGAGCGCACACTTACGTTTAAACCTATGATATTTTAATACAACTGTCAAGAACAAGATAAGATTATTTATTTATTAACTGTTTTTTTCCAGGGGCTACATTAGTATTAGCATTTCGTGAGGGTGCTGATGTGCTAAAAGCAATGGAAGGTGTTACCGTGAATGTCGGAAACAGGAGCAACAACTGAAACACAACAGCTCTGAAGATGACCAGTATGAGGGGTCAGTGTGTTTACACGCGGAGGGACATGAGGAAGAGATACAAGGTTATTATATGAAGCTGGAGGAACCAGCGACAAACATGTTCTATCAAATGAGACGTTCTTCACTTTAACCCTGATATCCTATAATCAACTGACCTTTCACATTAGCATACTTAATTACTGAAACTCAAACACATGAACAATTCAACTTTTACAGTCCCATCCAATTACTGCCCAGTGGTCTATTTCACAGTCTACTATAAAAGAGACTGCTTTGTAGAATCCACTCGTTTCCTTGCTCTGAAAGTCTCTTCTCTCCACCAAAAACACACAAAGTGTAAAAGTTATCACTGACAATTTCTGTTCTTGTATGTTTTGTTGATAAACACATGAAGGTACATGGATATAAGTTTAAGACAATGATAATAATAATATGTATTATTGTGAAGCGGCAGATACACTAATCACCTCCACACATTTGAGAGCTCCTCGTTATTAATGAAGTGCTGCCATCTAGTGTAGAAAGTACACAGAACAGTCTATCAAACTGACTCCTCCTTTTTAAACTCCTCCTCTACAGTTCCTCTACTTGTTGGAGGAAGTGAATCTCATACGGTCTCTCTGATCTTTCTTCATTCTACTTTCACTTCACTCAGAGACTCCAGTGAGAAGCTTTTAAACAGGGGCTGTATGTGTTTGTTGATGTGTGATTTCTGAAAGGAGCTAAAACTCTCTCAGTGGGATAAAGAGCTACGGTGTCTGATTCTCACCTGTACTGATCTGATCATCACAGACGCTCTAACAGTGAAAGTGGAGTTTGGACTGAAGAAGCTGTTACAGAGAAACAGTACAGCAGCAGCTGGAGGAAATGGCTGCTAGAAACCCTCTTTCAGAAGAAGACTTTTCATGTCCTGTGTGCTATGAGATCTTCAGGGATCCTGTTATACTGTCGTGTAGCCACAGTGTGTGTAAAACCTGTCTGCAGCAGTTCTGGGAAACTAAGGAGTCTCAAGAATGTCCAGTCTGTAGAAGAAGATCTTCTAAACCTGAGCCTCCAGTTAACCTTGTACTGAAGAACCTTTGTGAGGCTTTTCTAGAGAGCAGGAGTCAGAGATCTTCAGCAGGGTCTGAGGGTCTCTGCAGTCTGCACAATGAGAAACTCAAACTCTTCTGTTTGGATGATCAGCAGACTGTGTGTGTGGTGTGTCAGACTTCGAAGAAACATAAAACTCATGAATTCTGTCCAGTAGATGAAGCTGTGACTGACTTTAAGGTAGGACATATGTTCCAGTATTTTGATATCCAAAATTAACACAAACTAAAATGTATAAACTCTTTCTCAGTTGAGAACCAGATTAACTTGTTGTACATGTTGAAGCTGGAGTCTGTCAGTGGGTGTGGTTTCAGGGTAAAGGGCAGAGAGTTTGGGTAAAATAATAAAAAATGTAGTTTATTTACTTTATGAAATCTTCTAATCTGAATATTTGGATTATCTGTGATTTTGGTACATTTATATGTTACATGTTGTAAACAGAACAAAATGTTCTCACCTGTATCTGTTTAATTACAGAATAAACTGAAGACTGCTTTGGAGCCTCTACAGAAGAACCTGAAAGTCTACCTGGAAGCTAAACAAGACTATGACCGAACAGCAGCCCACATTAAGGTGAACATCATCTTGAACTGTGAAACATGTTGTTAAGGTCATGTTTCTGATGAGGGTCCACTTATCCTGTAGGTGGTAAATGCTTGTAGAACATCTGTTAGAGTTTGTGTTTCTAATCGTCTCTCATTCCAGACTCAGGCCCAACACACAGAGAGGCAGATAAAGGAGGACTTTGAGAAGCTTCACCAGTTTCTAAGAGATGAAGAAGCAGCAAGGATAGCTGTCCTGAAGGAGGAAGAGGAGCAGAAGAATCAGATGATGAGGAGGAAGATTGAGGAGATGCATGTAGAAATATCATCTCTTTCAGACACAATCAGAAACATAGAGAAGGAGATGGAAGCTGAGGATGTTCCATTTTTACAGGTAAGTAACTTTATGAAAACAGGTGAGTTGAATGTTTTAGTGTAAATGATCACTATGAAGATTTCACAACAATAACAACAAGAAATCACAACAGTGCACCATGTGAGATTATCAGTGTGGGGTATTATGTGCTTATGTGCTGCATCGTATTAATCACTGAATCCTGTTTCCAAGTAAGTCTAATAATTAATAATAATCTTCAATACACAGATTATATTACACATACTGTATTACATATAATTTATTATTACTCAGGTTCAGTCAGGTTCAACATAATCTAGCGATCTCAGTCTCGTCTCAGGCTTGACCTCGTTATTACTCACTCTTGTCTTAGTCTTGGGGTAAGATGGACTCCGAAACTATTGTTGAGACTAGACGAGAGTGATTCCTCCATCTGAGGTAACTGGACCTTTAATTATTATTAAATCTCAACAAAACAGAATTCCAGGGATTCACAAACTTATACATCTGCACTCGACCCCTAAAAGCTTCCACAGGATTTAACCAGATAATTTATTCCTGACTCACCTAAAGTGAAGACTGATGTTTGGCAGCTTCTAAGTTCTGAATGTCCGACTGAAGAGAGGAAAACGAGAGTTCTGGTTCAGTTCGACATGGTTCTCAGTCGTGAGTCGGACTGACATACTAAAGCCTTGGTCCTGAACCAGACTTGGTTCTAGCATGGTTCTGCATATTAAATATGTAGTAAAATAATAATTTTAGTTTTTAAATAATGTTGTTCATGTTAAAAGATTTAGAAGTAAAGAAAAACTGTACATCATCTTGTAGGAGCTGCAGAATTGAGGTAGTAATCTGTGTAGGAGGTCCAGACCTGCCAATCTCTACATTTTTAGCAAGTAGCAACTTCTTGCAGTGGGGCGGCACAAGGTCAGGCACATTTAGCTGATCAGTATTAATTGAGTTCACATGCTCGCTCATCACAACTTATTGCTAAGCACATAGTACTCACTTACTTCACCCCCATACCTAGTAATTCAACATACACGTAGACTATGAAGAACTCTTTTAATGAAAAGGTATATATTTCAGTTTTCCGTGCTTTCATACACTTCAAATTTTGGAACATGTTCCAATGTTTTTTTACCAAGACCTTTGAGATATGGTAACTGAAAATTAACTGAAAACTAAAAATATTTCCCCTAAACAGAATGTAAATTTAAACATACTTGAAAATTGTTTTGGCCTATGGCTTATTATGTGTCTTAAATACATTGGACATTATAGATAACAATAAACCTCTACATTCTAGAAGATATTAATGTTCTTTCAGGACAATACAATAATATCACTCAAAATTAAAAAACAGCATAAATAATGCTGATAAACACACACTCAGGACTTCTTTCTGTGCTCACGAGGTTCACATATACGCTCGCAGGAGGGATATTTACACAAGCGAATTGTTATAACTTGCAAGTTTATATTTTGCGTCTTGTGTTTTTGAGTCGTCTAGTTTTGACATTGACAATTCACAATTCCCACACCCCGCCAGTTACCTCTGAAACTGTGTTTAGCACCGTCCACCCTTCAAAACCAGTCCCAGTATGAAGATGGACCGAGGGATAAAAAACTATTTCGTTACTTTCATTTTGATGGCTCCCCAGCTCTCTGCTAGTAGACTGTTTGAAGAGTTTAAAACTAGCGCTATGATTGGTCAAAGTTTTCTTTTCCCTATAGGTTGCTGCCCAGTGCGGTTATACCCATAGACGAGTTGCCTAATGCATGAAGGCACAGACAGATAAACTCAAAGCCATTAAAGGCTTTTTACGTATTTTGAAGTGACAAATCGTAGCAGCGTAGTTTGATGTCTAAATGCGTATCTGCTACGCAAAATGCGTAAAGGTCAGCAGGTCTGGAGGTCGTAGCTGCTACATTTGAACAGTTGCTGGTTGAGTTAATAGGAAGTTTTAATTTTCACCTCCACAAAATGCTCAGCAAACAGAAACTGGCTTTGAATATGTGGGTTTGTGTGTGTGGTTTCTGTACATCAGAAAATAAACAAAAATCTTTGGTAAATAATATACTATATGCTCAAATATACAAATTTACATTACTAAACAATCCAAATAATGTAAAAACATTCTTGCACTAATACTATTAATAATCAGCACCAGATATACAGTAAAAGGTGAGCACTAACTTGTCTGCCAGCATATTAGTAATATAGAACAAAGTACTCAGACTGTACTGTAAACAAACAGCAGTAAAATAAAATTAATGATCAGTAATAATCTCAATTACAATTAATAATATCTCATTAATTAACATTGACTTTATCAGAATCTACATGTTTCACAGCAATAATAAACACAAGATACACAAATAATTACTGCAGTATGACTTACAGTTTCATTACTGCACACAGATCTACAAACACCACAGAAACATGTACAAGTTATTCCAATAAGTGTCCTACACAACCTCCAGTCTTACTGTGAGTTTCAGTACTAATTAATTAACATACCAGGTTTTACTGATTAGCTTTCCAGGGCATTCTGGGTAATGTAGTTCTTACAGGCAGTGATACAGGCTGCTAAACAGTGACCTCCTCTGGAACAAGCAGGGAGTTTCAGCAGTCAGTGTTCACTGGTGTTTGTTTATTTCATATGAAACACAACTAAAAACATCTCTTCACTTTTAACTACAATGTTCTTTTATTTCTCCTCTCAGAACTTCAAGTCTACAGAGAAACAGTAAGTACATATCAGACCACACATTTTATCTAATGTTCAATAATCATTACATTTAAATCTGCTATATATGTTATTTATAGTAAATATGAACGTATTATAATGAGATGAAGGTGAATAATGATTGTGTGTTAATGTTGTAGTAACAGAAACACTAGCAGAAATATTTATTTAACACTAACAATAGATTTATTTTCAAATACAGACTTTATACAGTGAAATATTTCACACAGTCTTCTATTTTCAGAATTCAGTTCACACCAAAGTACCCAGAGAAGACATCAGGAGCTCTGATCAATGTAGCTGAACACCTTTCCAACCTGAAGTTCAGAGTGTGGGAGAAGATGCAGGAGATTCTCCAGTACAGTAAGTTCTGTTTCTCTTAGTGTTGATCTCTCACACACAGTCTGCTTCTGGACTAATGAGACACTGTTTATAAACTATTTATAACATGTTATCATCTGATCTTTATTCAGGGAGTAAAAACTAATTGAAACTGTACTTTAGTGAAAGTATAAAAACTGTACTGTGTAAAAATCTGTGATAAATCAATCACATATAATCAAAACACTGCAGAAAAAATATTATTTTAAATTTGAAATTGATGCGTACAACAATTTATATCTTAGTAACGAAAAAAGACTAAAATAAAAGAAAATGCATAATAGTTTATTATTATTATTATTATTATTATTATTATTATTATTATTATTATTAGCACATTCCGTGAGGATCTTCAACTCTAAGTGTTTCCTAATTTTAGCTAACAATCACTACAGTTAGCATGTAAATCTAATACTTACTATCAAGTTAAAATATTGTTAAGAATTTTATTTTTCAACAACAGAAATCTGTGTTAAAAATCTATATATGCTAAAGGGGGCTTTTGTGTTGTGTCTGGGGGGTAAAATAAATGTATTTTCATTTGAGAATACTTTATTTCCTCTCAAAACCTAAACAAAAATCCTGATTTTCTGAATATTTCTTCATACTTAATATAAATGTATAGATAAATATTATCCAGTAATAAAAATTATAGATCGACTGACCACTATGAGATTTTATGGAAATAAATTCCAGTAATTTTGTGATTTTGATTACATTTCAGAATTTATTAGAGTATAAATATTCAGTAAATCTGTAAATATTAGATTTTTATCATCCAGAGAAAAATAGCTTCTTTAAAAAGAAAGATTTGTACACTCTATATAGACAGATTTAATATTATTAACTGTAATATTTCTGTATTTAACTGACACTTTAGTGCTGCACTGAACTCTACATCAACATTTAGTCCAGGATTAAAGTTGATCTGTATTCTGGAATCTACCTCTAACGCTGTTTTACTCAAAGTAAAGAAAATAGTCTGTACAGGTGAAACATTTACAGAAATGTGATAAAAACATGATGTTTGATTGTGTTCTCTCTCCTCAGCCCCTGTTACTCTGGACCCCAACACTGCATATCCAGACCTCCACCTGTCTGATGATCTCACTGCTGTAGAATACAGAAAACAGAGATCACTTCCTGATAATCCAGAGAGATTTAATGAGTACTGGTTTGTTCTGGGTTCTGAGTGTTTTAACTCAGGAACTCACTGCTGGGACATCCAGGTTGGAGACAGTGATTTGTGGTCACTGGGTGTGATTCCAGAGTCTGTAACAAGAAAAGGAGACTCTGTCTGGGGTTCAGTTTGGAGTCTGCACTACAATAAAAGCAGTAATGAATACTGTATATGCCGACCAGGACAGTCAGGTCTCGACCTCACACCTAAAGAGAAGCTGCAGAAGGTCAGAGTACAGCTGGACTGGGACAGGGGGACAGTGACCTTCACTGATCTTCTAACTAACACACACCTGCACACTATAACACACACTTTCACTGAGAGAGTTTTACCTGTTTTCTGTAATTACTCTGCTGATCCTCTGAAGATCTTACCAGTGAAGACGTCAGTAACAGTAGAACAGCACAGTTACAGTTAATTCTGCTCAGAATGAACATCTATACACGTAGTGAGATTATGAATTATGATCATAAGAATATATCAGTACATGTATATTTTAAATACTGTGTTTGTATCATTATGTCCTAACATGTGGAAATAAAATACTGATTTTAAATGTCAATGAGTGACTCCTGATATTTCAACACTGGAAACGTTATTAGAGTAAGATTTCACTCATTTGTAGCGTAGATTTTACTTCTCTGTCATTCTTCCTTTTTTTCCTTCATTAGATTTTTAAACTCTGGTTTTGATTTTGGAAACATCATGAAATGTCATGTAAACTCACTCTGGCTCTTTAGAATTTCAGAGAGAGAAATAACTTAAGGAACTTAAGGAACTACAGAGGAGTCAGCGAGACTTAACATTAAATCTGAACATTTAGTCTGAGCAGCCCAGTCCAAGTCAAACGCAAGACATACAGAAAGGCAGGCGTGCGCGAAGCAGAGACAGAAACAGATAAGCAGTCTAGGGTCGAATACTAAAGGACAGATAAACGGGTAAACCAGAAAACAGAGAAAAGCGCTATGAAAGGTTCTTCAGGCTGGAAACTTGTTGATCTTCCTGCATCTTCATGTCAAATTCACATTTTATAGACCCCCACATATAGAAACAAAGTTTGTATGAAGCTGCTTTGTTCATAGAGGAAGAAGAGAAAGGAGAAAACATCTAAGCAGAGCAGCACCTTTTAGTTACCTTTCATTTACAGGCATCATTTATTGAGGGAGGTAACATGAGTGGGCGGGGCCAAGATGGGAGAACCTTGACTCATTGTAACAATTTTATAGGATGGACCACAGCTGGAGGAGGTCTTAAAAGTCTATATGAAGCCCACCCTCCCCACTGCTTAGGTCAGACTTGTATATGAGCCAGATCTGCTTTCATCACTTATCCACATTTCTCACATCCACCAACAATGAAGCTGCAACTGGTGCTGGTCTGCGTGCTTTTCCCAAAAGGTATTAAACATAATATACAGTACAGAACAGAAATGTTTAGACCAGTGTTTAATCAGTGTGGGTCGTCTAGAAGAGAACAGTTTAACCCACCTGCTGTGGCAGTGCTGAGAACCAGTCTTACATTTGATCTGTTTAAGCTGAGGTTTAATGTTAACAGTGAATGTGTGATTGTGCTGAGCTGCTGTTATGTTTACACACATTACATTACTAGATCTGTTTTTCACACCTGATTCTCTCTGTTCTGTAGTGCTGGCACTGAGATGTTATCAGTGCATACCAGAGCTGTCTGGAACATGTACAGACACCCTGGACTGTCCGGATCAGTGTATCAGCGAGACCACCGCCATGAACTTTGGTAAGAAAGACCTCAACACAGTACAGTGAGACTCATAAACTTCTCCACTTGATCATGATTTGTGTTGAGCAGGTGTTATACCACATGAGACACGTTCAAAGAGGTGTGCAGTAGCAGAGCAGTGTTTAACTGGGAGTCTAAACCTGGGACGTATGAAAATGACCATCAACTCTAAATGCTGCAGCACTGATCTCTGCAACAGTCAGAACGTGTCAGGTAAAGTAAAAGCTTTGAGTACTGACTGAGGAATGCTGCTATAAAGGTCTCCTAGTTGTAGAAACTAAACTGTTAAACTTCTTCTTTTCACTGCTTTACCGGTTAAGCTCTACCAAAAGGGTCTCCAAACGGAAAGAAATGTTACACCTGTTTTCAGAACAACTGCTCAGAATCCTTAGACTGCATGGGAGATGAAGATCAATGCATAACAGGTAAACACAAACAAATAAACAAACAAACAAGCAATGAAAAATACACAATAGTCTTTAAATTGTTTATTTACATACATTATTATGTTAAATTAAGAGAGATTACTGATACACATTAAAGACTATATAATGTATTTATTCAGTATTTAAATTGTTTATTTATGTACATTATTGTATTAAATTAAGAGAGATTACTGATACACATTAAAGACTATATAATGTATTTATTCAGTATTTAAATTGTTTATTTATGTACATTATTGTATTAAATTAAGAGAGATTACTGATACACATTAAATGATTATATAATGTATTTATTCAGTATTTAAATTGTTTTTTTATGTACATTATTATATTAAAGTAAAAGAGATTACTGATACACATTAAATGATTATATAATGTATTTATTCAGTATTTAAATTGTTTATTTATGTACATTATTATATTAAAGTAAAAGAGATTACTGATACACATTAAATGATTATATAATGTATTTATTCAGTATTTAAATTGTTTATTTATGTACATTATTATATTAAAGTAAGAGAGATTACTGATACACATTAAAGACTATATAATGTATTTATTCAGTATTTAAATTGTTTATTTACATACATTATTATCTTAAAGTAAAAGAGATTACTGATACACATTAAAGACTATATAATGTATTTATTCAGTATTTAAATTGTTTATTTACATACATTATTATATTAAAGTAAGAGAGATTACTGATACACATTAAAGACTATATAATGTATTTATTCAGTATTTAAATTGTTAATTTACGTACATTATTGTATTAAAGTAAGAGAGATTACTGATTAAAGGATCATATAATGTATTTATTCCGTATTTAAATTGTTAATTTACGTACATTATTGTATTAAAGTAAGAGAGATTACTGATACACATTAAAGACTATATAATGTATTTATTCAGTATTTAAATTGTTTATTTACATACATTATTATCTTAAAGTAAAAGAGATTACTGATACACATTAAAGACTATATAATGTATTTATTCAGTATTTAAATTGTTTATTTACATACATTATTATCTTAAAGTAAAAGAGATTACTGATACACATTAAAGACTATATAATGTATTTATTCAGTATTTAAATTGTTTATTTACATACATTATTATCTTAAAGTAAAAGAGATTACTGATACACATTAAAGACTATATAATGTATTTATTCAGTATTTAAATAGTTTATTTACATACATTATTATCTTAAAGCAAGAGAGATTACTGATACACATTAAATGATTATATAATGTATTTATTCAGAATTTAAATTGTTTATTTACATACATTATTATCTTAAAGCAAGAGAGATTACTGATACACATTAAATGATTATATAATGTATTTATTCAGTATTTAAATTGTTTATTTACATACATTATTATCTTAAAGTAAAAGAGATTACTGATACACATTAAAGACTATATAATGTATTTATTCAGTATTTAAATTGTTTATTTACATACATTATTATCTTAAAGTAAAAGAGATTACTGATACACATTAAAGACTATATAATGTATTTATTCAGTATTTAAATTGTTTATTTACATACGTTATTATCTTAAAGTAAAAGAGATTACTGATACACATTAAAGACTATATAATGTATTTATTCAGTATTTAAATTGTTTATTTACATACATTATTATCTTAAAGCAAGAGAGATTACTGATACACATTAAATGATTATATAATGTATTTATTCAGTATTTAAATTGTTTATTTACATACATTATTATCTTAAACTAAAAGAGATTACTGATACACATTAAAGACTATATAATGTATTTATTCAGTATTTAAATTGTTTATTTACATACATTATTATCTTAAAGTAAAAGAGATTACTGATACACATTAAAGACTATATAATGTATTTATTCAGTATTTAAATTGTTTATTTACATACATTATTATCTTAAAGTAAGAGAGATTACTGATACACATTAAAGACTATATAATGTATTTATTCAGTATTTAAATTGTTTATTTATGTACATTATTATCTTAAAGCAAGAGAGATTACTGATTAAAGGATTATATAATGTATTTATTCAGTATTTAAATTGTTAATTTACGTACATTATTGTATTAAAGTAAGAGAGATTACTGATACACATTAAATGATTATATAATGTATTTATTCAGTATTTAAATTGTTAATTTACGTACATTATTATCTTAAAGTAAGAGAGATTACTGATTAAATGATTATATAATGTATTTATTCAGTATTTAAATTGTTCTCTAATGTTCTACACAGAAGGTGTGTAACTTTCAGTCACTCAGATGCAGTTTTACACACATTTACTTTCTATGATCTGGTCCTAGAAGGAAACAAGCTGCTTAAACTGAGATCAGGAATCATTTGATTAGCTCTGTTCTGATTGGTTGTTTTAGAAGCAACATGTTGAAACAGAATCAATCAGGAAAATAAACTGAACCTCGACATCAAACTGTGAAACGTTCAGTTTAAGATGATCTGCTTCAACCAACACACAGTGATCCACTCACACAGCATGGCTACTACTTACAGGTTGTGATGGTTGTTAAGGTGGAGCTGCCCATCTCCTCCCTTCTAGTCACAGTGTGAGGGATCGATATTGTCTGAGTGTTGGAGAAACTGTCTGGAGTGAAATGTACAGACTGCAGAGTTAAAGTTATTCAGGATTCTGTTAAAGATGTAGAAGCTGAAGTTCAGCAGCTTGTTTTGCAGATTTTTTCGTTCCACCTTAAACAGTCTTACAGTAGCATTCTGGTGTCTGTACAAGCTGCAGTATTTAAGGTGGAACATTAGATTAAGAATCTGGCAAATAGGAACTTCAGCCTTGTTTAAAGATGAATATCAACCATGTAGCTCTGAGAGACGTTGGGAAATGAAAGGAACAGAGTCAGCATCACCTTCACAGCTCAGTTTGTATAATCTGTTCTTAGTTTGTTGTCATTGTTTCTGTAGAGCTGGAACTTGAGCTGGTGGAGGTATATTTTGGGGTGGAGTCGGGAATCGTACATAATAAGATAAGGGCTTTTTTTTTTACCTCTTTTACAAAAACTGGATTTGCATTTGAAGGAGAAACAACAGTGTTTGAGGTTCACAGTATGTCAGGTTTCAGTCCTGAGCTCCAGTTTCTGGAGACATTTTAAAACTAAAGTGTTTATTTAATTTATTCCACTGTTTTTTTTTTTAACAAATACATAAATGCTTGTTGCCCAGATAAATAACTTCACACATCAGGTTACAGCCCCCTGTCTCTCTCTCTCTCTCTCTCTCTCTCTCACCTACATCCACAGCTATTGGTGGTCATGGTGTAACGATTATGAAAGGATGTGTGAGCAGAAGTATCTGTACTTCCCATGTACTGGGAGATGGAATCGGTAAAGATGTGAACTGCTGTGATGGAGAACTGTGTAACAGTACTAACAGTATTAAGCTGAGTCTCCTCTTCATGCTGCTCCCTCTGTTCTCCTCCATCCTCTTCCTCTGAACTCTCTGCTGCTCATATGTTCATGTTTTTGTATATGATTCTATGTTAGCAGTGCTGTGTATTAGGAGGTGACCAAGCAACTTTAATAAACAGTACAAAGACCCCAGTTAGAGACCCTGTCTACTGACATCAGGTACACACTCTGCAATGGCTGAGCTTTTAACACACTGACCTGTCTGTGACACACCTGTTCCTGACATACTCAAACAGTTATATGAAGTAAAAACAGTTATATGTAGTAAAAACAGTTATATAAAGTAAAAACAGTTATGTAAAGTAAAAACAGTCATATAAAGTAAAAACAGTTATATAAAGTAAAAACAGTTATGTAAAGTAAAAACAGTCATATAAAGTAAAAACAGTCATATAAAGTAAAAACAGATATATAAAGTAAAACAGTTATATAAAGTAAAAACAGTCATATAAAGTAGAAACAGTCATATAAAGTAAAAACAGATATATATAAAGTAAAACAGTTATGTAAAGTAAAAACAGTTATATAAAGTAAAAACAGATATATAAAGTAAAAACAGTTAAGTAAAAACAGTTATATAAAGTAAAAACAGTTATATAAAGTAAAAACAGATATATAACGTAAAAACAGATACATTAAGTAAAAACAGTTATATAAAGTAGAAACAGTTATGTAAAGTAAAAACAGATATACAAAGCAAAAACAGTTATATAAAGTAAAAACAGATATACAAAGCAAAAACAGTTATATAAAGTAAAAACAGATATATAACGTAAAAACAGATACATTAAGTAAAAACAGTTATATAAAGTAGAAACAGTTATATAAAGTAAAAACAGTTATATGAAGTAGAAACAGTTATATAAAGTATTAACAGATATACAAAGCAAAAACAGTTATATAAAGTAAAACCAGTTATATGAAGCAAAAACAGTTATATAAAGTAAAAACAGATATATAACGTAAAAACAGATACATTAAGTAAAAACAGTTATATAAAGTAGAAACAGTTATATAAAGTAAAAACAGTCATATAAAGTAAAAACATATATATAAAGTAAAACAGTTATATAAAGTAAAAACAGTTATATAAAGTAAAAACAGTTATGTAAAGTAAAAACAGTTATATAAAGTAAAAACAGATATATAAAGTAAAAACAGTTATGTTAAGTAAAAACAGTTATGTAAAGTAAAAACAGTTATATAAAGTAAAAACAGATATATAAAGTAAAAACAGTTATGTTAAGTAAAAACAGTTATATAAAGTAAAAACAGTTATATAAAGTAAAAACAGATATATAACGTAAAAACAGATACATTAAGTAAAAACAGTTATATAAAGTAGAAACAGTTATGTAAAGTAAAAACAGATATACAAAGCAAAAACAGTTATATAAAGTAAAAACAGATATACAAAGCAAAAACAGTTATATAAAGTAAAAACAGATATATAACGTAAAAACAGATACATTAAGTAAAAACAGTTATATAAAGTAGAAACAGTTATATAAAGTAAAAACAGTTATATGAAGTAGAAACAGTTATATAAAGTAAAAACAGTTATATAAAGTAGAAACAGTTATGTAAAGTAAAAACAGATATACAAAGCAAAAACAGTTATATAAAGTAAAAACAGATATACAAAGCAAAAACAGTTATATAAAGTAAAAACAGATATATAACGTAAAAACAGATACATTAAGTAAAAACAGTTATATAAAGTAGAAACAGTTATATAAAGTAGAAACAGTTATATGAAGTAGAAACAGTTATATAAAGTAAAAACAGTTATATAAAGTAAAAACAGATATATTAAGTAAAAACAGTTATATAAAGTAAAAACAGTTATATAAAGTAAAAACAGTTATATGAAGTAGAAACAGTTATATAAAGTAAAAACAGTTATATGAAGTAGAAACAGTTATATAAAGTAAAAACAGTTATATAAAGTAAAAACAGTTATATGAAGTAGAAAGTTATATAAAGTAAAATCAGTCATATAAAGTAAAAACAGTTATATAAAGTAAAAACAGTTATGTTAAGTAAAAACAGTTATATAAAGTAAAAACAGTTATATAAAGTAAAAACAGATATATAACGTAAAAACAGATACATTAAGTAAAAACAGTTATATAAAGTAGAAACAGTAATGTAAAGTAAAAACAGATATACAAAGCAAAAACAGTTATATAAAGTAAAAACAGATATACAAAGCAAAAACAGTTATATAAAGTAAAAACAGATATATAACGTAAAATCAGATACATTAAGTAAAAACAGTTATATAAAGTAGAAACAGTTATATGAAGTAGAAACAGTTATATAAAGTAGAAACAGTTATATGAAGTAGAAACAGTTATATAAAGTAAAAACAGTTATATAAAGTAAAAACAGATATATTAAGTAAAAACAGTTATATAAAGTAAAAACAGTTATATAAAGTAAAAACAGTTATATGAAGTAGAAACAGTTATATAAAGTAAAAACAGTTATATGAAGTAGAAACAGTTATATAAAGTAAAAACAGTTATATAAAGTAAAAACAGTTATATGAAGTAGAAAGTTATATAAAGTAAAAACAGTCATATAAAGTAAAAACAGTTATATAAAGTAAAAACAGTTATGTTAAGTAAAAACAGATATATAAAGTAAAAACAGTTATGTAAAGTAAAAACAGTTATATAAAGTAAAAACAGATATATAAAGTAAAAACAGTTATGTTAAGTAAAAACAGTTATATAAAGTAAAAACAGTTATATAAAGTAAAAACAGATATATAACGTAAAAACAGATACATTAAGTAAAAACAGTTATATAAAGTAGAAACAGTTATGTAAAGTAAAAACAGATATACAAAGCAAAAACAGTTATATAAAGTAAAAACAGATATACAAAGCAAAAACAGTTATATAAAGTAAAAACAGATATATAACGTAAAAACAGATACATTAAGTAAAAACAGTTATATAAAGTAGAAACAGTTATATAAAGTAAAAACAGTTATATGAAGTAGAAACAGTTATATAAAGTATTAACAGATATACAAAGCAAAAACAGTTATATAAAGTAAAAACAGTTATATGAAGTAGAAACAGTTATATAAAGTAAAAATAGATATACAAAGCAAAAACAGTTATATAAAGTAAAAACAGATATATAACGTAAAAACAGATACATTAAGTAAAAACAGTTATATAAAGTAGAAACAGTTATATGAAGTAGAAACAGTTATATAAAGTAGAAACAGTTATATGAAGTAGAAACAGTTATATAAAGTAAAAACAGTTATATAAAGTAAAAACAGATATATTAAGTAAAAACAGTTATATGAAGTAAAAACAGTTATATAAAGTAAAAACAGTTATATGAAGTAGAAACAGTTATATAAAGTAAAAACAGTTATATGAAGTAGAAACAGTTATATAAAGTAAAAACAGTTATATAAAGTAAAAACAGTTATATGAAGTAGAAAGTTATATAAAGTAAAAACAGTCATATAAAGTAGAAACAGTTATATAAAGTAAAAACAGATACATTAAGTAAAAACAGTTATATAAAGTAGAAACAGTTATATAAAGTAAAAACAGTTATATAAAGTAAAAACAGTTATATAAAGTTATATAAAGTGACTGTGGAGAGATCCGGTTTGATAAAAAGTCACTACATTCTTGTAGAACCACATGTTCAGTGTTTACAGGTCATGCTCTCCAGTGCAGACAGCACACCAACCACAGCGAATATATCAGTACAGTATATTTTATATACTGTATTTGTATCATTACATCCTAACACGTCTGTTTGGAAATAAAATACTGATTTAAAGTGATGTAGCGTGACTTCTAACATCATTACAACAACAGTGCCAGTCAAAACCAGGACGTACAGAAAGGAATGCATGCGTGAGACTGAGACAGAAACAGATAAACAGTCTCGGGTCAAATACCAAAAGACAGATAAGCAATCAAATCCAGCAGGAGCTACAATAGTAAACTAGAAAACAGAGAAAAGATTCCAAACCCCAAAGACATACAAACTGGAAACGCTCGGCATGCGTGTAGGAACAGAGGCAGTATTTCACAACGAAGCAAACAAACAGACCAGCTTAAACACGCACAGAGAGATAATGAACTTCAGGTCATTGTTGGGGTTGTGATGATAGTTAAGGTGGAATTGTGACTCTCTTCCTCTCCAGTCACTGTGTGAGTGTTTGAGAAACTGTACGGACTGAAATGTACAGACTCTGAATTGAAGTTTATCAGGATCCTGTTAAAAATGTGGGAGCTGAAGTTCCCATTCGCCAACTTGTTCTAGGAATTTTTCATTCCACCTTAAATCGATTAAATGGACTGTAGCTGGACGCTGCCATCAGAAAAAAAACTTTATCCACAGAGCAGTTCCAGTGATTAGCACTTAGCTTTCACATAATACTAGCAGTTCAGGTGCTTGTGAGAAAGAATGGAGAACCTTGGAGTAATTCTGTAAATGTGGGTGGTGGGGAGCACCAGGCTGATTTATTAATATAATACTACCCCACTTAATGCAGAAAGATTACCTACTCAATCACACACCACAGATACTCTACTCAATCACACCACAGATAATCTACTTAATCACACACCACAGATAATCTACTAATTCACAAACCACAGATAATCTACTAATTCACAAACCACAGATAATCTACTAATTCACAAACCACAGATAATCTACTCAATCACACACCACAGATACTCTACTTAATCACAAACCACAGATAATCTACTAATTCACAAACCACAGATAATCTACTAATTCACAAACCACAGATAATCTACTCAATCACAAACCACAGATACTCTACTTAATCACACACCACAGATAATCTACTTAATCACAAACAACAGATAATCTGCTTAATTACAAACCACAGATAATCTGCTTAATTACAAACCACAGATATTCTGCTTAATCACAAACTACAGATAATCTGCTTAATTACAAACCACAGATAATCTGCTTAATTACAAACCACAGATATTCTGCTTAATTACAAACCACAGATAATCTGCTTAATTACAAACCACAGATAATCTGCTTAATCACAAACCACAGATAATCTGCTTAATTACAAACCACAGATAATCTGCTTAATTACAAACCACAGATAATCTGCTTAATCACAAACCACAGATATTCTGCTTAATCACAAACCACAGATAATCTGCTTAATCACAAACCACAGATACTCTACTTAATTACAAACCACAGATAATCTGCTTAATTACAAACCACAGATACTCTACTTAATTACAAACCACAGATAATCTGCTTAATTACAAACCACAGATAATCTGCTTAATTACAAACCACAGATAATCTGCTTAATCACAAACCACAGATAATCTGCTTAATCACAAACCACAGATAATCTGCTTAATCACAAACCACAGATAATCTGCTTAATTACAAACCACAGATATTCTGCTTAATCACAAACTACAGATAATCTGCTTAATCACAAACCACAGATAATCTGCTTAATTACAAACCACAGATACTCTACTTAATTACAAACCACAGATAATCTGCTTAATTACAAACCACAGATAATATGCTTAATTACAAACCACAGATAATCTGCTTAATTACAAACCACAGATATTCTGCTTAATCACAAACCACAGATACTCTACTTAATTACAAACCACAGATAATATGCTTAATCACAAACCACAGATAATCTGCTTAATCACAAACCACAGATAATCTGCTTAATTACAAACCACAGATAATCTGCTTAATCACAAACCACAGATAATCTGCTTAATTACAAACCACAGATATTCTGCTTAATTACAAACCACAGATAATCTGCTTAATCACAAACCACAGATAATCTGCTTAATTACAAACCACAGACAATCTGTCTAAACACAAACCACAGATAATGTACACAGTTACAATATGTAGATAATTGACTTTGCCACAAGCCTAATCTCTAACCACAGAGGAGCTAAGTAGTCACAAACCACAGATAATCTGCTTAATCACAAACCACAGATAATCTGCTTAATTACAAACCACAGATAATCTGCTTAATCACAAACCACAGATAATCTACTCAATCACAAACCACAGATACTCTACTTAATCACACACCACAGATAATCTACTTAATCACAAACAACAGATAATCTACTTAATCACAAACAACAGATAATCTGCTTAATTACAAACCACAGATAATCTGCTTAATTACAAACCACAGATATTCTGCTTAATCACAAACTACAGATAATCTGCTTAATCACAAACCACAGATAATCTGCTTAATTACAAACCACAGATATTCTGCTTAATTACAAACCACAGACAATCTGTCTAAACACAAACCACAGATAATCTGCTTAATTACAAACCACAGATATTCTGCTTAATTACAAACCACAGATATTCTGCTTACTCACAAACTACAGATAATCTGCTTAATTACAAACCACAGATAATCTGCTTAATTACAAACCACAGATATTCTGCTTAATCACAAACTACAGATAATCTGCTTAATCACAAACCACAGATAATCTGCTTAATTACAAACCACAGATAATCTGCTTAATTACAAACCACAGATAATCTGCTTAATTACAAACCACAGATAATCTGCTTAATCACAAACCACAGATAATCTGCTTAATTACAAACAACAGATAATCTGCTTAATTACAAACCACAGATAATCTGCTTAATCACAAACCACAGATACTCTACTTAATTACAAACCACAGATAATCTGCTTAATTACAAACCACAGATAATCTGCGTAATTACAAACCACAGATAATCTGCTTAATTACAAACCACAGATATTCTGCTTAATTACAAACCACAGATAATCTGCTTAATTACAAACCACAGATATTCTGCTTAATCACAAACTACAGATAATCTGCTTAATTACAAACCACAGATATTCTGCTTACTCACAAACTACAGATAATCTGCTTAATTACAAACCACAGATATTCTGCTTAATTACAAACCACAGATATTCTGCTTACTCACAAACTACAGATAATCTGCTTAATCACAAACCACAGATACTCTACTTAATCACACACCACAGATAATCTACTTAATCACAAACAACAGATAATCTACTTAATCACAAACAACAGATAATCTGCTTAATTACAAACCACAGATAATCTGCTTAATTACAAACCACAGATATTCTGCTTAATCACAAACTACAGATAATCTGCTTAATCACAAACCACAGATAATCTGCTTAATTACAAACCACAGATATTCTGCTTAATTACAAACCACAGACAATCTGTCTAAACACAAACCACAGATAATCTGCTTAATTACAAACCACAGATATTCTGCTTAATTACAAACCACAGATATTCTGCTTACTCACAAACTACAGATAATCTGCTTAATTACAAACCACAGATAATCTGCTTAATTACAAACCACAGATATTCTGCTTAATCACAAACTACAGATAATCTGCTTAATCACAAACCACAGATAATCTGCTTAATTACAAACCACAGATAATCTGCTTAATTACAAACCACAGATAATCTGCTTAATTACAAACCACAGATAATCTGCTTAATCACAAACCACAGATAATCTGCTTAATTACAAACAACAGATAATCTGCTTAATTACAAACCACAGATAATCTGCTTAATCACAAACCACAGATACTCTACTTAATTACAAACCACAGATAATCTGCTTAATTACAAACCACAGATAATCTGCGTAATTACAAACCACAGATAATCTGCTTAATTACAAACCACAGATATTCTGCTTAATTACAAACCACAGATAATCTGCTTAATTACAAACCACAGATATTCTGCTTAATCACAAACTACAGATAATCTGCTTAATTACAAACCACAGATATTCTGCTTACTCACAAACTACAGATAATCTGCTTAATTACAAACCACAGATATTCTGCTTAATTACAAACCACAGATATTCTGCTTACTCACAAACTACAGATAATCTGCTTAATCACAAACTACAGATAATCTGCTTAATCACAAACCATAGATAATCTGCTTAATCACAAACCACAGATACTCTACTTAATTACAAACCACAGATAATCTGCTTAATTACAAACCACAGATAATCTGCTTAATTACAAACCACAGATAATCTGCTTAATCACAAACCACAGATACTCTGCTTAATTACAAACCACAGATAATCTGCTTAATTACAAACCACAGATAATCTGCTTAATTACAAACCACAGATAATCTGCTTAATCACAAACCACAGATAATCTGCTTAATTACAAACAACAGATAATCTGCTTAATTACAAACCACAGATAATCTGCTTAATCACAAACCACAGATACTCTACTTAATTACAAACCACAGATAATCTGCTTAATTACAAACCACAGATAATCTGCTTAATCACAAACCACAGATAATCTGTTTAATCACAAACCACAGATAATCTGCTTAATTACAAACCACAGATATTCTGCTTAATCACAAACTACAGATAATCTGCTTAATCACAAACCACAGATAATCTGCTTAATTACAAACCACAGATATTCTGCTTAATCACAAACCACAGATAATCTGCTTAATCACAAACCACAGATAATCTGCTTAATTACAAACCACAGATAATCTGCTTAATCACAAACTACAGATAATCTGCTTAATCACAAACCACAGATAATCTGTCTAAACACAAACCACAGATAATGTACACAGTTACAATATGTAGATAATTGACTTTGCCACAAGCCTAATCTCTAACCACAGAGGAGCTAAGTAGTCACAAACCACAGATAATCTGCTTAATCACAAACCACAGATAATCTGCTTAATCACAAACAACAGATAATCTGCTTAATTACAAACCACAGATAATCTGCTTAATTACAAACCACAGATATTCTGCTTAATCACAAACTACAGACAATCTGCTTAATTACAAACAACAGATAATCTGCTTAATCACAAACCACAGATATTCTGCTTAATTACAAACCACAGATAATCTGCTTAATTACAAACCACAGACAATCTGTCTAAACACAAACCACAGATAATGTACACAGTTACAATATGTAGATAATTGACTTTGCCACAAGCCTAATCTCTAACCACAGAGGAGCTAAGTAGTCACAAACCACAGATAATCTGCTTAATCACAAACCACAGATAATCTGCTTAATCACAAACAACAGATAATCTGCTTAATCACAAACTACAGATAATCTGCTTAATTACAAACCACAGATAATCTGCTTAATCACAAACCACAGATAATCTACTTAATTACAAACCACAGATAATCTGCTTAATCACAAACCACAGATAATCTGCTTAATCACAAACCACAGATAATGTACTCAGTTACAATATGTAGATAATTGACTTTGTCACAAGTCTGAGATAACAGCAACCCGGATAGTCTTGCTGTGAGGCGACAGTGCTAACCACTACAGTATTTGACCATTTATTATAGAAATTCAACATCTATTTTTCAACACCAGTCTTTGCGGTTTGTATGGTGGGACTACAATGAAAGACCCCCTGTCACCACCTTTACTCTATAAAATAGCTTTGATCATGGACTTGGGGAAGAATGCTGGAGACAATAAAGACCTATGAAACTGTTCATAAGCCTGAAAACAATTACAATAATAATAATAAAATAATAATAATAATAATCCATACTGACAATCCTGCTGCAATAAGACATGTAGGTTTATTAAGAATCGTTGTTAGGAGTACTGACACTTTGGAGATTATAAAATGTTGTTTACCTACAAAAACAGTCGTCTAAAAACTTTGGGTGTTGCTTTCAGTTATGCGCCTGTTCAGCTCCTCCCTTACAATAACTTCCTTCCTCTACACACCTTTTACAGTGAACCGAAACTCTTACTGTCACTCTGCTGATCCTCCTTCACTCTATCACACCCTGTAACACAGTCACTGATAAAACTCTTTATTAGATGTTTATCTGAAGAGAAACTGAGTTAAAGATTAAAGTGAACGACAATAAAATACTCCTGCTGAGTTCAGGACAGACATCCATGAACTGAAAGTGACATCTGGAGAAGAGACACCACTCAAAGAAGAGACCAGCAGCTGTTGGAGAAAATGGCATCTAAAGGTTCTCTACCAGAGGAGGATCTTACATGCTGTGTCTGCTGTGACATCTTCAGGGATCCTGTTGTACTGTCGTGTAGCCACAGTGTGTGTAAAACCTGTCTGCAGCAGTTCTGGGAAACTAAGGGATCTCGAGAATGTCCAGTCTGCAGAAGAAGATCTAAAGATGATCCTCCTACTAATCTGGCTCTGAAGAACCTTTGTGAGTCTTTTCTAGAGAGCAGTTGGAGATCTTCAGCAGGGTCTGAGGTTCTCTGCAGTCTGCACAATGAGAAACTCAAACTCTTCTGTTTGGATGATCAGCAGCCTGTGTGTGTGGTGTGTCAGACTTCAAAGAACCACAGAGATCATAAATTCTGTCCAGTAGATGAAGCTGCAATTGAATTTAAGGTAGGAAACTTGTTTTAGTACTTTGTGAAATAAAATTAGCACAAACTAAAATGTATAAACTGTATAGAACCAGATGAACCAGTTGTACATGTTGAGGGTGGAGTCTCTTAGTTGGTGCAGTTTCAGGGTAAATGGCAGAGAGTTTGGATGAATCATCAACCTAGAAAAACAAAATAATAGAAAATTTCTTCAGGGTGTAAAGCAAAACCAGTACAGCGCAGGTGCGTGCTTCAGTGAACTGAAGTCTTACAATCCTTACAGTGTCATGCTTGCTTACTGTAATGTCTGGCGCATACCACACAACAACCTCTGTAGTCAGGGCTCATAAACAATATACTATAGAGTTTACCAGTTAGTCAATCCCACCAACACACACACACACACACACACAATGCTACTGGATGCTACCTGTCACCCGCTTTCGTGTCCTGAAAATTACATACATATTCTACAGGATCTCTCCCACAGGAACCATGCCTCAATCAATTCTGAATAAATAGGAAATAACAATGTCACTGAAAATCACTGGAGTTTAAAAGTATCCTTTAAAAACTTCAAATGTGGTTCACAGTGTATGGCTGTTATGTCACTGTATAAATGGTATAAAAACAGCAACTCATCCTATCATCAGTTTCACTGCAAAACTAGACATTAATTTTTCAAATAATCTTAATCTGCAGTGACAATTTTAACTATGCTTTCAACTAAGTTTTCAGCATATAACTTTTTATTAGAACAGCTCATAAACTCTATGAAACAACAGAATTTTATCTTCAGTGTAGTGATTTACAGCAAGAATATTTGAGTTCACTGTAGAACTACTCCTCTGGGCAACTAATTCCTCACTTCTACAGTCGCCATGAAGCTTTTACTTTTATGTTCACATTTTCCATTCCACCTTAAAACACGTTTACCCTTCTACCTTAAAATGGCGCATACGTTACACTGAGCCTTAGTAAATAAGAGTTTTATACATTTCCTCTTATGTTGTGCAGACATTACAAACAGCCATGTGACACTAAACCTGGATTCCTATTTGAATGCTCTGTTTCATCTTAAAAGCCGAAGACGTTCAGTTAGAAGTGCCTAAAAAGCACATCTTCAGCCTGAAGCCTATGTTGCCAGAGCAGCATTTAAGGTGGTATGGTAAATTCAAACAATCTAATGTAACAATCTAACCTTATTGAAGATGCAAGTGATGTGACCAATAATCAGTGCGAGACAGGCAGATGAGTAGAATAAGTATGATCCACTTTAGAGGTGTGTGAAATCGTATTACAGGATTCTCCCAGGCATGGATCTTGTACATTTATTATGATATTTAACATTATAGCTTAGAAGGATATATAAACGTTTTGACCACACCCAAAATATTTGAGGGTGGGGGTGGTGTGTATATATATATATATATATATATATATATATATATATATATATATATATATATATATATATATATATATATATATATATATGATTACATATTTCTATACAAAATGTTCTCACCTGTAACTGTTTAATTACAGAATAAACTTGAGTGTGTTTTGGAGCCTCTACAAATAAAACTGGAAGTCTTGCTGGAAGCTATGCAAGACTGTGACCGAACAGCAGCCCACATTAAGGTGAACATCATCTTGAACTGTGAAACATGTTGTTAAGGTCATATTTCTGATGAGGGTCCACTTATCCTGTAGGTGGTAAATGCTTGTAGAACATCTGTTAGAGTTTGTGTTTCTAATCGTCTCTCATTCCAGACTCAGGCCCAGCACACAGAGAGACAGATAAAGGAGGAGTTTGAGAAGCTTCACCAGTTTCTAAGAGATGAAGAAGCAGCAAGGATAGCTGTACTGAAGGAGGAAGAGGAGCAGAAGAGTCAGATGATGAGGAGGAAGATTGAGGAGCTGAATGTACAAATATCATCTCTTTTAGACACGATCATAAACATAGAGAAGGAGATGAAAGCTGAGGACGTTCAGTTTTTACAGGTAATTTTACAAGTAATTCTTTCTTTATTTGCACAAAACCAGACAAAACTGAATATTCAGGAGTTCCAAACTTTTGAATGTGCACTTGACTACTAAAACCTTCTACAATATTTAACCAATCAGATTGATTATTCCTGACTTATCTAATATAATAGCTGATGTCTGTCAGTTACTGAATGCTGGATGTCAGACTGAAGAGAGGAAAACTGAGGAGTTCTGGTTCAGTTCAATAGGTTTAGATACATATTCACTGTGTTTAGTCTCTGAGTGTAAATTGTTGGTGTTAAAGCTCCATTTGTAAAAACCTCTGAGCAGCACAGAGCTGTAGTTACTCATATTCAGTTCTCACACATCTGAAGCTCAGAGCTACGTCTTCACTGCTTCACTTGCAGATTAAAACACTGCTGTATGTGCTTTATGTTAAAATAAAATCTGTTGGTTGAGGATCTAATTGATGTTTCCATGATGACTTTACTGGATATAATTTGTTTACTGATGTTCATTCATTCCAAAATTCTACCATGCTACTTCTGAACTTCTGTGTATGTAGTAGTGTTATGATATTAATATGGAAATAAACTCAGTACACATTAATTACTCATTGAGTTTTCATAGAACAGCCACTATTACACTCTGTACTGATTCTCAACTTGAACTACTGCTCTGAGATGATGTGATGTTTAAAGCTGAACAGTAGCTTATTCAATTCTTACATTTAATGTTCTTGTCCTTGTTAAAAATTTTGTGAATACAGACAAACGACACAACCTGCTGCAGAACTGGCGTGGTAATCACTACGTAGGAGGTGACAGCTGCTACATTTTGCCTCCTCATAGATCCGCCCTGATGGTCTCAGGTTGAGATAATAGGAAGCTTTTACTGTCACGTCCACAAACGTACTATTTGCTCAAACATGTAAATTTTGCATCATGAAATGTTAATATAAAGAGTTTATTCCACTAACTGTGTTAATAATCAGCACCGAGATGCAGTAAACGGTGAATTTGGTACTACAGTGCACATTTCAACAGAGGGCGCTCTGAGCACACACTTAGTAAACTGAGTCATTAACTGAACATTAGCTTGTCTGCTAGCATATTACTAATATAGAACAAAGTACTCAGACTGTATCATAAACAAACAGCAGTAAAATAAACAAATTACTGCAAACTAATTAACATACCATGTTTTAATGATTAGCTTTCTAGGGCATTCTGGGTAATGTAGTTCTTACAGGCAGTGATACAGGCTGCTAAACAATGACCTCCTCTGGAACAAGCAGGGAGTTTCAGCAGTCAGTGTTAACTGGTGTTTGTTTATTTCATATGAAATACAACTAAAAACATCTCTTCACTTTTAACTACAATGTTCTTTTATTTCTCCTCTCAGAACTTCAAGTCTACAGAGAAACAGTAAGTACATATCAGACCACACATTTTATCTAATGTTCAATAATCATTACATTTAAATCTACTGTATATGTTATTTATAGTAAATATGAATGTATTATAATGAGATGAATGTGAATAATAATTGTGTGTTAATGTTGTAGTAACAGAAACAGTAGCAGAAATATTTATTTAACACTAACAATAGATTTATTTTTAAATACAGACTTTATACAGTGAAATATTTCACACAGTCTTCTATTTTCAGAGTTCAGTTCACACCAAAGGACCCAGAGAAGACATCAGGAGCTCTGATCAATGTAGCTGAACACCTTTCCAACCTGAAGTTCAGAGTGTGGGAGAAGATGCAGGAGATTCTCCAGTACAGTAAGTTCTGTTTCTCTTAGTGTTGATCTCTCACACACAGTCTGCTTCTGGACTAATGAGACACTGTTTATAAACTATTTATAACATGTTATCATCTGATCTTTATTCAGGGAGTAAAAAGTAACTGAAACTGTACTTTAGTGAAAGTATGAAAACTGTACTGTGTAAAATAGTATAATAATATTATAATAATAATTTATAATTATATTTGAATAATAATAATTTATAATATATTATAATAATATATGTCTTGATACAATAGAAATACTTCAAATAAAATATCAATAATGCTTTATTATTATTATTATTATTATTATTATTATTATTATTATTATTATTATTATTATTAGCAAATTCGGTACGCTAAGATCTAAATGTGTCCTAATTCTAGTTAGCAATCACTACAGTTAGCATGTAAAGTCAATACTAACTATACAGTTAAAATACTGTAAACCTGTTTATTCCTTAATGACAAAAATCTGTATTATAAAAGTCTACATAAGTTAAAGTGGGCTTTTGAGTTGTGTCTGGGAGTAAATTCTAAAAAACAACATGTTTCAGTATATAGTATATCTTAGTATAAATGTATTGATCAATATTATCCAGCAATAAAAATTACAGATCAACTGACCACAAAAAGATTTCGGTGAAATATATCCCAGGTATTCAGTGATTTATTAGATTATAAACATTCAGTATATCTGTAAATATTAGATTTTTATCATGATCCAGAGAAAAATAGCTTTTTAAAAAGAAAGGTTTGTACACTCTATACAGACAGATTTAATATTATTAACTGTAATATTTCTGTATTTAACTGAAGGAAATATAAAATATGTGGTTCAGGAATCAGTATGTAAGTCAGTGTATGTGAAAATATGAAGGTATCCTAGAAACATTATGTATGTGTAATAGATCTGTCACTGGACTATAATGATCTTCACTACTGAATATACACTTTAGTGCTGCACTGAACTCTACATCAACATTTAGTCCAGGATTAAAGTTGATCTGTATTCTGGAATCTACCTCTAAAGCTGTTTTACTCAAAGTAAAGAAAATAGTCTGTACAGGTGAAACATTTACAGAAATGTGATAAAAACATGATGTTTGATTGTGTTCTCTCTCCTCAGCCCCTGTTACTCTGGACCCCAACACTGCACATCCAGACCTCCACCTGTCTGATGATCTCACTGCTGTAGAATACAGAAAACAGAGATTATACCTTCCTGATAATCCAGAGAGATTTGATGAGTGCTGGTTTGTTCTGGGTTCTGAGGGTTTTAACTCAGGGACTCACTGCTGGGACGTCCAGGTTAGAGACAGTAATTACTGGTCACTGGGTGTGATACCAGAGTCTGTAGCAAGAAAAGGAGACTCTGTCTGGGGTTCAGTTTGGAGTCTGGGCTACAATAAGAGCGTTAGTGAATACTGGATACGTCGTCCAAGACAGTCCCTTCTTTACCTCACACCTAAAAAGCAGCTGCAGAGGGTCAGAGTACAGCTAGACTGGGACAGGGGGACAGTGAGCTTCACTGATCTTCTAACTAATACACACCTGCACACTATAACTCACTCTTTCACTGAGAGAGTTCTACCTGTTTTCTGGGCTTACTCTTATCATCCTCTGAGGATCTTACCAGTGAAGACGTCAGTAACAGTGGAACAGCACAGTTACAGTTAATGCTGCTCAGAATTAACATTTATACACGTAGTGAGATTATGAATTATGATCAGAAGAATATATCAGTACATGTATATTTTAAATATTGTATTTGTCTCATGACATCCTAACATGTCTGTGTGGAAATAAAATACTGATTTAAAGTGTCATAGAGTGACTCCTGATATCATTACAACACTAGAAACATCATTAGAGGGAGATTTCACTCATTTTCAGTGTTTGTTTTATTTCTTTATCATCCTGCAATTTTCTCCATCATTAGATCTTTAAACTCTCAAACGTCATAAAAAGACTCTTATAATCACTTATAATCACAAAGACATTAAAATCACTTGTTTGTTTCTTCACTTCACTTGTGTTTTTGTTCAGTGGCTTCACTTCAGAAGAGCTACTTTGTTTTAATTCATTGTTAACAGTAGATTATTTTCAGGATGTAAATGAGACAAAAATAATGAAACAAACTAAATACACTGTACACATTAACAACAGGAGCAACATCTAAACACAACAGTGACCAGACCGGAGATCTTGTATGGATCCAAATGAACAGTCAGAGAATTTAATCTTTAGATGCTGATATCCTGAATTTTCTGTCTTTGTTTTCTTTCTTTGCTTTTTTATGATGTGACTGGAATTAACAGCATGTTTAACATCACAGGATATTTTTTGCAGTTTTCTTGTTATGTAAACACATCAGTTTTTCACAGAAATATATTCAAATGTTGCTGTTACTGATACACAAATCCCTGTTTTCTGGAATCGACTCCAACTATCGACTCCTGCTGCTGGAATCAATGGAATCAACTCATTGACTCCACTTTATTCTATCCAAGAAAGCCACCGAGATACAGCAGAGATTAGTCCATCCTAAACATAGTTTATCCACTTTTGAATAGCTACAGAGTGTAGTCCTGTGAATAAAATTCAGCTAATGTGTTGGTGTTTATATAGTGGGTTTTAATATTTACATGTACAGATATATAAAGTAAAAACTGTTATATAAAGTGGAAACAGTTATATAAAGTAAAAACAGTTATATAAAGTAGAAACAATTATATAAAGTAAAAACAGATATATAAAGTAAAAACTGTTATATAAAGTAGAAACAGTTATATGAAGTAAAAAAGTTACAGAAAGTAATAACAGTTATATAAAGTAAAAACAGTTATATAAAGTAAAAACAGATATATAAATTAAAAACAGTTATGTAAAGTAAAAACAGTTATATAATGTAAAAACTGTTATATAAAGTAAAAACAGATATATAAAGTAAAAACACTTATGTAAAGTAAAAACAGTTATATAAAGTAAAAACAGTTATATAAAGTAAAAACAGATATATACATTAAAAACAGTTATGTAAAGTAAAAACTGTTATATAAAGTAAAAACAGTTATTTAAAGTAAAAACAGTTATATAAAGTAAAAAACGTTATATAAAGTAAAAAACGTTATATAAAGTAAAAACAGTTATGTAAAGTAAAAACTGTTATGTAAAGTTATGTAAAGTGACTGTGGAGAGATCCGGCTTGATAAGAAGTCACTACATTCTTGTAGAACCACATATTCAGAGTTCACAGGTCACGTTCTCCAGTGCAGACAGCACACCAACCACAGCGCTATGAAAAGTTCTTCAGGCTGGAAACTTGTTGAACTACCTTCATCTTCATGTCAAACTAACATTTTATAGACCCCACATACAGAAACATCAATAACAGTGGAACAGCACATTTATACAGGTAGTGAGATTATGAATTATGATTGTAAGAATATATCAGTACATGTATATTTTAAATACTGCCTTTGTATCATTACATCCTAACCTGTTTGTGTGGAAATAAAATACTGATGTAAAGTGATGTAGAGTGACTTCTGACATCGTTACAACATTAGTGTAAGCAGATATTAAAAAGGGTGATATTTTAATATCTGAGGGATAATCCGAGATTGTAGTCGAAAAGGCAGAGACGGAAACAGATAAACAGTCTCGGGTCAAATACCAAAAGAGAGCAAACAAATCCTGCAGGGTCTAGAACGGGTAAACCAGAAAACAGAAAAGATTAAAAAACCCAAAGACATGCAAACTGGAAACGCTCTGCATGCATGTAGGAACAGAGGCAGTATTTCACAACAAAGCAAACAAACAGACAAGCTTAAACACGCACAGAGAGATAATGAACCAGGCTGATTTATTAATATAATAAAAACCTCACGTGATGTAGGAAGATTATCTACTTAATCATAAACCACAGAAAATCAACTTCATTATAACCCATAGACAATGTATTTAATCAGGCATAGATAATCTAATCAATAAGCACAGTTAATCTATGTCTTCATAAACCACAGATAATTGATTTGATGAAAAACCATAGATAGTTTACATAATCAGGTCATAGACAATCTCATCAATCAAAAGCCACAGATAATCTACTTAATCACACACCATAGATAATCTACTTAATCACACCACAGATAATCTACTTAATCACACACCATAGATAATCTACTTAATCACACCACAGATAATCTACTTAATCACACACCATAGATAATCTACTTAATCACACCACAGATAATCTACTTAATCACACACCACAGATAATCTACTTAATCACACACCACAGATAATCTACTTAATCACACAGCACAGATAATCTACTTAATCACACACCACAGATAATCTACTTAATCACACACCATAGATAATCTACTTAATCACACCACAGATAATCTACTTAATCACACACCATAGATAATCTACTTAATCACACCACAGATAATCTACTTAATCACACACTACAGATAATCTACTAAATCACACCACAGATAATCTACTTAATCACACACCACAGATAATCTGCTTAATCACACACTACAGATAATCTACTAAATCACACCACAGATAATCTACTTAATCACACAGCACAGATAATCTACTTAATCACACACCACAGATAATCTACTTAATCACACACCACAGATAATCTACTTAATCACACACCATAGATAATCTACTTAATCACACCACAGATAATCTACTTAATCACACACCATAGATAATCTACTTAATCACACCACAGATAATCTACTTAATCACACACCATAGATAATCTACTTAATCACACCACAGATAATCTACTTAATCACACACCACAGATAATCTATTTAATCACACACCACAGATAATCTACTTAATCACACACCACAGATAATCTATTTAATCACACACCACAGATAATCTACTTAATCACACACCATAGATAATCTACTTAATCACACCACAGATAATCTACTTAATCACACACCATAGATAATCTACTTAATCACACACCACAGATAATCTACTTAATCACAAACACAATACAGATAATCTACTTAATCACACACCACAGATAAGTTACTTTATCATAAACCGTAGATAATGTACTTAATCAAAGTCACGGATAACCTAGTCAAAATTAACCCACAGATGAAATCTAATTAATGAGAAACCACAGATAATCTATTTAATCACAAACCAGAGATGTGCCAATTAATCACAAACCAAAAATCATCTATGGAATGAAAAACCAAAGATAATTAATTTCTTTATAAACCATAGACAATCTGCTCAATGACAAACAGATAGTGTACTTATTTGTTAACCACAGGAATTTTACTATTTCAAAAGCCACAGATAAGCTATGTGTTTATGAACCACAGATAATACACTTTTTCATATACCAAATATAATGTACTAATTCACAAGCCTTAGATAATGCAATCAATCACAAAGCACAAATAATCTACTTATTCTCTAACCACAGAGAAGCTAAATAGTCACAAACTACAGATAATGTACTCAGTTACAATATGTAGATAATTGACTTTGTCACACGTCTGAGATAACTTTTTAATCACAAACCACAGATAATATTTGTCTGCATAGATATTCTACTTAATACACAAAGCACATATAATCACCTTAATCAAAAACCAAAAATAATCCACATAATTACTCCTTAATGATAATCTATTGATAATAAACCATAGATAATATATGTCTGCATAGATATTCACATACACTCCATCCAGTCACTAGCCACAAATAATCTAATCAGTCACAAACAAGAGTTTTTATTCTACCACCAATCGCATACACTCCATCCAATCACAAGCCACAGATAATATAACCAATCATAAACCATAGATACTTAATCACAAACAACAGATATTCTGCTTAATCACAACTCACTAATAATGTATTCAATTACAAGCCACAGAAAATCTAAACAATCAGTAAGAGACAATATAATTAAGAATATAGTAAGAATATAATCACAGATAATCTACTCTTTTAAACACAACAAATAATCACCGAATCATACATCACATAGAATTGACTTTGTCACAAACCAGAGATAACCTACTCAATCATGAACCGCAGATAATCTATTTAATCACAATCCACAGATTATCTACTCAGTCACACACCTTAGATATTTAATCATAACTCACAGATAATCTACTTACACATACAGTGATAAAAAGTTTATGTCAGTGTTTAAAATCAGGGACATGCACAGACATTTTGAGGACCTGTTGCTCTAACCTGAATGGCAGCTCAACCAAATAGGGGCAAATGGGCTGTTACTTGTGCACCTTTAGTCTGAGCTTGTGCATGCCCTGGTTCAAAATGATGGTCGGAGGTGATGCTGAGGGATAATGATGTTGTCCATCCAACAAGCTCATGTCTCCTGATGTGTGAAGCTAATAGTACTGACAGACTAGCTTCTCTCCTCTGATCTGATGATGTAACTGAATCAGTCCTCTAGTACAGGATGTCTTGATAAAGTTCAATTACCACCACTTTCTGGAGTCTCTGATCGAGGAGAAATGCTTCACTTGGTTCCTAGAAGACAGTGAAAGAAAAAGAAAGAGAAAGAAAGTGAAATTAAAACGATGTGTGATAACAGGGCTTTTACTGTCCTGCAGTGGATTAAAATTAGAGATGCTCTTTAGAATCATATGAAAGATACAAAACAAGCTGAATCAATTTTGTCCAATCTGAACCTGCCCTACACTGAGTTCCTCACCTGTTTATGTCAACATGTTCTCATGACATAAAAAAAGCATCAAAGACATGTGACCATGAGTATCGAACACATTAAGAAAGATACAGAAAGATACTGTAGAACATCCGCTCTCACTGAAACCATGAAGCTTGCATATCACAAGCACAAAGATATATTTTACCACATAATGTGGTATCATTTATTCAATTCACATCAATGGAAAAGCACTTAGAACTGAATGTTTGGTTACTTTTGGTATCATTACAATGAATTCTAATTTTACTACTCTGAGAGTTCCTGCTTTCAGGTTATTAATGAAATGCTGCCATCTAGTGTAGAAAGTACACACAGACTCCTATTTTTTAAACTCTTCCTCCTCTACAGTTCCTGTACTTGTTGGAGGAAGTGAATCTCATACGCTCTCTCTGATCTTTCTTTATTCTACATTCACTTCACTCAGAGACTCCAGTGAGAAGCTTTTAAACAGGGACTGTATGTGTTTGTTGATGTGTGATTTCTGAAAGGAGCTAAAACTCTCTCAGTAGGATAAAGAGCTACAGTGTCTGATTCTCACCTGTACTGATCTGATCATCACAGACGCCCTAACAGTGAAAGTGGAGTTTGGACTGAAGGAGCTGTTACAGAGAAACAGCACAGCAGCAGTTGGAGGAAATGGCTGCTAGAAACCCTCTTCAGAAGAAGACTTTTCATGTCCGGTTTGCCGTGAAGTCTTTATAGATCCTGTTATACTGTCGTGTAGCCACAGTTTTTGCAAAACTTGTCTGCGTAAGTTCTGGGAAACTAAGGGATCTCGAGAATGTCCTGTCTGTAGAAGAAGATTCACTAAAGAAGAACCTCTCCAAAATTTTGCTCTGAAGAACCTTTGTGAGTCTTTTCTAGAGAGCAGGAGTTGGAGATCTTCAGCAGGGTCTGAGGTTCTCTGCAGTCTGCACAATGAGAAACTCAAACTCTTCTGTTTGGATGACCAGCAGCCTGTGTGTGTGGTGTGTCATCTATCAAAAACACATGAAAATCACAAATTCTGTCCAGTAGATGAAGCTGCAACTGACTTTAAGGTAGAAAAGCTGTTCTAGTACTTAGATAAATTAAAACAAGCCGAAATTTATAAACTCTTTCCCAGTTGAGAACCAGATTAACCTGTTGTGTATGTTGAAAGTGGAGTCTGTCAGTGGGTGTGGTTTCCATGTAAAGGGCAGAGTGTTTTTGTGAATCATTAACCTAGAAATATAAAATTTTAGTTTATTTACTTCATGAAATTTTCTTTTCTGAGTATTTGTGTTCTCTGTTTGTTTGGCACGTTTATATGTTACATGTTGTAAACTGAACAAAATGTTCTCACCTGTATCTGTTTAACTACAGAATAAACTGATGACTGCGTTGGAGCCTCTACTGAAGAACCTGAAAGTCTTAGAGGAAACTAAACAAGACTATGACCAAACAGCAGCCCACATTAAGGTGAACATCATCTTGAACAGTGAAACATGTTGTTAAGGTCATGTTTCTGATGAGGGTCCACTTATCCTGTAGGTGGTAAATGCTTGTAGAACATCTGTTAGAGCTTGTGTTTCTAATTGTCTATCTTTCCAGACTCAGGCCCAGCACACAGAGAGACAGATAAAGGAGGAGTTTGAGAAGCTTCACCAGTTTCTAAGAGATGAAGAAGCAGCAAGGGTAGCTGTACTGAAGGAGGAAGAGGAGCAGAAGAGTCAGATGATGAGGAGGAAGATTGAGGAGATTAATGTAGAAATATCATCTCTTTCAGACACGATCAAAAACATAGAGAAGGAGATGAAAGCTGAGGACGTTCAGTTCTTACAGGTGAGTAACTTTCATTCTTTATTTCTTACATTATTACTTACACACTACTGACTGTAATCTGCACAATGTTACCATATTCAATCAGAGTCAAAGTATAATTAATAATATCTCATTAATTAACACTGATTTTATCAGAATCTACACGATTCACAGCAATAATAAACACAAGATACACAAATAATTACTGCATTATGAGTTACAGTTTCATTACTGCACACAGAACTACAAACACCACAGAAACATGTACAAGTTATTCCAATAAGTGTCCTACACAACCTCCAGTCTTACTGTGAGTTTCAGTGCTAATTAATTAACATACCAGGTTTTACTGATTAGCTTTCCAGGGCATTCTGGGTAATGTAGTTCTTACAGGCAGTGATACAGGCTGCTAAACAGTGACCTCCTCTGGAACAAGCAGGGAGTTTCAGCAGTCAGTGTTTACTGGTGTTTGTTTATTTCATATGAAATACAACTGAAAACAACTCTTCACTTTTAACTACAATGTTCTTTTATTTCTCCTCTCAGAACTTCAAGTCTACAGAGAAACAGTAAGTACATATCAGACCACACATTTTATCTAATGTTCAATAATCATTACATTTAAATCTACTATATATGTTATTTATAGTAAATATGAATGTATTATAATGAGATGAAGGTGAATAATGATTGTATGTTAATGTTGTAGTAACAGAAACAGTAGCAGAAATATTTATTTAACACTAACAATATATTTATTTTCAAATACAGACTTTATACAGTGAAATATTTCACACAGTCTTCTATTTTCAGAGTTCAGTTCACACCAAAGGACCCAGAGAAGACATCAGGAGCTCTGATCAATGTAGCTGAACACCTTTCCAACCTGAAGTTCAGAGTGTGTGAGAAGATGCAGGAGATTCTCCAGTACAGTAAGTTCTGCTTCTCTTAGTGTTGATCTCTCACACACAGTCTGCTTCTGGACTAATGACACACTGTTTATAAACTATTTATAACATGTGTAATATTTCTGTATTTAACTGAAGGAAATATAAAATGTATGGTTCAGGAATCAGTATGTAAGTCAGTGTATGTGAAAATATTAATGTATCATAGAAACATTATGTAAGTGTAATAGATCTGTCACTGGACTATAATGATCTTCACTACTGAATATACACTTTAGTGCTGCACTGAACTCTACATCAACATTTAGTCCAGGATTAAAGTTGATCTGTATTCTGGAATCTACCTCTAAAGCTGTTTTACTCACAGTAAAGAAAATAGTCTGTAGAGGTGAAACATTTACAGAAATGTGATAAAAACATGATGTTTGATTGTGTTCTTTCTCCTCAGCCCCTGTTACTCTGGACCCCAACACTGCATATCCAGACCTCCACCTGTCTGATGATCTCACTGCTGTAGAAAAGAGAGACCAGAGATCATCCCTTCCTCATAATCCAGAGATATTTGATAAACGGTTTGTGTTCTGGGGTCTGAGAGCTTTAACTCAGGGACTCATTTCTAGGACGTCCAGGCTCGAGACAGTGAATACTGGTGACTGGGTGTGATACCAGAGTCTGTAACAAGAAATTGAGATTTTTCTGGGGTTCAGTGTGGAGTCTGGACTACAGTAAAATCAGTAATAAATACTGTAGGACAGCGGTCACTAATAGGTGGACCGCGGACCGGGTCTGGACCCAGAGGTTGTCCAATGCGGTCCCAAACAGTGTTTTGACAGTGTTTATATTAAGCGGAGGAACATTTTTTCTCTTTCGGTATACAGGCTTTGCGGCGCAGTAAACTCACTGACCAATCACATGCGCTGTAAGATCACCAAACACGCTCCTCAGCCAATCAGATTTGTGCAGATTCGGGCGCGCACACAGGCATGGTATGAAGCGAGAAGCAGCAGCCGGAGGAAGGCACATCCAGACGCCGTGCTATAAAAAAAGGAAACTCGGCAGCGAAAAACGACTTTTCAACCAGGAATGGACCGAGATATGTTTACTCTTCCCACATGCAGCTCCAAACCAACATATCTCATATTCAGAGACCATAGCGAATTAAAAATAGCCACGTATCTCTCTTATGTGTGTGAGAATGACCCTCACACCATTTCAGCCCAGGTTTAAAGTCCTGGCTGGACAACCAAGAGCTCACTTCTCTCACTGAACAAGAGAAAGCCTGAGAGAAGATTACAAGAGTTGAAGTGTTAAGATGTTAAATCGAGTTAACAAGAGGACGCATATCTTATTTACTTTTTTTCACTTTTTAAAAAAAGCATTGTTTTTTTAATACAGCCCTTGTGTTTACTTCAGGTGAGGGGGAAAAACATTTATTAAAGTTTTGTAAAAAATTTATTCAGTTCAGCATTTAAACAGTAAATATACTGAAATATACTGAACGGTATGTGTGATGTGTTGGTGTTTCAGTAGCTGATGGTAGAAGATGCTGATACTAGACTATTTCAGTAAACAGGATACACCACTGAGTCAAAACACACGTTAGAAAGGATGATGGTCCGGACCTTGACCCACCAACTGGACCTTACTAAATTTGAATTAAATACCCCTGCTGTAGGACATGTAGGATCTCAGGATACTTTAGGATCTGTCCTAGACAGTCAGATCTCGACCTCACACCTAAAGAGCAACTGCAGAGGGTCAGAGTACAGCTGGACTGGGACAGGGGGACAGTGACCTTCACTGATCTTCTAACTAATACACACCTGCACACTATAACACACACTTTCACTGAGAGAGGTTTGCCATTTTTCTGTAATTACTCTGTTCATCCTCTGAAGATCTTACCAGTGAAGACGTCAGTAACAGTGGAACAGCACAGTTACAGTTAATGCTGCTCAGAATTGACATCTATACACGTAGTGAGATTATGAATTATGATCATAAGAATTTATCAGTACATGTATATTTTAAATATTGTATTTGTCTTATGACATCCTAACATGTCTGTGTGGAAATAAAATACTGATTTAAAGTGATGTAGAGTGACTCCTGATATCATTACAACATTAGATATATTATTAAAGTGAGATTTCATTCATTTTCAGTGTTTGCTTGATTTATCATTCTGCATTTTCTCCATTAGATTTTTAAAACTCTGATTTAGGTTTAGACATCATCAAATGTCATAAAAACTCATTCTGGCTCTTTAGAATTTCAGACAAAGACATTAAATCACTTTATACGTGTCTTTGTTCAGCATCTTTACTTCAGAAGAGCTACTTTGTTTTAATTCATTGTTAACAGTAGATTATTTTCAGGATGTAAATGAGATAAAAACAATAATACAAACTAAATATATTGTGTACATTAACAACAGGAGCAACAACTAAACATAATAGTGACCAGACCGGAGATCTTGTATGGATCCAAATGAACAGTCAGAGAACTGAATCTTCAGATACTCATATCCTGAGTTTTCAATCTTTGTTTTTGTGCTTTTTTATGACTTGACTGGAATTGACTGCATGTTTAACATCACCGTATAAGAAGGTTATTCACCCAAATGGATAGTGAGGGTTTGCTGGGAACAACTGGCAGAGGAACCTGTCAGAAAGATCTTCAACACTATAATGGAACACGGAATGGAGCTGTGGACGCAAGGTTGTCTGCGCCAGTCGTGGTGGCAACCCCCGAACCTGGTGGTGGACACCTAGGGTAAGGGAGGTTATCAAGCTGAAGAAAGAGTCCTATCGAGCCTTGTTAGCTTGTGGGAGTCCAGAGGCAGCTGATGGGTACCGGCATGCCAAGTGGGCTGCAACCGTTGCTGAGGCAAAAACCCGGGTGTGGGAGGAGTTCGGTAAAGCTATGGAAAATGACTTTCTGTTGGCTCCAAGAAGATTCTGGCAAACTGTCAGAATCTGACAATCTTGGATCCAGGAGGAACAATGCGGGTTTTGTCCTGGTCATAGAATGCAAGATGCATGAGAGTTTGCTCAACCAGTACACATGTGCTTTGTGGATGTGGAGAAGGCATTCAAATCCGTGACTATGGTCCTCAGTCGGAAAAGGGTGGAGTGTCCTCTCCAGGTTGGAAATGACCTTCTGCCTCAAGTGGAGGAGTTTAAGTATCTCTGGGTCTTGTTCATGAGTGAGGGAAGAGGAAGCGGGAGGTTGGCAGGCAGATTGGCGCAGCGCCTGCAGTGATGCGGGCTCTATACCAGTCTGTCCTGGTGAAGAGAGAGCTGAGCCAAAGGGCGAAGCTCTCTATTTATGGGTCAATCTATGTTCCTACTCTCATCTATGGTCATGAGCTTTGGGTAATGACTAAAAGCTCGGCAGCTTGATCACGGATACAAGCTGCCAAAATGAGTTTCCTCTGTGGGGTGTCAGGTCTCACCCTTAGAGATGAGAGGTGAGGAGCTCCATTATACGGGGGAGGCTCATTCCCAATACAATCATCAGTTATTTTTAGTCCTGATCTCACCAATCAACCAGAACAATGATAATAATACGTAGTTGTGTGAAGTAGCAGATTTATGTTAATTACCTCCACACATTTAAGAACTCATCATTGAACTGCTGCTATCTAGTGTAGAAAGTACACAGTTAGAATAATGTATCAGACCGACTCCTCCTTTTTAAACTCCTCCTCCTCTACACCTCCTCTGCCTGTTGGAGGAAGTGAATCTCATATGGTCTATGATCTTTCTTCATTCTACTTTCACTTCACTCAGAGACTCCAGTGAGAAGCTTTTAAACAGGGACTGTGTGTGTTTGTTGATGTGTGATTTCTGAAAGGAGCTAAAACTCTCTCAGTAGGATAAAGAGCTACAGTGTCTGATTCTCACCTGTACTGATCTGATCATTACAGACGCTCTAACAGTGAAAGTGGAGTTTGGACTGAAGGAGTTGTTACAGAGAAACAGCACAGCAGCAGTTGGTGGAAATGGCTGCTAGAAATCCTCTTTCAGAAGAAGATCTTTCATGTTCTGTGTGCTGTGACATCTTCAGGGATCCTGTTCTACTGTCGTGTAGCCACAGTGTGTGTAAAACCTGTCTGCAGCAGTTCTGGGAAACTAAGGGTTCTCGAGAATGTCCAGTCTGTAGAAGAAGATCTTCTAAAGATCTTCCTCCCTGTAACTTTGCTCTGAAGACCTCTTGTGAGGCTTTTCTAGACAGCAGGAGTCAGAGGTCTTCAGCGGGGTCTGAGGGTCTCTGCAGTCTGCACAATGAGAAACTCAAACTCTTCTGTTTGGATGATCAGCACCCTGTGTGTGTGGTGTGTCAGACTTTGAAGAACCACAGAGATCATAAATTCTGTCCAGTAGATGAAGCTGTGACTGAATGTAAGGTAGGAAAACTTTGAAATCTAAAAAATTACATGAACGAAGTGTATCAGTTGAGCAACTGATTAACCTGTTATAAGGTAAAGTAGAAGTCTGCCAGTGCAGTCGTTTCAGGGCCGAAAATATGAGTTAATTATATGCCTAGAATCAGACATAGGACCAAAGTCACTAAGTTGCAAGTAACAAGTAAGTCTCAAGTCTTGACAATCAAGTCCCAAGTCAATACAAGGAAGTCTCAAGTCAAGTCCCAAGTCTTAAACTTCAAGTCCTAGTCATGTCACCAGATGTAACGTCATTTCAGTATTTAACACAATTGATGCAGTTGATTAGTAGTATATTAAACTGATATTAATAAAACATTAACGTTTTTAAAGTTTGTATTATAACAAAAATAACCCACCTTACTGAGTTAATACAGCGCTTCACCTGCTTCCCACATACCTGATCAACTAATCTGACCATTAACACCACCTTACTGAGTTAATACAGCACTTCACCTGCTTCCCACATACCTGATCAACTAATCTGACCATTAACACCACCTTACTGAGTTAATACAGCGCTTCACCTGCTTCCCACACACCTGATCAACTAATCTAAATCTAATAAAAGATGTAACTTTTATTTTGTATTTTTTAACTATATAAAAAATACTTTTATTTACTTCAACTTATATTATTATACTTTTTATATTTTGTATATATCATTTATTATTTCTTTTTTTGTTATCTTTATCTACTGGTGAATGGAGGAACAGCAAAGTAAGAATTTCATTGTACAGTGTAACTGTCTGTTCTGCTGTGCATATGACAATAAAACTCTTGAATCTTGAATCTTTAATCAATCAATTTCGTCACAGCTGCTATCCATTTTTGTAGTTTTTATTTATCGTCTCCTTTTCGTCAGGAAAATAGTTAATGACAATGAAATTTACACTGGTGGCGAGTCTTTTAAAGTCTTAAAGCTCAAGTCCGATTCGAAGTCCAAGTCAGTAAAGGTAAAGTCTAAGTCAAGTCGCAAGTCTTTAGTGATGTTGTGAAGTCACAAGTCATCAGTTTAGTGACTCAAGTTGGACTCGAGTCCAAGTCATGTGACTTGAGTCCACATGTCTGCCTAGAATAAATAAATTGTACAAATGTCCTGTTCTATAATTAACTGATCTATAAAATGTCACAGCAGTTGCTCTGCATTTAGAAATTATGTTCAAATGTTGAACGTAATAAATGTTGAATGATAAAAGAAGGCATGCTGTTTAATTACAGAATAAACTGAAGACTGCTTTGGAGCCTCTACAGAAGAACCTGAAAGTCTTAGAGGAAACTAAACAAGACTATGACCGAACAGCAGCCCACATTAAGGTGAACATCATCTTGAACTGTGAAACATGTTGTTAAGGTCATGTTTCTGATGAGGGTCCACTTATCCTGTAGGTGTTAAATGCTTGTAGAACATCTGTTAGAGTTTGTGTTTCTAATCGTCTCTCATTCCAGACTCAGGCCCAGCACACAGAGAGACAGATAAAGGAGGACTTTGAGAAGCTTCACCAGTTTCTAAGAGATGAAGAAGCAGCAAGGATAGCTGTACTGAAGGAGGAAGAGGAGCAGAAGAGTCAGATGATGAGGAGGAAGATTGAGGAGATGCATGTAGAAATATCATCTCTTTCAGACACGATCAGACACATAGAGAAGGAGATGGAAGCTGAGGACATTCAGTTTTTACAGGTCAGAAATATGTCTCTCACTCTCTTCCACTCACTCAAACAAACACAAATGATGTATTGTCGCTGTCCAAAGAAAAACTTGAATCCCTATTTTTGTTGTTAATTTTTCTAGATCATTTGAACACGACTGCTGCCGTTTCATGGTGAATCGACCAATAGAAATGCTTCAAAATCCTCTTTACATTAACCTGCATTGACAGTTAAGAAGCTTTTTGACCTCTTCTGTAAAGTTCCTATTTCACTATTTTTTCTTTAGACAGCGACGACCCAACATTAAACCCAGCAGCTCAGATTGTATGTGTTCTGTAATATGTGTTTAGTTATTGAACAAAGAGCATTAAATTATTTCATTTTCTTTAAAAGGTTCTTTTGTGTGCACAAACACTGAAATTTTGTTTCAGTTAATTTTCTTCTTTCTTTGTTTCCACTCAGAACTTGAAGTCTTCAATGAAACAGTGAGTTAAATGTGTTCATGTTGAGCCGGTTTACCTAAAAACAAAATACCCATTAATATCTTTTTAATATTCATTATATTTAACAGCAGAATAATTACAGACATGAGATGGTAGTTGAGTCGGTGAAAGACATTACACACATATTACACAATTATAGTAAACACTCTTTACATTTTCAGAGCTGAGTTCACACCAAAGTACCCAGAGAAGACACCAGGAGCTCTGATCAATGTAGCTGAACACCTTTCCAACCTGAAGTTCAGAGTGTGGGAGAAGATGCAGGAGATTCTCCAGTACAGTAAGTTCTGTTTCTCTTAGTGTTGATCTCTCACACACAGTCTGCTTCTGGACTAATGAGACACTGTTTATAAACTATTTATAACATGTTATCATCTGATCTTTATTCAGGGAGTAGAAAGGAAACTGTACTTTAGTGAAAGTATGAAAAATAAAAAAAAACTAACTCAGATAAAATGTGAAGTGACTGTAAATGGTTTAACATTCAATTACCTTAAACTAATTAAAATATGTAATAGTTTTTTTCTGTTTATTATTTAATTGTAGTGTAAATTATTTACTGTAAATGATTATTGTTCACGATCGAGTAGATGAGGTGAGGATGTACACCTACATGTTTCCTAAATCTAGATAACAATCACTACAGCTAACATATTACACTAATACTAGCCAGTGAAAGTCCAGTAAACACCCTATAAAGTAAATGATCTATTTAGGTCGTTATGCTAAAGGATTTTTTTTCTCATGTCTGGGCGGGACTTCTTAACGTCTTTCTAAGAAGAGAAAATAAAAGCAAAACATTTTTTCCACTCTACACCAAATAGGCTTTTCTCTGCAATACACATATTTATTATGTATATGTTTTGTATACAAATGAACAAGAACATATTGATTACTATCATAAAACAACAACAAAATTAGATCAACTGAACAAATCATAGGAATCCAGTGAGATTTATATAGACATATCATCTTTCAGTAAATGTCTCCAGATTAGATTTTGGCCTGTGATTTAATCAAAGTAGGGTTGAGCGTTTATTCTCTGGGATATTTCGATAAGGTCTCTTATTGTGAAGGTAGTCTGGCCTTCTTGTTCTGTGTTTATGGCTGTACAACAAGAGGAGCTAATCAGTCATTTGGGCCTGGGATGTGAAAAAGTGCAGACTTTAGCTGGAGCAAGCCTCTAATCTGAAGACTTGTAGCTGTGGTCAATGCTGCCTTTGATAAAGCACGCAAATCATGCAGTGAGTTGTGTTTCGCCCGAGAAGATCCTGAGTGCATATGTAAACAGAGATGGCAGTGCACTTATTTGCAGTTAGAGCTAAGACTGCTAAATGTTAACAAGGAAGTTTTTCATGCACAATTTGAACTGCTAGCCAAATCTTTCAAGTGGTCTGATGAACAGAAAGTCCTGCGGCTGATGCTTTCTTTGTCTGCGAATACTAGACCCCAGCAAGAGGTCAGGTTACAGTGCATTAGTTGGGATGATTGTTTGAGTCTATTTTCCTGTAAGGTTTACTCCTTGACCCCTGGCTTGCTCACTGGGGGCTGCGAAAGCTGCTTTGTTACATCTGTTGTTACATCTTTTACACTGTAAAATAAACCTTAACTTGACTTGACAACACATCTCTTTCAATACTCTTATTAGGTCAAAGGCTGTGTTCGCTTAGCTCTTATCCTGGCTGTGTACCATTTCAGTAACTACTGCAGCCTGAGCTTATCTCCACATTTTAAGGCTGACTGAAGTAACATGCCTTTTCTGTGGCTACGGCAACATGCTGGTACTTCTCTCACACACCAGGAGAGACTTATTACTCACAACAAACCCGCAGTTAGATTGATGCTGTGTCCACATGTTTATGGTAGACAGACGACGGGGAACTGGATATTCCACTGTTTTAATGGTGCAGAAACTGAACATTCTGCTAAAGGAAGACTGCAACGTAGAAGCTGGATCGCTACAGCAAGAGTCTGATTTTCCCAACTTTTGTTGACGCCAAATGTCTTTTTGTTGAATTTCAGATGAACCCAGTACTATACAACAGTAATAAAAGAGTACAGGGCTGCTCCTGGTTTTCACGACCCTAAATAAACAGTCTACAATGATAAATCATCCACTTTCACCAGTGATGCTGTCAATATGGCAACGTTTGGGTGAATTCATGGTGCAGTGGCCTGCATACCGCCATGAGATTTTTTTTTTGTGTGTGTGTGTGAATGCAGCAGCATGATTATCGTACACAGGTGTAGGCTGTTGTTACATTGTTGACAACTAGTAGAGATAGGTGAACTGTTAATGACTTAACTAAGCAACCACAAACGAAGTGTAGTTAGAAGTGTCTCCAAAAAATGATGTATTATATTTCTTCATACAATTATGTACATCAATAGTCTGATGTTTGTACCATATAGGCATGTGATAAAAACATGATGTTTGATTGTGTTCTCTCTCCTCAGCCCCTGTTACTCTGGACCCCAACACTGCACATCCAGTCCTCCACCTGTCTGATGATCTCACTTCTGTAGAAAACAGAAACCAGAGATCATCACTTCCTGATAATCCAGAGAGATTTGATAAGTGGGCGTGTGTTCTGGGTTCTGAGGGTTTTAACTCAGGGACTCACTGCTGGGACATCGAGGTTGGAGACAGTCATCGCTGGGAACTGGGTGTGACAACAGAGTCTGTAAACAGAAAAGGAATGTCCTTCTGGGAATTAGCTTGGAGTCTTAACTACAATAAAAACATGGGTAAATACTGGATACTCTGTCCAGGACAGTCAGTTTACTACTTCACCCCTAAAGAGAAGGTGCAGAGGGTCAGAGTACAGCTGGACTGGGACGGTGGGACAGTGACCTTCACTGATCTTCTAACTAACACACACCTGCACACTATAACTCACACTTTCACTGAGACAGTTCTACCTGTTTTCTATAATGTGTCTGTTCATCCTCTGAAGATCTTACCAGTGAAGACGTCAGTAACAGTGGAACAGCACAGTTACAGTTAATTCTGCTCAGAATTAACATTTATACACGTAGTGAGATTATGAATTATGATCATAAGAATATATCTGTACATGTATATTTTAATACTTTGTATCATTACAACATGTCTGTGAGGAAATAATTCTGATTCAAGGGTCATAGAGTGTTTCCTGAGATCCTTACATCAGTGTATATCATCCTGCATTCTCCCAAATGGACCTGACACACCCAGAGACTGACTGGACCCAACACACCAGGAGACAGACTAGACCCAGCAACCACCCGGAAACAGACTAGACCCAACACATACCCAGACAGTGAACACTGCGGAGCTGAATAGAGCTCTGTTGCCAACATCTGTATGATTACACAGATAATTATGGAGATCACACCAATAAGAATCAGACACACAAACTGAGACATTCTGAAGATCTGAACTCAATCAGTTAGTATGTAACAATAGGCTAATTTGTATTTACAGGTATTTGTGAAGGTCCAGCTCCTTTACTGGATCTCCAAATCTCACCCACTGTGTGTAGAACAGTTCATGTATTAGAACATGTAGTAGAACAGACTGTATTCATGCAGTGCAGAGAACTACAATGTGAAGAACTTCTGTTTCAGAAAGATTTATTCTCTGATTTTGTGTCACTATGAACATCTGTACCTCTTCAAGCGTTTGATCCTGATCTGCTCCTCTGATCTTCATCTGCTCCTCAACTGTCAGACAGAAAGTTGTAGTGAGATCATGATAGTAAAGCTCTCACACTGTAAGAGTTCTGGAGTTAATAGGAGAAGATGGTATATGTATGCAGTAGAGAGCAGCAGCAGCAGCAGTAATGGAGTCAGTTCATAACAGAAAGAGATTTTCTCTGCTAATATGAAACACCTCTAACTCCTAAACTCTTTGATAATTAACTCATTTCCTGATCTTTACTTCATCCTCAGCTCCTCGTCTGTATGATTCATTTGAAAGTCTTGTGCTGGACCATGGTTTTCTCCATTTATCATTGTCTCCTTTCATATCATCACTCGTTAGTGATTAAGGTGTGATTTTACTGATTGTAGGATAAACCAGTTGGACAGTTTTGAGTGTAATGCATTATTATATTTTAGTCTAATATGCAGCACATTTGGGTTTATTCCATAAAAAGCTTTGGTTCTTCACTTTCCAGTCTAAATAACACAGTGATGGACACTCTGTAATGAACAGCTGGGAAAGTTAAGGTGAATATATTAGTGACAAAAAATGATTTAATAAGAAATTCAGTCTTGTGAATGGTGTGGATCAGTTTTGATTTGATTTAATAATATTTCATTTAGCCAGTTTATATTTTCCTAAAAAGGTTTAGTAACTCTTTGTTTCAATGCTGCTTACATAAAAACATTGTTATTAATGCATAATCACTAAACAATGTATTTATAAAGCAATCATATATTTACAATTAACTGTGTTGTAGATAAAATAAATGTCTGTCTCTAATGTCAATACAGCATTAGTTACTTCAGAGATTATCACAGCTCATGTTGTGATTATTGTTATGCGTTATCTACAAATACTCATGGATAAACATGTTATTAAGTGTTTATGCATGTGAAGTTTATATGTAGGTATGCTACAAATATGCAGCAGTAACATTAAACAATGCTATGATTTCTTAGTTGTTTCATGATGTGGAAAGTGTTGAGTGATCTGAGGCTTTTCTAGTTTTACTCAACTTTTTTTATTTATACTGTATATTTATTTTTAAATGTTTGTAAACAAAACACTTTATGTTTCATATGTTTCTTGACTTTGCGGATCCTGATAGTCTCATATATAACACTGCTTATGCTGGGAGTTTCTGATATCAGTGTAATATTAATATCAGCTGTTATTTCTAATGTAATGATCTTTACTCACACAGTTTCTTCCCTCATCTTCCTGTTGGATACTCCTTCTGATCCTTCACTTCTTCTGACATTAATAAATATGAGTCTGACAGTCTGTGCTGTTTAAACCGGTTTAGTTCTAATGAATAAATTAATGTTCAGTCAGTGTATAGTCAATATTTAGAAGATCACTTAAAAGAGTTAAGAAACACATACACATTTACTGAATTATCACACTATAAACTGCAGAACATCTTTTTAATAATAATATAGAATAATATAGAGATCAATAACTACAACAAAAACTGCCCACAAAACATGTTTTTTTCACCATCCATGTAATTTTGTTTACAAAATAAAGGGGGAAATACAAATAAACAAATATTTGTCCACATACATTTAATTTGCATGTTTAATTTATGAGGACTGGATACTGTTTACTTAAAAGTGCTGAAATTGCTGATTTACAGAAACTCATTTAAGAGATTCTAGTAACAGATTGTTAATAAACTGCTGCCATCTAGTGGAGAAAGTACACAGTTAGAACAGTCCATCAGACTGACTCCATTTTTAAACTCCTCCTTCTCTACCTGTTGGAGGAAGTGAATCTCATACGGTCTCTCTGATCTTTCTTCATTCTACATTCACTTCACTCAGAGACTCCAGTGAGAAGCTTTTAAACAGGGACTGTATGTGTTTGTTGATGTGTGATTTCTGAAAGGAGCTAAAACTCTCTCAGTAGGATAAAGAGCTACAGTGTCTGATTCTCACCTGTACTGATCTGATCATCACAGACGCTCTAACAGTGAAAGTGGAGTTTGGACTGAAGGAGCTGTTACAGAGAAACAGCACAGCAGCAGTTGGAGGAAATGGCTGCTAGAAACCCTCTTTCAGAAGAAGACTTTTCATGTCCTGTGTGCTGTGAGATCTTCAGGGATCCTGTTCTACTGTCGTGTAGCCACAGTGTGTGTAAAACCTGTCTGCAGCGGTTCTGGGAAACTAAGGTGTCTCGAGAATGTCCAGTCTGTAGAAGAAGATCCTCCAGAGATCTTCCTCCACTTAACCTTGTACTGAAGAACCTTTGTGAGTCTTTTCTAGAGAGCAGGAGTCGGAGATCTTCAGTAGGGTCTGAGGGTCTCTGCAGTCTGCACAATGAGAAACTCAAACTCTTCTGTTTGGATGATCAGCAGACTGTGTGTTTGGTGTGTCATCTATCAAAAACACATAAAGATCACAACTGCTGTCCAGTAGATGAAGCTGTGACTGAATTTAAGGTAAGAAACCTGTTGAAGTATTTTTTATATCTATAGTTAACACAAAACAAAATGTATGAACTCTTTCTTAGTTCAGAACCAGATTAACCTGTTGTTCATGTTGAAAGTGGAGTCAGTGAGTGTGGTTTATAGGCAAAAAGCAGAGAGTTTGATTTAATCAATAAAAAAAATAAAATAATGTAGTTCATTTGTTTCATAAAATCTTTCTATTCTGAGTTTTTGGATTCTCTTGTGATTTTGGCACATTTATATGTTACATGTTGTAAACAGAACAAATTGTTCTCACCTGTATCTGTTTAATTACAGAATAAACTGAAGTCTGCTTTGGAGCCTCTACAGAAGAACCTGAAAGTCTTAAAGGAAGTTAAACAAGACTATGACCGAACAGCAGCCCACATTAAGGTGAACATCATCTTGAACTGTGAAACATGTTGTTAAGGTCATGTTTCTGATGAGGGTCCACTTATCCTGTAGGTGGTAAATGCTTGTAGAACATCTGTTAGAGTTTGTGTTTCTAATCGTCTCTCATTCCAGACTCAGACCCAGCACACAGAGAGACAGATAAAGGAGGAGTTTGAGAAGCTTCACCAGTTTCTAAGAGATGAAGAAGCAGCAAGGATAGCTGTACTGAAGGAGGAAGAGGAGCAGAAGAGTCAGATGATGAGGAGAAAGATTGAGGAGATGAGTGTAGAAATATCATCTCTTTTAGAGACAATCAGACACATAGAGAAGCAGATGAAAGCTGAGGACATTCAGTTCTTACAGGTAATTTTAAATGAGTTAAATGTTTTAGTGTGAATGAGGAGACTCATGCCAAAGCTGCTATGAGTAGCCAGAAAGCCGCATGTCCAACATGTTTTGTCCTTCTGTCTAAGAAGGGCTATGCCCCTTTTAATTTCACAAGTCAAGGAAAACTCTGGGTTTAACCATCTGTCCTAATCTGATGCAGTAAACTAAATGGGGCTCGGCTTCACTCGTCTTCTGCACTGCGGCTGATGAGGACTTGGATGTTACTGAGGTGTCACACCTTGTATTGTTATCTATCAAATGTTTTAGCCTTGTTAATAGTCGTGTCATCTTCTCTGACTCTTATAAGACAGTAAAGGTTTTGCTGGTATTCTTGTCCGTTGGTTGTGCAGGCGTTGTAGGATTGAAACGTGTTCTCTGCCTGAACTACTGTGGCTGGCTTTCTTTTACTAATTTAAAGTATCTGTTAAAGTAGTTGAATGTCACAATGTAGTTCTCTTTTTTCCATGCGAAAAGATCTGTTGCTACTTCCTGCCATGGTCTGTCAGGATTCTTTGTGAAATCGGAGGTTCTTTGGCATTAGATGGGTGGCATTCTAGAAAGACAGAACATCTTCCCACAACGTTTTCAATCTGTCTTCATAGCCCTGGCCAACATGTCATAGCATTATATATTATATATACATTATATATTATATATAGATTCTGTGTTTCAGTCTGGATCTCTTTGAGCCTAGCATCACTCACTGGTAAGTTACATGCCTCCACTGAGGTAATCATGTTGGGAAAGACATTTCCTGGAAAGCATATCTGTGACAGGGATGTCTCTACCTGATCAGTGGATGATTAAAAAACAATAATTCCTAGGTGGGGCTGAAACGAGCGGTTTTGTTTCTATGCTGATGCTGCGGCCATGCACATACTGATAAATGCTTGCTCCTGAATAGTTTGTCTCGCTCTCCTCAGTGATCTGGACACCACTGATGGGATGTCCTACATGTGACCTGAGCCCTTTTTCTGGATCACAGTATGCAAGGACTGGTCCAGGCTCTCTGGTGATTAGGTCTTTAATTTTCTGGAAGGCTGTTTCATGCTGTGCATCTCAGACAAATTCACTAGACTACTTCAGCAGGTAACACAAAGGAGCATTTACATACGAGAGGCATGGTGCAAAATCTAGATAGTTCACCATGCCCGGTCTATGGGTCTATGGGTCTGGTCTAACCCCGTCCCCCGGTTTAAGTGTGCACTCGTCTAGGCTGTTGTATTTGTGGACAGGAATGACATTTATCTGTGTGCCTGTATCGAGTTTGAATTTGATCTTAGTACCATGACTTCCAATCTGTACATCCACAAAAGTCTACTCACAAAAGATACTGTGTCAGCTTTTTGTGACTTCTGCGAGTCGATGAACAGCTGGTCATGCATGTCTATTTTAAGCAGTATTTCAGTGCCAAAGTTGGCTCTCAAGACATTCTTATACTGCCAGCAAAGGGTCTTGTGATCTAGCAATACCGACAGCTTTTTTTAACATTGGCTTGGAGTCAACACTCAGAAGCTTCTCCATTACATGATATGTTTTCTGGCTGTTCGCATAAGTGCAGTCTTTCACAAGCAATATTCTCTCAGTAATAATATGCCTGAAAGTTTGGCTAGTGTCTTGGACCAGTTTATGATGTGGTAATGTCCATTATCGTCCTTTATTTTGACACCATTACCTGATTCATCACTGGATGTACATACAGATGACATAGAGATGGTTTTCAAAAGGCAGGATGAAAGACAGACAAAGGTCAAAACCAAAATAGAATCAATTCAGGTCATCAAAGTAGGAAACCAAAAAAGAAAAAATGGAATCTGTGTCGGTACATGAGATCTTGGTGTGAAATAGGAGTAGTTGGCATTACGTCACAAGGAGCAACATAAAACAGACGGGTATATATGCACAGCTTGATAACGAACAGGTGTGTTCCATCAATATACCAAAACCTAAGCACTCTTACACCTTAAAATGTTACAATTTTACAGTGTTATGTTTACATTGTTAGTGTGCAATAATTTGTCAGAACTGTGCAATATATATATATTCCCTTTAAGTGCAATACGTCTGCAAAAACACTTTTTTTGAAGTATATCTATCTATATAGAGTATATCTCACTATTTATCACACACAATAAAGTTCACTTTGACTTTGACTTTGATATTCAGGAGAGCTTGATATAAAGGACAGTCCATGATTGGTACATTTGGTACATTGGTACATGTGACTGTGACATCAGAAGCCGTGGTGTTCTGGGAATTGTTGTGTGCAGGAGTGGAATCAGAACAAGATCCTGTTCATGCAACATTAAAAATTGCTCTGTAAAGTGAAAGGGCCCCCAAATGTAATATTTTAAGTAGATTTTTAAATGTAATAATACATTTATTAATATATTTATATATATTATGTATCTTTGCAGTGATCACACCCCCTATATAGTCACTGGTTTTGCATTGAAATTTTATGTACAGTATACTTGATTAGGGGTTAGGGGGCATATTAGATGAGCGAGGTAAGGGGTAGGTTCTTGTGTTCTTACCAAAGCTGCAACCAAGCGCTTAAATTCAACAGCTCCATTTTTATCTAGGAATCCTAAACCCTGTTAAGTAAGTCTTATCAGACAGAAGTACTCCAGGTCACAGAAACTGTCAGGCCCCTACTTAGGCTAGGGACAAACAACAGCTCCTCGTCACACCTGTGCATGAGGGGTGACCGGTACGGTAACGCTTGGTGGGTATGAATAGAAAAGAAAAGAAAAGTAAAGAGGCACTGTGAAAAGTAAAAAGAAATTATATATGTACATAGTTATTCCAATAAGTGTCCTACACAACCTCCAATCTTACTGTGAGTTTCAGTGCTAATTAATTAACATACCAGGTTTTACTGAATAGCTTTCCAGGGCATTCTGGGTAATGTAGTTCTTACAGGCAGTGATACAGGCTGCTAAACAGTGACCTCCTCTGGAACAAGCAGGGAGTTTCAGCAGTCAGTGTTCACTGGTGTTTGTTTATTTCATATGAACTACAACTGAAAACATCTCTTTACTTTTAACTACAATGTTCTTTTATTTCTCCTCTCAGAACTTCAAGTCTACAGAGAAACAGTAAGTACATATCAGACCACACATTTTATCTAATGTACAATAATCATTACATTTAAATCTACTATATATGTTATTTATAGTAAATATGAATGTATTATAATGAGATGAAGGTGAATAATGATTGTGTGTTAATGTTGTAGTAACAGAAACAGTAGCATAAATATTTATTTAACACTAACAATAGATTTATTTTCAAATACAGACTTTATACAGTGAAATATTTCACACAGTCTTCTATTTTCAGAGTTCAGTTCACACCAAAGTACCCAGAGAAGACATCAGGAGCTCTGATCAATGTAGCTGAACACCTTTCCAACCTGAAGTTCAGAGTGTGGGAGAAGATGCAGGAGATTCTCCAGTACAGTAAGTTCTGTTTCTCTTAGTGTTGATCTCTCACACACAGTCTGCTTCTGAACTAATGAGACACTGTTTATAAACTATTTATAACATGTGTAATATTTCTGTATTTAACTGAAGGAAATATAAATGTGTGGTTCAGGAATCAGTATGTAAGTCAGTGTATGTGAAAATATGAATGTATCATAGAAACATTATGTATGTGTAATAGATCTGTCACTGGACTATAATGACCTTCACTACTGAATATACACTTTAGTGCTGCACTGAACTCTACATCAACATTTAGTCCAGGATTAAAGTTGATCTGTATTCTGGAATCTACCTCTAAAGCTGTTTTACTCAAAGTAAAGAAAATAGTCTGTACAGGTGAAACATTTACAGAAATGTGATAAAAACATGATGTTTGATTGTGTTCTTTCTCCTCAGCCCCTGTTACTCTGGACCCCAACACTGCACATCCAGACCTCCACCTGTCTGATGATCTCACTGCTGTAGAAGACAGAGACCACAGTTCATCACTTCCTGATAATCCAGAGAGATTTAATGAGTATGTTTATGTTCTGGGTTCTGAGTGTTTTAACTCAGGTACTCACTGCTGGGACGTCCAGGTTGGAGACAGTGAATTGTGGTCACTGGGTGTGATTCCAGAGTCTGTTACCAGAAAAGGAGACTCTTTCTGGGGTTCAGTGTGGAGTCTGAGCTACAATAAAAGCAATAATAAATACTGGATACGCTGTTCAGGACAGTCAGATCTCGACCTCACACTTAAAGAGAAGCTGCAGAGAGTCAGAGTACAGCTGGACTGGGACAGGGGGACAGTGACCTTCACTGATCTTCTAACTAATACACACCTGCACACTATAACACACACTTTCACTGAGAGAGTTCTACCGTTTTTCTGTAATCTGTCTGTTCATCCTCTGAAGATCTTACCAGTGAAGACGTCAGTAACAGTAGAACAGCACAGTTACAGTTAATGCTGCTCAGAATGAACATCTATACACGTAGTGAAATTATGAATTATGATCATAAGAATATATCAGTACATGTATATTTTAAATACTGTATTTGTATCATGACATCCTAACGTGACCGTATGGAAATAAAATACTGATTTAAAATGTTATAGAGTGACTCCTGATATCATTACAACATCATTAGAGTGACATTTCACTCATTTTCAGTGTTTTTCATTGTTTTATTTCTTTGTCATCCTGCAATTTTCTCCATCATTAGACCTTTAAAAACTCAGATTTTCTCTCTCCAACAGAGAGAGAAAAGATTTTTATTTTATTTTATTTCATCAAACATCATAAAAACTCATTCTGCCTCTTTAGAATTTTAGAGAAAGAGGCTTCACTTCAGAAGAGCTACTTTGTTTTAATTCATTGTTAACAGTAGATTATTTTCAGGATGTAAATGAGATAAAAAAAATAAAACTAAATATATTGTGTACATTAACAACCGGAGCAACAACTAAACACAACAGTGACCAGACCAGAGATCGTGAATGGATCCAGATGACCAGTCAGAGAATTTAATTTTGTAACACAATAAAAGGACAGATAAAATCCACTGATTCATCTTTTTGGCTTCACACATCATGATGGTACGTCAGTATGTACCTCCACAAACTCCACTGTGGACAATGTATGTAACAACACATCATCTGTCCATTTATTCATATCAGCAGTAAGAATATTCTAGTATATTGTTTATGTTTATCATGTTTTTCTCTCACAGGTACCTCAATATCTATCTCTCTCCTTCTCTTTAGTCAGCCGAGGACCCTTCAGCTACGTTAAAGAGGAAGCTGGATCTGTTACCATTCCTAAAGGAACAGGACCAGAGAGAAGACTGAAAGATGAGTAAATACATGTACACATTTGTATCTCTACTTTTATATCATTGCTGTCCAAAGAAAAATATGTATCTATAATTTTGATTATTTTCATTTTTCTGCATCATTTAAACACAGCAGTTGTCGTTTGAAAAATGTCACGATAAGTGGACCAATAGAAATGCTCTAAATCAGTCTGAAATAAATCTGGTTCTATTGACTTTCATTAAAAGTAAAGACAGTTTTTGTTCTCTCCTGTAAAAATATAATTCTTTCTTCTTCTTTGAACAGTGACGATATATGACCTGGGTTTAAAAAAATCCTCTACAAATTGTCCCAAAACAGTCTTGATGATGGAGCAGAGCTTCTGATGTCACGTTAGCTCTCTGTGAGTCCCTGTTTATGATGAAGCTACTCAATGCTAACTGCTTTAGCTACAGTGGTCTCCTCCTGCTCCTGCTCACTCCCTGCTTCCCACTCACTCCTCTCCTCTACCCGCACAACAAACAAGTTAATGAATTGTGTATTTATCATGTGAGTTGAATCAAATGCATGTAAATAAACAAACAGAAACGATTTATTTAGGTACATAATGAGTTTTAGGAAAACAGCGAAAGTTCTAACTTCTAACTGGTGCTGTAACACCTGCAGAGGGCAGCACTGAGTAATGTTTGTTTATTGTTTGTTTGTTTACTAAAGCTGAGTATTGACAGCAGGAAGCAAGTTAATCAGAGCTAATCAGACACTTTGTCATATTTTATTGATTTTCAATCTGAAAATAATTTTACACCTCCTTCATCTTTATGTGTCTTGTATTCAATTCTCTCTCTCTCTCTCTCTCTCTCTCTCTCTCTCTTATATCTACATTCACAGCTACTGATGTTTTTTTAATATGACTCTGAAAGGACGTGTGAGCAGAAGTATCTGTACTGCCCGTGTGCTGAGCATGCTGGGAGGTGGAATCAGTGAAGATGTGAGCTGCTGTGATGGAGAACTGTGTAACAGTACTAACAGTATTAATCTGAGTCTCCTCTTCATGCTGCTTCCTCTGTTCTCCTCCATCCTCTTCCTCTGAACTCTCTGCTGCTCCTTCTGTTCTATGATTCTATGTTAGCAGTGTGACGACCAAGAAGTGACCAAATACCATCTCTGAATGTTTATTATGATATTTTTGTTACTAAATAACTGAAATAAACACTGCAGAGACAGTCTGTTTACATCTGATACACACTCACTAATAACTTTAACATACTGACCTGTATGTGACACACTCATACAGTAGCATCTGTGCTCGTTTAGTCATTTGATTTTCATTTTAAACTCCAGATCTGAAAATCAGGACAATACATCCATAATTTTACTTATTTATTTCATACATCCATTTATGTTATGCATATCAATAAATGACTAACCTACAATAAAACTGCAGAATTGGTTACATGGGACAGTGGCTGCTGTGCTACTGAGTGTATGTGTTGATTTTATCAGTATATGATTCGCAATCTGCTATTTTTTTTTTTACTGATATTTAAATGAGAAGTAAAATGTTTTCATAATTCTAGCATAATTATATTGTTGTGATGAAAAACTATTGAGATAAGATAATATCTCTGGAATGAGGAAATATATTCATACTCTTGTCATGTAATAACTTGCTGTGATCTGGCTTTTAGAGGTGGATGTCTGGTTCCATTCACCACCACTGTGAACAGTTCTATCTTTGTTAACATCCTAACAGTTAAATTATGCAGATGTATTTTGATAATCAGTAGAATTTCTCTTAAACTGATTATTTTTTGTCTCTCCAGATTGCAATTTATTTTGGAGAAGCTGGTAGATCAGAGTATCAGAGCTACTTCACTTTAATTCATTGTTATCATTAGCATTTTGTGAGGGTGCTGATGTGCTGAAAACAGCAGAATGAGTTACTGTGAATGTCGGAAACAGGAGCAACAACGGAAACACAACAGAGCTGAAAGTGACAAGTATGAGGGGTCACACTTTGGGGGACATGATGAAGAGATACAAGGTTATGATATGAGGCTAGAGAAATCAGCGCCAAACATGTTTATTAATTGAGACGTTCTTCACTTTAACCCTGATATCCTATAATCAACTGACCTTTCACATTAGCATACTTAATTACTGAAACTCAAACACATCAACATTTTAACTTTTACAGTCCCATCCAATTACTGCCCAGTGGTCTATTTCACAGTCTACAATAAAACTGTCTCCTATGTAGAATCCACTCGTTTCCTTGCTCTGAAAATCTCTTCTCTCCTGCAAAAACACACAAAGTGCATCCAACCATTTTTAAAAAGCATTTTTTTGTTGATAAACACATGAAGATACATGGAGTTCAGGACATTTTTAACATGATATGAATGGTGAATAGCTTACATGCAGTTTTAAAACAAAACTAAAACAACTATTTAATTCAGCTGTAAATGAATGTAAGAGCATTTAATACATACACAGCAGCCAAATAAGCACTAGCTTACTGTGTCTATTTTTATTACAACCTCAAACAGCTGAGGTTGCATGAATGCCTTTAGATGGAAAGTGGGAGTTGTTCAGTTCTAAGCTGCTGGTTGACATTAATGCAGCCTAATCCAAAGGTGAAGTCGTCCCGGGACACTTTTCAACACTTATTTTTAACATAAACTCACAGTTTGGAAGTGTCCCATGCCTACAATCCACTAGTGAACCACTTACCCAGTGAGGAGGGGCTTTATTACAATAAGAACACAACTACTCTCAGCAGGTTAGCATCAGTAAGACATTGACCAGCCATACAAACTTTATAATGCATGTAAATTGCTGTCTGGCTGTAAGTTTCTGTGTCGGACCGTCATGTATTGTCTTTCTGTTTGCCGTTGCTCTCTGTGTAGCCTTTAGCTTGCTAACAAGCAAGCAGAGTAATGAAGCTGTATTAGCAGTCAAAATGTTTTCTAGTCTGCAGTGTGGATGTTACTCAATGTGCTCAATAAAACACAGGAAAAGTACAAACTGTGTGTTAATGGTTTAGTTAGATTTGACTAGATTTCATGTTTGACTATAATTATGTTAATGAATATATTAAATGTTAAAACATTCATTGAGAATATCACCCTGGGGAGTCTTTGGGTTGCCCAGCAGATTGCAAAACTTATCCATGACCACTGACTCAAAGTTGCTCCTCTGGTCCCTGTGTAGCTCTGGCATGCTGTTCCACCATGACTGATGATCATTTGGAAGTTTGCTTGAGGCTGGCTATCAGCAACTACTGTCTGGACTATGTACCCCTGAATGATTCCATTCAGTGCAAGTCAAGGTAGGCTAATGACAAAAAATGTACACAGTTGTATTCTGCAATATGGGTTTATGCAGTTATTCAAGGTACGCCAGCATACATTGTACACATAAAGAATTGTCAGTGTATTTATAAATAAATATATGTCTTGCATTTTTATAGTATGTAGATCAGGTAGATTAGTCATTAGGTAAGTAGCTTGCATGCTGAAAAAGTGTGTGCACCCCTGCTGTAGCAGTTCCAGGCCTGGAAAAGGGCCCAGGACACCAGGCTCACTCTTTCCATCAGATAGCTTTTTAAACCATCTGTATGTCGTCTGTATGTGCATCCAGTAATGGCACAGTTCATGGTGTCAAAATAAAGGAAATACAGACGATAACGGACATTGCCAGAGTGCCGCCACTTTGTATGGACTGGAATGCCTACAACTTGCACGGCATAAGTTTAAACTACATGTCAAGCTTGTGTTTGCTGGTTCCCTGTAGAGAACTAGTGAAAATGAACTGTCTACTCCTGTGGATAGGAGAAAAGCTAAGGTACTAAAATCAATATAACTGTTCTGAAGAATATGTGATGTCCCACTGGAATGGGGGGAGATTTCTTGTCCAGCGGAAATGGCACTCTTGTCAGTAAGCCGGCTTAATGGTACGACAATATCCAGACCCGGGCAGGAAGCACAGGTAGTGCAATGCTATGCCGAGAAAGCTATGCAGCTCACTGAGACTACTGACCCACTGTGTCCACCATCCCTGAGTCTGTTTCCAGCCCTACAGACCTGATAGACTGTAATAGCTCCTCCAAATTTGCAAGGGCCCCATTGAAAACTGGTGCATGGACCAGAACATTGTTCAGGTAGACGACGCATCTGTCCTTGGGGACACTGGGATCACTCAGTCTATCAACTTCTTAAATGTAGCCTTTGCACTTCTGAGATCACAAACGTTTTTGTGACCTTTAGTTGTTTTGCTTATTATTTTGGTGTTTTTCTGTCTCTGAAGTTAGTATCCTGTTTTGCTGTTACACATTAGTGGGTAATAAACCTGCAGATTTCTGTTTTAAACAGTGTCCAGTCTGGCAGAGCTCTGGGTAGAGAACCCACTCTTACTTTCTGTTACAGCCTGACCCTGGCCCTGGTTGCAGCACCGTTTGCAATATGATCACCAGTTATTTATAGTTGTCAAGTCCAGATCTCACCAATCAACAAGACCAATGATAATAATAATACGCAGTGGTGTGAAGTGGCAGATTTAGTGTGAAGTGGCAGATTATTTAGACACTAATCACCTCCACATATTTGAGACTCCTCGTTATTAATGAACCGCTGCCATCTAGTGTAGAAAGTACACACTTAGAACAGTCCTTCAGACTGACTTTTTCAAAGCTCCTCCTCCTCTACACCTCCTTTGCCTGTTGGATGAAGTGAATCTCATACGACCTCTCTGGTCTTTCTTCATTCTACATTCACTTCACTCAGAGACTCCAGTGAGAAGCTTTTAAACAGGGACTGTATGTGTTTGTTGATGTGTGATTTCTGAAAGGAGCTAAAACTCTCTCAGTAGGATAAAGAGCTACGGTGTCTGATTCTCACCTGCACTGATCTGATCATCACAGACGCTCTAACAGTGAAAGTGGAGTTTGGACTGAAGGAGCCATTACAGAGAAACAGCACAGCAGCAGTTGGAGGAAATGGCTGCTAGAAACCCTCTTTCAAAAGAAGATCTTTCATGTCCTGTGTGTTGTGAGATCTGCACGAATCCTGTTGTACTGTCGTGTAGCCACAGTGTGTGTAAATCCTGTCTGCAGCGGTTCTGGGAAACTAACGGATCTCGAAAATGCCCAGTCTGTAGAAGATCTTCTAAAGAACATCATATGAAACTTGTACTGAAGAACCTTTGTGAGGCTTTTCTAGAGAGCAGGAGTCAGAGATCTTCAGCAGAGTCTGAGGGTCTCTGCAGTCTGCACAATGAGAAACTCAAACTCTTCTGTTTGGATGATCAGCAGACTGTGTGTTTGGTGTGTAATCTGTCAAAAACACATAAAGATCACAACTGCTGTCCAGTAGATGAAGCTGTGACTGAATTTAAGGTAAGAAACCTGTTCAAGTATTTTTTATATCCAAAGTTAACACAAAACAAAATGTATGAACTCTTTCTTATTTCAGAACCAGATTAACCTGTCGTTCATTTTGAAGGTGGAGTCAGTGAGTGTGGTTTATAGGCAAAAAGCAGAAGAGTTTGGTTTAATTAAGTTAGAAAAAAAAATAATGTAGTTCATTTGTTTCATAAAATCTTTCTATGCTGAGTATTTAGATTCTCTGTGATTTTGGCACATTTATATGTTACATGATGTAAACAGAACAAAATGTTCTCACCTGTAACTGTTTAATTACAGATCAAACTGAAGTCTGCTTTGGAGCCTCTACAGAAGAACCTGAAAGTCTTAAAGGAAGTTAAACAAGACTATGACCGAACAGCAGCCCACATTAAGGTGAACATCATCTTGAACTGTGAAACATGTTGTTACGGTCATGTTTCTGATGAGGGTCCACTTATCCTGTAGGTGGTAAATGCTTGTAGAACATCTGTTAGAGTTTGTGTTTCTAATCGTCTCTCATTCCAGACTCAGGCCCAGCACACAGAGAGACAGATAAAGGAGGAGTTTGAGAAGCTTTACCAGTTTCTAAGAGATGAAGAAGCAGCAAGGATAGCTGTACTGCAGGAGGAAGAGGAGCAGAAGAGTCAGATGATGAGGAGAAAGATTGAGGAGATGAATGTAGAGATATCATCTCTTTCAGACACGATCAGACACATAGAGAAGCAGATGAAAGCTGAGGACATTCAGTTCTTACAGGTAATTTTAAATGAGTTAAATGTTTTAGTGTGAATGAGGAGACTCATGCCAAAGCAGCTATGAGTAGCCAGAAAGCAGCATGTCCAACATGTTTTGTCCTTCTGTCTAAGAAGGGCTATGCCCCTTTTAATTTCACAAGTCAAGGAAAACTCTGGGTTTAACCATCTGTCCTAATCTGATGCAGTAAACTAAATGGGGCTCGGCTTCACTCGTCTTCTGCACTGCGGCTGATGAGGACTTGGATGTTACTGAGGTGTCACACCTTCCAAGATGGCGCCCACCGTGGCAGACGTCTTTGTGTGTTCCTCCGGAAGCCAACGTTATTTATTATTTATTTTGTCTTTAGTATTTATTTTAAATGTACAGTATACATCCGGAACATTTAGCTACAGTAGAGAGGCACTCCTGGAGATTGGTAAAGTTCGACATGAACTTACCTTTAGCCTTTCTGACTTCAGCTTTCTGTTACGCTCGCACTCGCACTTCACCAGCTCCGCGCAAGGCCCAGCAGCACCGGCCTCGGGTGAGCGGCGCAGCCGACAAACAGAGCGGCCAAGACGGAAGCGGGGTAAGAGAGGTGGGCTACATGCTAGGCTAAAGGCGAGAGCTACGCGGCCACCGCTACCTAGCCTGTTGCTAGCTAATGTTCGCTCCCTCGAAAACAAGCTGGATGAGCTGAGAACCAGAATAACAGCTCAGCGTGAAATCAGAGAGTGTTGTGCTCTGGTCTTCACAGAAACCTGGCTTTCTGGCAACACGCCAGAATCAGCGATCCAGCTAGACACTCACTCCGTTCACCGTGGCGACCGCACGGCAGCGTCGGGGAAGAACAAAGGCGGCGGTGTCTGTGTTTACGTAAACAACGCGTGGTGTTCAGACGTAAAGACAGTTGAAAAACTTTGTCTAGCGGACTTAGAACTGCTGATGGTGAAGTGCAGACCCCACTATCTGCCGAGAGAGTTTAGCGGTGTGTTTATTCTGGCTGTTTACATTCCGCCTCGCGCGAACTCCGCTGCGGCGCTGGGGCTGCTGCATGACGTCATCAGTAAACAAGAGACCGCGCACCCGGACGCCGTGTTTATTGTTGCCGGCGACTTTAATCATTGCAACCTGAGGACTGTCCTCCCCAAGTACCATCAGCACGTGAGCTTCCCGACGAGGGAGAACAACTTACTTGACCAAGTCTACAGCAACGTGAGGGGGGCCTACAGAGCTGTGCCTCGGCCACACTTCGGACAGTCCGATCACATCTCCGTCTTCCTCTACCCAGCATACAGACAACTCCTCAAGCGGTCACTTCCAGTGAGTAAAACTGTTAAAGTGTGGAATGAAGAAACTGATTCAGTGCTTCAGGACTGCTTTGACAGTACAAACTGGGATGTGTTTAGAACTGCTGCTGTGAGAGAGGATGGTTCTGTTGATCTAGAGGACTATGCTTCTGGGGTAACTGGTTACATCAGCAGCTGCATTGAAACCATTGTCCCTTCAAAGCGCTGCATAAAGTACCCCAACCAAAAACCATGGATAAATGGTGAAGTTCGGTCCATGCTACGTGCTCGCCAGACTGCATTTCTCTCTGGCAACGCTGAGGACTACAAAAGGTCTAGATACGACCTGCGTAGATCTATCAGAGAAGCTAAGAGACAGTACAGGCTGAAGCTGGAGGGCTACTACACCACAGCAGACTCCCGGCGCATGTGGCAAGGACTGCACCGTATCACCAACCATCAACAAACAAGCACGGCACTCACAACCAGCCATTCTGCATTGCCTGATGAGCTGAATGAGTTCTATGCTCGCTTCGATGTCTTCAACCTTGACCAACTGAAGGACATTGCGGCCAAGGAGAGCACACAGAACCCATCACTCATTGTAACAACAGTGGATGTGCGCAGGAACCTGATGAGAATCAACCCACGCAGAGCAGCAGGCCCAGACAACATCCCCGGGCGTGCGCTCAGGGTTTGCTCATCAGAACTGGCTGATGTGTTTGTAGACATATTCAATCTGTCACTCATGCAAGCTTTTGTGCCATCCTGTTTTAAGACCACCACCATCGTGCCCCTCCCAAAGAAAAGTAATGTGAGATGCCTAAATGACTATCGCCCTGTTGCACTCACTTCAATCGTGATGAAGTGCTTCGAGAGGATAGTCATGACTCACATCCGGAAGACCATTCCCAACACTATAGATCCTTTACAGTTCGCATACCGCCGGAACCGGTCTACAGACGACGCAATCAACGCTACTCTTCACAAAGCCCTCACACACCTGGAGGGCAAGGACACATATGTCAGAATGCTCTTTATTGACTACAGTTCAGCATTCAACACGGTCATCCCACACAGACTCTCAGAAAAGCTCCTCACCCTCGGACTGACACCAGCCCTCTGCAACTGGGTGCTGAACTTTCTAACAGACAGACCCCAGTCAGTCAGAGTCGGCAGCTGCACATCCAGCACAAGAACAGTGAGCACAGGGGTCCCTCAAGGCTGTGTGCTGAGCCCCCTTCTGTACACGCTCTTCACATACGACTGCGTGGCCTCCCAGAACAACACCAGCATCATCAAATTTGCTGATGATACTACAGTCATTGGACTGATCACTGGTGGGGAAGAGACAGCGTACAGGAAGGAGGTGGCTGAGCTGGTGGCCTGGTGTCATGACAACAATCTTTCCTTGAATGCAGACAAGACCAAGGAAATGATTGTTGATCCAAGGAGGAAGCGAGAGCTACACACACCCCTGTACATAGGGGAGACTGAGGTAGAGAGGGTGAAAACCTTTAAGTTTCTTGGCATTCACATCAGTGAGGATCTCAGCTGGTCCCACAACACTCAGATCATCATCAGGAAGTCCCAGCAGCGACTGTACTTTCTGAGAAGGCTGAGAAAATTTGGTATGCCAACCAAAATTCTCAGCACCTTCTACAGGAGTATGATTGAGAGTGTTCTTACCAGCTCCATCATCGTCTGGTATGGAAACTCTACTGCTCAGGACAGAAAGGCTCTCCAGCGTGTGATCAAAACTGCACAGTCCATCTCAGGAGCAGCCTTCCCCTCACTACAGAACATCTACCACACCAGGGTCACCAGGAGGGCCCACAACATAATCAGGGACAGTACACACCCCCAGCACACACTCTTCACACGTTTACCTTCAGGCAGACGTTACAGGAGTGTGAAGTCCAGGACCACAAGACTGACAAACAGTTTCTACTCACAGGCCATCAGGCTTGTGAACACCTCACGCACTACCTCTCCAACCTCTCCTTTCTGAACTGGTTTTAACTGGTCTGATTTAAACTGCACCTTACACTCACTGTACTGTCAGAATACTGTTTACATTCACTAATCACACAAACATTATTGTTTACATTCGTTACTTGCAACTTGCACTTTATGGCTGCTGCTCTTCATACTTGCACATAAAAGCACACATAACTTTTATTTTTTATTCTTTAACTATAAAAATATTTTTATCTACTTCAACTTATATTGTTATACTTTGTATATTTTGTATATATATTTTTTATTTCTTTTATTTGTTATCTTATCTATTGGTGAATGGAGGAGCAGCAAAGTAAGAATTTCATTGTACAGTGTAACTGTCTGTTCTGCTGTACATATGACAATAAAACTCTTGAATCTTGAATCTTGAATCTTGTATTGTTATCTATCAAATGTTTTAGCCTTGTTAATAGTCGTGTCATCTTCTCTGACTCTTATAAGACAGTAAAGGTTTTGCTGGTATTCTTGTCCGTTGGTTGTGCAGGCGTTGTAGGATTGAAACGTGTTCTCTGCCTGAACTACTGTGGCTGGCTTTCTTTTACTAATTTAAAGTATCTGTTAAAGTAGTTGAATGTCACAATGTAGTTCTCTTTTTTCCATGCGAAAAGATCTGTTGCTACTTCCTGCCATGGTCTGTCAGGATTCTTTGTGAAATCGGAGGTTCTTTGGCATTAGATGGGTGGCATTCTAGAAAGACAGAACATCTTCCCACAATGTTTTCAATCTGTCTTCATAGCCCTGGCCAACATGTTATAGCGTTATATATTATATATACATTATATATTATATATAGATTCTGTGTTTCAGTCTGGATCTCTTTGAGCCTAGCATCACTCACTGGTAAATTACTGTACACTGTGTGCACTTCATTTTCATGCCTCCACTGAGGTAATCATTTTGGGAAAGACATTTCCTCGAAAGCATATCTGTGACAGGGATGTCTCTACCTGATCAGTGGATGATTAAAAAACAATAATTCCTTGGAGTCTAGGTGGGGCTGAAACGAGCGGTTTTGTTTCTATGCTGATGCTGCGGCCATGCACATACTGATAAATGCTTGCTCCTGAATGTGATCTGGACACAGCTGATGGGATGTCCTACCTGTGACCTGAGCCCTTTTTCTGGATCAAAGTATGCAAGGACTGGTCCAGGGCCTCTGGTGATTAGGTCTTTAATTTTCTGGAAAGCTGTTTCCTCTGTAGGACAATGACCAAAGTATCGTACTTCAGTGTTTCCAGTGATGCTTTTCTCAGAGTTGTATGGAGACGGACACTATGGTCTTCTTTTGCCCCTCAATTTGAGAAAATCATCTACAATCACAACAGCACCGTCAGAAGTCTTCTGTAAGTCTCATTAATTATAAGCTGGACAAAGGCAGAAGACAAAATATATATGGACCAAAATGTTTTAGTTTATGTGAGTTAAAGAGGTTGGTTTAAGTGTGCACTTGTCTAGGCTGTTGTATTTGTGGACAGGAATGACATTTATCTGTGTGCCTGTATCGAGTTTGAATTTGATCTTAGTACCATGACTTCCAATCTGTACATCTACAAATGTCTACTCACAAAAGTTACTGTGTCAGCTTTTTGCACGTCTATTTTGATCTGTGTTTTAGTGCCACAGGTTGCTCGCAAGACCTTCTTACACTGCCAGTAAAGGGATTTGGTTGAGTCAGGGTCTAGCAATGTCAACAGCTTTTTTTAACATTGGCTTGGAGTCAACACTCAAAAGCTTCTCCATTACTTGATATAGTTTTGGACTGTTCACATCTCCATTCGCATAAGTGCTGTCCTTCACAAGGTATATTATCGCAGTCATAATATGCCTGAAAGTTTTGCTAGTGTCTTGGACGTTTTTATGATACTTGTTTTTGCTTATAAATTTGCTTTATAAACTGTCTTTGCTTTGGACATCACATATTCTTCAGAACAGTTATATTGATTTTAGTACCTTAGCTTTTCTCCTATCCACAGGAGTAGACAGTTCATTTTCACAAGTTCTCTACAGGGAACCAGCAAACACAAGCTTGACATGTAGTTTAAACTTATGCCGTGCAAGTTGTAGGCATTCCAGTCCATACAAAGTGGCGGCACTCTGGCAATGTCCGTTATCGTCTGTATTTCCTTTATTTTGACACCATGAACTGTGCCATTACTGGATGCACATACAGACGACATACAGATGGTTTAAAAAGCTAATCTTAGGATGTTCAGTAAATCTGAGCTTTAAAAGATAAACGTGTTAGAGTTTATTTTAAAAAAATCAGAACAAGTGAATTTCATAAGATCCTATTCACACAACATTTAAATTTGCTCTGTACTGTCACGCCTCCCTCCGATCCTCACAATGAACTTGAACCTGACTACGAGACTGACACGGATTCTATTTCCCACAATCCCGCCGGAGATCACGGGTCTGTCACACCACCTCAATCAACCAATCACATGCACACTGGATCTCCGGAGTACTAACCTCCTACAGCTGTCACTCAGTAGTTCACTACTTCATAAACCCTACCTGTCCACATCTCCAGTGTGAAGGAAAATAAGGTGCACAGGCAATAACAATAAAGAGACAATACCATACAGATATGTACAAATAGAAAATACAATAAATACACAATATAGTACAATAGACCATATACATTAAAGACAAAACAATAGAATCAGGTGGTGTAAGTGTATTAATACTTGATACGTGGTGTTCATTGTCTGGTGAGTGCGGCTGACGTGACCAGTTTAGCAGCACGAGGATAGAAGCTGTTCTTTAACCTGGAAGCTCTGGCTCGAATGTTCTAATATCTCCTGCCGGATGGCAGCAGGTGGAACAGAAAGTGGCTTGAGTGTATGCATTCCGCGGTGATACTGCTGGATCTCCTAAGGCATCTTTTGTCATAGATGTCCTGTATGGGTGGAAGGACAGCTGCAGTGATGGACTGTGCAGTTTTCACCACCTTTTGCAGGGTCCTCCGTTCCGTTCTGTACCAGACTGTGATTCAGCTGGTCAGGATGCTGGTCAGGATGCTCTCCACTGTAAACCTGTAGAAGTTGTAGAGGAGTTGATGTGGCAGCTTGGCTCTCCTCAGCCTCCTGAGAAAATGGATGTGTTTTTGACAAGATGTGATGTCTTCAGTGTCCAGGTGAGACTCTTAGATATGTGAACTCTTTCTACCATGGTCCCTTCAATGCTCAGAGGTGTTTGCACTCTCTCTGGTTTTGTTCAGGTTGAGGATGAGATTACTGACTGTGCACCATTCTGTGAGGAGTTCCACTTCCTATCTGTACACTTCCTCATTGTTGATGGTAATGAGGCCCATTATTGTAGTATCATCAGCAAACTTGATGGTGTTGGAAGTGTGCTTGGTGATGCAGTCATGGGTGTACAGGGTGTAGAGCTTTGGTAAAAGAACACAGCCTTGTGGGCAGCCTGTGCTGAGGTTGGGAGAAGTGTGGCTGCCCATCCTAACAGACTGAGTCTAACAGACTGAGTCTGCCAGTGAGAAAGTAAAAATTGTGATTGTGTTGAAAGCTGAACTGAAGTCGATGAACAGCATTCTTACATAGAAGTTCTTGCCTTCCAGGTGGTTCAGTGCAGTGTGCATTGCCAGTGCAATTGCATCTTCAGTGGAACGGTAGGCAAAACGGTGAGGATCCGAAGTTGTTGGGAGGTATTCCTTAATTCCTTGAGTCAGGATCAGGCTTTTTAAAGCACTTCACTATGATGGGTGTGAGTGCAATTGGGTGATAGTCATTAGTGCATGTGATGTTAGGTTTCTTTGGGTATTGTCACATCTGGTGCCAATAGTTCTCCACATAACAAGAGGTCACTCTCACCAGAATTTTAAGACTGGTCACATGTTTCCTGTGTCGGCCATCTTGTATGTTTAAAACCCTTTGTCTAGCAGGTGCAATTGCGAAGTCTTGTTTGGTGTTTTCTCCCTGCAATTCTGAGCGGTTTGTTCTTTTCTTGCTTTTGTTATGACCTCCTGTTTTGGCAACCAGCAGAAGTTCAGGCTTCCTCTACAGTTGAAAATCAACCCTTAGCAGTATCCCCGCCAGTTAACATCACTCTACCAGAAAGGTATGATGGGTCTCTAGACAAATGTAAAGTTTTTTTTGGTGCAGTGCAGCCTGTATATTGAACATCACCAGAACAATTTTGTTCTGAAACTGATCAAATTCATTTTGTGATTTTTCTGTCTTCTGGCAAGGCCAAGGATTGGGCTACTACTTTATGGTCACAGAATAGTGAAGTTCTTAAGTCAAAAACCCAGTTTCACACTCTGTTTAAAGAAGTGTTTGATCATCCTAAGGCTAGTTGTGATGTGGGATCCCAGCTATGTGAAATAAGACAACATAATCGATCTGCTGCTGACTATGCACTCAAATTTAGAGCTATTGCAGCTGGGAGTGGTTGGAGTGAAACAGCACTTTTGACTGTCTTTCGGAGAGGTTTAAGGCCAGATTTGCAGGCGGAAATGGCAATTCCTGGAACTGCTATGAATCTGGATGGGTTCATCCGATCTGCCATTGCTCTGGACAATCTACTGGGGGATAAACGTAGATTGATTCCTACAGGCCTGTGGGTTTAACTCCTGAACTCCGCTATGGATCCAAAGCCTATGGAATAGGGAAGAGCCCATTTGTCTCAAGAAGAAAGACAAAGACAATATAGGGAGTGCCTATGCCTTTATTGTGGGGGTTCTGGTCACATACGTGTTTCCTGCCCCAAACATCCTAGCCATGTTAGTACATTTGAGGTGAGTTCTCTAATGCAGCCTGACATTAATATAATAATATTTGTGTAACTATTAAAGTACAGTTGACTTGGGGTTCAGAGTGATTGACTCTGGCGCTGCCGGAAACTTTATTGACAAAGGCATCGTTGAGAAGTCAAGGAACTGTGCAATTGATATGCTACCAGGATCTTCACCTCCCAGAAGTAGAATCTATCCTTTATCTAAGCCAGAATCAGTGGCCCTAGAGGCCTACATCAATGAAGCTTTGAAACTTGGATATATCCGTCCATCTACCTCACCAGCCGCAACTAGCGTCTTCTTTGTAGAAAAGAAAGATGGGGACTACATCCTTGTATTGATTATTGGGGTCTTAATGCAATTACTGCAAGTATGGATACCCTTTACCACTAGTGCCAGCTGTTTTTTTTGCTAGTGCGCCATTGTTCTTTACTCAATCACATATCACAATCACATATCGTCCAGGATCTAAGAATGTTAAGGCTGATGCCTTATCAAGACTTTGGGGTTCTAAACTAGAAAGTGAGATATCTGACACCATCCTTAAGCTAACATGCATCCAGGTGTTAATCATACTTCCATTTTGGTAAGGAACAAATTCTGGTGGAAGGGTTTAGACAGGGGCATGGCTGCCTTTGTTAAGGCTTGTGTTGTGTGTGCTCAATCGAAGAACACTAGACAACTTCCAGTAGGTCTCTTAGAACCTTTACCAATTCCTTTTAGAGACCCTGGTCCCATTTAGAAGTTGACTTCATTACAGATCTACCAAATTCTCTTGGCAATACAGCCATTTTTGTGATTATTAATTAATTTGCTAAGGCATGTAGTCTAGTCTATAAAGAAATTGCCTACCGCACTGGAGACAACGGGGTTGCTATTCCAAAATGTCTTCAGAATTCATGGTATCCCTGAAGACATAGTTTCTGACAGGGGACCTCAGTTTACTTCTCAGGTCTGGAAGGAGTTTTGTAAGTTGTTAAATGGTATTGTAAGCCTGACCTCGGGATATCATCCTCAATCTAAAGGGCAAACTCAACAGCTTAATCAAGAGATTGGTCGTTTTCTATGTTCATACTGTAGCAGATGTCAGGACACAGTTTATACCCTGGGTAGAATATCCTCAGAATTCTCTGGTTAGCACTTCTATAGGTCAGACTACCTTTCAATGTGTCCTTGGTTTTCAACCCCTTATATTTCCCTGGTCAGGAGAACCATCCAAGTACAAGCAGTGGATGATTGGATGAGGGGGAGCAAACAAACTTGGGAAGAGGCTCATGTTTATGTACAAAGAGCTTTTCAGAGGCAGAGTCAACAAGCTAACCCGCACAGGCGAGCAGTTTCAACAAGGAAAAAAGGTCTGGTTATCCACTAGGGATTTGAGACTTAAACTGCCACCCGTCAGAGGGGGGGTTCTGTCAAATCTGCTGCCAATAGCCCTCCACACCATCAGAGGTTGCTCTCATCTGAATTTAAAGACTGGTCACATGTTCCTAATCCCTGTTTGGAAGTCCATTATTACAGGTATGATGGTTGTGGTTTTGAAGCAGGTGAGACGAGTAGGCTGTGCCAGGGAGAGGTTGAAGATGTCTGTGAAGGTGGCAGCCAGTTGGTACACACTCCTAATACCCTTCCTGGGATGCCATCGGGTTCGGTGGCTTTGTGTGTGTTCACTCGATCTCCCCATAAGGCTCTCCTCACCTCATCTGTAGACAGTGTCAGTGTCAGTACGCTACTTGACATTAGGTGGTGATTTTAAAAAGGTTTTAGGGAAGAAGGGTAAAAATCTAAGAAATAAATAAAAATGGGAATAATACACAATTTCTGGGATGTGTATGTGTATCTGTGTATGTGTAGAATAGTGTAAGGGTTGGCTCCAGACCACCTCCAGCCACAAGAGGGGGCGCTGCATCACTGGCAAAGCCAATTAAGCCCAACACTGTATACCTGGGCCGACACACATTGCTAGGTCTTTGTTTCATCTTCAGTCAAAAAGCACAACTCTAATTTTGATGGAGGGCAAAAAGATTTTTGCACTCTACTTGTTTTTTCATCTCTCGTCTCGAGTCTCTCTCAGTGTCCTTTCCTCTTGAAAAAAAAGGAAAATACATTATTATTAATGTAATAATAGTCTTACTGTGAGTTTCTGTGCTAATTAACATACCAGGTTTTACTGATTAGCTTTCCAGGGCATCACAGGCAGTGATACAGGCTGCTAAACAGTGACCTCCTCTGGAACAAGCAGGGAGTTTCAGCAGTCAGTGTTTACTGGTGTTTGTTTATTTCATATGAAATACAACTAAAAACATCTCTTCACTTTTAACTACAATGTTCTTTTATTTCTCCTCTCAGAACTTCAAGTCTACAGAGAAACAGTAAGTACATATCAGACCACACATTTTATCTAATGTTCAATAATCATTACATTTAAATCTACTATATATGTTATTTATAGTAAATATGAATGTATTATAATGAGATGAAGGTGAATAATGATTGAATGTTGTAGTAACAGAAACAGTAGCAGAAATATTTATTTAACACTAACAATAGATTTATTTTCAAATACAGACTTTATACAGTGAAATATTTCACACAGTCTTCTATTTTCAGAGTTCAGTTCACACCAAAGGACCCAGAGAAGACATCAGGAGCTCTGATCAATGTAGCTGAACACCTTTCCAACCTGAAGTTCAGAGTGTGGGAGAAGATGCAGGAGATTCTCCAGTACAGTAAGTTCTGTTTCTCTTAGTGTTGATCTCTCACACACAGTCTGCTTCTGGACTAATGAGACACTGTTTATAAACTATTTATAACATCTTATCATCTGATCTTTATTCAGGGAGTAAAAAGTAACTGAAACTGTACTTTAGTGAAAGTATGAAAACTGTACTGTGTAAAAATCTCACTCAGATAAAAAGTATGGAGATAAAAATACACTCCAGTAAACAAAAGAATATTCATGTCTATACATACTTAAATACATCAAACTAATAAGTAAATGATGTAATTGTTGTTTTTCATTTTTTATATTTAAATAAATTTAGAATAATTTCGTTCCACAATATCTAAATACATATAATCAATGCATATAATCAATATAATTAAAACGCAACATTATTAATATTGTTTTGAATTTGAAATTGATGCATATAACTATATGTGTCTATATATGAAAAAGAAAAAAATTAAACTAAAAAATGCACAATTGTTTATTTTTTTTCTTATTATTAGCAGATTTGGTGAGGATCTTCAGTTCTAAATGTAATTTTTAATTTATTTTACTATTTGTTTCATTGCAGCCATTTGCTAAAATCAAAACAGTTATTTTATTTTTCATTAATGTATACTTAGCACACCATCTTGACAGAAAAAAATCAGAAATTTAGAAATTCAAAAATGTAGAAATTCTTTGCAAATTTATTAAAAAAGAAAAACTGAAATATCACATGGTCATAAGTATTGGTATTCAGACCATTTGCTCAGTATTGAGTAGAAGCTCCCTTTTGAGCTAGTACAGGCATGAATCTTCTTGGCAATGATGCAACAAGTTTTTCACACCTGGATTTGGGGATCCTCTGCCATTTTGCCTTGCAGATCCTCTCCAGTTCCATCAGGTTGGATGGTGAATATTGGTGGACAGCCATTTTCTCTCAAGAGATGCTCAATAGGGTTTAGGTCAGGGCTCTGGCTGGGCCAGTCAATAATGGTTACAGTGTTGTTCTGAAGCCACTCCTTTATTTTAGCTGTGTACTTAGGGTCATTGTCTTGTTGGAAGGTGAACCTTCGGCCCAGTCTGAGGTCCTGAGCACTCTGGAAGAGGTTTTCTTCCAGGATATCTCTGTACTTGGCCGCATTCATCTTTCCTTCAATTGCAACCAGTCATCCTGTCCCTGCAGCTGAAAAACACCCCCATAGCATGATGCTACCACCACCATGTTTCACTGTTGGGATTGTATTGGGCAAGTGATGAGCAGTGCCTGGTTTTCTCCACACACACTGCTTAGAATTAACGCCAAAAAGTTTAATTTGTGTCTCATCAGACCAGAGAATCTTATTTTTCATAGTCTGGGAGTCTTTCATGTGTTTTCTGGCAAACTTTATGCGGGCTTTCATATGTCTTTCACTCTTGCACTGAGGAGAGGCTTTCATCAGGCCATAAAGCCCTGGTGGAGGGCTGCAGTGAAAGTTGACTTTGTGGAACTCTCTCCCATGTCCCTACTGCATCTCTGGAGCTCAGCCACAGTAATCCTTGGGTTCTTCTTTACCTGTCTCACCAAGGCTCTTCTCCCACGATTGCTCAGTTTTGCTAGACGGCCAGGTCTAGGAAGAGTTCTGGTTGTCCCAAACTTCTTCCATTTAAGGATTAAGGAGGCCACTGTGCTTATAGGAACCTTGAGTGCTGCAGAAATTCTTTTGTAACCTTGGCCAGATCTGTGCCTTGCCACAATTCTGTCTCTGAGCTCCTTGGACAGTTCCTTTAACCTCATGATTCTCATTTGCTCTGACATGCACTGTGAGCTGTGAGGTCTTATATAGACAGGTGTGTGCCTCTCCTAATCCAATCAGTTTAATTAAACACAGCTGGACTCAAATGAAGGAGTAGAACCACCTCAAGGAGGATCAGAGGAAACGGGCAGCATGTGAGTTAAATATGAGTGTCACAGCAAAGGGTCTGAATACTTGTGACCATGTGATATTTCAGTTTCAATTTCAAAAATTTCTACATGTCTGTTTTTTTTCTGTCAAGATGGTGTGGTAAGTGTACATTAATGAGAAATAAAATGAACCTTTTTGATCTTAGCAAATGGCTGCAATGAAACAAAAATTGAGAAATTTAAAGGGGTCTGAAAACTTTCCATACCCACTGTATGCTAAAGGGGGCTTTTGCGTTGTGTCTGGGGGGTAAACTCTAAAAAACAATACATTTTCACTTGATAAGATATCAAGAGAAAATAAAATATTTATTTCCACTCCAAAAAATGGTAAAGTAATCAGATTTTCTAAATATTTCTTAATACTTAATATAAAGTATAGCCAATATTATTCAGTAATACATTTATAGATCGATTTTAAGGAAATATATTCCAGGAAATCAGTGATTTTGAATATATTTCAAAATTTATTAGATTATAAATATTCAGTAAATCTGTAAATATTCGATTTTTATCATCCAGAGAAAAAATAGCTTTTTTAAAAAGAAAGATTTGTACACTCTATATAGACAGATTAAATATTATTAACTGTAATATTTCTGTATTTAACTGAAGGAAACATAAAATGTATGTAAGGTGTCCGTCAGTTCCCGCCATAACCGCCAGAGGGCGCCGTAAGCCCACTAAGACGGTAAGGTGGGGACCTAATGAGCCCTCATCGGCGGCACCTGTGATGCAGCCTATAAAAGACCGGAAGTCTTTTATGTTTGATTGTGTTCTCTCTCCTCAGCCCCTGTTACTCTGGACCCCAACACTGCACATCCAGACCTCCACCTGTCTGATGATCTCACTGCTGTAGAAAACAGAAACCAGAGATTATCACTTCCTGATAATCCAGAGAGATTTGATGAGTGCTGGTGTGTTCTGGGTTCTGAGTGTTTTAACTCAGGGACTCACTGCTGGGACGTCCAGGTTAGAGACAGTAATTACTGGTCGCTGGGTGTGATACCAAAGTCTGCTACCAGAAAAGGAGACTCTTTCTGGAGTTCAGTGTGGAGGCTGAGCTACAATAAAAAGAGTAATAGACACTGGATACTCTGTCCAGGACAGTCAGATCTCGACCTCACACTTAAAGAGAAGCTGCAGAGGGTCAGAGTACAGCTGGACTGGGACAGGGGGACAGTGACCTTCACTGATCTTCTAACTAATAAACACCTGCACACTATAACACACTCTTTCACTGAGAGAGTTCTACCACTTTTCTGGAATCTGTCTGTTCATCCTCTGACGATCTTACCAGTGAAGACGTCAGTAACAGTAGAACAGCACAGTTACAGTTAATGCTGCTCAGAATGAACATCTATACACGTAGTGAAATTATGAATTATGATCATAAGAATATATCAGTACATGTATCATTACATCCTAACATGACCGTATGGAAATAAAATACTGATTTAAAGTGTCATAGAGTGACTCCTGAAATCATTACAACATTAGAAACATTATTAGAGTGAGATTTCACTCATTTTCACCATTTCTCCATCATTAGATCTTTATAACTCAGCTTTTGATTTTGGAAACATCATCAAACATCATAGAAACATAGTCTGCCTCTTTAGATTTTTTGACAAAGACATTATAATCACTTGTTTTATGTCATTGCTCAGCGGCTTCACTTCAGAAGAGCTACTTTATTTTAATTCACTGTTAACAGTAGATTATTTTCTGAGGATGTAAATGAGACAAAAATAATAAAACAAACTAAATATATTGTGTACATTAACAACAGGAGCAACAGTGACCAGACCGGAGATCGAGAATGGATCCAGATGACCAGTCAGAAAATTTAATCTTCAGATACTCATATCCTGAACTTTCTGTCTTTGTTTTCTTGCTTTGTTTTTTATGATTTGACGGGAACTGACAGCATATTTAACATCACAGGATCAGAAGATTATTCACCTTTTCAGTGCTGTAACTTTCTCAGTGATGTAACCTTTTTAGTACTGTAACCTTTTCAGTGATGTAACCTTTTCAGTGATGTGACCTTTTCAGTGATGTTACCTTTTCAGTGATGTTACCTTTTCAGTGATGTTACCTCTTCAGTACTGTAACTTTTCAGTGATGTAACCTCTTCAGTACTGTAACATTTCAGTGATGTAACCTCTTCAGTACTGTAACCTTTTCAGTGATGTAACCTTTTCAGTGATGTGACCTCTTCAGTACTGTAACTTTTCAGTGATGTAACCTCTTCAGTACTGTAACCTTTTCAGTGATGTTACCTCTTCAGTACTGTAACATTTCAGTGATGTAACCTCTTCAGTACTGTAACCTTTTCAGTGATGTAACCTTTTCAGTGATGTGACCTTTTCAGTGATGTGACCTTTTCAGTGATGTTACCTTTTCAGTGATGTTACCTCTTCAGTACTGTAACTTTTTCACTGATGTAACACTGTAAAAGGAAAGATAAAATCCACTGATCCCTCTTTTTGGTCTCATGCATCATGATGGTACGTCAGCACCCATTAACAGCTTCAGCATCAAACTAAATTACTGATTAGACTTTATATTGAATATTTAGTCTGCATTGTCATGAGGGACCTACCAAATTTCTTACCTAAAATAAAATGTTGCTGTTTTCTTGTTCGAAATACATTAGTGTTTCACATAAATTATTGATTACTGATCCAGGATTTCTATTATAATAATATATAATACACAATTATAATGATGGAACTTTTAGATTAACAAAACCCCAAAAAGTATTAGATGTAAAAATACATAGTGATGTAACTAAAAACTAAGAAATAGTTATGCACAGTCTGTGTATTGTAGATTTGAACCCCAAGGCCTGAGAACGCACCAGGCAGAAGTTAGCATGCCCTAGTATAGTAATACTAGCTTTTTCATGAGCATTTCCAACTGTTGATATTCAGAAAAGAAGGGCCCCCGGTCTGCTAAGTTTTATATCCATTTTATAATAAACTCATAGCTGGAAAGAATACAGTCTGTGTTTTTCTGGCTGCAGCCTTGAGAGCAATGAAAAAACCAGACAGAGATAAGCAGAAAGATACAAACTCAAGAGTAGCTTAGAGAGAAAGAGTGTTCTGTATTGTGAAATAATGGTAAAAATGAGTCAATAAACGTAGGTATAAATATAGTAGTAAAACATAAAATAGAAAAAGAAATAATAATCAAAAGTAATCATAAAATAATAATAATAATAATAATAGAGTAATAAAAATAACATATCCATAAAAATGGTGAAAAAGAATAAAAAAAAAAAAATTAAACTGAATATCAAAATCATAAACTGTTAACTCAAATTAAATCAAACACTGGCAGGTCGTGTGGAGGTGGTTAGAAATTAAGAGTTTAAAATGACTCAGTGACACCAGTGAGCTGAGCTTTAGTGTTTCCTGCAGTTAGTTCCAGCTCGCTGGTGCTGCTGGAGCTAAAAGTAGATTTTCCCAGTTTAATAAAAAGTTCTAGGAACCTGAAGTGTGATCCAGTTGTACTACTCTCAGTGAACATTGTTGTGATATATGGTGGCATACGGCCAGAAAGTGCTTTAAAAATAAAAAGAAACCAATGTGTTTCTCGATGCACATCAGGAGAAGACCAGCCAACCTGTTCATATAGTAAACAGTGATGTGTGCTGTAGTGGTCACCAGTAATAAACCTTAAAGCTGAATAATATATAAAATCTAAAGGTTTCAATGTGGCTGCAGATGCATGTTTGTAGATCACATCACTATAATCCAGTACAGATAGCAGAGTTAATTCAACAATCTTTTTTCTTGTGTGCGTCAGGAAGCACAATTTGTTTCGATACAGGAAGCCATTTTATGACAATAAAACTCTTGAATCTTGAATCTTGAAGCTTTTGCCTCAGCTCACCTGTAAGCTAGTTTACCTGCTGTTTAAAAGTTCATTTATCATCTAGCCATACGCCAAGATTCTTATATTCACTAACTCACTCCACGTCAGATCTCTTCAGGGTTGTGATTTTAAAAATATTAAAATTGATATTAGGTGATCTGGAGAACAGCATGAACTTAGTTTTCTCAACATTTAAAGTTCATGATTTAAAAATGCAGACTGTGAGGTGACTTCACACTGAGAAATGGCTTCAGTTGATCGTTCACTAATGATTCTGAAAGTCTGGCTAAGCAGGACAATTTTGATATTGGTCTAAAATTGTTGAGCTCTAAAACGTCACCTCCTTCGTGGAGTTACTTGTGCTGTTTTCCAGATTCTGGGAATTCTGCTTGATTAAAATTGTATGTGATGTGTTCTAAAAGTACCATAGAAGCAAGCTTCAGGAAGAAGGGGTCAAGCTGATCTTCTCCTGTGCTTTTTTAAATGTTAATAGTGCTTAAGGCTTTAGCAACCATATGAGGAGAGACTTGACTTACAGCAGGTGGAGCACGTATTTCATTTGGGGGGACTTCTGTAAGAGCAATGTTAAATAAATGTTACAAAATGGTTATTGAATGCTTGGCAGAGCTCTCTCTGACCAGAAATTAATTCATCATTTACCAGGATTCGTGTTGGAGTGAGCTCTGATTTGTTTTTGATTAAATTAACTGTCTTCTAGAATTTGGCAGGGTTTGAAGCGGAAATAGAAAATTGATGCAGATAATACTCAGCTTTAGCTTTTCTGATGTGGGAACTGCCTGAAAGTAAGCCAATGGTCTCTATTCCTACTTCTTCTGGTGAGGGTCCATGCTTTATTCCTTGCATTTAGCAAGGTGGACATCTCATTTGTCATCCAGGGATTAGACCTATCTCGTAATCTGAATCTTTTAAAGGGGGCATGCTTGTCTATCACAGCCAGAAATTAATTGCTAAAATGGTCGACATCAGGGATTTTAAAGGTAAAATTAATTTCGCTGAGTACCAGATCATTTAAAAAAGCTTGATTATTAAAATGTTTAAAAACCTTCTAACCACCATCCGAGAGCCTGTCTTCTGTATGCTGCTGTTTCTAATGCATCCGAAAGGACAGTGGTTACTAATACCCGGATCAAACACACCTATAGCAGTAATTTTATCAGGTCTATTGGATAAAATTAAATCTATTAGGGTTGACTTAGTGAGGTCATGTGAGTTTGGTCTTGTTGGTTCTGTAACTAGTTGATTAAGAGAGAGGTTACCACACACTTCCTTTATGTGATCGGATGCATTAGTTAGCCAGTTTAGATTACAATCACCTAGGACCAGCACTTCAGAGTCAATGTAAGTGGATAAAAGTTCAGCTAACTCATCTACAGCATGAGAGGTGCTGAAGGAGGTCTGTAAACTCCAACAACCACAAAGATATTATTGCATCCTCTGCAGATTTGCAAAGCTAATAATTCAAAAGATTTTTCTTTGTATGGTGTGTTTAATATTTTTTTCCTGAATACTTGCCTTCACGTAAATAGCCACACCCCATGCCTTGTATGCCTTTCTGCTCTGTAGATATTATAATTTGTTAGGGCTACTTCTTGATTATTTATATAATGCTTCAACCAGGATTTGGATCTAATAAATCTGGATCAGACAGTGCAATCCAGATTTTTAACTTATCCAGTTTATCCTGCTGAAGAAAGCTCCTGGTGTTTAAATTAATTATGGCTAGGCCTTTTCTTTGACTAAAGCTTACAGGATGTGTTAGTATTTTAGAATTAAGTAAGCATTTTGAAGTCCAAGAGACAGGATTGGGGTAGAGGTGCAACTGTGATTGATAAAAGGATTAAAATTGCGTTTCTTTTTTAAAATTACACCAGACTGGCTGATCCTAGGTTGACTGTTGAGTACTGGAATAGCTAAGTACTCATTTCTAGTGTCAGATAGCCATTTCAAGCTAAAAACACAATACAGTATATTATGCCCTAGGATCTGTGAACCGAGTCTGCTGGGATGGATCCCGTCGTGGTGATAAAGGGATGGCTGATTCCAAAAAGGTTTAAAATTGTCAATGTAAAACAAGTTATTTGCCTGGCATGCTTTCTGCAGCCAGCTGTGGAGGCTCAGTAGATAATTAAAATGCCCCATGCCTCTGGCCAGTGAGGGGATTGGGCCAGAGATGAAAGTCTTTTTACCACAATTTTTTTTTAATGTTTCAAACAAGCGTGTAAAGTCACTCTTCAGAAGCTCAGATTTTTGATCCCTAATATTGTTACAGACCACATAAACCACCATGTTTTGAACACTAGAGAATTTAATAGAATTTACTCCGAGAGGGAGTAGGTGGTAGCAGAGTCTCTATTCAGGTACCTTACAATAGAATCTCCAACAATCACCGTAGTTGGTGGTAACTCAGGCACCAGCTGACGTGTCTGCTGCGTGTTGGTTTCCCACGGTGGTGGCTGCACGTTGCTTTCCAGTGTGACCAGTGGCAGGGTCCGGGGCGAGTACAGCCTTGAGGTGGAGAATCTATTGCTCCAAGGAACGTTCCAGGTCTGGGAATGGCATGCAGAGCACCTGCCACCGCGCTGGTTCCTGCAAATCATACTTCACGGCTCCGTGCTGTAAGGAGTTCAGCAGCTTACCACCTTAGGCCCCGCACACAGTCTAGGCCACTGGTCCTCCAACTACGACGAAGGTACGTCAACCCCTGTCACTGAATTTAGAGCCTGGGCTTATGCAACCATTGAGTCCAGTAGGTTCACATCTTCTTTGATCCGGTGAAGCCGTGTAATTCTGCCCTTTAATTCCCCTGTCTTTCAAACAGAAAAACAGGAACAACTCTCGCAGCCATGTGGAAAAGTAGCGGAGGGCATGGTGGCGAGCCACGAGCAAATATAAGAATATAAATAAAAACTAAAACAAATAAACTGGAAATAAAAAAACAGTAAAAATAAGATGAGAACACAAAACTTTGGCTCGCTCTGATGTGCTGGATCCCCAGAAATCTATACATGGCTATCCTTGTCTCCTCTGCGTTTTTCAAATATGTAAAGTCTGCGCTTTTTAGGATTAGTCAGTCCAGGGAAGTTTGATGACATGAGAGAAATGTTTCCAGAGGAGGTATTCCAGAGTGTCCTGAAAAGTTATGGCCAATCCTTTGATTTAGGGAGACTGAGGTCTGAACTTCAAGTCCTGTATTCAAACCAGGACTTACAGGGTAACGGGGAAAGCTGTGTGTTTTCTTGTTTTTTCTAAAAGACGTGCAGTTGGACAGTCCAGTGCCTCAGCTGTGCAAACTGTTATTGTTAGTGGCAATAATTGGAGCTACATCTGCGGGTGTAGAAAGGAGTTTCTCCTGTTTAAAAAGGCTTAAGTCTTACACCCACAACACAATGGGCCAAGACCATCTAAGCAGCCTAGCTCTGCTGGCCATTGAGAGGACACTGGTCAAGTCCCATGATTGAGCAGATGAGGTGAGGATGGACACTTAACCATTTCCTAATTCTAGATAACAATCACTACAGCTAAAATGCAATGCTAATACTAGCCAGTGAAAGTCCAGTGAACAACCCTACAAAGTAAATCAAAATAGGTTTGAGAGTGTAAGGATTCAGACTCAACAGGGGTTAAACATTCCATACGCAAGGTTTTTTCAAACTCAAGAGCAGTGAAAAACGATAATTAAAGTGTCCGTAGCTCGCTAACTGCGAGGAGTCCAGTGAAAGTGGAAGCAGTAGGTCTGCAGCTGGCTAGGCGGTTAGCCAGATCACCAGTGAGTCCACAGCTGAGGGCAGGGAATCAGAGCGGCACCTTGAGTACTGGAGAAAAGGGAGAAGGGACCAGCCCTGGGAGGAACAGTTCGAACAGTGGTTAGAATCTCCTCGGCCTGGTCTGGGAGCTATCCATGGACGGGTTAGTGCTGAACCAAACAGTCTTTCATACGAGAAACATGCACATTGAATGCCACGCACTGATGAAGTGGCATGGCTGGTTTATATAGTGATGTGCTAACGTACAGCAGAGGCGGCAGCAGGGACTGCGGCATTGCCTGCGGGGGGAGCAGCAGCGCTCGCGGCTTTGGCGCCACCTAGCATGTCGGCGTACCTCCGCTGAGCCGCGCACACAGGAGGAGCTGCAGCGGCATCAGTGGTGGGAGCTGCAGCTGCATCTATGGTGGTGGCACTGCTGTTGTTGCTGGCGCTCTCCAGAATCATGGATCCGATGCAAAATCCCCCCCTCCAGGATCGAACCTGGCATCGCCTGGGCCGCTTCACGGGCCTGTTCTCCTCCACCGCGCTGACCGAGACCAACTGATCCAGGATCAGCCTCAACTCGTCATCGGGTAGCACCTCATGTCGGACAGGCCGTAAAACCTCGCTGTATTGTAGTTACATTTCAGTAACTACTGCAGCCTGAGTTTATCTCCACATTTTAAGGCTGACTGAAGTAACATGCCTTTTCTGTGGCTACGGCAACATGCTGGTACTTCTCTCACACACCAGGAGAGACTTATTACTCACAACAAACCTGCAGTTAGATTGATGCTGTGTCCACATGTTTATGGTAGACAGACGACGGGGAACTGGATATTCCACTGTTTTAATGGTGCAGAAACTGAACATTCTGCTAAAGGAAGACTGCAATTAAGAAGCTGGATCGCTACAGCAAGAGTCTGATTTTCCCAACTTTTGCTGATGCCAAATGTCTTTTTGTTGAATTTGGGTGAACCCAGTACTATACAACAGTAATAAAAGAGTACAGGCCTGCTCCTGGTTTTCACGACCCTGAAAAAACAGTCTGCACTGATAAATCATCCACTTTCACCAGTGATGCTGTCAATATGGCAACGTTTGGGTGAATTCATGGTGCAGTGGCCTGCATACCGCTATGAGATTTTTTTTATTTTTTTGTGTGAATGCAGCAGCATGATTATCGTACACAGGTGTAGGCTGTTGTTACATTGTTGACAACTAGTAGAGATAGGTGAACTGTTAATGACTTAACTAAGCAACCACAAACGAAGTGTAGTTAGAAGTGTCTCCAAAAAATGATGTATTATATTTCTTCATACAATTATGTACATCAATAGTCTGATGTTTGTACCATATAGGCATGTGATAAAAACATGATGTTTGATTGTGTTCTCTCTCCTCAGCCCCTGTTACTCTGGACCCCAACACTGCACATTCACATTATCACTTCCTGATAATCCAGAGAGATTTGATAAGTGGGCGTGTGTTCTGGGTTCTGAGGGTTTTAACTCAGGGACTCACTGCTGGGACATCGAGCTTGGAGACAGTCATCGCTGGGAACTGGGTGTGACAACAGAGTCTGTAAACAGAAAAGGAATGTCCTTCGGGGAATTAGCTTGGAGTCTTAACTACAATAAAAACATGGGTAAATACTGGATACTCTGTCCAGGATAGTCAGTTTACTACTTCACCCCAAAAGAGAAGGTGCAGACAGTCAGAGTACAGCTGGACTGGGACGGTGGGACAGTGACCTTCACTGATCTTCTAACTAATACACACCTGCACACTATAACACACTCTTTCACTGAGAGAGTTATACCTGTTTTCTATAATGTGTCTGTTCATCCTCTAAAGATCTTACCAGTGAAGACGTCAGTAACAGTAGACCAGCCCAGTTACAGTTAATGCTGCTCAGAATTAACATCTGTCCAGGTAGTGAGTTTATGAATTATGATCATAAGAATATATCTGTACATGTATATTTTAATACTTTGTATCATTACAACATGTCTGTGTGGAAATAATTCTGATTCAAGGGTCATAGAGTGTCTCCTGAGATCCTTACATCAGTGTATATCATCCTGCATTCTCCCAAATGGACCTGACACACCCAGAGACTGACTGGAACCAACACACCAGGAGACAGACTAGACCCAGCAACCACCCGGAAACAGACTAGACCCAACACATACCCAGACAGTGAACACTGCGGAGCTGAAGAGAGCTCTGTTACCTACATCTGTATGATTACACGGATAATTATGGAGATCACACCAATAAGAATCAGACACACAAACTGAGACATTCTGAAGATCTGAACTCAATCAGTTAATATTTAACAATAGGCTATTTTGTATATACAGGTATTTGTGAAGGTCCAGCTCCTTTACTGGATCTCCAAATCTCACCCACTGTGTGTAGAACAGTTCATGTATTAGAACATGTAGTAGAACAGACTGTATTCATGCAGTGCAGAGAACTACAATGTGAAGAACTTCTGTTTCAGAAAGATTTATTCTCTGATTTTGTGTCACTATGAACATCTGTACCTCTTCAAGCGTTTGATCCTGATCTGCTCCTCTGATCTTCATCTGCTCCTCAACTGTCAGACAGAAAGTTGTAGTGAGATCATGATAGTAAAGCTCTCACACTGTAAGAGTTCTGGAGTTAATAGGAGAAGATGGTATGTGTATGCAGTAGAGAGCAGCAGCAGCAGCAGTAATGGAGTCAGTTCATAACAGAAAGAGATTTTCTCTGCTAATATGAAACACCTCTAACTCCTAAACTCTTTGATAATTAACTCATTTCCTGATCTTTACTTCATCCTCAGCTCCTCGTCTGTATGATTCATTTAAAAGTCTTGTGCTGGACCATGGTTTTCTCCATTTATCATTGTCTCCTTTCATATCATCACTCGTTAGTGATTAAGGTGTGATTTTACTGATTGTAGGATAAACCAGTTGGACAGTTTTGAGTGTAATGCATTATTATATTTTAGTCTAATATGCAGCACATTTGGGTTTATTCCATAAAAAGCTTTGGTTCTTCACTTTCCAGTCTAAATAACACAGTGATGGACACTCTGTAATGAACAGCTGGGAAAGTTAAGGTGAATATATTAGTGACAAAAAATGATTTAATAAGAAATTCAGTCTTGTGAATGGTGTGGATCAGTTTTGATTTGATTTAATAATATTTTATTTAGCCAGTTTATATTTTCCTAAAAAGGTTTAGTAACTCTTTGTTTCAATGCTGCTTACTTAAAACATTGTTATTAATGCATAATCACTAAACAATGTATTTACAAAGCAATCATATATTTACAATTAACTGTGTTGTAGATAAAATAAATGTCTGTCTCTAATGTCAATACAGCATTAGTTACTTCAGAGATTATCACAGCTCATGTTGTGATTATTGTTATGAGTTATCTACAAATACTCATGGATAAACATGTTATTAAGTGTTTATGCATGTGAAGTTTATATGTAGGTATGCTACAAATATGCAGCAGTAACATTAAACAATGCTATGATTTCTTAGTTGTTTCATGATGTGGAAAGTGTTGAGTGATCTGAGGCTTTTCTAGTTTTACTCAACTTTTTTTATTTATACTGTATATTTATTTTTAAATGTTTGTAAACAAAACACTTAATGTTTCATATGTTTCTTGACTTTGCGGATCCTGATAGTCTCATATATAACACTGCTTATGCTGGGAGTTTCTGATATCAGTGTAATATTAATATCAGCTGTTATTTCTAATGTAATGATCTTTACTCACACAGTTTCTTCCCTCATCTTCCTGTTGGATACTCCTTCTGATCCTTCACTTCTTCTGACATTAATAAATATGAGTCTGACAGTCTGTGCTGTTTAAACTGGTTTAGTTCTAATGAATAAATTAATGTTCAGTCAGTGTATAGTCAATATTTAGAAGATCACTTAAAAGAGTTAAGAAACACATACACATTTACTGAATTATCACACTATAAACTGCAGAACATCTTTTTAATAATAATATAGAATAATATAGAGATCAATAACTACAACAAAAACTGCCCACAAAACATGTTTTTTTCACCATCCATGTAATTTTGTTTACAAAATAAAGGGGGAAATACAAATAAACAAATATTTGTCCACATACATTTAATTTGCATGTTTAATTTATGAGGACTGGATACTGTTTACTTAAAAGTGCTGAAATTGCCGATTTACAGAAACTCATTTAAGAGATTCTAGTAACAGATTGTTAATAAACTGCTGCCATCTAGTGGAGAAAGTACACAGTTAGAACAGTCCATCAGACTGACTCCATTTTTAAACTCCTCCTTCTCTACCTGTTGGAGGAAGTGAATCTCATACAGTTTCTCTGATCTTTCTTCATTCTACATTCACTTCACTCAGAGACTCCAGTGAGAAGCTTTTAAACAGGGACTGTATGTGTTTGTTGATGTGTGATTTCTGAAAGGAGCTAAAACTCTCTCAGTAGGATAAAGAGCTACAGTGTCTGATTCTCACCTGTACTGATCTGATCATCACAGACGCTCTAACAGTGAAAGTGGAGTTTGGACTGAAGGAGCTGTTACAGAGAAACAGCACAGCAGCAGTTGGAGGAAATGGCTGCTAGAAACCCTTTTCCAGAAGAAGATCTTTCATGTCCTGTGTGCTGTGAGATCTTCAGGGATCCTGTTCTACTGTCGTGTAGCCACAGTGTGTGTAAATCCTGTCTGCAGCGGTTCTGGGAAACTAAGGTGTCTCGAGAATGTCCACTCTGTAGAAGAAGATCTTCTAAACCTGAGCCTCCCTTTAATCTTGCTCTGAAGAACCTTTGTCAGTCTTTTGTAGAGAGCAGGAGTCAGAGGTCTTCAGCAGGGTCTGAGGTTCTCTGCAGTCTGCACTATGAGAAACTCAAACTCTTCTGTTTGGATGATCAGCAGCCTGTGTGTTTGGTGTGTCAGACTTCAAAGAACCATAGAGATCATAAATTCTGTCCAGTAGATGAAGCTGTGACTGAATTTAAGGTAAGAAACATGTTTTAGTACTTTGATGTTACAAATGAACACAAACAAAAATGTATAAACTCTTTCTCAGTTGAGAACCAGATTAAACTGTTGTCTGTGGTGGCGGTTTCAGGATAAAGGGCAGAGAGTTCGGGTGAATACTATTCTGAGTATTTGCATTATAGGGTTAGTTTAGCATATTTATATGTTACATGTTGTAAACAGAACAAAATGTTCTCACCTGTAACTGTTTAATTACAGAATAAACTGAAGTCTGCTTTGGAGCCTCTACAGAAGAACCTGAAAGTCTTAGAGGAAACTAAACAAGACTATGACCAAACAGCAGCTCACATTAAGGTGAACATCATCTTGAACTGTGAAACATGTTGTTAAGGTCATGTTTCTGATGAGGGTCCACTTATTCCTGTAGGTGGTAAATGCTTGTAGAACATCTGTTAGAGTTTGTGTTTCTAATCGTCTCTCATTCCAGACTCAGGCCCAGCACACAGAGAGGCAGATAAAGGAGGAGTTTGAAAAGCTTGACCAGTTTCTAAGAGATGAAGAAGCAGCAAGGATAGCTGTACTGAAGGAGGAAGAGAAGCAGAAGAGTCAGATGATGATGAGGAAGATTGAGAAGATGAGTGTAGAAATATTATCTCTTTCAGAGACAATCAGACACATAGAGAAGGAGTTGGAAGCTGAGGACGTTCAGTTCTTACAGGTAAGAAAGTAATTCTTTCTTTTTCTTCTTCTATATTTATTTTTTTGTATTCAAGGCTACAATATGCATTTTCATACCAGTACAATGGTTTTAGGAAATCATATCAACAAAACCAGAAAAAAAAATATTCAGGAGTCCCAAACCTTTAAATGTGCGCTTGACTACTAAAAACTGGATAAGATATATCCAATCAGATTGATTATTCCTGACTTATCTAATATAATAGCTGATGTTTGTCAGTTACTGAGTGCTGGATGTCAGACTGAAGAGAGGAAAATTGAGGAGTTCTGGTTCAGTTTGTCAGGTTTAGATACATATTTACTGTGTTTAGTCTCTGAGCGTAAATTTTTGGTGTTAAAGCTTTATTTGTAAAAACCTCTTTGCCACCCTGAATAGAGGGAATAAAAGACCACGGTAACATCAGTGCAGTTTCCCCATGAATGGCTTTATCTCGAATGAACAATAATACATAATACCCAAACAAGTCTTGTTTACTCACACTCTCATATTGTCCTAATTCTGGATACAGTCTATATATATATATATATATATATATATATATATATATATATATATATATATATATATATATATATATATATATATATATCAATGTGCATATACACATATATACATTTACACATACACGTACACACACAATGTATGAAAATTAGTGTCAGCTGATTATTTGAACATTCAGCCTCCAATTTAACATATTTCACACTTCTTTACAAATATAACAAGCCGTATAACGTGCAAAATAAATCTCACATTTTGCTCTTTTGATAATATTCTCAAAAAGTACACAGAAAATGAACTTTTTTTGTAAAAGAACAGTTCTTAACATGTGATTTGCTTACAAACTACGTCTATCTGCCATTAACTAGTCAACCATACACTAGTCGATCCGATACCAAGTAATTACAGGGAAAGTATCACCGATACCAATACCGATACCGATGGGGAATCACCTACGTGAAATAAAATAAAGTCTATTTATACCCTACCTTCATGTAGCAGATATGAGCTATTGGTTATAATAACAACTGTATTTATATTATTATTAATAGCAGCCATATTTTATAATGAAAAAAGAATAATATAAATCGTATTTGATATTAATAATTAACATTATTACTTATTATTATAACACTATATAGTTATAATATTATATATTATAATATTATTATTATAGTATGATTTGTTTGTTTGTTGTTGTTGAATCTCTTAGAAGCCTGCAGTCATCAGCGTCTCCTATTTCATAAATAAAAGGATGTGATCCAGAAACAAATCTGTAACAACCCGTTGCCAGATGAATAATAATTGGAGCATCTGTAAACATATGAGCGGGACATTTATAAAGTGCCTAAAGAGAAATAATAGTTTAACTATAGCTGTTGCTAGCGCTAGGCTGCTGACCCAGTGGGAAAACGCTAACCTCCTGTTGCTAAGCAGCGCTCGCGGCTCCACGACGTCACGTCTGTTTACAAACTCTGAAGGGGTGGATAGCGTCTCTTTCACAGTTAACACAAGATTTATTATATTCAGCCACACCAGAGACACGAGATAATGTTACTTTAAACACTATATGAGCTACCTAGACACTCTAAGGCTCTCTCTGAGGGGTTTTCCTCCTCTTCCCTTCGTTTCTTTTGTAGCTCGTAGTTCTTTTTTGCTGTTTTATGTGTTTATACTAATTTGTGGTGTTGCTACAGCTTCTTACCGTTTTTCCCACAAACATCACAGATCTGGTCTTGGCTGTTTGTGGAGCTGAAATATCTGAAATATCTGAAACAGCTCCACACATGACTCTGTTTATGTTCTGCCATTGTGTCTGCTGACTGACTGACTGAGCAGCGTGCCGCTGCGCTTACGCATCACGCGCTTACCCAGGTGGAAGAAAAAGTAGTTCCCACCAACCGCGTATCATTTAGACAGGATCTCAATAGTTTATTTACTTTCCACTGTGTTCCTGCTAATGATATACATTGCCTCTAATGATTTAAATATCAAAAGTATCAATATTTTGATTTGAGAATCGATTTAAGAGCATAAAGATCTGGTATCCGAGGTATCCATATTTCAGTATCGATCCGCACATCACTACCACACACGTTTCATCCGATCAGTAGCGGTTTAAAATGGCGGCAGTGACCTAATTTACTAACAAACTTTACTACATGAGCCACAGCAAAACATGAGCTAAACCAGCAGTTCTAACAGGAAACATACATATTGTTATATATTTCTCACATTCACAATCAACACAACTGTTCTTTACTATTAGAAAGCACCAATAAAATAAACAAAAAAACAAAAACAAAAAAATAAACCATTAGCTATAGCTGGTCCATTCAGTCTGACTCAGTAGCTTCAGCTAGATTTGCCAGCAACGTTCAACAAAAACACTGAAATAACGTCTTTTACAGATATCAAATAATATAATTTAAAGCTAAACACTTCTCTCATGTCGACATTTCCCTGGATTCGTTCCTGAATAGAGGGAATAAAAGCAAAGAACGTATTTTCCCCATAGCTGATCACTATCATCAGGACTACTGGTAGATTTCAGACTGAATGGAGCAGCTATGCGATTGCAAATTATTATTTTTCCAGGAATTTACAATTAGTTTCTTTGCTATTTCTCTTTATTTCACATGAATCACATGACTTCACATGCCACATGAGCAGCACAGAGCTGTAGTTACTCATATTCAGTTCTCACACATGTTAAGCTCAGAGCTAGAGCTCAGATCTGTTCATTAATTTGATAATTCTTACATCCCGCTTCTAAACTGCGGTGTATGTAGTTTTGTTATGATATTAATATGGAATTAAACCCAGTACATATTAATTACTTGTTATATCAAGTAAGAGTTTTCATATACCAGGTACTATTTCACTCTGATTCTCAAACTATTGCTCAGAGATGCTGTGATATTTAAAGCTGAAAAGTAGTTTGTTTGATTTTGATTGGCCGTGTGAATTAACAGTTTGATGTTTGAATAATAGAGTTAGTTTTTGAAATAATATTAAACGTTTTGGGAGTACAGACAAACTCTACATTGTGTTGTAAAGGCTGCAGAATTGAGGTGGTAATCACTACGTAGGAGGTGACATTTGCCTCCCCATAGATTCCCTCTGAAGGTCTCAGGTTGAGTTAATAAGAAGCTTTTACTGTAATGTCCACAAATACAAATCATGAGAACATAAAATACTGTTTGCTCAAACATGTAAATTCTGCATTATTAAATGTTAATAAAACAATCTGGATAACATAAGGACTTTCTTGCTCTAATTATATTAACATTTTCTGCTTAGATATACAGTAAAAGGTGAATTTGGTACTACAGTGCAGATTTCAACAGAGGGCGCTCTGAACACACACTTATTAACTGAACACTAGCTTGTCTGCCAGCATATTACTAATATAGTAACACTCAAGAAGTGAACAAAGTGCTCAGACTGTATCATAAATAAACAGCAGTCAGTGTTTACTGGTGGTTGTTTATTTCATGTGAAATACAACTAAAAACATCTCTTCACTTTTAACTACAATGTTCCTTTATTTCTCCTCTCAGAACTTCAAGTCTACAGAGAAACAGTAAGTACATATCAGACCACATATTTTATCTAATGTTCAATAATCATTACATTTAAATCTACTGTATATGTTATTTATAGTAAATATGAATGTATTATAATGAGATGGAGGTGAATAATGATTGTGTGTTAATGTTGTAGTAACAGAAACAGTAGCAGAAATATTTATTTAACACTAACAATAGATTTATTTTCAAATACAGACTTTATACAGTGAAATATTTCACACAGTCTTCTATTTTCAGAGTTCAGTTCACACCAAAGGACCCAGAGAAGACATCAGGAGCTCTGATCAATGTAGCTGAACACCTTTCCAACCTGAAGTTCAGAGTGTGGGAGAAGATGCAGGAGATTCTCCAGTACAGTAAGTTCTGCTTCTCTTAGTGTTGATCTCTCACACACAGTCTGCTTCTGGACTAATGATACACTGTTTATAAACTATTTATAACATTTTATCATCTGATCTTTATTCAGGGAGTAAAAAGTAATGAAACTGTACTTTAGTGAAAGTATGAAAACTGTACTGTGTAAACATCTCACTCAGATAAAAAGTATAGAGATTAAAGTACAACATGAATTATATTTTGATATTGAAAATGATACGCAAATATATACATCTTTATGGTACAATAGAAATACTTCAAGTGAGAAAAAACAAAAAGCTGTATTATTATTATTATTATTATTATTATTATTATTATTATTATTATTTTTATTTTTATAATTATTATAATATCTAAATGTTTACTAATTCTAGCTAATAATATTAAAGATCAATATTATCCAGTAATAACAATAATAGATCGACTGACTACAAAAACTATTTTGGGGAAATAAATTCCAGCAATTCAGTGATTCAGATTATATTTCAGAATTTATTAGATTATAAACATTCAGTAAATCTGTAAATATCAGATTTTTTTCAACATCTAGAGAAAAATAGCTTTTTTAAAAAGAAAGGTTTGTACACTCTATATAGACAGATTTAATATTATTAACTGTAATATTTCTGTATTTAACTGAAGGAAATATAAAATGTGTGGTTCAGGAATCAGTGTGTAAGTCAGTTTATGTGAAAATATGAAGGTATCCTAGAAACATTATGTATGTGTAATAGATCTGTCACTGGACTATAATGATCTTCACTACTGAATATACACTTTAGTGCTACACTAAACTCTACATCAACTTTTAGTCCAGGATTAAAGTTGATCTGTATTCTGGAATCTACCTCTAAAGCTGTTTTACTCAAAGTAAAGAAAATAGTCTGTACAGGTGAAACATTTACAGAAATGTGATAAAAACATGATGTTTCATTGTGTTCTCTCTCCTCAGCCCCTGTTACTCTGGACCCCAACACTGCATATCCAGACCTCCACCTGTCTGATGATCTCACTGCTGTAGAATACAGAGACCAGAGATTATACCTTCCTCATAATCCAGAGAGATTTGATGCGTACTGGTGTGTTCTGGGTTCTGAGGGTTTTAACTCAGGGACTCACTGCTGGGACGTCCAGGTTGGAGACAGTGATGATTGGATACTGGGTGTGATACCAGAGTCTATAACAAGAAAAGGAATCTTTTTCTGCGATTCATTGTGGAGTCTGTACTACAGTAAAAGCGATAATGTTTACTGGATATGCCGACCAGTAGAGTTAGATCTCTCTCTCACACCTAAAGAAAAGCTGCAGAGGGTCAGAGTACAGCTGGACTGGGACAGGGGGACAGTGACCTTCACTGATCTTCTAACTAATACACACCTGCACACTATAACACACTCTTTCACTGAGAGAGTTCTACCACTTTTCTGTAATGGGTCTGGTGATCCTCTGAAGATCTTACCAGTGAAGACGTCAGTAACAGTGGAACAGCACAGTTACAGTTAATGCTGCTCAGAATGAACATTTATACACGTAGTGAGATTATGAATTATGATCATAAGAATATATCAGTACATGTATATTTTAAATATTGTGTTTGTCTCTTGACATTCTAACATGTCTGTGTGGAAATAAAATACTGATTTAAAGTGTCATAAAGCGACTCCTGATATCATTACAACACTAGAAACATCATTAGAGTGAGATTTCACTCATTTTCAGTGTTTGTTTTATTTCTTTATCATCCTGCAGTTTCTCCATCATTAGATCTTTAAACTGCGTGTCTTTGCTCAGCGGCTTCACTTCAGAAGAGCTACTTTGTTTGAGTTCATTGTTAACAGTAGATTATTTTCAGGATGTAAATGAGATAAAAACAATTATACAAACTAAATATATTGTGCACATTAACAACAGGAGTAACAACTAAACACAACAGTGACCAGACCGGAGATCTTGTAAGGATTTAAATGAACAGTCAGAGAACTGAATCTTTAGATACTCATATCTAAAGAATTGACAGCATGTTTAACATGACAGTATAAGATTATTCACCTTTTCAGTGCAGTAACACTGTAGCACTATAACACTATAACTTTTTGGCTTTGCACATCGTGATGTCACGTCAGCACCCAGTAACAGCTTCAACATCAAACTTTGAATGTGCGTTATTATGAGAGAACCATTTTTTGGAGAATGTTATACATGTATATAAATCAGTGACACATAATGTGTTTTCAATTTTTCCAGCGTAAGTGATGCCTTAATGGTGCACTGGCATCATTTAATATGGGATGTAAATCTGAATATCTGAATCTGAAGCTGACAACAGGGCCCAGAAATCTCAACTTGATCCTCTTTTTTATGACATTCTTTGCAAAAACATTGTTTTTTCTTATTCAGTTTATAATAATTGTTTATTGCATCACAAATCATGACAAGAATGAGGATCTGTGGTTCGGGATGTGTGTGAACTGTATCTGTGAGCAGAGTTTGTGCTGCAGTGGCTGGTGAGCAGTGCTGGTGTTGTTTAAAGCTGGTATTTAAACTCTCACTACTCAAACTCAAACTCTCTCCTGTTTACACTCTTCTCTGTCAGAATGTCCCACCAGACTTTTACAATCACAGAAACACAGAGCTGTCACATCCACAGAGTCCACTCCCAGCAATGTGACTCTTAGAGTCATTGGTCAAGAGTCCATTCAGACATGCTGGAGTCAAACTCTTTTAGAATCGACTCCCCATCACTAGTTACTGTGAGTTTAGAACGGTGGCGAGACAGACTCAGACACCGAGTTGGGATCCATTCGTAGGTAATATTTGTTATAACAATGGGGAATATCAAAAAGCGAGGTCAGAGGCAGAGCAAAAAGGGTCAAAACCAAAAAAGCAGTTCCGCATGTGTGTACTTTGCACTTGCCTGTGGAAAGGGAGGGGTATTTAAAGAGGTTTTTTGGGACCAGGTGAAGTGATGCTGAGCAGGTCAGAACTCTGGGGATTGAGACCTCTGGTGGTGGGAGGAGTTGCTGACACAGCCACACATGAGCCTAATTTCTCAGTGCCAAGCATTGGCTAGAGGGGCCTCAGGCTGTGTAGCAATAAAATTGCGATCTCTGGAACGATGGAGCCAAATGTTTAGAATGTGTTGGACTGAACCAGAAGATCCAGAAGACCCTTGAGAGGAGGTGGTCTTGGTCTGGCCTCAAACAAATGCTGGAGCGGTTAAGCGGTTAAGACCTGACTACCAGGTCTACTCTGAATGTTTAGTTAAACAGCTCCCGTAGCCAGGTGTGATTTATATTAAGGGATGTGACAGAGCTTGAGAATTTACTTTGAACCAGGTCTCACTTGGACTAGCAACAAGCTACACTGCCTTCTCGATATTTGGGCAGAATCTAACTTTCAGCTCCTACAAACGCATAAGCTCATTAAGGTGTTCGAGGCTGAAGGGGAGAGGATTTGAGGATTTGATTGGTTGACTGAACAGGGCTGTTTAATTTTAAAAGCTGTATCAGGTTTGTGCAGCAAACACAGTTACGGAGTGACAACCTGTTGTTTTGGTTCCAGACAATGAAATAATTCCTCAGAAAGTTGTGATATGTTATCTACTACAAAGCGACTACACTGTTAGTACGTTATCACAACCTCCTAGAATCCTTCATTAGCTCCATTATGTTGTTTATGAAACAACATAAAGTTACCAACACACAGTTATATCATAATACCATATGACAGCGTTACTTAATAAGAGGTTATGAGAACATAGACAGCTCTACTGCTGGACTGCAGTAAATAAAAGTCATCTCTGCTGTTACTCCATGTTAAATTAGACAGAAACAAACACAAGACCAGAAAACAGGACACGTCTACCTGTATTTACTTTCTCCAATAAATGGAGTGATGCATTTTACTGAGCTTGGATTTTTGCAGCCTTTACTGTATTCATATCAGCAGTAAGAATATTCTAGTATATTGTTTATGTTTATCATGTTTTTCTCTCACAGGTACCTCAATATCTGTCTCTCCCTCCTTCCCTTTAGTCAGCCAAGGAGCCTTCAGCTACGTTAAAGAGGAAGCTGGATCTGTTACCATTCCTAAAGGAACAGGACCAGAGAGAAGACTGAAAGATGAGTAAAAGCATTTGCACATTTGTGTCTTTACTCTTATATTATTACTGTCCAATGAAACATCTCCTTTTTTGAATATTTTTATTTTTCTGCTTCATTTGAGTGCAGCCATTGTTGTTTACATTGTGTGAAAATTTCACAATGAATGGACCAATAGAAATGCTCAAAATCACTTGGCAAAAAATCTGGTTCCTTTGACTCACATTAAAAGTAAAGTTTTTGTTCTCTCCTGTAAAAATACTATTCTGGAGACACTTGTTTTTCTTTGAACAGCTACGATATCTGACCTGGGTTTAAAAAAATCCCACAGTCTCTACAAATTGTCCCAAAACAGTCTTGATGATGGAGCAGAGCTTCTGATCTCATCACACACACGTTAGCTCTCTGTGAGTCCCTGTTTATGATGAAGCTACTCGATGCTAACTGCTTCAGCTACAGTGGTCTCCTCCTGCTCCTGCTCACTCCCTGCTTCTCACTTACTCCTCTCCTCTACCCGGCAGTGCAGCCGCCTCTCCTCCTTCTCTTTTCTCTGCTGCTACTGCATGTCAGCTCCCACTTTCACTTCTGTTTCTCTGTTGGACATCCATCCATGAGAGATATCATAGTTTCAGTCCACTGTCAGTTCAGAAAATGAACCAATGAGCTGCTGTTCCTGCTTATGTGTCACCAAACTAAGTCATATCAGCCCGAAGACGCATCAGCCTACCCAGTATGTCAGATTACCAGTCCAGTGCTGTTTGCAGATACTCAAGAAGAGCAAATAAAACATTGTGTTTGTCACTGTGTGAATGTCTCGGCCTTTAATATAGTTTATTAAATTGTTCCTAATAAGCAACAAATAATAAACACTGTGAAGGAAATCATCAGCTCCACACAAACACCTACTTCTTGTAGCAGTTTAATCAACTCTAATACATATTTGACTGAAACAAACAGTCCTGATAAGCAGTCAGTACATTCTTGTAGGAGTACATGTTCAGTGTTCACAGATCACGTTCTCCAATGCAGGCAGCTCACCAACCACAATGCTGTGAAAAGTTCTTCAGGCTGTAAATGTATATTCATCTACAAACATCTTTTTATCAAATTCATGTTTTATAGATTATTCATTAAACATGAGTTTTTGGTCGTTTGATTTTCATTTTAAACTCCAGATCTGAAAAACAGGACATATTTAGCCAGTTTATACTTTCCTTAAACAGTTTAGTTTTTTTTATTTTTACTGTATATTTATTTTTAAATGTCTTTAATGTAAACAAAACATTTTACATGAGCTTTGCTCATTTTACAGATTATAAAGGATTTTTCTCAAAATTAATATGTTACTACATATCAGCTCAATTTCTACATTGAAGCTACAGGCGGATCCTGATGAGTCTGACAGTCTGCGCTGCTTTAAGGCTCATTCATACTCAATGTTAAACACGGATCCGGATAGGCAAGGAACTTTCTGTCCGTACTCTGCGTCTATTTCGTGTGTTATTTGCACGTTTATGGAAAGCTTACGGATACGGACGAGACGGAGCAATACCTCTGCAGACCGTGGGGGCAGTGCAAGACTCAAGCACTTACATACGAACACAGCGAAGAAGAAACGGCGTGACTTTTTGAAGATTGGTTATGTGAGTTGTTTAGAAATTTTAACCGTGATGTAACTTTCACTGAAAATCAAATACGCATTTCATATAAATACAGAACAACGAGCGTATCCACCGTTGTTTGATTTACTCCATACTGCCCTCTACTGGAAGTGTTGCTCAACAACTACGTAAACAAAGCTAACGCAGAGAGTTATGTGGCAGTGACTGTTATAATGCTTGAAATGTACGCAGACATTTCCGCACATAGAGGCAGAATTAATGAGCCTTTATACTGGTTTAGTTCTAATTAATAAATTGATCTTCAGTCTCTGTATAGTCAATATTTAGAAGATCATTTAAAAGAGTTAAGAAACACATACACATTTACTGAATTATCACACTATAAACTTCAGGACGTCTTTTTAAATTGATTATTTTTAAAAATCAATTTTTAAAAATCAATAACTATAACAAAAACTGCCTTGTCATTTTGTTTACAAAATAAAGGGGGAAATATGAGTAAACAAATATTTGACCACATATACTTAATTTGCATGTTTAATTTATAAGGACTGGATGCTGTTTACTTAAAAGTGCTGAAATGGCAGATTTATGGAATCTCATTTAATGTTCTAGCTTCAGATTATTAATGAACTGCTGACAACTAGTGGAGAAAGTTCACAGTTAGAATGGTCCATCAGACTGGCTCCTCTTTTTTAAACTCCTCCTTCTCTACACCTCCTATACCTGTTGGAGGAAGTAAATCTCATACGGTCTCTCTGATCTTTTTTATTCTACATTCACTTCACTCAGAGACTCCAGTGAGAAGCTTTTAAACAGGGACTGTATGTGTTTGTTGATGTGTGATTTCTGAAAGGAGCTAAAACTCTCTCAGTGGGATAAAGAGCTACGGAGTCTGATTCTCACCTGTACTGATCTGATCATTACAGACGCTCTAACAGTGAAAGTGGAGTTTGGACTGAAGGAGCTGTTACAGAGAAACAGTACAGCAGCAGTTGGAGGAAATGGCTGCTAGAAATCTTCTTTCAGAAGAAGATCTTTCATGTCCTGTGTGCTGTGAGATCTTCAGGGATCCTGTTCTACTGTCGTGTAGCCACAGTGTGTGTAAAACCTGTCTGCAGCGGTTCTGGGAAACTAAGGAGTCTCGAGAATGTCCAGTCTGTAGAAGAAGATCCTCAAGATCTGAGCCTCCCTGTAACCTTATACTGAAGAACCTTTGTGAGTCTTTTCTAGAGAGCAGGAGTTGGAGATCTTCAGCAGGGTCTGAGGGTCTCTGCAGTCTGCACAACGAGAAACTCAAACTCTTCTGTTTGGATGATCAGCAGCCTGTGTGTTTGGTGTGTCAGACTTCAAAGAAACACAGAGATCATAAATTCTGTCCAGTAGATGAAGCTGTGACTGATTTTAAGGTAAGAAACATGTTTTAGTGTTTTGATATCCAAAATTAACTAAAATGTACAAACTCAGTCAGTTGAGAACCCGATTAACCTGTTGGACATGTTTATGGTGGAGTCTGTCAGTGTTTTCGTTTTCAGGGTAAAGGGCAGAGAGTTTGGGTGAATCATCAACCTAGAATAATAAAATAATAGAAAATCTAGTTCATTTACTTCATGAAATCTTCTATTCTGAGTTTTTGGATTCTCTGTGATTTTGGCACATTAATATGTTACATGTTGTAAACAGAACAAAATGTTCTCACCTGTAACTGTTTAATTACAGAATAAACTGAAGACTGCTTTGGAGCCTCTACAGAAGAACCTGAAAGTCTTAAAGGAAGCTAAACAAGACTATGATCGAACAGCAGCCCACATTAAGGTGAATCATCATCTTGAACTGTAAAACATGTTGTTAAGGTCATGGATGAGTGGATGAGGGTCCACTTATTCCTGTAGATGGTAAATGCTTGTAGAACATCTGTTAGAGTTTGTGTTTCTAATCATCTCTCATTCCAGACTCAGGCCCAGCACACAGAGAGACAGATAAAGGAGGAGTTTGAGAAGCTTCACCGGTTTCTAAGAGATGAAGAAGCAGCAAGGATAGCTGTACTACAGGAGGAAGAGGAGCAGAAGAGTCAGATGATGAGGAGGAAGATTGAGGAGATGAATGTAGAAATATCATCTCTTTCAGACAAAATCAGAAACATAGAGAAGGAGATGGAAGCTGAGGATGTTCAGTTCTTACAGGTGAGTAACTTTATGAAAAAAGGTGAGTTGAATGTTTTAGTGTAAATGATCACTATGAAGATTTCACAACAATAACAACAAGAAATCACAACAGTGCACCATGTGTGCACCATTATCAGTGTGGGGTATTATGTGTGTATGTGCTGCATCGTATTAATCACTGAATCCTGAATTTGGTTTTCAAGTAAGTCTAATAATTAATAATTATCTTCAATACACAGATTATATTACACATACTGTATTACATATAATTTATTATTGCTCAAGTTCAGTCTCAAGAACATAACCTAGTGATCTCAGTTTCGTTTCAGCTTGACCTCGTTATTACTCGCTCTTGTCTCAGTCTCGGGGTAAGGTAGACTCTAAGAGTAGCTAAGTTGCTAAGTCTAGTCAAGTGTAACTTCTCCATCTGAATAACGGTAAGCTGAATTATTATCAAATCTCAACAAAACAGAATTTCAGGGATTCCCAAACTTTTACATCCACTCTCGACCCCTAAAAGCTTCCACAGGATTTAACCAGATCATTTATTCCTGACTCACCTAAAGTGAAGACTGATGTTTGGCAGCTACTGAGTGCTGAATATACGACTGAAGAGAGGAAAACTGGAAAGTTCTGGTTTAGTTCGACACGTTTCTCAGTCGTGACTCGGTCTCACCTACTAAAGATCACGGTTCTGAATCAGACTTGGTTCTAGCAGTCTTGATATTAAATATGTAGTTAAATGATAGATTTAGTTTTTAAATAATGTTCTTGTTCAGGTTAAGAGATAGAATTACAGACAAACTGAACATCATCTTGCAGGGTGTTGCAGGGTGAGATAGTAGAAAGCTTTACCTCCACAAGATGCTCAGCAAACAGAAACAGGCTTTGAATATGTGTGTTTGTGTGTGTAGAGGTGTGTGTGGTTTCTGTAAATCAGAAAGTAAACAAAAATCTTTGGTAAATAACATACTATTTGCTCAAACATGCACATTTACATTAATAAACAATCTGAATAATATAAAGAGTTTATTGCACTAATTCTTATAATCAGCACGAAGATATAAGACAATTAACAATATCTCATTAATTATCACTAACTTTATCAGAATCATCTTTCAAAACAAAAATAAACACAAGATACACAAATAATTACTGCAGTATGACTTACAGTTTCATTACTGCACACAGAACTACAAACACCACAGAAACATGTACAAGTTATTCCAATAAGTGACTTACACAACCTCCAGTCTTACTGTGAGTTTCAGTACTAATTAATTAACATACCAGGTTTTACTGATTAGCTTTCCAGGGCATTCTGGGTAATGTAGTTCATACAGGCAGTGATACAGGCTGCTAAACAGTGACCTCCTCTGGAACAAGCAGGGAGTTTCAGCAGTCAGTGTTTACTGGTGTTTGTTTATTTCATATGAAATACAACTAAAAACATCTCTTCACTTTTAACTACAATGTTCTTTTATTTCTCCTCTCAGAACTTCAAGTCTACAGAGAAACAGTAAGTACACATCAGACCACACATTTTATATAATGTTCAATAATTATTACATTTAAATCTACTGTATATGTTATTTATAATAAATATGAATGTATTATAATGAGATGGAGGTGAATAATGATTGTGTGTTAATGTTGTAGTAACAGAAACAGTAGCAGAAATATTTATTTAACACTAACAATAGATTTCTTTTCAAATACAGACTTTATACAGTGAAATATTTTACACAGTCTTCTATTTTCAGAGTTCAGTTCACACCAAAGGACCCAGAGAAGACATCAGGAGCTCTGATCAATGTAGCTGAACACCTTTCCAACCTGAAGTTCAGAGTGTGGGAGAAGATGCAGGAGATTCTCCAGTACAGTAAGTTCTGTTTCTCTTAGTGTTGATCTCTCACACACAGTCTGCTTCTGGACTAATGAGACACTGTTTATAAACTATTTATAACATGTTATCATCTGATCTTTATTCAGGGAGTAAAAAGTAACTGAAACTGTACTTTAGTGAAAGTATGAAAACTGTACTGTGTAAAAATCTCTGATAAAAAGTATGGAGTTAAAAATACACTCCAGTGAACGAAAGAATATTAATGTTTATACCTACTTAAATATATCAAATTAATAAGTAAGATATAAGATATAAATCAATTATTATCATACATTGTTAAATTCACAGAAATCCCAAATAATTTCTATCCATAATTACAAACTACATAATGAACAAATACATATAATCAATATAATCAAAATACAACACTAATAATATTATATTAAATTTGAACTTCATGCCATTAACATATGTCTTAGTGATAAAACAGACTTAAAAAAACCCATAATGGTTTACTTGATTATTATTATTATTGTTATTATTATTATCAATATCAATAATGCTATTTCTGCTTATTAGTAATAATAATAATAATAATAATAATAATAATAATAATAATGGATGTACAGCTAACAATCACTACAGTTAGCATTTTGAGCTAATGCTAACTATCCAGTTCAGTATCTATATATGCTAGAGGATGCTTTAAAAATAATTTTCACTTTAGAAGATAAAAAATCTTTTATTTCTTCTCAAAACTAAAAGAAGGGTAAAGTAATCAGATTTTCTGAATATTCCTTAATACTGGATATTAATATATAGATCAATAGTATGAAGTCAAATATACAATATACCACAAAAATATTTAAGGAAATAGATCCGAAGAATTCAGTAATTTTGATAATATTTCAGAATTTATTAAATTATAAACATTCAGTAAATCTGTAAATATCAGATTTTTTTCAACATCCAGAGAAAAATAGCTTTTTTAAAAAGAAAGGTTTGTACACTCTATATAGACAGATTTAATATTATTAACTGTAATATTTCTGTATTTAACTGAAGGAAATATAAAATGTATGGTTCAGGAATCAGTGTGTAAGTCAGTTTATGTGAAAATATGAATGTATCATAGAAACATTATGTAAGTGTAATAGATCTGTCACTGGACTATAATGACCTTCACTACTGAATATACACTTTAGCGCTGCACTGAACTCTACATCAACATTTAGTCCAGGATTAAAGTTGATCTGTATTCTGGAATCTACCTCTAAAACTGTTTTACTCAAAGTAAAGAAAATAGTCTGTACAGGTGAAACATTTACAGAAATGTGATAAAAACATGATGTTTGATTGTGTTCTCTCTCCTCAGCCCCTGTTACTCTGGACCCCAACACTGCATCTCCACACCTCCACCTGTCTGATGATCTCACTGCTGTAGAATACAGAGACCAGAGATCATCACTTCCTGATAATCCAGAGAGATTTGATGAGTGCTGGTTTGTTCTGGGTTCCAAGGGTTTTAACTCAGGGACTCACTGCTGGGACGTCCAGGTTGGAGACAGTGATCGCTGGTCACTGGGTGTGATTCCAGAGTCTGTAACAAGAAAAGGAGGCTCTGTCTGGTGTTCAGTGTGGAGTCTGGGCTACAGAAAAAGTATGAATAAATACTGGATACACAGTCCAGGAGAGTCAGTTCTCAACCTCCCCTCTAAAAAGAAGCTGCAGAGGGTCAGAGTACAGCTGGACTGGGACAGGGGGACAGTGACCTTCACTGATCTTCTAACTAATAAACACATGCACACTATAACACACTCTTTCACTGAGAGAGTTCTACCATTTTTCCTGAATTTGTCTGTTAATCCTCTGAAGATCTTACCAGTGAAGACGTCAGTAACAGTGGAACAGCACAGTTACAGTTAATGCTGCTCAGAATGAACATCTATACACGTATTATGAATTATGATCATAAGAATATATCAGTACATGTATATTTTAAATACTGTATTTGTATCATTGCATTCTAACGTGTCTGTGTGGAAATAAAATACTGATTTAAAGTGTCATAGAGTGACTCCTAATATCATTACAACACTAGAAATATCATTAGAGTGAGATTTCACTCATTTTCAGTGTTTGTTGTATTTCTTTATCATTCTGCAGTTTCTCCATCATTAGATCTTTAAACTCTGTTTAATGCGTGTTTTGTTCAGTGGCTTCACTTCAGAAGAGCTACTTTGTTTTAATTCATTGTTAACAGTAGATTATTTTCAGGATGTAAATGAAATAAAAACAATGTAACTAAATATATTGTGCACATTAACAACAGGAGTAACAACTAAACACAACAGTGACCAGACCGGAGATCTTGTATCGATCCTAATGAACAGTCAGAGAACTGAATCTTTAGATACTCATATCCTCAATTTACTGTATTTGTTTACTTTCTTTGTTTTTATGACTTGAATTGACAGCATGTTTAACATCACAGTATCATAACCTTTTTAGTACTGTAACCTTTTTAGTACTGTAACACTGTAACAGTACAGACAAAATCTACTGATACATCTTTTTGGTCTAATGCATCATGATGGTACGTCAGCACCCAGTAACAACAAAATATTAACTAAATTTCTCAATGTAATCTGTATTATTATGAGTAAAGTATTTACATTTTTGGGAGTATCTTGTTACATAAATACATCAGAGTCACACTGAGGGGCAATAAAAATTGTCTATTGCATCCCTAGTTTTTACAAGAGTTTCTGCTGCAGTGGCTGGTGAGCAGTGCTGGTGTTGTTTAAAGCTGGTAATTAAACTCTCACTACTTAAACTCAAACTCTCTCCTGTTTACACTCTTCTCTGTCAGAATGTCCCTCCAGACCATTACAATCACAGAAACTCAGAGCTGTCACATAAACAGAGTCCACTCCCAGCAATGTGACTCTTAGAGTCATTGGTCAAGAGTCCATTCAGACGTGCTGGAGTCAAACTCTTTTAGAATCGACTCCCCATCACTAGTTACTGTGAGCTCGGAACGCTGTTAGAAAAGCACTGACCAGTAGAACGGGATGCTCTCTAACAGCCACTCATGAGCCTAAGGTCTCAGTGCCAAGCGATGGTAAGAGGAGTATCAGGCCGTGTAGCAGTGAAACTGCTATCTCTGGAACGATGGAACCAAAGCTTTGGAATGAGTTGGACTGAACCAGAAGAACCAGAAGACCCTTGAGAGGAGGTGGTCTTGGTCTGGTCTCAAACGAATGCTGAAGCGGTTCATTAGTGGTAAGAATGTGATCTGACCTTGATTCGACCCGACTACCAGGTCTACTCTGAATGTTTAGTTAAACAGCTCCCGTAGCCAGGTGTACTTTATATTATGGGATGTGACAGAGCTTGTAAATAGAGAATTTACTTTATCAGCTAAACGGAGAACGAGATGAACCAGGTCTCACTTGGACTAACAACGAGCTACGTTTCCTTCTTGATATTTGGGCAGGTGACTACATCTATCAGGTCCTACAAACACATAAGCTCACTGAAGTGTTTGAGGCTGAGGGCGTGTAACGGGTGTGCATCCGGGCTTTAAGGTGGTCAGAACTGTCCACCCGCACTCCCGTTAACCCATAAATACTCTGCGTTGTGTTCTGGGGGGAATCGGTGATGCATGAACGAAGGACTCTAAGCACGGTCACTGCTGGTTTGGGTTCTTTATTACAGCTGGTGATATCTGTATAAACAGAAAGATAAACTCTTAAAGCGCTGGGGTGAACATACAGCTCTGGAGTGAACATGCACACTGCTCTCTCTCACAGGTTATCTGCCTCCTCCTCTCTGTTAGATATTTACAGACTGAGCCTAGTAATTATATAGGCACACTTGCATTTGTACTATAATGAATTAGTGTTTTACACATGAAAATAAAACAAAAGAAATATGTATTTGTCATAAAATATCTTAAAACCAGCTATATATGTAAATACAATTACCAAAAACACTGTAATTTAATAAATGCATGTTTTGAATAGCGAACAGAAGTGACTGGGGAACTACATACCTGTATAAACAGAAAGATAAACTCTTAAAGCACTGGGGTGAACATACAGCTCTGGAGTGAACATACACACTGCTCTCTCACACAGGTTATCTGCCTCTTGCTAGCAGAAATGCACATGGGGCGTGAAGCCATAGAGCACGTGTCGGTTAAAACTCGACATTTTACAAAGTTCACTTACAAGCTACTACGTATTTACACGTTCACAACCCTGCTTCTAGTGTTTAACACTCTTTACTACACATTTTATGTCGTTTTACACAGAAAAATATGTGTTTAAAGCACAACCATCAGAGCTACGTACCTCCTCTCTGTTAGATATTTACAGACTGAGGTCGCTACGGCGATGGCGCCAAGCAAAGCTATGTCTCTTAAAGGGACAGTACACAATTAACCAACTCTAAAATAAAACGTTTCCCAGTACACATGTGAATAGAGCAAAATGAATAGAACACAAAACCAAATATTTACATAAAAATCAGGATTTGGTGGAATTTTAACAAGAACAAGTAAATATATATATATATATATATATATATATATATATATATATATATATATATATATATATATATATATATATATATATATATAAATATATATACCTGTTGATTTGGTTCCTGACAATGAAATAATTCCTCAGAAAGTTGTGATACGTTATCTGAATTCAATGCGACTACACTGTTAGTACGTTATCACAACCTCCTAGAATCTTTCATTAGCTCCATTATGTTGTTTATGGAACTCTGTGTAAAGTTACCAACACGTAGTTATATCATAATACCATATGACAGCGTTACTTAATAAGAGGTTATGAGAACGTAGACAGCTCTACTGCTGGACTGCAGTAAATAAGAGTCATCTCTGCTGTTACTCCATGTTAAATTAGACAGAAACAAAACACAAATCAGCTTGTTTAAATAACTTAGTTAATATAAGAATATTAGATCCAGTGTCTAGCTGCAGTGTTTCTGAATTAAGGTTTGGTTTATTTAATATAAGATATACTGAACTCTAAGGCTATCATTGTAAATGATACAATAACATATCATAAAATTGATGTGTTGTGTCTTGTAGAAACATGGGTTAAACCTGAGGAATATTTGGCATTAAATGAAGCCACTCCCATAGGCTATAAGTATGTACACAGCCCCAGACTGTCCGGTAAAGGAGGGGGTATATGTGTCATTCATAAAAATTCATTAGACATGAGTCAGAAACACAATCTCACTTTCAATTCTTTTGAAATTCTTCTCATAAACATCACCAATCTGACCACTAATAGAAGTGTACTCACCCTAGTCAGCATTTATAGACCACCAGGACCTTAAAAGAATTCAGTGACTTTGTTACAGATCTAGCAGTGAGCACTGAGAAAGTAATAATTGCAGGAGATTTTAATATTCACTTTGAGAACTCAGCAGAACTTTCTCATCTATCTTAGACTCTATAGGTCTCACTCAGAATGTAATAGGGCCTACACATTCCTGTAATCACACACTAGATCTAGTTTTGACTTTAGGTGTTGATATACATAATCTTACTGTTCTTCCACAGACTTCAGTAGTTTCAGATCACTACCTAATTTCATATGAATTGAGTCTTAGTAAAAATGTATGTACACCCCCTTATTGCATGAAACGTTCAATAATGCCAAATACATCTCAGCACTTTATTGAAATCCTTCCAGATTTATCAACCATCATTTTTCCATCATTAGACCCAACAGAGCTAGACAGACTAACTGACTGCGTAGAAAATACGCTCCGATTAACTTTAGACAACGTTGCACCTATAAAAATTAAAAAGATGCAACAGAAAAAGCTCGCTCCGTGGTACAACAATGAAATACGCACCTTAAGACAGACAGTACGGAAATTAGAGCGCAAATGGAGAGTGACCAAGCTGGAGGTATTTCACTCTGCCTGGAAGGACAGCCTTAGCAATTACAGAAAGGCACTTATTAAAACACGCTCAGCATACCTGTCCACACTCATCGAACACAACAAAAACAATCCTAGAGTTTTATTTAGCACCATCGCAAAACTTACCAAAAATCAGGCAGGAACAGAACCTCAAATACCCGCCAACTGCAGCAGCAATGATTTCATGGACTTTTTCAATAGCAAAATCGAGAATATTAGACAAAAAGTTCTACCAATACGAGTAACCTATCCTTCATCCGGTTTGTCTGAAACAGCACGAAATGTGGTTTAAGAAGAAAGACTAGAAACATTTTGTCCACTCCAGCAGACAGAACTAGAAAAACTTATCTCTTCCTCAAATTCTGCTACATGCACACTCGATATGATTCCAACAAGAATATTGAAACAAGTATTACCAGCTATTATTAAACCTATCTTAACTATCATCAACTCTTCTCTTAGTCTGGGTCATGTACCTAAGTCTTTTAAACTAGCTGTGATAAAACCCTTGATAAAGAAGCCAAATCTTGACCCCAGAGAACTGTCCAGTTATAGACCGATTTCCAATTTAGCTTTTATCTCTAAGATTTTAGAAAAGGCTGTAGCTCGACAACTCTGTTCTCATCTACATAAGAACAACATATGTGAAAAATTCCAATCTGGTTTTAGGCCACACCACAGCACAGAGACAGCTTTAGTTAAGATAACAAATGATCTTCTTCTTGCCTCTGATCAGGGCCACGTATCTCTACTGGTGTTACTAGATCTAAGTGCAGCTTTTGACACTGTAGATCACACTATTCTCTTGGACAGATTTTAAAATATGGTTGGAATCACAGGAACAGCGTTATCCTGGTTCACATCTTACCTTAGTGATCGCTTTCAGTTTGTAAAGATAAATAATGTATCGTCTAACTCTACAAAAGTGAAATATGGAGTTCCACAAGGTTCTGTTTTAGGTCCTCTGTTATTTACACTATATATGCTACCATTAGGCTCAGTTATAAATAGACACGGAATTAGTTTTCACTGTTATGCTGATGACACACAGCTGTACATATCAGCCAAACCAGATGATAAATCCAGATTAAATAAGATAGAAGATTGTGTAAGAGATATTAGACTTTGGATGCTACAGAACTTCCTTCTTTTGAACCCTGACAAAAAACGGAAGTTCTCCTCTTCGGCCCAAAGGCTGCTCGGACTAAATGTTCAGATTTAATGTTAAATCTCGCTGATTTCTCTGTAGTTCCTGGTTCAGTAGCCAAAAATCTTGGTGTAACAATTGACTCAGATCTGACATTTAATCAACACATAGGTAATATTACAAGGACAGCGTTTCTTCACCTACGAAACATTTCAAAGTTAAGAAATGCGTTATCTATGTTTGATGCTGAAAAGTTAGTGCATGCCTTTATAACCTCAAGGCTAGATTACTGTAATGCATTATTGTCAGGATGCTCCAGCAGGAACCTGAATAAACTTCAGTTAGTTCAGAACGCTGCAGCTAGAGTACTAACTAAAACCAGGAAATTCGATCACATCAGTCCAGTTTAATCAGCACTACACTGGCTTCCAGTTAAATTCCGTATCGACTATAAAATTCTATTACTGACGTATAAAACCCTGCACGCTAACCCTAACCCTAACCCTAACCCTAACCTTTTGGTAATGAATCTTCTCTTTTAGATAAAGGCAGGAGATCTGGGGGTTCTTGGACACAGAGGTTTATGGTAAACTGAGATGTTGGTGCTGTTGTTCCACCACTTCACGCGATCACACAGGTTTGTTGACGGTGGAGTGGGGGGACCCCAGTGTCTCAGGATGGTCTCATGTCCATGTTACCTTCTGGTTCTCTCCTTTTAGTTTAGGCTGTTATAGTTAGATCTGCCGGAGTCGCCAGCCACACTCTAAAATTCTGAAAATTCATATTCTCTACAGTCATACTCCCGAGCCCAACTAACTCTCTCTCTTTACTCTTCCTGAGGTAATGACTGTCCTTCTATCTGCTGAACGCTGTTGAAGGACTGATCATCGGGCCATCACCCCACCATCACCAGCCAGCTCACCTGTCCATTTACTGCTACACCCTCAGTTACATCACTGTGCCATCCAGATGTACCAGCATTGAGATAGGATGGGACTGTTTCAGCTCACGCCCACTTTACATAAAGACTCAGTCAAAGACTGCCTCAGTCAGAGACTGCCTCAGACATACACTGCCTCTATCTGTGCAGCTTCTAAAGCTTTGCTATCCAGATTTCAAACAGAGGCCCTTTTCTTTGGTATTTAGTTTAAACTGTAAATACTGTGTGACCAGAGGAGGATGGGTCTCCCCTTGTGAGTCTGGTTCCTCCCAAGGTTTCTTCCTCCAGTCTGAGGGAGGTGTTCTTGCCACTGTTGCCTCTGGCTTGCTCACTATGGATATATGTTATAACTGTCTGTTTTCAAAACTCTGTAAAGCTGCTTTGAGACAACATCGTTGTAAAAAGCGCTATATAAATAAACTTGACTTGACTTGACAAGACCAGAAAACAGGACACGTCTACCTGTATTTACTTTCTCCAATAAATGGAGTGATGCATTTTACTGAGCTTGGATTTTTCTCTGTGTGGAAAGAAACTGAACCAATGAGAAACTGCTCCAAGGTTATGAACTCAAGTAATTCAGACCAGTGCAAATGCACTATAGGTGTGAAAACACTCTTAGACTGAAAGACAAACTCATGCAGTTCAAAGAACAGTTTCCTCCTGCCTGTCATTTCTTCCCTCTGTTAAACTCCGAGCCTCCACTAATCAGCCTGGGCTGAAGCAGGAGGAGATGGGTTAATAGAAAACAGAGGAACAGTCTAACTATAGACCTCCACAAACTCCACTGTGGACAATGTACGTAACAGCACGTCATCTGTCCATGTATTTATATCAGCAGTAAGAATATTCTAGTATATTGTTTATATTTATCATGTTTTTCTCTCACAGGTACCTCAATATCTGTCTCTCTCTCCTTCCCTTTAGTCAGCCGAGGACCCTTCAGCTACGTTAAAGAGGAAGCTGGATCTGTTACCATTCCTAAAGGAACAGGACCAGAGAGAAGAATGAAAGGTGAATAAATACATGTACAAATTTTGTATCTTAACTTTTATATCATTGCTGTCCAAAGAAAAACATGTATCTATATTTTCGAAAATTTTCATTTTTCTGCATCATTTGAACACAGCAGTTGTCATTTACATTGTTTGAAAATTTCACGATGAATGGACCAATAGAAATGCTCAAAAATCAACAGGAAAATCTGGTTCTATTGACTTTCATTGAAAGTAAAGACAGTTTGTCCTGTAAAGTTACCATTCTCCACAGTGCAGCCGCCTCTCCTCCTTCTCTTTCTCTGCTACTACTGCATGTCAGCATCTACTTTCACTTTTGTTTATCTGTTGGACATCCATCCATGAGAGATATCATTGATTCAGTCCACTGTCAGTTCAGATAATGAACCAATGACTGAAATAAACAGTGCAGAGACAGTCTGTTTACATCTGATACACACTAATAACTGCTTTTAACATACCGACCTGTATGTGACACACCTGTGTCAAGGTTATGATATGAAGCTGGAGGAATCACTTTAACCCTGATATCCTATAATCAACTGACCTTTCACATTAACATACTAAATGTAAGCTCCCCGACTCGCAGTCCCCAGAGTTTTAGGTTGCTCCGGACACACACACACAAACACACACCCCTCTTGTACACACATCACCAGGGCAGCACATCACACACAGCTGACACTCATCAGTGCTAGCAGCAGCAGCTCCTTAGCACACCCCATATAACCCAGCCAGCCAGTGTGTGGCGTTACTTCTAATTCAGAAACTGTTAGGATATAAGTTAACCAGTCTCTCCCCAGGTCCAACCAAGCTTGGCTTCCTCACAGCGGGGCCCTGTCAGTCTCCATGGAGCCCAGGAGAACCTACAGACTCTCTGTCCTGCTTCGACACTCACCTTCAATCAGCTGATCCTTCCTACTGGTATCCCCGAGGAGTGAGGTTGGTTAACCACTGGACTTCTGGACTCCTTCCCTGTAGCGAGTTCGCTCCCCGGCTGTTTTACTCAGCGCAGAACACTGGAATATCACCTCCACGGAAGGTGCCCTCAGTTTCCCCCCAGGCGTTCTTTGGACCACGGCCCCGGACTTCTAATCACTGTCCATACTGGGCGGTTTCCTGACTCTCCCATCTCACAGGATGTGAGGATCTGCTCTGGTTCCCCCAGCTCTGCCAGGCGACCGAGAGGGGAACTTGAGAGGCACACGGCTAACACCAGCAATCTTTCCTCACACCAAACCTGCTCCGTGGACCAACTTGCAGCCAGCCTCAGGCCCCATGCTCTGAACTCACTGAACTCCTCGCTTTCACGAGCTTTGAACTTTTGTTTTTTTTGTTTTTGCACTGCTCTGACTATTAAAGCCTTGCACACGGATCGCATGTCTCTTACACTTAATTACTGAAACTCAAACACATCACCAATTAAACTCTTACAGTCCCATCCAGTTACTGCCCAGTGGTCAATTTCACAGTCTGCAATAAAAGTGGCTGCTTTGTAGAATCATTTCTGTGCTCTGAAAGTCTCTTCTCTTCTCGAACCCAGGCACTAAGCCCAGATAGTACGAGGCTAAGCCAACAAAGCTGTAGCTCACTGAGACTCCTTACTGTGGGATACTGCCACATCGTGTCCACCATTCCTGAGTCTGTTTCCACACCTAACTGCTCACTAGGTGAAGGAGATTATGTTTCTTAGGGTGCAGCCAGAGGTTTGTGGACCTGATAGTCTGTAATACCTGCTCCAATTTTGTAAGGACCCCACTGAAATCTGGTGGATAGACCAGCACATCATTGAGGTAGACGACACACTTGCTCAAATGTAGCTTTTGAACTTCAAAGATCAAAGTTCTAGTTAGTTTCTGTGAATTTTGGTTGTTTCGTTTATTATTTTGGCGTTTGTCCGTCTCTGAAGTCAGTGTCCCATCTTGGTGTTACACATTTGTGGAAAACAAACCTGCAGAATTCTGGTTGTGAACAGTGTACGTTCTGGGGAGAGAACCCACTCTCACATTGTGTCATGGCCTGACACTGGACTGGGCGGTAACACCATTCCCAATGTGATCTAGTGTAGAAAGTACACAGTAAGGACAGTCCATATAACTGACACCACCTTTTTCAAAGCTCCTCCTCCTCTACACTTCCTGTACTTTTTGGAGGAAATGAATCTCATACTGTCTCTCTGACCTTTCTTCTTTCTACTTTCACTTCACTCAGAGACTCCAGTGAGAATCCTTTAAACAGGGACTGTATGTGTTTCATACAGTGGGATAAAGAGCTACGGTGTCTGATTCTCACCTGGGCTGCTCTGATCATTACAGACACTGAAATTGAAGGTTGGACTGAAAGAGCCATTACAGAGAAACAGCACAGCAGCAGTTGGAGGAAATGGCTGCTACAAGCTCTTTTTCAGAAGAAGACTTTTCATGTCCTGTGTGCTGTGACATCTTCAGGGATCCTGTTCTACTGTCGTGTAGCCACAGTGTGTGTAAAACCTGTCTGCAGCAGTTCTGGGAACCTAAGGGGTCTCGAGAATGTCCAGTCTGTAGAAGAAGATCTTCTAAAGAAGAACCTCTCCAAAATCTTGCTCTGAAGAACCTTTGTGAGGCTTTTCTTGAGAGCAGGAGTCAGAGATCTTCAGCAGGGTCTGAGGGTCTCTGCAGTCTGCACAATGAGAAACTCAAACTCTTCTGTTTGGATGATCAGCAGACTGTGTGTGTGGTGTGTCAGACTTCGAAGAAACATAAAAATCACGAGTTCTGTCCAGTAGATGAAGCTGTGACTGACTCTAAGGTAAGAAATCGATTCTGGTATTTTGATTTCTAAAATGTATAAACTCTTCACAGTGGAGAAACAGATTAACATGTTGTGCATGTTGAGGGTGGAGTCTGTCAGTGGGTAGAGAGTTTGGGTAAATCATCAACCTAGAAAGAAAAAGTTATATGAAATGTAGCTTATTTCTTCTATTCTGAGTTTTTGTATCACCTGTAACTGTTTAATTACAGAATAAACTGAAGTCTTCTTTGGAGCCTCTACAGAAGAACCTGAAAGTCTTAGAGGAAACTAAACAAGACTATGACCAAACAGCAGCCCACATTAAGGTGAACATCATCTTGAACTGTGAAACATGTTGTTAAGGTCATGTTTCTGATGAGGGTCCACTTATCCTGTAGGTGGTAAATGCTTGTAGAACATCTGTTAGAGTTTGTGTTTCTAATCGTCTCTCATTCCAGACGCAGGCCCAGCACACAGAGAGACAGATAAAGGAGGAGTTTGAGAAGCTTCACCAGTTTCTAAAAGATGAAGAAGCAGCAAGGATAGCTGCACTGCAGGAGGAAGAGGAGCAGAAGAGTCAGATGATGAGGAGGAAGATTGAGGAGATGAATGTAGAAATATCATCTCTTTCAGACACAATCAGAAACATAGAGAAGGAGATGGAAGCTGAGGATGTTCAGTTCTTACAGGTAAGTTAGTTTATGAAAACAGGTGAGTTGAATGTTTTAGTGTAAATGATCACTATGAAGATTTCACAACAATGACAACAAGAAATCACAACAGTGCACCATGTGAGATTATCAGTGTGGGGTATTATGTGTGTATGTGCTGCATTATATTAATCACTGAATACTGAATTTGGTTTTTAAGTAAATCTAATAATAAATAATAATTATCTTCAATACACAGATTATATTACACATACTGTATTACATATCATTTGTTATTGCTCAAGTTCAATCTCAAGAACATAATCTTGTGATCTAAGTCTCTTCTGAGGCTAATTATTACTCACTCTTGTCTCGGTCTTGTCTCAGTCTCTGGGTAAGGTGGACTCAGAAACTGTTGTTAAAACAGAATTTCAGGGATTCCCAAACTTTTACATCCACTCTCGACCCCTAAAGCTTCCACACTGTTTAACCAGATCATTTATTCCTGAATCACCTAAAGTGAAGTCTGATACTTGGCAGCTGAATGTCCGACTGAAGAGAGGAAAACTGGAGAGTTCTGGTTCAGTTCAACATGTTTCTCAGTGTTGACGCCGTCTCACCTACTAAAGGTCTCGGTCCTAAATCAGACTTGGTTCTAGCAGTCCACATATGTAGTTAAATAATAAATTCTGTTTTTAAATAATGTTCTTGTTCATGTTAAGAGATTTAGAATTACAGACAAACTGTACATCATCTTGTAGGAGCTGCAGAATTGAGGTAGTAATCTGTGTAGGAGGTCGTAGCTGCTACATTTGAACAGTTGCAGGTTGAGTTAATAGCAAGTTTTAACTTTCATCTCCCGAAGATGCTCAGCAAACGGAAACAGACATTAAATATGTGTGTTTGTGTGTGTAGAGGTGTGTGTGGTTTCTGTAAATCAGAAAATGAACAAAAATCTTTGGTAAATAATATACTATATGCTCAAACATACAAATTTACATTACTAAAATATCTAAATAATGTAAAGAGTTTCTTGCACTAATTCTATTAATAATCAGCACCAGATATACAGTGAAAGCTGAATTTGGTACTACAGTGCAGATTCCAACAGAGGGCGATCTGAGCCCACACTGTCTAAACTGAGCCATTAACTGAACACTAACTTGTCTGCCAGCATATTACTAAGTACTCAGACTGTATCGTAAACAAACATCAGTAAAATAAAACTAATAATCGGTAATAATCTCAATCAGAGTCAAAGTACAATTAACAATATCTCATTAATTATCACTCACTTTATCACACGAATCTACACGTTTCACATCAATAATAAACACAAGATACACAAATAATTACTGCATTATGAGTTACAGTTTCATTACTGCACACAGAACTACAAACACCACAGAAACATGTACAAGTTATTCCAATAAGTGTCCTACACAACCTCCAGTCTTACTGTGAGTTTCAGTACTAATTAATTAACATACCAGGTTTTACTGATTAGCTTTCCAGGGCATTCTGGGTAATGTAGTTCTTACAGGCAGTGATACAGGCTGCTAAACAGTGACCTCCTCTGGAACAAGCAGGGAGTTTCAGCAGTCAGTGTTTACTGGTGTTTGTTTATTTCATATGAAATACAACTAAAAACATCTCTTCATTTTTAACTACAATGTTCTTTTATTTCTCCTCTCAGAACTTCAAGTCTACAGAGAAACAGTAAGTACACATCAGACCACACATTTTATCTAATGTTCAATAATCATTACATTTAAATCTACTATATATGTTATTAATAGTAAATATGAATGTATTATAATGAGATGAAGGTGAATAATGATTGTGTGTTAATGTTGTAGTAACAGAAACAGTAGCAGAAATATTTATTTAACACTAACAATAGATTTATTTTCAAATACAGACTTTATACAGTGAAATATTTCACACATTCTTATATTTTCAGAGTTCAGTTCACACCAAAGTACCCAGAGAAGACATCAGGAGCTCTGATCAATGTAGCTGAACACCTTTCCAACCTGAAGTTCAGAGTGTGTGAGAAGATGCAGGAGATTCTCCAGTACAGTAAGTTCTGTTTCTCTTAGTGTTGATCTCTCACACACAGTCTGCTTCTGGACTAATGAGACACTGTTTATAAACTATTTATAACATCTTATCATCTGATCTTTATTCAGGGAGTAAAAAGTAACTGAAACTGTACTTTAGTGAAAGTATGAAAACTGTACTGTGTAAAAATCTCACTCAGAAAAAAGTATGGAGATAAAAAATACTTAAATAAATACTTAATAAATCAAACTAATAGGCAAAATATGTAAAACCAATTGTTATTATTTTTTGTACATTTGACTACATGTCAAATAATTTATTTCCATATGCATTAAAATCAAATACACACGATCAATATTTATATATAATAATGAAATAAAACAGTAAAAATATTATTTTAAATTAACATCTTAATGATACAATAGAACTTAAAACAAAAAAATCAATAATCAATCAATTAATAATAATAATAATAATAATAATAATGAACATGACAGAGCAGATGATGATGTACAAACTTATTTTCAGCTCTAAATGTTTTCTAATTCTAGCTTACAGTCACTACAGTTAGCATGTGAAGCTAATACTATCTATCCAGTTAAAAAAATTGTAAACCTTTTCATTCTTTAATGACAAAAATCTACATTTAAAAAATCTATATATGCCAAAGGGGGCTTTTGCCTTGTGTCTGGGGGGTATATTCTAAAAAACAATGCATAATGCAGAAGATAAATGTATATATATATATATTTCCTCTCAAAACTAAAAATAAAAAATAGTAAAGTAATCAAATTTCGGAATATTTCTTAATTATTAATTTAAATGTATTGATGAATATTATCCAGTCATAACATGTATAGATCAACTGACCACAAAAAGATTTTGGGGAAATAAATCACAAAAATTCAGTGATTTTGATTATATTTCAGAATTTATTAAATTATATTTAATTAGTAAATCTGTAAATATTAGCTTTTTATCATCATCAAAAGAAAGATAGCTTTTTAAAAAAGAAAGGTTTGTACACTCTATACAGACAGATTTCATTTTATTAAGTGTAATATTTCTGTATTTAACTGAAGGAAATATAAAATGTGTGGTTCAGGAATCAGTATGTAAGTCAGTTTATGTGAAAATATTAATGTATCATAGAAACATTATGTATGTGTAATAGATCTGTCACTGGACTATAATGACCTTCACTACTGAATATACACTTTAGTGCTGCACTGAACTCTACATCAACATTTAGTCCAGGATTAAAGTTGATTTGTATTCTGGAATCTACCTCTAAAGCTGTTTTACTCAAAGTAAAGAAAATAGTCTGTACAGGTGAAACATTTACAGAAATGTGATAAAAACATGATGTTTGATTGTGTTCTCTCTCCTCAGCCCCTGTTACTCTGGACCCCAACACTGCACATCCAGTCCTCCACCTGTCTGATGATCTCACTGCTGTAGAAAACAGAGACCACAGTTCATCACTTCCTGATAATCCAGAGAGATTTAATAAGTACAGGTGTGTTCTGGGATCTGAGGGCTTTAACTCAGGTACTCAGTGCTGGGACGTCCAGGTTGGAGACAGTGATGACTGGTTACTGGGTGTGATACCAGAGTCTATAACAAGAAAAGGAGACTCTTTCTGGGGTTCAGTGTGGAGACTGCACTACAGTAAAAGCAATAATAAATACTGGATATACTGTCCAGGACAGTCAGATCTCTACCTCAAACTTAAAGAAAAGCTGCAGAGGGTCAGAGTACAGCTGGACTGGGACAGGGGGACAGTGATCTTCACTGATCTTCTAACTAATACACACCTGCACACTATAACACACTCTTTTACTGAGAGAGTTCTACCATTTTTCTATAATTACTCTGCTGATCCTCTGAAGATCTTACCAGTGAAGACGTCAGTAACAGTGGAACAGCACAGTTACAGTTAATGCTGCTCAGAATTAACATCTATACACGTAGTGAGATTATGAATTATGATCAGAAGAATATATCAGTACATGTATATTTTAAATACTGTGTTTGTATCATTACATTCAAACACGTCTGTGTGGAAATGACTGTGGTGTGGTGACTCCTGATATCATTACAACATCAGAGATACATTTCACTAATTTTCAGTGTTTGTTTTATTTCTTTATTATTCTGTGTTTTTCTCCATCATTAGACTTTTAAAAACTCTGATTTTGAGATACTTTGTATTAATTCAGTGTTAACAGTAGATTATTTCCAGATGTAAATGAGATTAAAACAATGATGGTACATCAGTAACCTGTAACAACTTTAAAACTGAAACTGCTCTGTGACAAAATATAATCTACAACATTTTAAGGGGAAATTTTTTTTAGGAGTATTGTGTTAGGTAAATAAATCAGTAACGAGTTTAGATTTTTCCAGCCCATTGTAAGTGATGCCACAGTTTCCTTAACGATGCGCCAGTGCCATTTAAGATGTGACAGAAAAAGAAGCTGACAAAAGGTGCAAATATCTCAACTTGATACCAAACTCTCTCCTGTTTACACTCTTCTCTGTCAAAATGTCCCTCCAGACTATTACAATCACAGAAACACAGTTCTGCCAAAAAGACTCCAGGAGTAGAGCAATGTAAAACAAGGTTTAATCTTCGATAAGTGTACAATTAGAAGGTTAGTTATTGTATAACATAAGGAACTTTGGCATAAGCCCAGTCCTAGGTCCAGGTTTTTAAGCGTGCAGACCCTCGCAGATCCTGCTGGATATGGACAGCAGGGGCAAAGCTGCATCCCAAAAGATGAATGGAATTTATACCCACCGGGGAAGGATTTACCTGGAGCAAATAATCTGAAATAAAACACAAGATAATATTAGTGAAACATAAGAGAAAATCTAAGCATGTGCAGGAAGTAAAGACCGTTTACAAGGTTTTAAGTTGATACTGAGAAGTGAAACTGGAGTTTGTACAAACTAGAAGCTGCAAGCCAGAAGATGAAGCTATGTGATCCAAGTAAGGAGATGTTGAGGTTAGAGTTAGTTGTTAGGGTCTCACCCATAAATGCAACCTGTTGTTTGAGGTTTCATCATCCATCCTGTTAGTTTTGGGTCTCGGCCCACACACGCAACCATCGTTGGGCCTCGGCCCACACATGCAACCATCGTTGGGTCTCGGCCCAAGCATGGAACACATGCAACCATCGTTGGGCCTTGGCCCACACATGCAACACATGCAACCATCCTTGGGTCTTGGCCCACGCATGCAACCATCATTGGGCCTCGGCCCACACTCGCAACACATGCAACCATCGTTGGGTCTTGGCCCACACGCACAACACATGCAACCATCGTTGGGTCTCGGCCCACACACGCAACACATGCAACCATCATTGGGACTCGGGCCAAACATGCAACCATCGTTGGGTCTCGGCCCACATATGCGACTTTCTTTTTGGGTCTCGGCACACACGTTTTAACCACCACCAGTAGTTATATCAGTAGTAGAGAATAAACGTCAAACGTTTTGACAGCACCAGTTGAGCATCCCGGGTGCGTTAAGCATCGCAAAATGGAGGATCGTGCAAAATGGTAGCGGCCAGCAGAAGGAGGCCAAGAAGACCAGGAGAACACGCGCACATGGAAACAAACACGGCCAAGTACAAAAAATGGCAGAGGTGGGGCAACAAGATCAGTGAGCGAATCCGAAATGGGAATACTTTTCCAAGGACACAGCAGCTACAACTAACAGCATGAGAGTGCGTAGAAACGTCAGAGAGCAGGGGTATTTAATTAGAGTTCAGTACAGTCCAATTAGAGCAGGGGTATTTAATTAGAGTTCAGTACAGTCCAATTAGAGCAGGGGTATTTAATTAGAGTTCAGTACGGTCCAGTTAGAGCAGGGGTATTTAATTAGAGTTCAGTACGGTCCAGTTACAGCAGGGGTATTTAATTAGAGTTCAGTACGGTCCAGTTAGAGCAGGGGTATTTAATTAGAGTTCAGTACGGTCCAGTTAGAACAGGGTGTTTAATTAGAGTTCAGTACGGTCCAGTTAGAGCAGGGGTATTTAATTAGAGTTCAGTACGGTCCAGTTAGAGCAGGGGTATTTATTTAGGAGTCCAGTACGGTCCAGTTAGAGCAGGGATATTTAATTAGAGTCAGTACGGTCCAGTTAGAGCAGGGGTATTTAATTAGAGTTCAGTACAGTCCAGTTAGAGCAGGGGTATTTAATTAGAGTTCAGTACGGTCCAGTTAGAGCAGGGGTATTTAATTAGAGTTCAGTACAGTCCAGTTAGAGCAGGGGTATTTATTTAGGAGTCCAGTACAGTGCAGTTAGAGCAGGGATATTTAATTAGAGTCAGTACGGTCCAGTTAGAGCAGGGGTATTTAATTAGAGTTCAGTACAGTCCAGTTAGAGCAGGGGTATTTAATTAGAGTTCAGTACGGTCCAGTTAGAGCAGGGGTATTTAATTAGAGTTCAGTACGGTCCAGTTAGAGCAGGGGTGTTTAATTAGAGTTCAGTACGGTCCAATTAGAGCAGGGGTATTTAATTAGAGTTCAGTACAGTCCAATTAGAGCAGGGGTATTTAATTAGAGTTCAGTACGGTCCAGTTAGAGCAGGGGTATTTAATTAGAGTTCAGTACGGTCCAGTTAGAGCAGGGGTATTTAATTAGAGTTCAGTACGGTCCAGTTAGAGCAGGGATATTTAATTAGAGTTCAGTACAGTCCAGTTAGAGCAGGGATATTTAATTAGAGTCAGTACGGTCCAGTTAGAGCAGGGGTATTTAATTAGAGTCCAGTACAGTCCAGTTAGAGCAGGGATATTTAATTAGAGTCAGTACGGTCCAGTTAGAGCAGGGGTATTTATTTAGAGTCCAGTACGGTCCAGTTAGAGCAGGGATATTTAATTAGAGTTCAGTACGGTCCAGTTAGAACAGGGTCTTTAATTAGAGTTCAGTACGGTCCAGTTAGAGCAGGGGTATTTATTTAGAGTCCAGTACGGTCCAGTTAGAGCAGGGGTGTTTAATTAGAGTTCAGTACGGTCCAGTTAGAGCAGGGGTGTTTAATTAGAGTTCAGTACAGTCCAGTTAGAGCAGGGGTCTTTAATTAGAGTTCAGTACGGTCCAATTAGAGCAGGGGTATTTAATTAGAGTCCAGTACGGTCCAGTTAGAGCAGGGGTATTTAATTAGAGTTCAGTACGGTCCAATTAGAGCAGGGGTATTTAATTAGAGTTCAGTACGGTCCAGTTAGAGCAGGGGTATTTAATTAGAGTTCAGTACGGTCCAATTAGAGCAGAGGTATTTAATTAGAGTTCAGTACGGTCCAGTTAGAGCAGGGGTCTTTAATTAGAGTTCAGTACGGTCCAGTTAGAGCAGGGGTATTTATTTAGAGTCCAGTACGGTCCAGTTAGAGCAGGGATATTTAATTAGAGTTCAGTACGGTCCAGTTAGAGCAGGAGTATTTAATTAGAGTTCAGTACGGTCCAGTTAGAGCAGGGGTGTTTAATTAGAGTTCAGTACGGTCCAATTAGAGCAGGAGTATTTAATTAGAGTTCAGTACGGTCCAGTTAGAGCAGGGGTATTTAATTAGAGTTCAGTACGGTCCAGTTAGAGCAGGGGTATTTAATTAGAGTTCAGTACGGTCCAGTTAGAGCAGGGATATTTAATTAGAGTTCAGTACGGTCCAGTTAGAGCAGGGATATTTAATTAGAGTCAGTACGGTCCAGTTAGAGCAGGGGTATTTAATTAGAGTTCAGTACGGTCCAGTTAGAGCAGGGGTATTTAATTAGAGTTCAGTACGGTCCAATTAGAGCAGGGGTATTTAATTAGAGTTCAGTACGGTCCAGTTAGAGCAGGGGTCTTTAATTAGAGTTCAGTACGGTCCAGTTAGAGCAGGGGTCTTTAATTAGAGTTCAGTACGGTCCAGTTAGAGCAGGGGTATTTATTTAGAGTCCAGTACGGTCCAGTTAGAGCAGGGATATTTAATTAGAGTCCAGTACGGTCCAGTTAGAGCAGGGGTATTTAATTAGAGTTCAGTACAGTCCAATTAGAGCAGGGGTATTTAATTAGAGTTCAGTACGGTCCAGTTAGAGCAGGGGTATTTAATTAGAGTTCAGTACAGTCCAGTTAGAGCAGGGATATTTAATTAGAGTTCAGTACGGTCCAGTTAGAGCAGGGATATTTAATTAGAGTTCAGTACGGTCCAGTTAGAGCAGGAGTATTTAATTAGAGTTCAGTACGGTCCAGTTAGAGCAGGGGTGTTTAATTAGAGTTCAGTACGGTCCAATTAGAGCAGGGGTATTTAATTAGAGTTCAGTACAGTCCAATTAGAGCAGGGGTATTTAATTAGAGTTCAGTACGGTCCAGTTAGAGCAGGGGTATTTAATTAGAGTTCAGTACGGTCCAGTTAGAGCAGGGGTATTTAATTAGAGTTCAGTACAGTCCAGTTAGAGCAGGGATATTTAATTAGAGTTCAGTACAGTCCAGTTAGAGCAGGGATATTTAATTAGAGTCAGTACGGTCCAGTTAGAGCAGGGGTGTTTAATTAGAGTTCAGTACAGTCCAGTTAGAGCAGGGGTGTTTAATTAGAGTTCAGTACGGTCCAGTTAGAGCAGGGGTGTTTAATTAGAGTTTAGTACAGTCCAGTTAGAGCAGGGGTATTTAATTAGAGTTCAGTACGGTCCAGTTAGAGCAGGGGTGTTTAATTAGAGTTCACTACAGTCCAGTTAGAGCAGGGGTGTTTAATTAGAGTTCAGTACGGTCCAGTTAGAGCAGGGATATTTAATTAGAGTTCAGTACGGTCCAGTTAGAGCAGGGGTATTTATTTAGGAGTCCAGTACGGTCCATTTAGAGCAGGGGTGTTTAATTAGAGTACAGTACGGTCCAGTTAGAGCAGGGGTGTTTAATTAGAGTGCAGTACGGTCCAGTTAGAGCATGGATATTTAATTAGAGTCAGTACGGTCCAGTTAGAGCAGGGATATTTAATTAGAGTTCAGTACGGTCCAGTTAGAGCAGGGGTGTTTAATTAGAGTTCAGTACGGTCCAGTTAGAGCAGGGGTGTTTAATTTGAGTTCAGTACGGTCCAGTTAGAGCAGGGGTATTTAATTAGAGTTCAGTACGGTCCAGTTAGAGCAGGGGTATTTATTTAGGAGTCCAGTACGGTCCATTTAGAGCAGGGATATTTAATTAGAGTCAGTACGGTCCAGTTAGAGCAGGGGTCTTTAATTAGAGTTCAGTACGGTCCAGTTAGAGCAGGGGTGTTTAATTAGAGTTCAGTACGGTCCAGTTAGAGCCGGGGTCTTTAATTAGAGTTCAGTACGGTCCAGTTAGAGCAGGGATATTTAATTAGAGTTCAGTACGGTCCAGTTAGAGCAGGGGTATTTAATTAGAGTTCAGTATGGTCCAGTTAGAGCAGGGATATTTAATTAGAGTTCAGTACAGTCCAGTTAGAGCAGGGATGTTTAATTAGAGTGAGTACGGTCCAGTTAGAGCAGGGGTCTTTAATTAGAGTTCAGTACGGTCCAGTTAGAGCAGGGGTGTTTAATTAGAGTTCAGTACGGTCCAGTTAGAGCAGGGCTATTTAACTAGAGTGCAGTACGGTCCAGTTTGAGCAGGGGTGTTTAATTAGAGTTCAGTACGGTCCAGTTAGAGCAGGGGTGTTTAATTAGAGTTCAGTACGGTCCAGTTAGAGCAGGGCTATTTAACTAGAGTTCAGTACGGTCCAGTTAGAGCAGGGCTATTTAACTAGAGTTCAGTACGGTCCAATTAGATCAGGGGTCGAGTTCAGTACGGTCCAGTTAGATCAGGAGTAGAATTCAGTACGGTCCAGTTAGATCAGGAGTAGAATTCAGTATGGTCCAGTTAGATCAGTGGTGTTCAAAGCGCCTAAAAAGCACATCTTCTGCCTGAAGCCTGTGTTGCTGCAGCAGCATTTAAGGTGTAATTGTAAATTCGAACAGTCTAACCTAACATGTTCATGTGAGTGATTTACTGAAGGTAATAAAGTGTATTTAAGAAAGCTACATAGCAGCTACTTACACGCAGAGCCTTCACAGCTTAGTGAAGACGCAATCCACATGACCAATAGTGGACGCGAGACAGGCTGATGAGAGGGATAGTTACTAATAAGGAATGGTATGATCCACTTTAGGGGTGTGTGAAATCGTAGTAAAAGATTTTCCCAGGCATGGATTCTGTACATTTATTGTAATATTTAACATTATAGGTTAGAAGGATATATAAATGTTTTGACAACCCCCAAAATATAGTTTTTACCCCTTTTTGGGGTGTGGGGGGGTCAAGTCTTAATCAGGGGGGTCACACTCCGCCAATCCCGTCCGTAATTCGCGCCCTGGTGGTAGTGTGAAGTAGCAGATTTAGTGTGAAGTGCAAGATTATTCAGACACTAATCACCTCCACACATTTGAGAGCTCGTCGTTATTAAGGAACTGCTGCCATCTAGTGTAGAAAGTACACAGTTAGAACAGTCCATCAGACTGACTCCTCCTTTTTCAAAATACCTCCTCCTCTACAGTTCCTCTACTTGTTGGAGGAAGTGAATCTCGTACGGTCTCTCTGATCTTTCTTCATTCTACTTTCACTTCACTCAGAGACTCCAGTGAGAAGCTTTTAAACAGGGACTGTATGTGTTTGTTGATGTGTGATTTCTGAAAGGAGCTAAAACTCTCTCAGTGGGATAAAGAGCTACGGTGTCTGATTCTCACCTGTACTGATCTGATCATTACAGACTCTCTAACAGTGAAAGTGGAGTTTGGACTGAAGGAGCTGTTACAGAGAAACAGCACAGCAGCAGTTGGAGGAAATGGCTGCTAGAAATCTTCTTTCAGAAGAAGACTTTTCATGTCCTGTGTGCGGTGACATCTTCAGGGATCCTGTTCTACTGTCGTGTAGCCACAGTGTGTGTAAAACCTGTCAGCAGCAGTTCTGGGAAACTAAGGAGTCTCGAGAATGTCCAGTCTGTAGAAGAAGATCCTCCAGAGATTTTCCTCCCTGTAATCTTGTACTGAAGAACCTTTGTGAGTCTTTTCTAGAGAGCAGGAGTCGGAGATCTCCAGCAGGATCTGAGGTTCTCTGCAGTCTGCACAATGAGAAACTCAAACTCTTCTGTTTGGATGATCAGCAGCCTGTGTGTTGGGTGTGTCAGACTTCAAAGAAACACAGAGATCATGAATTCTGTCCAGTAGATGAAGCTGTGACTGAATTGAAGGTAGGAAACCTTTTGTAATACTTTGATTTGATTATAAAAACAAAAAACAAAACGTATAAACTCTTTCTCAGTTGAGTAACAGATTAACTTGTTGTGCGTGTTGAAAGTGGAGTCTGTCAGTGGGTGCGGTTTCAGGGTAAAAGGTAGAGAGTTCGGTTGAATTATCAAGTAAAAATAAAATGATAGAAAGTGTAGTTTATGTACTTCATTAAAGTTTGACTATTTGTATTCTAGAGTAAGATTGGCACATTTATATAAAAACAACAAAATGTTCTCACCTGTATCTGTTTAATTACAGAATAAACTGAAGTCTACTTTGGAGCCTCTACTGAAGAACCTGAAAGTCTTAGAGGAAACTAAACAAGACTATGACCAAACAGCAGCCCACATTAAGGTGAACATCATCTTGAACTGTGAAACATGTTGTTAAGGTCATGTTTCTGATGAGGGTCCACTTATCCTGTAGGTGGTAAATGCTTGTAGAACATCTGTTAGAGTTTGTGTTTCTAATCGTCTCTCATTCCAGAAGCAGGCCCAGCACACAGAGAGACAGATAAAGGAGGAGTTTGAGAAGCTTCACCAGTTTCTAAGAGATGAAGAAGAAGCAAGGATAGCTGTACTGAAGGAGGAAGAGGAGCAGAAGAGTCAGATGATGAGGAGGAAGATTGAGGAGATGAATGTAGAAATATCATCTCTTTTAGACACGATCATAAACATAGAGAAGGAGATGGAAGCTGATGATGTTCAGTTCTTACAGGTAAGTAACTCTTTTTTCCTTCTTTCTTTCTTTATTACTTAGATATTATTTATATAGTAACAGTAACATTTAAATAAAGTACTCAAACTGTATCATAAACAAACAGAAGTAAAATAAAACTAATAACTGACTGTAATCTGAACAACTGTTAATATATTCAATCAAAGTATAATTAACAATATCTCATTAATTAACATTATTAGTATTAGAATCAACATGCTTCACAGCAATAATAAACACAAGATACACAAATCATTACTGCACACAGAACTACAAACACCACAGAAACATGTACAAGTTATTCCAATAAGTGTCCTACACAACCTCCAGTCTTACTGTGAGTTTCAGTACTAATTAATTAACATACCAGGTTTTACTGAATAGCTTTCCAGGGCATTCTGGGTAATGTAGTTCTTACAGGCAGTGTTACAGGCTGCTAAACAGTGACCTCCTCTGGAACAAGCAGGGAGTTTCAGCAGTCAGTGTTTACTGGTGTTTGTTTATTTCATATGAAACACAACTAAAAACATCTCTTCACTTTTAACTACAATGTTCTTTTATTTCTCCTCTCAGAACTTCAAGTCTACAGAGAAACAGTAAGTACATATCAGACCACACATTTTATCTAATGTTCAATAATCATTACATTTAAATCTACTGTATATGTTATTTATAGTAAATATGAATGTATTATAATGAGATGAAGGTGAATAATGATTGTGTGTTAATGTTGTAGTAACAGAAACAGTAGCAGAAATATTTATTTAACACTAACAATAGATTTATTTTCAAATACAGACTTTATACAGTGAAATATTTCACACAGTCTTCTATTTTCAGAGTTCAGTTCACACCAAAGTACCCAGAGAAGACATCAGGAGCTCTGATCAATGTAGCTGAACACCTTTCCAACCTGAAGTTCAGAGTGTGGGAGAAGATGCAGGAGATTCTCCAGTACAGTAAGTTCTGTTTCTCTTAGTGTTGATCTCTCACACACAGTCTGCTTCTGGACTAATGAGACACTGTTTATAAACTATTTATAACATCTTATCATCTGATCTTTATTCAGGGAGTAAAAAGTAACTGAAACTGTACTTTAGTGAAAGTATAGATAAAAAGTATGGAGATAAAAATACACACCAGTAAACAAAATACAAAATAAATATTATTTTTTAAACATACTTAAATAAACCAATAACTAAGAAATAATAAAATAACTTAAAAGAAAAAACAGTTTTATTCATTTTTATGTTTAAATAAATGTTGAATTATTTCTATTCACAATTTCAAATACACAAAAAACCAAGGGCATACAATGAAAAACACAGTCTATAAATATAACTAATATAATCAAAATATAATATGTTATTTTGAATTTGAAATTGATGTATATGGCATTATATATCTTAGTGGTTAAACAGAAATACTCTAAATAAAAATACTTTATTATTATTATTATTATTATTATTATTATTATTATTATCAGATTCTATTTGGATCTTTAGCTCTAAATATGTCCTAATTCTAGCTAACCATCAATACAGTTAGCATGTACATCTAATGCTAACTGTCCAGTTAAAATACTGTAAACCTGTTTATTCCTTAACGACAAAATCTGTGTTAAACAAATCTGTATATAGTAAAGGGGGTTTTTAAAAAGAAAGGTTTGTACACTCTATATACACAGATTTAATATTATTAAGTGTAATATTTCTGTATTTAACTGAAGGAAATATAAAATGTGTGGTTCAGGAATCAGTGTGTAAGTCAGTTTATGTGAAAATATGAATGTATCATAGAAACATTATGTATGTGTAATAGATCTGTCACTGGACTATAATGACCTTCACTACTGAATATACACTTTAGTGCTGCACTGAACTCTACATCAACATTTAGTCCAGGATTAAAGTTGATCTGTATTCTGGAATCTACCTCTAAAGCTGTTTTACTCAAAGTAAAGAAAATAGTCTGTACAGGTGAAACATTTACAGAAATGTGATAAAAACATGATGTTTGATTGTGTTCTCTCTCCTCAGCCCCTGTTACTCTGGACCCCAACACTGCACATCCACACCTCCACCTGTCTGATGATCTCACTGCTGTAGAAAAGAGAGACCACAGTTCATCACTTCCTGATAATCCAGAGAGATTTGATGAGTGGGAGGGTGTTCTGGGTTCTGAGGGTTTTAACTCAGGTACTCACTGCTGGGACGTCCAGGTTGGAGACAGTAAATACTGGGAACTGGGTGTGATACCAGAGTCTGTAACAAGAAAAGGAGACTCTTTCTGGGGTTCAGCGTGGAGTCTGGAATACAGTAACATCTGTAATAACTACTGGATACACTGTTTAAGACAGTCACATCACTACCACACACTTAAAGAGAATCTGCAGAGGGTCAGAGTACAGCTGGACTGGGACAGGGGGACAGTGACCTTCACTGATCTTCGAACTAATACACACCTGCACACTATAACACACACTTTCACTGAGAGAGTTCTACCATTTTTCCAGAATAGGTCTGTTCATCCTCTGAAGATCTTACCAGTGAAGACGTCAGTAACAGCACAGTTACAGTTAATGCTGCTCAGAATTAACATCTATACACGTAGTGAGATTATGAATTATGATCATAAGAATATATCAGTACATGTATATTTTAAATACTGTGTTTGTATCATTACAGCCTAACATGACTGTGTGGAAATACAATACTGATTTAAAGTGCCAGTGAGTGACTCCTGATATCATTACAACACTAGAAACATTATTAGAGTGAGATTTCACTCATTTTCAATGTTTCTTTGATTTTTTTTATAATTCTGCAGTTTTCTCCATCATTAGATCCTTCAAACTCTGCTTTTGATTTTGGAAACATCATCAAACGTCATCAAAAGTCATTCTGATTCTTTAGAATTTTATACAAAGACATTTTGATCACTTGTGTATACGTGTCTTTGTTCAGTGGCTTCACTTCAGAAGAGCTACTTTGTTTTAATTAATTGTTAACAGTAGATTATTTTCAGGATGTAAATGAAATAAAAACAATAAAATAAACAAAATATATTGTACACATTAACAACAGGAGCAACATCTAAACACAACAGTGACCAGACCGGAGATCTTGTATGAATCCAAATGAACAGTCAGAGAACTGAATCTTTAGATACTCATATCCTCAATTTACTGTCTTTGTTTACTTTCTTAGTTTTTTATGATTTAACTGGAATTGACAGCATGTTTAACATCACAGTATAAGATTATTCACCTTTTCAGTGCAGTAACACTGTAGCACTATAACACTATAACTTTTTGGCTTTGCACATCGTGATGTCACGTCAGCACCCAGTAACAGCTTCAACATCAAACTTTGAATGTGCGTTATTATGAGAGAACCATTTTTTGGAGAATGTTATGTATGTATATAAATCAGTGTCACAGTAACGTGTTTTAGATTTTTCCAGCCCACTGTAACTGATACAGCAATTCCTTAATGGTGCACCGGCATCATTTAATATGGGATGCAAATAATAATAATAATAAGCTGACAACAGGGCCCAGAAATCTCAGCTTGATCCTCTTCTTTATGACGTTCTTTGCAAAAACATTGTCTTTTTCTTTTTTCTTATTTAGTTTATAATAATTGTTTATTGCATCACAAATCATGACAAGAATGAGGATCTATGGTTCAGGATGTGTTTGTGAACTGTATCTGTGAGCAGAGTTTGTGCTGCAGTGGCTGGTGAGCAGTGCTGGTGTTGTTTAAAGCTGGTAATTAAACTCTCACTACTTAAACTCAAACTCTCTCCTGTTTACACTCTTCTCTGTCAGAATGTCCCTCCAGACCATTACAATCACAGAAACTCAGAGCTGTCACATCCACAGAGTCCACTCCCAGCAATGTGACTCTTAGAGTCATTGGTCAAGAGACCACCTCAGACGCGCTGGAGTCAAACTCTTTTAGAATCGACTCCCCATCACTAGTTACTGTGAGTTTAGAACGCTGTTAGAAAAGCACTGACCAGTAGAATGGGACGCTCTCTAACAGCCACTCATGAGCCTAAGGTCTCAGTGCCAAGCGATGGTAAGAGGAGTATCAGGCTGTGTAGCTGTAAAACTGCATTCTCTGAAACGATGGAGCCAAATCTTTGGAATGAGTTGGACTGAACCAGAAAACCAGAAGACCCTTGAGAGGAGGTGGTCTTGGTCTGGTCTCAAATGAATGCTGCAGTGGTTAACTTGTTGTAAGAACGTGATCTGACCTTGATTCGACCTGACTACCAGGTCTACTCTGAATGTTTAGTTAAACAGCTCCCGTAGCCAGGTGTACTTTATATTATGGGATGTGACAGAGCTTGTAAATAGAGAATTTACTTTATCAGCTAAACGGAGAACGAGATGAACCAGGTCTCACTTGGACTAACGACGAGCTATGATGCCTTCTCGATGTTTGGGCAGATGACTACATCTGTCAGGTCCTACAAACGCAGAAGCTCACTGAAGTGTTTGAGGCTGAAGGGGAGAGGATTTGAGGATTTGATTGGACGACTGAACAGTGCTGTTTAATTTTAAACCTGTATCAGGTTTATGCAGCAAAAAAAAGATGACCAGTATGAGGGGTCAGAGTGTACACACTTTTGGGGACATGATGAAGAGATGCAAGGTTATGATATGCGATTGGAGGAATCAGCACCAAACATGTTCTATCAAATGAGACGTTCTTCACTTTAACCCGGATATCTTATAATCAACTGACCTTTCACATTAGCATACTTAATTACTGAAACTCAAACACATCAATATTTTAACCTTTACAGTCCCATCCAATTACTGCCCAGTGGTCTATTTCACAGTCTACTATAAAAGAGACGTCTTTGTAGAATCCAATCGTTTCCTTGCTCTGAAAATCTCTTCTCTCCACCAAAAACACACAAACTACAAAAGCTATTAGAGCATTTTTAAACAGACGATTTCTGTTTCTGTATGTTTTGTTAATAAGTACATGAAGATATGGATATTTTTAAGTGTGAGCTGTTCTGTGCAAGATTTTTCAGTGTACTACCTGCGTTTTTTTTTCAACACTATATGAATCGTGAATAGCCTACATCCACTTTTAAAACAAAATGAAAACAACTATTTAATTCAACTGCAAACAAATGTGAGAGCTTGTAATACATAAACAAGCTAAAAAAGCACTGGTTTATTGTGAGTGTCCATTTTTATTATAACATCAAACAGCTGAAGCTGCATGAATGCCTTTAGGTGGGAAGTAGGAGTTGTACAGTTCTGAGCTGCCATGTTTACGATCCCCTAGTGGACCACTTACCCAGTGAGGAGGTGGTTTATTACATTAGGAAAACAATCACTCTCAGCAGGTTAGCATCAGTGAGATAATGACCAGCCATACAAACCCTTATATTTTGCTAATTGCTGTCTGGCTGTAAGTTTCGGTTTAGAACCGTCGTGTATTACCTATCTGTTTGCTCTCTGTGTAGCCTTTAGCTTGCTAACAAGCTAGCAGAGTAATGAAGCTGTATTAGCAGTCAAAATGTTTTCTAGTCTGCAGTGTGGATGTCACTCAAATACAAACTGTGTGTTATTAGTTTAGTTAGATTGTGTTTGACTTTAATTATTACTTACTTAATGTAGATAATTGTAACTTTGACAGATAACACGCTGTCAGTTGTTCTCTATAAGGCAGTGTGGAAGCCGTCAAGATCAACTTGTAAACAAAAACACATGTACTGAGATGAGTTCTCATTATTAAATCGCTGAAGCTGTTGCCCTGTGAGTCATATGCCTGTTTCCAGCAGGTGCTGAACTCACCCTGGTGGTCCCGTACAAGCTGGTGTATATCAAAATGATACTGCCAGAGCTCCTTGTCATGCTAGTGCTGTCTTCCTCCTGCCCTCCTGAAAACAAACTTTGTGGGTGTTTTAAGGGTGGTCTACGATGGTCAGCTGAGCTAGTGAGTGTCCAATTGAAGTATTCAGTAAGACTGTCACTGAAGATGAAGCAGTGTGGTCAGAGTTTTTTGGATGCCCAGCAGATTGCAAATCTTAGTCATGGCCACCAACTCGAAGTTGCACCCCTGGTCACTGTGTAGCTCTTCCATCATGCTGAGTGGACAAAAGAACTTGGATCTGTTTCAACCCCACACTGCTCACGGTCAAGTCCAGATTTCACCAATCAACAAGAACAATTATAATAATAATAATAATAATAATAATAATATGTAATAGTGTGATGGCAGATTTAGTGTAAAGTGGCAGCTTATTCAGACACTAATCACCTTCACTCGTTTGAGACTCCTCGTTATTAATGAACTGCTGCCATCTAGTGTAGAAAGTACACACAGAACAGTCTATCAAACTGACTCCTCCTTTATTAAACTCCTCCTCCTCTACAGTTCCTGTACTTGTTGGAGGAAGTGAATCTCATACGGTCTCTCTGATCTTTCTTCATTCTACTTTCACTTCACTCAGAGACTCCAGTGAGAAGCTTTTAAACAGGGACTGTATGTGTTTATTGATGTGTGATTTCTGAAAGGAGCTAAAACTCTCTCAGTGGGATAAAGAGCTACAGTGTCTGATTCTCACCTGTACTGATCTGATCATTACAGAGGCTCTAACAGTGAAAGTGGAGTTTGGACTGAAGGAGCTGTTACAGAGAAACAGCACAGCAGCAGTTGGAGGAAATGGCTGCTAGAAACCCTTTTCCAGAAGAAGATCTTTCATGTCCTGTGTGCTGTGACATCTTCAGGGATCCTGTTGTACTGTCGTGTAGCCACAGTGTGTGTAAAACCTGTCTGCAGCAGTTCTGGGAAACTAAGGGATCTCGAGAATGTCCAGTCTGTAGAAAAAGATCCTCTAAAGAGAATCCTCCTGTTAGTCTTACATTGAAGAACCTGTGTGAGTCTTTTCTTGAGAGCAGGAGTCGGAGATCTTCAGCAGGGTCTGAGGGGCTCTGCAGTCTGCACAACGAGAAGCTCAAACTCTTCTGTTTGGATGATCAGCAGACTGTGTGTGTGGTGTGTCAGACTTCAAAGAAACATAAAACCCATGAGTTCTGTCCAGTAGATGAAGCTGTGAGTGACTTTAAGGTAAGAAATGTGTTAGTACTTTAATATCTATAATGTAATACAAATCCAAGTTAAATAACAGAATTTAAGTATTTGTATTATCTGTGATTTTGGCACATTTATATGTTAGATGTTGTAAACTGAACAAAATGTTCTCACCTGTATCTATTTAATCACAGAATAAACTGAAGTCTACTTTGGAGCCTCTACAGAAGAACCTGGAAGTCTTAGAGAAAGCTAAACGAGATTATGACCAAACATCAGCCCACATAAGGTGAACATCATCTTGAACTGGGCAATATGTTGTTAAGGTCATGTTTCTGATGAGTGTCCACTTAGGTGGTCCTGTAGGTGGTAAATGCTTGTAGAACATCTGTTAGAGTTTGTCAAGTCAAGTTTATTTACACAGCACTTTTTACAATGATATTGTCACAAAGCAGCTTTACAGGAGTTTGAAAACTTGAAAACATGAAGTCAGAGCATGTATCCCCCTGTGAGCAAGCCAGAGGCAACGGTGGCAAGAAAAACTCCTTCAGACTGGAGGAAGAAACCTTGGGAGGAACCAAGACTCACAAGTGGAGACGCATTCTCCTCTGGTCACACAGTGTTAACAGCTAATTGAGCTAAATTCAAGGTAGAACTGAGAGAATCCGAGTCAAATGGTAAAAGCTCTAGAAACTGCACAGGTGGTACATCTGGATGATACAGTGATGCAGTCGAGGGTGTAGCAGATGGTACAAATGAAGAGAACCGGTTGATCAGTCCTCCAACAGTATTGGGCAGGAAAGGAGGGCGTCATTATCTTAGAAAGAGTAAAGAAACGAAGTTAGTTCTGGTTTTCATTAGTATAGAGGATGAGTATATTCTACAGTGGCTGGCGATTCTGGCGAATCTAATTTTAACAGTATGAACTAAAAGGAGAGAACCAGTAGAAGGTAACACAGACATGAAAGTACCCAGAGACAATGGGGTCCCCCCACTCCACCATCAACAAACCTGTGTGATTGTGTGAAGTGGTGGGACAACAGCACCAACATCTCAGTTTACTATAAACCTCTGTTTCCATGAACCCATTTCTGTTTCAGAGGTGAAGATGTGTTGGTTAAATGTCAGATCTGAGTCAATAGTCACACCAAATTTTTGGCTACTGAACCAGGAACTACAGAGAAGTCAGCGAGACTTAACATTAAATCTGAACATTTAGTCAGAGCAGACTTTGGACCAAGAAAGAGAACTTCTGCACAATCTTCTATTTTATTTAATCTGGATTTATCATCTGGTTTGGTTGATATGTACAGCTGTGTATCATCAGCATAACAGTGGAAACTGATTCTGTGTCTGCTTATAACTGAGCCTAATGGTAACATATATAATATGAATAATAGAGGACCTAAAACAGAACCTCGTGGAACTCCACATTTCACTTTTGTATAATTAGACAATACATTATTTATCTTTACAAAGTTTGTGTTTCTAACCATCTCTTATTTCAGACTCAGGCCCAGCACACAGAGAGACAGATAAAGGAGGAGTTTGAGAAGCTTCACCAGTTTCTAAGAGATGAAGAAGCAGCAAGGATAGCTGTACTGAAGGAGGAAGAGGAGCAGAAGAGTCAGATGATGAGGAGGAAGATTGAGGAGATGAATGTAGAAATATCATCTCTTTCAGACACGATCAGAAACATAGAGAAGGAGATGGAAGCTGAGGACGTTCAGTTCTTACAGGTAAGAAACTTTGTTCCTTTCTTTTTTTCGCTATTTCTTTTTTCTGTTTTTCTTTGTTTCTTTCTTTGCACTTAAAATATAAAGATTGCATCATACCAATCCAATGGTTTCAAACAAAACCAGACAAAACTGAATATTCAGGAGTCCCAAACTTTGGATGTGCGCTCGACTACTAAAAACTTCAAGATTTATCCAATCAGATTGATTATTCTTGACTTATCTAATATGATAGCTGATGTCAGTTACTGAGTGCTGGATGTCAGACTGAAAAGAGGAAAACTGAGGAGTTCTGGTTCAGTTTGGTTCATATATATATATATATATATATATATATATATATAAAAATTGTTGGTTTTAAAGCTCCATTTGTAAAAACCTCTAAGCAACACAGAGCTGTAGTTACTCATATTCAGTTCTCACACATCTGAAGCTCAGAGCTACGTCTTCACTGCTTCACTTGCAGATTAAAACACTGCTGTATATGTTAGAATAAAATCTGTTGGTTGAGGATCTCAGTGATGTTTCCATGATAACTTTACTGCATATAATTTGTTTACTGATGTTCATTCATTCCAAAGTTCTAACATCCTTCCTCTAAGATCCGCCCTGATGGTCTCAGGTGGAGTTATTAGGACTTTCACTGTCCTGTCCACAAACATAAATCATCAGAACATAACTTACTATTTTCTCAAACATGTAAATTTTGCATCATTAAATGTTAATATACAGAGTTTCTTGCACTAATTCTATTAATAATCAGCACTAGATATACAGTAAAAGGTGAATTTGGTACTACAGTGCAGATTCCAACAGAGGGCGCTCTGAGCACACACTTAGTAAATGGAGTCATTAACTGAACACTAGCCTGTCTGCCAGCATATTACTAATATAGTAACACTCAGATGTGAACAAAAGTACTCAGATTGTGTTGTAAACAAACACAATGTTCTTTTATTTCTCCTCTCAGAATTTTAAGTCTACAGAGAAACAGTAAGTACATATCAGACCACACATTTTATCTAATGTTCAATAATCATTACATTTAAATCTACTGTATATGTTATTTATAGTAAATATGAATGTATTATAATGAGATGAAGGTGAATAATGATTGTGTGTTAATGTTGTAGTAACAGAAATATTTATTTAACACTAACAATAGATTTATTTTCAAATACAGACTTTATACAGTGAAATATTTCACACAGTCTTCTATTTTCAGAGTTCAGTTCACACCAAAGTACCCAGAGAAGACATCAGGAGCTCTGATCAATGTAGCTGAACACCTTTCCAACCTGAAGTTCAGAGTGTGGGAGAAGATGCAGGAGATTCTCCAGTACAGTAAGTTCTGTTTCTCTTAGTGTTGATCTCTCACACACAGTCTGCTTCTGGACTAATGACACACTGTTTATAAACTATTTATAACATCTTATCATCTGATCTTTATTCAGGGAGTAAAAAGTAACTGAAACTGTACTTTAGTGAAAGTATGAAAACTGTACTGTGTAAAAATCTCACTCAGATAAAAAGTATGGAGATAAAAATACACACCAGTAAACAAAATAAATATAAATGTTCATACATACTTCACTAAATCACACTATGTAAAAAATGGAAATAAATTGTGACATTTAAAAAAAAGTTCATCTAAACACATTTAGAAAACAAAAAATCAAATACATACAATCCAATATATTTAATTAATATTATCAAAATACAACATTATTGATATTATTTTAAATTTGAAATTGATGCATATAATACACGTCTTAGAAATGAAAAAAAAACTTTAAATAAAAAATAAAAAACAGTTTATTATTATTTTTAGCAGATACAGTGAGGATCTTCAGCTCAAATTTTTCTTAATTCTAGCTAACAATCACAACAGTTAGCATGTTAAGGTATTACTAACTATACTCTAAACCTTTTTATCCTTTGACAACATTAATCTTTGTTAAAAATCTATATATGAGAAGACAAAAAATAATTAATTTCCTCTCAAAATTAAAAAAAATGTTAATCAGATTTACTGAATATTTCTTAATAATTAATATTAATGTATAAATCAATATTTTGATCATAACAATTATACATCACACAGACTGACCACAAAAAGATGTTTAGGGAGAAAAACTCCAGGAATTCAGTGATTTTGATTATATTTCAGAATTGATTGGATTATAAGTATTCAGTAAATCTGTAAATATTAGATTTTTTCCATCATCTAGAGAAAAATAGCTTTTTTAAAAAGAAAGATTAGTAAAAGATTTAATATTATTAAGTGTAATATTTCTGTATTTAACTGAAGGAAATAAAATATATGGTTCAGGAATCAGTATGTAAGTCCGTGTATGTGAAAATATGAATGTATCATGAACTCTACATCAACATTTAGTCCAGGATTAAAGTTGATCTGTATTCTGGAATCTACCTATAAAGCTGTTTTACTCAAAGTAAAGAAAATAGTCTGTACAGGTGAAACATTTACAGAAATGTGATAAAAACATGATGTTTGATTGTGTTCTCTCTCCTCAGCCCCTGTTACTCTGGACCCCAACACTGCACATCCAGACCTCCACCTGTCTGATGATCTCACTGCTGTAGAAAACAGAAAACAGAGATTATCACTTCCTGATAATCCAGAGAGATTTAATAAGTATGCTTGTGTTCTGGGTTCTGAGGGTTTTAACTCAGGGACTCACTGCTGGGACATCCAGGTTGGAGACAGTGATGACTGGTCACTGGGTGTGATACCAGAGTCTGTACCAAAAAAAGGAGACTCTGTCTGGGGTTCAGTGTGGAGTCTGGACTACGATAAAAGCAGTAATAAATACTGGATACGCTGTCCAGGACAGTCAGATCTCTACCTCACACTTAAAGAGAAGCTGCAGAGGGTCAGAGTACAGCTGGACTGGGACAGGGGGACAGTGACCTTCACTGATCTTCTAACTAATAAACACCTGCACACTATAACACACACTTTCACTGAGAGAGTTCTACCATTTCTCTGGACCGCACCTGTTGATCCTCTGAAGATCTTACCAGTGAAGACGTCAGTAACAGTGGAACAGCACAGTTAATGCACTGAATGCACTGAATGAATGCACTGAATGAACATCTATACACGTAGTGAGATTATGAATTATGATCAGAAGAATATATCAGTACATGTATATTTTAAATACTGTGTTTGTATCATTACATCCTAACGTGTGTGGGGAAATAAAATACTGATTTAAAGTGTATTACACTGACTCCTGATATCACTACAACATTAGAAACATTATCAAAGTGAGATTTCACTCATTTTTTAGTGTTTGTTTTATTTCTTTATCATTCTGCATTTGTCTCCATCATTAGATCTTTAAAACTCAGATTTTGATTCTGGAAACATCATTAAACGTCATAAAAACTCATCCTGGCTCTTTAGAATTTCAGACAAATATATTAAAATCATTTGTTTATACGTGTCTTTGTTCAGTGGCTTCACTTCAGAAGAGCTACTTTATTTTAATTCATTGTTAACAGTAGATTATTTTCAGGATGTAAATGAGATAAAAACAATGAAACTAAATATATTGTGTACATTAACAACAGGAGTAACAACTAAACACAACAGTGACCAGACCAGAGATCTTGTATGAATCCCAATGAACAGTCAGAGAACTGAATCTTTAGATACTCATATCCTCAATTTACTGTATTTGTTTACTTTCTTAGTTTATGATTTGACTGGAATTGACAGCATGTTTAACATCACAGTACAAGATCTGTAACACTAATTTTTTTCAATTCCTTAAAGAAATGTTGGCTTCATATTTGTCAATTTGTTTGTCAAAAGTGATGCAGCGATTCTTTAATGGTGCCCCGGCATCATTTAATATGGGATGTAAATCTGAATAAGAAGCTGACAACAAGTGTAATGGCCTGCACAGTGCTGGACTCGAACCCAAACCGCAGGCGTGAGCTAACACCCTGTGCTGGCAGTGGGCCCGTGTGTAGAACAGTTAGATCTCAGAACAGGCAAAACCCCAAGAAATAGAAGGTGGGACTCGAACCCGGGTCGCCCGAACGCGAGACCAACGCGCAGGTAGGAGGCGACCGCAAGTAAGAGCTTACAAGGGTTAAAATGAAAGCCGAATAAACAAATGCTTGAGCCGAGGCGCGAACCCCGGCCGCGGTGTTACGGGACGAACGCGCCACCGCACTGGCTAAGAACTACTGCCGTGTAAATGGTTTAAAAAGGAGGGATTGGCACTAAACTCGTACCGAAACAAAAGCCCACGCCGAGCGTGAGAAAACGGCGGGAAACAAAACAACAGAGGACGCCACGGGAAGAGTGGCAGCCCCGATAAACTGGGGAAAACTAAACTAACAACTTCCCGAAAATAAAACTATGTAACTGAAGTACTTGATGACTGGAGAGAAAAAGCACAGAGAGAAAACTGGAGAGGAAGGGGCAGTGTCACCACACTTGCACCCTTGAAGAGGGAAAACGAGGTGTAGCACAAAGGCTCTCAGACCTCAATACCCAAGGTTACCGGCCAGGAGCTTAGCTCAAAACTTTAGCAAAGACCCAGCACTGAGTGACTGGATCACTGGGGTTATATAGCCCTGGCACAGCTGTGAGGAATCAGGCCTGATTAGTGTGCCTGACTCCTCCTAGTGGCCGGAGGGGGCCTCGACCTAGGACCAACCCTTACAACAAGTCCAAGAAATGATCCTCTTTTTTATGACGTTCTTTGCAAAAACATTGTTTTTTCTTATTCAGTTTATAATAATTGTTGATTGCATCATAAATCATGACAAGAATGAGGATCTGTGGTTCGGGATGTATGTGAACTGTATCTGTGAGCAGAGTTTGTGCTGCAGTGGCTGGTGAGCAGTGCTGGTGTTGTTTAAAGCTGGTAATTAAACTCTCACTACTTAAACTCAAACTCTCTCCTGTTTACACTCTTCTCTGTCAGAATGTCCCTCCAGACCATTACAATCACAGAAACACAGAGCTGTCACATCCACAGAGTCCACTCCCAGCAATGTGACTCGTAGAGTCATTGGTCAAGAGAACTCTTTTAGAATCGACTCCCCATCACTAGTTACTGTGAGTTTAGAACGGTGGTAGAAAAGCACTGACCAATAGAACGGGATGCTCTCTAACAGCTACTCGTGAGTCTAAGGTCTCAGTACCAAGTGATGGCTAGAAGTGTATCAGGCTGTGTAGCAGTGCAGTTGAATTCTTTGAATGATGGAGCCAAATCTTTCCGATGAGTTGAAGTGAACCAAACAGGATCTTCCAACAACAGTACTTAACATCACTAATTCTCCTGTGGCTGTGGCGAATTCTGTTGTTATTTTCATTTTACACAGCATCCCAACATTTTGGAATTGGGGTTGCATCTCACAGCATCATTCAAATCTTACTTACATGCATACACTGGATTTTGGTTCTTGTGAACTTCAATAATGGATGTTTTTGTAAATGTCTAACAAAGACAGAAAAAATAATTCTGGTTCTTCAGAGGACAGCTTTGAAATATCAGAAAAAAAAAATAAAATGATTCTTGTTTAGATGTTTTTTGTTCAGTTTGGTTCACTTGAAATGAGCGACTTCAATTTCACTCATTGCTAGCATTAGCTTTTTCTGAGGATGCATGGGAAAATAACTAACTAACAAAATAAACTGTGAATATTCCGCTCATTTTATGAACAATCACTACCTGCTGTCTATAGCCAATAATAGAGAAGTTGCGCAATAGACACGATGGATGTGCATGTGATTAAACCACTATTATTTTCAGGTGGGGGTCGGGGGAAACTGAAACAAAAGACCATAAGAGCAAGAAAGATGATCGTGGAAAGTGCAGTCTCATATTATGTAGTCAAAATCTATCTGTTTCCTCAGCGTTTAAAAACCTCTGATTCAGGGTGGGCCAAGGTTTGTCTACTGCCCCCACACAACACAGCGAACAGGACTGAACAAGATAACGACAGAGATGAGGACAACACTGGCTGGAATAGGGAGGTCACATGAGTGGGCAGAGCCAAGACTGGAAAACTTATTTGAATAGTTATTAAGAAGGAACCGCAGCTATAGGAGGATCTAAAAAGGAGTCACGCTCACTTAGATCAGATTTATATCCGACTTAGTTCTGCTTTTATCATCACATTTCTCACATCCACACCAACAATGAGGCTGCAAGTAACACTGGCACTCATCTGTGTGCTTTTCCCAAAAGGTATGGAACATGGAGAACAGTACATTATGGAAATGTTTAGCTGCGGTCAATTTTAGATTTGCATTTACATCCGATTGTATTACTTATAACTATATTTTTATAGTAAAATTAAAGTTTAAAGGTATCAGTGAATGTCTTATTGTCCCTAGCTGAACCGTTGGTGACTATGTTTCTACAATATAACCTAACAAGAGAACATGATCAGGAGTTCACTGGGGGTATACTGACTTTGGAGGATTGTCTTTATGTAATTTAATCTGTTTTTCATATCATAAAGGTGTATCAGGCTGTGTAGCAGTGAAATTCCACTGTTTGAAATGATGGCTGTGCCTAATTCTGTTTTTATTTACATTTTCATTTTACACAGCGTCCCAACACTTTGGAATTGGGGTTGTACCTCACAGCATCATTTAAATTTCAAGCGGCAGATAAAATATTACTTAGATCAGATTTATATCGCTGAACTGTTGATGACTATGTTTCTACAATATAACCTAACAAGAGAACATGAGCAGGAGTTCACTGGGGTATACTGACTTTGGGGGATTGTCTTTATGTACCTGAATCTGTTTTTCATATCATGTCCACTGTTCCCTAGTGCTGGCAATTAAATGTTATCAGTGTATACCAGAGCTGTTTGGACAGTGCACAGACACCCTGACGGACTGTCCAGATCAATGTGACAGCAAAACCGCAGTTGTGACCATGGGTAAGACAGACCTTGCCACAAGATTAAAAGATTCAGTCAGGAAGTTCTATGTCTAATCATGTGCTTTCCTCACAAGGTACTCAACAACATGAGATGCATCTAAAGACTTGTGCACCGGCAAAGCAGTGTGTCTCTGGTAGCATAAACCTAGGACTTATGAAGATGACTTTCGACACTAAATGCTGCAGCACTGATCTCTGCAACAAGCAGAGACTACCAGGTAAATGTAAAAGCCTTAAACACTGATTGAGGAATGTTGCCTCAAAGTTCTCCCACCTGCAGGAATCACCCTGGTAAACATCTTCTTTTCACTTGTGTGCATGTTAAGCTTTGCCAAAAGGGTCTCCAAATGGAAAGAAATGTTACGCTTGTGATGACAAAGACTGCTCTGGGACTGTGGGCTGTGAGGGAAATGAAGATCGCTGTTTCAGTGCCACAGGTAAAAAGAAGTGAAAATGAACACTGAGGTGTTTTATTACTAACCTGTCTGTAAACTCAGGACTGTTCTGAGCTGAATTCAGTAGTGTGTAGAAATCTCAGACATCTGAATTAACAGTGTAAGCCTCTGTATTTGCAGAAAGTAATTGTTTGTTAAAACTGATAAATAAACAAATATTAAATATTCATAATGTCTTGATAGCAGTGATTTAAGCTAATTGCACTTTTTACAGTGACTGAAATGATTTGACCTCTGAAATGACCTCTTTATGTTTCTCTCTCTCTCTTTCTCTTCATTCACAGTTAACACTGGTGGTGCTCAAATGACTGTGAAAGGATGTGTGAGCAGAAGTCTCTGTGCTGGCGACGATCCAAGCATTCAGGATGTTGGAATCACTGGAGGTGTGAACTGCTGTGAGGGGAACCTGTGTAATAGTGCTAAAATCATTAGTCTGAGTTTCCTCATCATGCTGGTCCCTCTGCTCCCCTCCATCCTCTTCCTCTGAACTCTCTGCTACAATTTTCTTTCCAGATTTATGTAGAGAGTTATGTATCACACCATGACCCAATAATACTTGTCTCTGATCATCTTGTAACTAAAATAACTTGAATAAACACTGTGATGCACACCCGGCTCATCTATTATTATTATTATTACAGAAATTAAGACATATATAACCTATTTTCACTGTCCAATGAAAAACACTTGTCCTCAAAATGGGTAGTTTATGTGAGACTTATGACGCATGAAGCGTGTATGTTACGGCCGGTGGTGTATTTTGTGATGGCTGTGTGGATTCTGTGTGGGCTCTCTCTCTCTGTGTATGTGTGTGCGTCTCTCTCTCTCTCTCTCTCTCATTATGAGTTGCAGGTGTGTTGCTGATTGCTGGAGACCTTGCTTTTTGAAGACCTGGTGGTTGGCTGGCTGGTGGCTCATCCTACCTTGCTGCTTCTCCCTGCCAGATTGAGCTACTGCTCCAAGAGGCTACAGATCCTGTTTGTGTGTTCTTACAAGCTTTAGTGGTTGCTTTAGCTCTAGTGTGAAATTCTCTCATGGGAACCTATAAGAGGTGTAGTCTGTTTTCTTTTGGGGTTTGTCTCTTGTTTCTGTTTAGGGACGTAGGGTTATGTTTTTGTATTTTCTTTTCTTTTTGTTAAGAGTTTAGTTCGTATTTTGGGGAGGTATATGGTTTGGTTATTTCTTTTTGGGCTTTGGCCATCTCTGAAGCCTATAGCTTCCTCTTTCTGATGCTAAATAAAATTTGGTGGATGCCATTTTGTGTTGTGGCCTACCTAGACGGGCTGTAACAGTGTACTACATAGTGACTACATCTTGTACTTTTGTTTCTCTGTATACTTTGTTACCCTGTTCTTCAAAGATCAGGACCCCACAGGACCACCACAGAGCAGGTGGTGATTAATCTTGATTCTCAACACTGCTGTGACACTGGCGTGGTGGTAGCATGTAAGCATGTTGCGCTGGTATCTGGTATAAGCAGTGCTGTGACGAGTGCTTGTGGGCTCAGACACTGATGCTGAACAATGTTGATCACACCTACAGAGCAGTGGTGCCACTCCATCCAACGTTTGGCATAATGATTTGGCATAGTGATCTAAGGCTTGCACATAGCTGCTTGTCCATGAAAACACATGCCATGAAGCCACCAGTGCACAGTTTTTGTAATGATGTTGAAGCTAGAGGATCTCTCTGCAGCTACTGATCAGAAGGGAATTGGAGACTTTTGAGCACGTATGTGCCTCAGCGCTCGCTGATCCTGCTATGTAACTTCTCGTGGTTTGAGTTGCTGTGAATACTAAATGCTTTCACGGTTCAATAATACCCTCACAGTTGATTGTGGAATATCTAGGAGGGAAGACGTTTCAGAAAGTGGCTTCCTATTGTAGCACCACACTGGAATCCAGTTCTTTGGCTAATGTGTGTAAAGGCAGACTGCATGGCTTAATTTTATACACCTGTGGCAATGGAATGCCTAAATTCAATAACTAACAGGTGTCCCAATATTTTGTACAATAAAAAATTGATAGATGACATAATACTGACATATTACACTAGATTGATTGGAGTGATTTTGTACAGGAGTGCATTTACATAAAAAATAAACAAATAATTTTATTAAGAAAGTAACTTATTTAGTGTTAATCACAATTTCTTGAATGTTATAGCTATACAACTAATTTCAATGCAGCAAACACAAAAACAAGTGAGTTCTTCTTTTATTTTGGTAGTTGTATACAAGGGTTGACTCACCATGACAGCCTTGTATATCCTCCTCAGACCTGTTCTATTCATTTGTGTCCTCTGTAGTGGACAATTTGTTTCTGCAGCTCTACGTGCTTGAGTTACCCAAATAATTCCTGCTGTACCTCAAAGAGGACATCCTGGGCTTTCCAGTGATACCACATGTTTAGGGGTGGGATGCTGACAAATTCTACCTCCTATTTCTACAAAATTACTTCTATAACAACAAGCACTTTTTATGGAAGGAGAATGGATGAGTAAAATATTCTTTATTTATTGCTTTTTTTTACTATGAAATTCATCTATTTTAATTTTTTTTTGGTTATTAGGTATTGTTTAATGAAGTCTGAGGGCAGTTTAATTACTTTTGGGATTGAATAATAGCCATTTTATGAATGTCCTCTACAGTGGACACCAGGATGATCTTCATGACTTTCACAGTCAGTAATGTTTTAATGCATTGTTTTAAGAGATAATTGAGGGTGATTTAGAATTAGACTTATCAGATGAGGAAAGTGATGAGGAGTGGGGAGGTAGGGAGTTCTGATGAGGCAGATAGCTCATTTGATAAAAAAATAAAGACCAGCAGGAAAGCTGTCATCCATTGTGGGCCAGGACTAACATGTATGTTAAATTTAGGTTCAGGATTACCATAAATGTTTTGACCCAGTATGTTTTTGCCCGAACAAATGCATATATGCAACTAAAGCCTGCACTTGGCAGCAGAAACTACACTAAATAAAATAATTCCATAATTCTGAAAAGAATTTGGACTTTGAGTTGCACCTGGCTAAAGAGCTGCTGGATCTTTCAGCACTTGACAACAGTGCATGTGAACAGAGCAAAGAAGAGTATGAGCCACCAATGAGGATGGTGGATTGCAAACATGCAGAAAGATGTAGAAACCAGGGCTGCAAAAAACAGACATACATGAGATGCCCCTAGATTCAAGACATTTCTTTGCCTTACCAAAAGAAGAAATTGCTTCCTGGATTATCATTGCTAAAGTAAACGTCAACATGCAAACAATGAAAGACTAATCAATTTTAGTATTTCTGTAGATTAACTCAACAAAAAATTATTCAAGTAATCAAAAGTACATTTCAGATCAACTGTTCTACACAGGCGAGGTCAGCAAGTCACAACAAATGTAAAAGAGAATTAAATAACCTTCCAATTAAACAGAACTTAAGATGCTAATTTCTCTGATCACAAACCAGTTGTGCTTAGCTCTACTTTTACTGGGCACTTCCCAGTTTCTGTTCCAGGTCAGTTGACCAGCTATATGAGCTCTTCCACAGCTGGTGATTTCTCAAGAGCTTTTTTATACACTCTAATGCTGCCTACTCATGAGTTGACCCGCCCCATGATTTAGCTACTGCGTTTTATCAGGATTTTATCAGGATGCTCTGGAGTTGGCCCCATGAGATTTGAATCGTTTAAATTGTAAAGTGCAACACTGGTTAAATGCAGCCACTCAATAATTTGGGCAGGCTTAAGGAAAGAAGGGAGGAAATGTAAACAGCATAGACTACAAGTAAACTTTGACATATTCAAATGTTGCTTAGTTGACTATGAGTTTGCTGTGAAATCTGCTTATTGTGGGAAGCTTATTGTTCTAGCATTATTGATAGAAATTGTAACAGACCTAACATTTTGTTCAGGACATTTAATTCTTAAACCTGCTCCCGGATTTGGGCTAAATCTTTCCCCTGGCTTATGTAAAGAAGTTTTAAATTTTTTTATTGGGAAGCCTATTCGATCTCATATTACAGTTTGGGGACCATTTTCCTCTTCCTTAGATATGCGAACATCTAGGTGTTTTTAGAGAACTTGACACTGTTTCATTGATGGAAGTTCTGAACAGTGCTGAACACTTAGGTGTTTTAGGACTATCTATCCAGAACATCATCAATACCTCCTTAACTACTGGTATGGCTCCTGCCTTGTTCAAACATGCTGTTACTACTCTGCCATTGCCATTTTTAGTTCATTACTGGAGAAGGTGGTGTATGGTCAGCTTTTACTGTTTTTAAGTAATAACTGCATTTTTGAGATTTTTCAGTCTGGTGTTAAGGCTTTGCACAACACTGAATCTGCCCTCCTTAAAGTGACAAACAACCTCCTGCTTGTTGCTGATTCAGGAAATTGTGCTATGCTTATGGTATTGGACCTGTTTTGCTTTTTGCACGGTTGACCATAACATCCTTATTGGCCACTTAGAAGAGTGGTTGGGGTTACGGGTAGTGGTCATGAGTCTTACATGAAACACAGAACATTTTTAGTGATCATGGGCACCTATTTCTCCCCCTCTGCAGACATGACTTGGGGTGTTCCTCAAGGGTCCTGTCTCTGTGTTTAAATCAGACTGTAGTGATGTAAAGTGCTATTAGTTTCCTTTTGGGTGTGTGTGTGTGTATGTGTTTATTTTTCTTTTATCCATACTATCTGTTTATTTGTGTTTTTTAACTCCTTTTACTCATTTCTTTTGTCTATTTTTTGTTTGTTTTATTGTTTTAACCCAGTGCTTCCTGGGGAATAATATTGTGTATGGTACTTTGGTCAACTTAGGTTGTTTTTAGAGTGTTTTATAAGTATATTCTTACTTACTTACTTTGTATCTGCCTTTTGAAAGTTAGTTCGTTTTAATTAGCTGACTTGCATCATTTTATTTCGTGTTGAAGGTAGTTTCACTTCATTTTTCACAATTGAAAATCGTGTGTCATTGTATTTCATTATTCCTCTTTTGAGTTTCCTTTTAAGGTTTCTTCATCATGCTCTTGCCACTGGTTAGTGGCTTAGTAACATGGTCCATTTTAAACAAAAAAGCACTGTATAAATAAATAAATAAATAAATAAATAAATAAATAAACAGTGAACTGATTTTGCTTTATAATTTTTGTACCTGTAATCCACAGGTACAGCCATGGGCAAATATTTACAGACTGTGAATTGTGATACTGGCACCACTGCTTACCATATGCAGTCCTGTATTGTGTTAAAGTGTGGTCAAACTCATTGGATTCAAGATTCAAGATTCAAGAGTTTTATTGTCATGTGTACAGCAGAACAGACAGTTACACTGTACAATGAAATTCTTACTTTGCTGCTCCTCCATTCACCAATAGATAAGATAACAAATAAAAGAAATAAAAAATATATATACAAAATATACAAAGTATAACAATATAAGTTGAAGTAGATCAAAGTATTTTTATAGTTAAAGAATAAAAAAAATAAAAGTTATGTGTGCTTTTATGTGCAAGTATGAAGAGCAGCAGCCATAAAGTGCAAGTTGCAAGAAACAAATGTAAACAATAGTGTTTGTGTGAGTAGTGAATGTAAACAATAATGTTTGTGTGAGTAGTGAATGTAAACAGTATTCTGACAGTACAGTGAGTGTAAGGTGCAGTTTAAATCAGACCAGTTAAAACCAGTTCAGATAGGAGAGGTTGGAGAGGTAGTGCGTGAGGTGTTCAGAAGCCTGATGGCCTGTGAGTAGAAACTGTTTGTCAGTCTTGTGGTCCTGGACTTCACACTCCTGTAGCGTCTGCCTGAAGGTAAACGTGTGAAGAGTGTGTGCTGGGGGTGTGTACTGTCCCTGATTATGTTGTGGGCCCTCCTGGTGACCCTGGTGTGGTAGATGTTCCATAAGTGACCTTGCAGGGAACATAAATGCGGTCTAAACCAACCATAATCAGCTTTTCAGCTCCAGCAGATGCAGATAACTCTTTCAGGCATGTTTCAGACACAGAAGCCTGTTTGTCACTGTTGTATCTATATTTTTATCTTATATAAATAAGTACCATATGATTATTCAATTCAGCTCTATTGTCAATATACCAATACCCTGTCTACCTCATTGCAACATGTTATTGCTTTTACCACCCTGCTCGCCCGATGTTTGATCCTTCTTAAATGGAAGTGCACCTCGCCTCCAACACTTCCTGGATTCAGGAAGTTCTAGCATGTATTAAACTTGCTAGACTTGGAATCTTTTCACAATACTTGGAACTCTATTCTGGATTTACTTCTTTATTTATTTATCTGGTTTTCTCTTAAATAGTAGGTTATTAATTGGTTTACCCCACAATGCTTATATGTTTTTCTCAGGAACTTTCAAATGGGATAGGATGGGTTTCTGGGGAAGGATTGGGGTTGGGGTTGGGAAACTTTCTAGGGGTAAAGGGGGTTTGTTTGGATGTAGAAACACCTGTTCAATTGTTACAAGTGTACAAAATATATATAAATATAGTGGCTGGTGCCCCCACAGACAATTTTGTAAATGATTTGTTATGTGGTTGAGAATATATGAAAGCCTGGCATGTTAACTAAACAAATTGCCACTACACACCTCTGTCAGCTAAAGTAGAGAAACTGGCACCCAGGGGAAGCTGATGGACAAATTATGAAATTTCCTGCCCAGATTTGTGTATGTATTGTGGTGACTGCGGTGAAGAATCACAAGAATGAGGCATAATTTTTATTTATAAATGTTGTTTTATTTGAAACGAGCCAGAAACAGTTACTGTCCACCAGTCTGAACAGCAAGGAGTTTTTTTTTTACCTGTACATGTTCTGTGTACACACCTGTTTTCACTACACACAAGCACAACACAATACAAATAATACATGCACACACTTTAAACTAAAGAACAGCAACATAACAACTTCAACAATTCAAGTCCAAGTCAAAACCTTTTCCAAGTGGTCAAGACTTAGATTGGAATTAAACCAGAATAAGATTTTCAGGAATAATAAAAACATAGCTGTGTCCTGTTTCAGGGGCTGCGTCTTTCAGAGGCTACATTTGAAGCCCCATTGTATCACAGTGGCGCCACTAGGCTGCCCCATTTCAATGGTCCTTCATATGTGGCTTAGAAATGCAACATGCTTTCCTATAGCAACGAAGAATCCGGGTAAGTTCTTCACCTGACAGCAGATCCCAAGGGTTATTGCGTGCCGATGCCGACAAGAGCAGCTTTTTTCTCCCCATGTGTGCTGTTTTGTTCAAGTTCCTGTCTTAGTTTGCTGGCATGGCAATGTAAACAAAAAAACACAGATAATCTACATATTAACAAACCAGATAATGTACTCAACCACAAACCACAGATAATCTACATATTTATAAACCCTTGATAATTTACTCAACCAGAAACCATAGATAATCTACATATTTATAAACCCTAGATAATATACACAACCAGAAACCATAGATAATCTACATATTTATAAACCCTAGAAAATATACCCAACCAGAAACCACAGATAATCTACATATTTATAAACCCTAGATAATATACTCAACCAGAAACCACAGATAATCTACATATATTTTTAAACCCTAGATAATATAGCCAACCAGAAACCATAGATAATCTACATATTTACAAACCCTAGATAATATACCCAACCAGAAACCACAGATAATCTACATATTTATAAACCCTAGATAATATACTCAACCAGAAACCATAGATAATCTACATATTTATAAACCCTAGATAATATACTCAACCAGAAACCATAGATAATCTACATATTTATAAACCCTAGATAATATACTCAACCAGTAACCATAGATAATCTACATATTTATAAACCCTAGATAATATACTCAACCAGAAACCACAGATAATCTACATATTTATAAACCCTAGATAATATACTCAACCAGAAACCACAGATAATATACCCAACCAGAAACTATAGATAATCTACATATTTATAAACTCTAGAAAATATACTCAACCAAAAACCACAGATAATCTACATATTTATAAACCCTAGACAATATACTCAACCAGAAACCACAAATAATCTACATATTTATAAACCCTAGATAATATACTCAACCAGAAACCATAGATAATCTACATATTTATAAACCCTAGATAATATACTCAACCAGAAAGTATAGATAATCTACATATTCATAAACCCTAGATAATATACTCAACCAGAAACCACAGATAATCTACATATTTACAAATCCTAGATAATATACCCAACCAGAAAGCATAGATAATGTGCATATTTATAAACCCTAGATCATATACCCAACCAGAAAGCATAGATAATGTACATATTTATAAACCCTAGACAATACACTCAACCAGAAACCACAGATAATCTACATATTTATAAACCCTAGATAATATACCCAACCAGAAACCACAGATAATCTACACATTTACAAACCCTAGATAATATACCCAACCAGAAACCACAGATAATCTACATATTTATAAACCCTAGACAATATACTCAACCAGAAACCATAGATAATCTACATATTTATAAACCCTAGATAATATACCCAACCAGAAACCACAGATAATCTACATATTTACAAACCCTAGACAATATACTCAACCAGAAACCATAGATAATCTACATATTTATAAACCCTAGATAATATACCCAACCAGAAACCACAGATAATCTACATATTTACAAACCCTAGATAATATACCCAACCAGAAACCACAGATAATCTACATATTTATAAACCCTAGATAATATACCCAACCAGAAACCACATATAATCTACATATTTACAAACCCTAGATAATATACAGTCCAGATCTCTGACAACTAACTGTCTGTATAAGTATCTGCAGCTGTGTTTGGCTCAGACTGATGACGTTTATTCATTTGGCGACATTTTCATTTGTAGGCCTTTTAAAATTTAGGGTGCTTCACAGCCCACTAGTAGTCCACGTGATTTAGAGCTATCTGTGTCAAATATTCTACTCATGTGTTTGTTTGTTGTATGTGCATGCGCCAATCACCCTTCTGTTTAGAAAGAAATCCTGGAAAGTGAAAAGTTCTGTGTCTTTTCCCCATCAATTCTATGTTTGAGCTGGTGACCCCTAATAATTTCTAGACATTGCACGCCTGCCCTGCACTGTACACTGAGTTCCTCACCTGTTAATGTTAACATATACTCATGCCTTTCAAGATGTCTACCTGCTCTGCAAGCAGATTTAATAAACAGGACTCATAATGACTGAAAACATAAGACAGAGACAATCTGTTAGAGAAATCTAATAGAAAGATGCAGTAGAACATCTACTGAAATCATAAAGCTTACCTAACAGAAGCATAAAGAAAAAATGTGTACCACATAATATAGTATGTTAGATTAAATTCCAATGAATAGTAAACCACTTATGACTGATTGCTTGTTTACTGTTGGTATTATTTCACAAATTAATTACATTTGTACTATTTTGGGAGTTTTTATTTGAGTAGTTATTAACAAACTACTGCCATCTAGTGTACAGAGTTAGCAGAGTGTATCTGACTGACTCCCCCTTTGTCAAAGCTCCTCCTTCTGTGAACCTCCTCTACCTGTCGTGTAGCCACAGTGTGTGTAAAACCTGTCTGCAGCAGTTCTGGGAAACTAAGAGATCTTGAGTATGTCTAGTCTGTAGAAGAAGATCTCCTAAGGATGAACAACCTATTGGTCTTGCACTGAAGAATCTTTGTGAGGCTTTTCTAGAGAGCAGGAGTCGGAGATCTTCAGCAGAGCGAAAAGTTCAAACTCTTCTGTTTGGACGATCTACAGCTTATGTGTGTGGTGTGTCATCTATCAAAGATGCATAAACATCACAACTGCTGTCCAAGAGACGAAGCTTGGCTTGACCTCAAGGTTTGACATCTGTTGTATACTGAAATATTCTCTATAATCAAACTGTATGCTACTCTTTTTAGTTGAGTATGATTTTAATCTGATAGAGAGACTAGTTGAAGCATGTCAGTAGTTGTGGTTTCTGGACAGAAATGATGGGTGAATCATTAATGAAGAATTATAAAGTCTAATAAAGCTTATTTACTGAGCTAAATAGAGTTCTGTTTTATTTTGAGCAGAATAAACTAAAGACTGCTTTGGGGCCTCTACAGAAGAACTTGAAAATCTTAGAGGAAGCTAAACAAGACTATGACCGAACAGCAGCCCACATTAAGGTGAACATCATCTTGAACTGTGAAACATGTTGTTAAGGTCATGTTTCTGATGAGGGTCCACTTATCCTGTAGGTGGTAAATGCTTGTAGAACATCTGTTAGAGTTTGTGTTTCTAATTGTCTCTCATTCCAGACTCAGGCCCAGCACACAGAAAGACAGATAAAGGAGGAGTTTGAGAAGCTTCACCAGTTTCTAAGAGATGAAGAAGCAGCAAGGATAGCTGTACTGAAGGAGGAAGAAGAGCAGAAGAGTCAGATGATGAGAAGGAAGATTGAGGAGATGTGTGTAGAAATATCATCTCTTTCAGACACAATCAGAAACATAGAGAAGCTAAGGACATTCAGTTCTTACAAGTATGTCCTTTTCTGTGTCTTTCTTTTTTCTCTTTCTTTTTCTGTTCAAACAAACAAAAATAACAACACATTTCTCTTTGCACATCTAATGGGGGTTTATGCATTTTCATATCCACATAATTGCTTTATAGAGTGCTTGGTTGAGATAATAGAAAGCTTTGACTGTCACCTCCCCAAGATTCTCAGCAATCAGAAACTGGCTTCACGTCTGTGTGTTTGGGTGTATAGATGTGTGTGTGGTTTCAGAGAACAAATATAAAACTTGTGTAAGTGTTATTAGCTCAAATGTGTCAATTTTAAATTACCTAAAGCATATAAAGCACTCTGGAAGAGAATTTTATTAACAATTAGCACTGAGATATAAAGTGAAAGTGAAAATTTGTTCTACAGTGCAGATTCCAACAGAGGGAGCTCTAAGCATACACAGCTCTAACATATTGTTCTTTTATTTCTCCTCTCAGAACTTCAAGTCTACAGAGAAACAGTAAGTACATATCAGACCCCACATTTTATCTAATGTTCAATAATCATTACATTTAAATCTACTATATGTTATTTATAGTAAATATGAATGTATTAGAATGAGATGAAGGTGAATAATGATTGTGTGTTAATGTTGTAGTAACAGAAACAGTAGCAGAAATATTTATTTAACACAAACAATAGATTTATTTTCAAATACAGACTTTATACAGTGAAATATTTCACACAGTCTTCTATTTTCAGAGTTCAGTTCACACCAAAGGACCCAGAGAAGACATCAGGAGCTCTGATCAATGTAGCTGAACACCTTTCCAACCTGAAGTTCAGAGTGTGGGAGAAGATGCAGGAGATTCTCCAGTACAGTAAGTTCTGTTTCTCTTAGTGTTGATCTCTCACACACAGTCTGCTTCTGGACTAATGAGACACTGTTTATAAACTATTTATAACATGTTATCATCTGATCTTTATTCAGGGAGTAAAAAGTAACTGAAACTGTACTTTCACTAAAGAATGAAAACTGTACTGTGTAAAAATTTCACTCGGATAAAAAGTATGGAGATAAAAATACACTCCAGTGAACAAAATAAATATTAACAATTTAATCAAACTAGAAAGTCTATGGTTTTAAACTAACTACTCTTACTGGTACTAAAAGTAAGCACAGTAGTAAGTACAGTTCTTGTATACTAAATCATTGCTAGTCTTTGCAAATGTGTTATAATTTCAAAGGACACTAAAATATATTTTTTAAACTATATCTTATTTATATCATTTATATTTTACAGAAAAATCACTTGATATGTAAATTTATGTACTTGATCAAATTAATAACACAATGGTATATATATATTTTTTAATTTTGCTTTATTGTATTATTGTTATCTTTATGCTTTAATATAACATAGTGTCCTGACATGGAAACAATATCATTATTGCAAGAAAATGTGTTGTTAAACCAAAATAATATATTCTAAATATAAGGAAGTGTCTCGTTATTATGAGAAATTATGTCATTAAAATTATAATTATAAAAATTATAAAATTATACGAAAAAATATGTTCTGTTCCTTACAACCATGTGAACTCTTCTCTGCAGAGCCCCTTCAATCACATTTACAGGGTGAGTCAAAAGTCTCAGGACAGTCTTTTATTTCAGAAACAAAAGGGAAGATGATGTATCTCAATAGCGCAGCAAGTAATGAGTGAGGGGGCCTATCTTTTAGGATATGTCATATTGGCCTACTGGATCAAGGGCAAGTTTTTCCAATGGGAAGATGTTCATATAGCATATAAAAGAAGAGCAGAACTCAATTGATGCAACATTTGCAGATTTGCAATATCTCTTGTGGTTCAAATGTTAACACAAAGCTGCAACAACAAACACACTGAAAAACATATTCGTTGTGCTGTCCCTGGTGCTGAACTGCACCTTCAGATCTGGAAAAACTTGCCCTTGATCCAATATGGCGGCTTTCAACATGGCGGCCATGTTCACGACATAGCCTAAAAGATAGGCCCCCTCACCCGTTACTTGCAGATATCTCATTTTCCCTTTCGTTTCTGAAATAAAAGAGAGACTTTTCACTGACCCATTTATTTACATTAATTTATTTGAAGAATTCAGGACATTAGATACAAATGTATCTCTTAATTATTCAATGAAGAAACATTAGATAAACTAAACAAACTGTTCTCTGCACCCATAATCATATAGTTTGAAACTAACACATATTTCTGAACACACCTTTAAGTAAATATGTCAAGATTCGATATTGGCCTGTCTTTACAAGAATAATACAATACATTTTTTTTATTAATGATATAATCACAGAGATGCAACACTGTCTATGTAAAATAAAGCATATAGTAAAAATAGTCTTGTTCAGGAATTAGAATGAAAAAACAATGTCTGATTGTGTTCTCTCTCCTCAGCCCCTGTTACTCTGGACCCCAACACTGCACATCCAGACCTCCACCTGTCTGATGATCTCACTGATGAAGAATACAAAAAACAGAGTTCATCACTTCCTGATAATCCAGAGAGATTTGATGATTACTGGTGTGTTTTGGGTTCTGAGAGTTTTAACTCAGGGTCTCACTGCTGGGACGTCCAGGTTGGAGACAGTGATGAGTGGTCACTGGGTGTGGGTGAGTTTGGACTACAGTAAACATGATGATAAATACTGGACACGCTGCCCAGGACAGTCACGTCCCACGTCATGGTGAAGTTTATATGCAGGTATTGTACAAATAAGCAGCAGTAACATTAAATAGTAACCTATGTTATGATTTTTTATGATTTGTGGTTGGAAATTGTTGAGTGATCTGTGGTTTGATTAAATTTTAAATTCCATTTTACATTATGTTTATACTTAAAGCTCTGTACAATAAACAAAACATTTTCATATATTTCAAGGCTTTGTTCATTGTATGTATTTTGTATTTGTATTTTTCTTTATTTAAGAAATTAATATCCCACTAATTCATAATAAATTTAGAAGACCAAAAACAACAATTACAACAAAGCACATTTTATTGCAACTTTAAAAGTAACCTTAACCTTTCAGCTTCACAAGATGCTCAGTAAACAGAAACAGGCTTTGAATATGAATGTTTGGGTGGGTAGAGGTGTGTGATTTCTGTAAATCAGAAAACATACATTTTAATATAAGTATATCAAAAATATTATAATCAATTCAATTATAAATTTAAGATAAGGTCAAATGCACAATTTACATTTACATTAACATTTAATAATGTAAATGAAAAGAAACTGCAAAATATAAAAATGTTCTTGTACTAATTCTATTAATAATCAGCACTAAGATATACAGTAAAAGTTGAATTTGGTACTATAGTATAGATTCCAATAGAGGGCGCTCTGAGCACACACTTGAGTCATTAGCTGAAGAGCATATTCAGTTAGAATAATAGTACAATTAGCAATAGCAAATCAATCGACTTCCGATTCAGTACGTTTCTATTCTAACAAACAATTAAAATAAATGTCCTACAGAACCTCCAAGTCTTACTGTGAGTTTCAGTACTAATTAATTAACATACCAGATTTTACTCATTAGCTTTCCAGGGCATTCTGGGTAATGAAGTTCTTACAGGCAGTGATACAGGCTGCTAAACAGTGACCTCCTCTGGAACAAGCAGGGAGTTTCAGCAGTCACTGTTTACTGGTGTTTGTTTATTTTATATGAACTACAACTAAAAACATCTCTTCACTCTTAACTACAATGTTCTTTTATTTCTCCTCTCAGAAATAATCATTACTTTTAAATCTCTCACACACAATCTGCTCCTGGATTAAGAGACACTGTTTATAAACTATTTATAACATGTTATCATCTGATCTTTATTCAGGGAGTAAAAAGTAACTGAAACTGTACTTTAGTGAAAGTATGAAAATTGTACTGTGTTAAAATCTCACGCAGATAAAAAGTATGGAAATAAAAATACTTTTTTAAAATTTATTTTTATATATACTTAAATTATTCAAAAAGTAAATGATGCAATAACAATTATTATTTATTTTTACATTTTAAATGTCAAATATTTCCTCAAAATACAACACAAAAAATATAAGATTGTCTTAATGATGAAATAGTAAGACTTCTATACATTTAGAAATGTATGTTTTATTATTATTATAATTATTATGGTTATTATTATTATTAGTTGTGACAGACTAGATTCAGTGAGGATATGCAAACTCGACTACAGTGCAAATGATTCTTAATTCTAGCTTACACTTCCTACAGCTATTGTAAGCTAGCCAATTAAAATACAATAAACAATTTAAGAATGTTTTTAAAAAATTCAGCTTGTTAAGAGAGGGCTTTTGCCTTGTATCTTTAGAAGAGAAATCATAAAATTTGGGTTTATGAGATATGCAAATCATTGCAGTCTTTATTTATATACATTTATTTATATTTTGCACAGCATCCCAAATTTTTTGGAATTATAATTTGTGAATTTGGGGTTGTAGAATGAACACTGGTATATATAGAACAAACATTGAAAAAACAGAATAAACAGTGATGTAAATATTCATACAAACAATACATAGTAACATGAATATCTTATTGTGAGAGAAGTAGATAAAATTTTGAGCTCCAGTTTGAAGAACAAATTGTAGTTCCAGATTTCTCCTGCACGTCCCAGACGTTGTATAAATTTATTCAGTTCCTTCAGCAGCAATCTTGATTTAGCTTAATGAAGTACTGTGCAGTCAAAGCAGGTATTACATGAGAACTGTAAATAATACTGGGTTGTTTATAGAAGGAGACGCTTGGAAAGGGTTAAATAAACACACTGAAATCACTACATACTGTATTAATACTGTTTGAATATTTAAACAAAAAAAGTGTTTTGCTGAGTAAATAAAAAGCAAATGAAAATTAAAATTGGAAGAGCTTTTTTTTAGATGTAATTCCCCTAAGTGCCTAAAACTTGTGCACATTACTATACATATATATATATATGTGTTTGTGTGTGTGTGTGCGTGCTTTAACATTAGTTGTACAAGTTTAGAGGTTTGGGACAGTTACAATAGAATATATATTTAGCTTAGTACTAACTTAATTGATTCCTTAAATTTAATAAATAGATTATAACATAATCCTTGTATTCTGGATTATTAAGTCTAGATTGTTCATAGTTTTTTAACTAATTTAGTAGGATTCTCAAGAAAATATAAGTCTGTAAACAATGGTCTGTAACTTTTATAGCTTCTTTGTCAACATGTTGTTTGTTTAAAAAGCTGTTTAGATACTGGCAAAAACTTTGGGCATCATTTCGGATTCAATTATAAGAACAGCCAGTGGATAAAAATGACAATTATGCAGCTGTATAGCTCCTCCCTTTCAAAACTGACGGCTGATCCGTCTATCTTATCTTGCTTGACAATCACTGATAGAAGCTTTTATCTAGTGAATCTTACATTTCTTACAGTCCTTCTGAAGAGATTTAAAGATATGTGACCACAGTGTCTGATTCTGAACACCATAAGTAATGTTTAGAGTCACTAGAAGAAGATTCCATCACCTGTTGTAGTAAATAGCATCTAAACTGCTATGTGGGCCAAAACATCTTAAACAATCCAATCATACTGTTGTGTAGCCACAGTGTGTATAAATCCTACAGCAGTTCTAGGAAACAAAGGGATCTCAAGAATGTCCGGTCAGTAGAAGAGAAATAAGATCCTCTAAAAATGAACATCGTTTTATCCTGAAGAACCTTTGTGTGGATCTTTTAGAGAGCAGTCTGAGTTGAAGATCTTCAGCAGCCTGTGTGTGTTTGGTGATATTCTGTCCAACAGATGAAGCTGTGACTGACTTCAAGGTAGGAAGCTTGGTGTAGTACTTTTGTTTCTGAGCCCTGAAGTCTGTTTCATTGTTCTTGCTGGTGTTCTTGAGGTACAGATTATCCTGGTATGTGTGTTAGATTGTGGATATTAGCAAAGAGCATTTAGAGTTTCTCAAGTGCTAGTTCTTTCTTTAAAAGGTTGTTACTCGGCTGGACACTTTAAAAAAAATCATATAATTAAATATTATGAGGAATGCAGGCTAAAGCTAAATTGCTTGTTAATTCCATAAAAATTCAAAAATCAGAAGCATAATAAGTATAAATAAATGAATAAATATGTGGCTGCAATTTTGCTGCAAAAACACAAATAAGACATAAGACTATGTTCCTTTACGGTCAACGCTGTACCTGCTGTTGTTAGTGATTTCTCTGTTCCTAACACACCTGATCCAATAATCAGCTCATTAACAGAACCTTACGGAGTTGAAGCGGGCACACTGACGCAAGGAAAACACTAAAACCAATACAAATACAGATGTCCAAAGCTAAGCTTGCTAGGGGGTTTTAGAGGAATGCTCATCAACCCATCCACCTCTATCAGTAGGCAGTATCACAGAATAATTAATGAGATTCAGATTAAATACTGCAATGAATGATCCACATTATAATGCAGAAGAAGATAAAATGGAATGGCTAAAAACAAATGCTGACAATATTTAATAAAATCTTTCGTGTAAAAGGACATTCACAGTACAGACAACATTGGAATCCAAATATGGGAGCAAAAATTTATGTATATCATCATCATCATATCTACATCATCTGTAGAGAGGGCCTTGTTTTGTCAGAGAAATTACTACCGACCACACAAGAGTGAAGTTAGCCTATTGTCCAGTTTTTCTGTTCCACTCTAAGTGACATGGCAGGAAAACAGGTGAATAAAAAGCTGACCTGATGGTGCGGTCAGAAGGAGTGAGCATTGTATTGTGTACCGTTGATCTGTGGGTGATCACTGCTGATAGGTTACATTACGTTAAGTAAACAACCTCATTGTTGATGATGAGAGGCCACAGAGTTGAGTGTTTGTTGCTGGTTAATCCACAGGACAGTAAAAGAAAACTAAATAACAGATTGAAATTCAGGACTTTTATGCCAATCCAGCCAAACGTCTGTAATAATTTTGCACTGCAAAAGATCTCATAAACAACTGGGCTGACTGAAAGAACATACCGCAAACTCTATATTTTTAAAGACTTGGACAAACACAGCCATAAGAGAACAAGGTTGCAGAGAGGCGAAGTTAAAAGCATGAACAAAAAGTTTATAGAAGGCAAAACAAAGAATATGTGACATTTTTACAGCAAGCGTAAACGCTCGAATTTCAGCTGGAATTCTTTGATCACTTCTGTGATACCCAGAAAAATGAAACTAAAATCTTCACGAGCAGACCTGTATCTGTCTATAGTCAAGAGTGCTTATCTCTGTATGAACGTGCTATGTGAAGCATTGTTGTTATGCACATGCAAGTCGGTTCAGGAATGTAATCTGTCTAATGTAAGTCACATGTCCTATTGGGCCACTTGCTGTGTGAGCCTTGGACTTTAATCTGGAACTATCACACTTGGATTTTTGGATTCAGCTGGATATTTGTTGACAAAATCAAGAAAAAATGAAGAACTGCAGTGTTAAGTAAATTTTCTGAGTAAAAACAAGATCATTTACTCCACATCTGCAACATCTTTGTGGTTATTGTTAGACATATGTTTTCCGAATTTATAGCACCATGTGGCACGGCATCCTCTCTCTCCGTAATGCTAGTACCCTAACTGCTCCACTGCTTGATGTGCCACTTCCATGCTGAAGCTTTTAATGGTTTTACTTTCGGTTTAAAACACACTATATAAACCTGCACAGCATAAAATAACACAAAAAATACATGTACACAACTGAAACTTAAGTAACAACAAACAATAAAAATGTAGTTTAAAAAATATAAATAAACATAAATAAAATGTTCTCTGCTATTTGTGAATATTATAGAAGTGATGACTGGAGTGAAGGAGGAAATGTGGAGAGAGATTTAAGAATGGCAGAAACATATCATCGCTGCCTAACAAAAATGGCAATTTTACAGGACTTTACTTTCAATGTAAGTCATTGGAACCAGAATTTTTTCCAAGCTTTTTTGGATCATTTCTATTGGTCCATTCATTATGCCATTTTCACACAATGCAAACGGCAGCTGGTGTGTTCAAATATTTGTAAAATATTTAAATATATACTTTTTTTGGTCAGTGACGATGAGAAACATGTTTCTGACAATGCATTTTCTGTTGCAAGCCTGTTATTACTTTGCTTTTATTGTTTTTTCTGCAGATATAATTGATGATGATCCCACCCATGATCAATTCTGTATTTAGACCCGTAGATTCAGACATTAAATACAATAAAAAAGTTCATGTTACATGTTAAACAAACATAATCTGGGGAGAAGATAAACCTATGAACTGAACTGCCCCAGATCTTTACATGACCGTCCTGATCTAATATTAGATACAAAACCGTCAGTCGACAAAAGACAATGATAATGAGCTACTTCCCCTCAAAGCTCCTCCTCTTCTACACAGTGTGAACCTCATTCTATCATCCTGCTGATCCTCGGGCATTCTATCTCTCCCTGTTCGAGAGTCTGAACACTCCTGCTATGCTCAGCACAGACATTCTTAAACAGTAACATCAGGACAGAAGACCACTAGAAGAAGCAGCCGTTGGACAAAATGGCATATAAAAGCTTTCTACTAGGGCAGGATCTCATATGCTGTGTGTGCCATGACATCTTCAGGGATCCTGTTGTACTGACATGCAGCCACAGTTTTTGTAAAACCTGTCTGCAGCAGTTCTGGAACACTAAGTGGCCTCCAGCATGTCCAGTCTGTAGAAGAAGGTCTTCAAGAGAGGAACCTCCTCTTAACCTGGTACTGAAAAATGTGTGTGAGACTTTTCTCAAGAGCACGATTCGAGGATCTTCAGCAGGGTCTGAGGGTCTCTGCAGTCTGCACAATGAAAGACTCCAACTCTTCTGTTTGGATGATCAGCAGCCTGTGTGTGTGGTGTGTCAGACTTCGAGGAACCACAGAGATCATAAACTCTGTCCAACAGATGAAGCTGTGACTGACTTTAAGGTAGGAACGTTTAGAATGAAGGTTAAAAATTAAGTAAAAATTTCTTAGTACCAGATTTTCCTGTTGTACATGTAGGATGACGTCTGTCACCAAGTGTGCTTTCACAGCAAAGGCTGCTCAGTGAGAGTTAATCAGAGATTCATCAAAGTGATTAGAATAGCTAGAATAACTGCATGCTGATTTATTCTCTCTAAAAGCTCTATCTCTGGACAATGCTCTCGGCTGAGCTGTTATTTAATTACAGAATAAACTGAAGTCTGCTTTGGAGCCTCTACAGAAGAATCTGAAAGTCTTAGAGGAAGCTAAACAAGACTGTGACCGAACAGCAGCCCACATTAAGGTGAACATCATCTTGAACTGTGAAACATGTTGTTAAGGTCATGTTTCTGATGAGGGTCCACTTATCCTGTAGGTGGTAAATGCTTGTAGAACATCTGTTAGAGTTTGTGTTTCTAATCGTCTCTCATTCCAGACGCAGGCCCAGCACACAGAGAGACAGATAAAGGAGGAGTTTGAGAAGCTTCACCAGTTTCTAAGATATGAAGAAGCAGCAAGGATAGCTGTACTGAAGGAGGAAGAGGAGCAGAAGAGTCAGATGATGAGGAGGAAGATTGAGGAGATGAATGTAGAAATATCATCTCTTTTAGACACAATCAGACACATAGAGAAGGAGATGGAAGCTGAGGGCGTTCAATTCTTGCAGGCAAGAATTGTGTCTCATTATTTTCTCTGCTATTTCTATGTAAGACTGTCACTGTTTACGTTAATGTTTGTTTGTTCAGTGCATTCAGGATTTTTAACATCAGTTTCTTACAGAAATTCACTTAGAAGTCACTTTAATTAAATTTGTCTTTATTTCTCCTCTCAGAACTTCAAGTCTGCAGAGAAACAGTAAGTAAAGGCCAGACCTTTTCACTCACAATATATGTAGTAATATTTGTAATTTATATAATATTTATTGCACTGTAATTGGATGCAGAGGCCATATTATTACCAGCATTGATACTGGCACTTAATGGCAGTCAGCAATTGGTTGTTGGTATTTAAACTCATAGGCCAAACAAATGCACACCTTGCTTCATGTGTTCATTACGAAGCTCCAAACCTTAAAATAATGGACATGCATTCACAAGGCAAAAAACACTGGGCTAACCAGGTTTTTTTTTTTTTTTTACATCTCTCCTTCCTGACAATCCAAAACAGAAAGTTCTGCACAAAAAGTCACTTGCTGCACCTTTAAATGCAGTATCAATATCAAAAATCGTCAGCAGTGAATGAGAGAATGAAGCCAATGGCTAAAACGATTGGAAAACTTGCTTCTTACCATTTGTGCAGAACCTTCCTTTCAAGCAGAAGGACGAACTGATTAACTCACTAGCTGAGTATAGTGGGTCATGAAGTGGTACTTCAAGAATATACATAAGACAGTGTTTAAAAGCTCCATAACTGGAGTTCAGAAACGCTCACAAATGTAAGCGCAGTGTTGATATGTTGCATGCTGTTCTGTGTTAAGAAAATTAGTGAATGTTTCTATATGAGAAAACATTAAGCATTTACAAACTATGACTCTGCAGAAAACCTCATAAATATTTAGATTCAAAGCGCCCCCTACTGTCTGACAAACCCAGAAGACATTACAGAGTGGTTGCACTCCTCACTACACGTTCTCTACCTGAGCTCCAGCAGTGTGTCTGACGCTTGGAGATGTAATCATGAGTGTATGGCACCTGAGAAATTCAGACAGGAAGCAACAATCAGCACAATCTATAGGCGAGTAAGGTTAGATAGAGTTGGTAGTATCGGTGCATCTCTAATTATAATGATTGTGTGTTAATGTTGTAGTAATAGAAATGGTAGCAGAAATATTTATTTAACAATACAGACTTTATACAGTGAAATATTTCACACAGTCTTCTATTTTCAGAGTTCAGTTCACACCAAAGTACCCAGAGAAGACATCAGGAGCTCTGATCAATGTAGCTGAACACCTTTCCAACCTGAAGTTCAGAGTGTGGGAGAAGATGCAGGAGATTCTCCAGTACAGTAAGTTCTGCTTCTCTTAATGTTGATCTCTCACACACAGTCTTGTTTAGTCTTCCAGTAAACCAGACTACTGAACCTGCCAGGTATGATGGGTAGGGTTGTGCGATATTGATAAAAAATTATATCTGGATATTTTCTGTAATTTTGTGGATAACAATAATAAATTATATTTTGCATGATTTAAAAATATGTTTGTAAAAGTCTTATATTTTACTAGCTTGTACTTCTTAAAGGATATTAACATCCATCCATCCATCAATTATCTTCCTCTTTATCTCGCTAGTCAGGGGCACGGGTGGCATCATCGAACGAAGGTGCGTCCTAGTAAATGACTCCGCTGAAGTTTGCTGAGTGTGTGTTTTTCCAGACACCTTAGCTGGTTTAGGTCTGTCTTGGACAGCGCACTCCCAAAGCTCTTCATACTCCTCATACTCTGTGTGGTGGTTTGTTGGGAGATGATGGAACAGGTTAGTTGTTGAGCGATCTTTAACGGCTGCTTTCTGCAAATTGCCGTCTTCTGAGCAACGTCAGTTTTTTAAAAGCCAAACCAGCTCCATGTGAGTGAAGATGATCCTCATCTAGGAGTTAAATTTAAGGCGGTAGACTGCGAGGCTGGCGGTGTCGGAGTTCCTTCCCCTGGCGCAATATGTTCACTCATTTTCAGCTTTAGGTGTGTTGTTCAGGCAGCTATGATAGCTTTAGCCTATGCTAGCACACAGTATGGGCACCCTCAATGTGCACTCGCAACAGCCTGTACTGAAGCATGTAGTAGTGAGCGCGTGGAGTCAAGACGTTATGATTGATGTTTTTTTTCCCAGTCAGTAGCGTACTCCATAACGTCAGCTCACGCATCGTTAACATGGCAATTAAGATATTATTGTAAAGTATATATATTACACACCCCTAATGATGTGCCATATACGGTAGTATTAGCTTGGTGTGTTTTAAAAGATTAAATTAAATTAGTATGCTCTGAAATGCCAAATAAAATGGCACTCTATGCACCCTCTTGAAATTCTCCTTAAACCAACAAAATTAAATTTTCCTAACCAAACGGGAAAACACTGGCAACCACAAGTATAAATTTTAAGCTTTGGGGGATTTTACTTGTATATTCATATACCATGATGCAACTACGCCACGGTGCACAGACAGACCGTTGGTTTTCGTCATTTTTGAAGTAAATACAGAACTACGACCTCATCCATGTTTGATTTACTCTGTACTGCCCTCTACTGGAAGTGTTGCTCAACAACCATGTTAACGGAGCTGACGGAGAGAGGTATGTGGCACTGATGGTTATATCACTTAAAACGCACAGAGACATTTCTGCACGTACAGGGAGTATAAATCAGGCTTTAGTGTCCATCTGTTATAGGCTGCATCGGGTAGATCTCTGAAATGTACTATGGAACACAAAACAATACCCTAAAATCAAAGTAAGGGCTCTGAGCAGATACAAATTCCATCATCACTGTCTAACTAATTATTCAATTATTACCTGTTTGAATGGTGGAGCTCCACACGCACACTAGGGGTGTGCCATATGGTATCGTACACAATAATATCACCAACATTTTTGAATATGGTGAACGATATTATACACTGAAATATCGTGCCATATCACCCATCCCTAATTATCACATCAGGTACTACTTTTACTGTTTTTAGCAAAAGAAAAATTCACACTTTTCTCATTTCCCATCATATATCTACTAGAGACAGATTTTATCTGTCCAGTATCATTCACTTTACTTCAGTCCTGGATATATGAAGATATTTAGAGTGCATTATTAAGTATGGTGACATTCTGGATCATTGACTTCTGTTACAATCTGATGAAAATTCTTGTATTTTTTTATATCTCAGTTAGGGGTGTGCCATATCATATCGTATGCAATAATAACATTTAATTTTCATTTTGTTGCAGTAGTGTATTCTTGAAATGTTTTCTTAATTCAATGTTTTGTCATATCGCCAAGAGTATCATTATCGCAAAAATACCATAAAATATTGTGATATTATTGTAGGGCCATATCGCCCGCCCTAACGCACACACACTCACAACAAAAAACAAAGGTTGCATGCCAGAGTCATAGGTGCGGTGAGGCTTTAAAAACATTAACAGCCACTTCACTAATGTAATGCAAGCAAAACAAAACGTATGCTGTCCGGTGCGCACGCAGTACTCACAAACCCTCCTGAGAACCGTTCTGGATGTTTGGTGTGAGCAGTGTGAAGATGAAGTCCGGTAGCAGTTCAGAGCGAGCACGAGGCTCAAGGAATGGCGAAATGTCCACGAAGACGAACACAGCTCCCTTGTCTGACCACACTATCTCTGCGCAGCTCACGAAGCTCCCCAGAAACACTGTCCGTATCCTGTACTTGCACAGTTATATTCAGCTAAACAGTCTTTCAGTCAGCTCTCATGACTTCTAGTAGCTACACAGAACAGTTTATACACAAACCCTGCTGAATTAGCTAGCATGGTAGGCTAACACATCATACAATGCTGTTTTAACTTTCCCCAAGCTACAGGATTCCCAGTTCCAACACACTGACAAACATATAAATGTGTCCAGAAATGCAATTTACCTCAGCAAATGTGTTTATAAGTGCCCTAAATGTGGTATAACTGTTCGTTATCCACAGCTTAACTGCGTTTGCATCAGCTCGTGTCTCTCCCTCGGTCCCTGCGAACGCGATTCTAAAGCCCGCCCACTGCTCTAGCACTTGATTGACAGGTGATAGCACCAATCAACTAGCAAAAACAAACAAAATGAGTGAGTGTACCCTGGAAAGGGTAGATAATGGATCTGTCTTAAAACTTAGTAAGTGTCTACATAAACAGCATTTTACTTCATAGTATGTGCTCCCGACATGTCTTAATTCTTACATACCTTAAACATGCTGTCTACTGAGGAACCTTATTTAGACCTGATTTTAAAGAAGTATTGAACGCTTCCTCAGCCGCTAAGACAATCCCATGATGCAGCGCAGGCAAATCTACGAGCAGTGAAGTGGTTTTAAAATGTGAGTTATTTTGATTCTCTCTGGAGTTTTAATGTGTTTCTGGTCATATAATCACACAAAACAGTATTTTATTATCAGCTCTGTAACGAGTCCTTCACCATTTAGCAGTTATATACTCCAGACATTAGCATTTATGCTACTTACGCTGCTACTTACACAGCTGTACCTGGACAGCCTACTTACACACTCACTAGTTTTTTAGACACACTCAATAAATGAGAAGACTCAAACACAATGTTTTCTCAGTTCTGTATTGCGAGTTGTGTTTACATGAAACAATGGACAAATAAAAGTTTCAGAACATTCTCAGCTTCTCAGTTTTAAAAATCACCATTACCACACAGTAATAATCACACAGTAAAAAAGCACTATTTCATCAAAAATGACAAACATATATGTATATATTTACTTAAACAGGCGACATACCCTACCACAGCCTCTACCTTACAGGCCTCGGATCTTTATGCTAGAGCTAAACTGCTTGCTTCTCCAGGCAGCAGCAAAACTAGTGTTTTCAGCACGAAATTCACCACAAAACCATCATCTACACCCACCAGTCAGGTCTTAAACACTTCAGCTTTCCACTTTCATTGTATAAATTATGTTTAACACAGTATCATAACTGAAAAGGGGAGATAATAATTGAGAAGATTCAAACGCGATGTTATCTCAGGTCTCTATTGCGAGATGTGAGGAAAACTCGCGAGTGCTTCCCCCTCAGGTCTGTTTGAGAATTACAACCTGTGGCACAGCCGTTCCAATAAAATGAATGATTCCCATAACTCTGTTGTGCTTTTGCTTTACAGTGAAGAGAACGACTTTTTACTGAGAATAAAAAGCTTAAAAATGTGAAAAACTAGCTCTTTTTAACCTTATTACCCACAATGAACTGCATCTTTATAATCTTATACAGAGTTTACTGAACTTGCTCATACTGCATGAGCGGATATTAACTAGTGCACACCACCACTAAATGACCGGGCTACACTATTATACATACTGTGCACTATTATAGATACTATTATAGAAACAAAACAAAACAAAATACATCATAAAAACATGATGTTTGATTGTGTTCTCTCTCCTCAGCCCCTGTTACTCTGGACCCCAACACTGCACATCCAGACCTCCACCTGTCTGATGATCTCACTGCTGTAGAAAACAGAAACCAGAGATCATCACTTCCTGATAATCCAGAGAGATTTGATAAGCGGTGGTTTGTTCTGGGTTCTGAGGGTTTTAACTCAGGGACTCACTGCTGGGACGTCCAGGTTGGAGACAGTGATGACTGGTTAGTGGGTGTGACAACAGAGTCTGTAATAAGAAAAGGCAACACATTTAGTTTTGCATTATGGAATCTGGGCTACAGAAAAACTTTTAATAAATACTGGATACACTGTCCAGGACAGTCAGCCCACTATTTCAGACGAAAAGAGAAGCTGCAGGGGGTCAGAGTACAGCTGGACTGGGACAGGGGGACAGTGACCTTCACTGATCTTCTAACTAATACACACCTGCACACTATAACACACTCTTTCACTGAGAGAGTTCTACCATTTCTCTGGACCGCACCTGTTCATCCTCTGAAGATCTTACCAGTGAAGACGTCAGTAACAGTAGAACATCACAGTTACAGTTAATGCTGCTCAGAATGAACATTTATATACATAGTGAGTTTATGAATTATGATCATAAGAATACATCAGTACATGTATATTTTAAATACTGTATTTGTATTATTATGTCCTAACATGTCAAATAAAATGCTGATTCAAAGTGTCAGTGAGTGACTCCTGATATTATTACAACACTGGAAACGTTATAAGAGTGAGATTTCACTTATTTTCAAGGTAGATTTTATTGCTCTGTCATTCTGCATTTTTTCCTTCATTAGAAAATGTATTTCACACAGTTTACTCAAGTTAATAAACATTTAAATAAACTGAGTTACACACCCAGAGATAGATTGGACCCAACACATACCCAGTAAGGGACTGGACCCAACACATACCCAGTAACAGACTGGACCCAACAAACACACACACTGACTGGACCCAACACACACTAAGAAACAGATTGGACCCAACACACACCCATTAACAGATTGGCCCCAATGCACACCACGGACAGACTGGACCCGACACACACCCAGAGACTAAATGGATCCAACATACACCCAATAACAGACAGGACCCAACACAAACCCGGAGACAGACTGGATCCAACATACGCCCAGTAACAGACTGGACCCAACACAATCCCAGAGACAGATTGGATCCAACACATACCGAAAGAAAGACCGGAACTAACACACACCAAGAGACAGATTGGATCGAAAACATACCAAGAGACAGACTAGACTTAACTCACACCCAGAGACAAATTGGACCCAACACGCACCATATAACAGACTGGACCCAACACATCCAAGACAGACTTGACCTAACACACAGAAGACAGACTGGACCCAACACACTCTCAGATACAGACTGGACCCAACACACACTCAGAGAGAGACTGGACCCAACACACAGAAGACAGACTGGACCCAACCCACACCAAGACCAAGAGACAGACTGGACTCAACACAAACCAAGAGACAGACTGGACTTAACACACACCCAGAGACAAATTGGACCCAACACGCACCCAATAACAGACTGGACCAAACACATCCAAGACACACTTGACCCAACACACAGAAGACAGACTGGACCCAACACACTCTCAGATACAGACTGGACCCAACACAAACCCAGAGACAGGCTGGATGAGTTTTCGATCCAATCTGTGTCTTGGTGTGTGTTAGGTCCAGTCTTGCTCTCACACCCAGAGACAGATTGGATCCAACACATACCGAGAGCAAGACTGGACCGAACACACACCAAGACACAGATTGGATCGAAAACTCATCAAGAGACAGACTGGACCCAACACACAGAAGAATGACTGGCACAGTTAGCTGACACAGCCAATACAGCTGCACTGTTAAAGGTTGAATGGGGATATGAAAAACACACATTATCCATTTGCTTTTCTTATCTCTGTCTTTTGGCAGTCTGTGAGAATATCGCTCTGAATTCTGGGTGAATCTATTTGTACATTCACAGCAGCTCTTCACAATTTTAGACATTCCTGTTGTTTTGCAGCATTTACACTGAACACAAACACTCAGTAAGTCCTTCTGTCACTGAGTGGGCGTAACAGCTGACTTCTACCAACTGTGACATCAAGCCTAGTGTAGTGTATCTGATTGACTCAAAGCTCCTCCCACTCTCCACCTCCTCTACCTGTTGCAGGAAGTAAGTCTCATACGGTCTCTCTGACCTCTCTTAATCCCACATTCACTTCACTCAGAAACTCCAGTGAGAAGCTTTTAAACAGGGACTGTATGTGTTTGTTGATGTGTGATTTCTGAAAGGAGCTAAAACTCTCTCAGTGGGATAAAGAGCTACAGTGTCTGATTCTCACCTGTACTGATCTGATCATTACAGACACTGAATCATTACAGACACAGACAGTGAAAGTGGAGTTTGGACTGAAGGAGCTGTTACAGAGAAGCAGCACAGCAGCAGTTGGAGGAAATGGCTGCTAGAAACCCTCTTCCAGAAGGAGATCTTTCATGTCCTGTGTGCTGTGAGATCTTCAGGCATCCTGTTGTACTGTCGTGTAGCCACAGTGTGTGTAAATCCTGTCTGCAGCGGTTCTGGGAAACTAAGGAGTCTCGAGAATGTCCACTCTGTAGAAGAAGATCTTCTAAAGAATATCCTCCAATTAACCTGGCTCTGAAGAAGCTTTGTGAGGCTTTTCTAGAGAGCAGGAGTTGGAGATCTTCAGCAGGGTCTGAGGGGCTCTGCAGTCTGCACAAGGAGGAATTCAAGCTCTTCTGTTTGGATGATCAGCAGCCTGTGTGTGTGGTGTGTCAGACTTCAAAGAACCACAGAGATCATAAATTCTGTCCAGTAGATGAAGCTGCAACTGGTTTTAAGGTAAGAAACTTGTTCTAGTGTTTTGAAATGTGTAAGCTCTTTCTCAGTGGAGTAACAGATTAACTAGCTGTGCATGTTGAAGGCGGAGTCTGTCAGTGGGTGTGGTTTGGGGTAAAGGGTAGAGAGTTTGGGTGAATCATTAAGTTCGAAAAATAAAGTTATATGAAATGTAGTTCATGAAATTTACTTCATGAAATCTTCTATTCTAAGGTTTTGGATTCTCTGTGATTTTGGCACATTTATATGTTACATGTTGTAAACTGAACAAATTGTTCTCACCTGTATCTGTTTAATTACAGAATAAACTGAAGACTGCTTTGGAGCCTCTACAGAAGAACCTGAAAATCTTAGAGGAAACTAAACGAGACTATGATCGAACAGCAGCCCACATTAAGGTGAAGCATCATCTTTAACTGTGAAACATGTTGTTAATGTTTCTGACGAGGGTCCACTTATCCTGTAGGTGGTAAATGCTTGTAGAACATCTGTTAGAGTTTGTGTTTCTAATCGTCTCTCATTCCAGACTCAGGCCCAGCACACAGAGAGACAGATAAAGGAGGAGTTTGAGAAGCTTCACCGGTTTCTAAGAGATGAAGAAGCAGCAAGGATAGCTGTACTGAAAGAGGAAGAGGAGCAGAAGAGTCAGATGATGAGGAGGAAGATTGAGGAGATGAATGTAGAAATATCATCTCTTTCAGACACAATCAAAAACATAGAGAAGGAGATGGAAGCTGAGGATGTTCAGTTCTTACAGGTATCAGTTTTCTCTGTTTCTCTCTCGCCTTCTTTCTCACTCTACTAAAAACTCTACTTTTATTTTCAGCAGACCTGCTTTTCAAAATGAGGTTCTTCCATAATCACATGTCTGTTTGATCCGTGTGGTCAAGACATTATTATTATTATTATTACCCAGTATCACATGAAATACACCTGAAAGATCTCTTCACTTTTAACTACAATGTTCTTTTATTTCTCCTCTCAGAACTTCAAGTCTACAGAGAAACAGTAAGTACATATCAGACCACACATTTTATCTAATTTTCAATAGTCATTACATTTAAATCTGCTATATATGTTATTTATAGTAAATATGAATGTATTATAATGAGATGGAGGTGAATAATGATTGTATGTTAATGTTGTAGTAACAGAAACAGTAGCAGAAATATTTATTTAACACTAACAATAGATTTATTTTCAAATACAGACTTTATACAGTGAAATATTTCACACAGTCTTCTATTTTCAGAGTTCAGTTCACACCAAAGTACCCAGAAAAGACATCAGGAGCTCTGATCAATGTAGCTGAACACCTTTCCAACCTGAAGTTCAGAGTGTGGGAGAAGATGCAGGAGATTCTCCAGTACAGTAAGTTCTGTTTCTCTTAGTGTTGATCTCTCACACACAGTCTGCTTCTGGACTAATGAGACACTGTATATAGCATTTTTAGCATTTTTAGACACATCATTACTAGTCTTCACAAGTCGGTTATTAAGCTAACCTCCGAAATATTATAATAAATCCCTAGAATTCAGTGATATAAATAAAATTTCACAATTAATTAGATCATATGTGTTCAGCAAACGTGTTAAGATTAGATTTTGCCTGGTTATTTCATTAAAAGAGAAAATAAAAGTATTTTTGTTATTTTTATTATTGTACATATGTTTTATTCATAGCATTATTGTATTTGAAACTTAAAAGTTTCCTTCAGGAACCAGTATAAAAAGTACTAATGGACATCAGTTCTGTAAGTGAATCACTACAGAAAAACTCTTCACTTGGATTATATCTGTCACTGGACTATAATGACCTTCACTACAGAATATACACTTTAGTGCTGCACTGAACTCTACATCAACATTTAGTCCAGGATTAAAGTTGATCTGTATTCTGGAATCTACCTCTAAAGCTGTTTTACTCAAAGTAAAGAAAATAGTCTGTACAGGTGAAACATTTACAGAAATGTGATAAAAACATGATGTTTGATTGTGTTCTCTCTCCTCAGCCCCTGTTACTCTGGACCCCAACACTGCACATCCAGTCCTCCACCTGTCTGATGATCTCACTGCTGTAGAATACACAAACCAGAGATTATCCCTTCCTCATAATCCAGAGAGATTTGATGAGTATGCTTGTGTTCTGGGTTCTGAGAGTTTTAGCTCAGGGACTCACTGCTGGGACGTCCAGGTTGGAGACAGTGATTACTGGTTACTTGGTGTGATACCAAAGTCTGTAACAAGAAAGGGTGATTCTTCTACTGATTTATTATGGAATCTGGGCTACAATAAAATCAGTAATAAATACTGGATACGCTGTTCAGGACAGTCAGATCTCTACCTCACACTTAAAGAGAAGCTGCAGAGGGTCAGAGTACAGCTGGACTGGGACAGGGGGACAGTGACCTTCACTGATCTTCTAACTAATAAACACCTGCACACTATAACACACTCTTTCACTGAGAGAGTTCTACCACTTTTCTATAATGGGTCTACTGATCCTCTGAAGATCTTACCAGTGAAGACGTCAGTAACAGTGGAACTGTACAGTTACAGTTAATGCTGCTCAGAATTAACATTTATACACGTTGTGTAGCCTCAGTATGTGTCTGCAGCTGTTCTGGGTAACTAATGGATCTTGAGAATGTTTAGTCTGTAGAAGAAGATCCTATATAGCCAATCCTTACACTGAAGAACGTGTGTGAGTCTTTTCTAGAGAGCAGGAGTTGGAGAACTTCAGCGGGGTCTGTTACATGTTACACAATGTTACACAAGTAAATGTATGAAATTATTCTCAGTTGAGAACCAGATTAAACTGTTATGTATGTTGAACATGATATCTGTCAGTATATGTGGTTTTAGGATACAGGTGAAATATAAACCTAGAATAATAAAATCACAAGTGTTGGTGTATTCATTCATGAAAGCTTCTGGTCTTGGCACATTTATATGTTGTAGACTGAACAAATTGCTCTTGCCTAAGCCTAATTGTGTAGATTGGACAATATACAATATGCTGTCACTGTATTGCAGATAAGAATCATTACTCTCTCTATCTCTCTCTCTCTCGCTGTCACATAAACACATTAAACTATATATTTTTTCTTTTTGCACTTCTGATGGAAGTCAAAGCTGTTCTACACTAATGTCATTGGTTCAGAGAAGAAAGTTGAATACTTTACTATGGATGGGATTGACCACTATGAAGATTTCTACAACCACAATTATCCTCCATGTGTGATTGTCAGTGTTGGGTAATTTGTGTGTGTGTGTGTGTGTATATGTGTAATGCCAATAAGGCACCAACTGAAACTTCTTCGTCAGAGGGATAGATGATGGCTGGAAGTGGCAAATTCCATGAGCAACTTTTAACAAATGCAAAACAACAGTTTGCTAACCCACAACTGAGGGATTTTCAAGGTGGGCTTCTGAAGAAGCACTAAATATCAACAGTCATTTTCCAGTATAGTATAGTGTGCCTTTATATAGGATTGTTTATGTAAAGCTGTACCTCACAAGCTCAAAGGTCAAATGTCTGTTGCGAAAGTAGAATAAACAATTACAAAACTCAGCGTTGACACTCCATCATCGTTTTTTGGTACACATCTTGCTCCAACCTGCTGCTAATAGAACCTTAGAAATACATTCACTGAAGCATTTCAGCTCAGGGACACATATATTACTGTGCTAAAGTCTGAGGCACCTAAGCTGATAGTTTAAATACACCTACCAGATCAATAGGTGTATCTTCACCAGTAAGAACACCAGATATCATTATTACACATTAGCTCCAGGGCTAAAGCTAACTGCTCTAGTGTAATACACACATTAACACGTTACTGTTACACAGAGAGTCTCTCCGGAGCAGCCAGAGCTTCCCAGACATTACTCAGCTTCCAGCACTCGAGACTAACAGAACTAAAGAGAACAGAACAGAGCCGCTGTGTTAACAACCATTACAGCATATCAGTGTCTCTCTCTCTACTCCTCAGTAGGTGAAATCAGTAGGCAAGCGGCTAGTATATCCGAATACGCAGTAGGCATCAAGTAGCAGGTGACCGGTACCCGGATCACCTACTGAATCGGCAGGCATTTTTCTGTAGGTGAACACAGCTCACTGCGCTATCTCATGATTCACCTGGAGCCGGGGATGAATTCAGAGTGGAGTAAATAAACGGTGTAAAGCTGAACGTCGGCTGTGTGTACGTACCTACGGTTAGTGAACTGCAGCTACAGGAGTTAGCGCTTCTGCTGAGATAAACAATGATTACATTCCTCCTGATTAATCTTCTCTGAGCTACAGCTCGACACTGTCTGATACATAATCAGAAAAAAAAACACAGATCAGAGTCACAAAAAGATCTAAACCTGTCAGTAAATGAGCTTTTAAATGAATAGCAGCACTTTTACGGTGGTGGTCTGACGTCTTGCGTCACAGGACGCTGGTAATATGGCGAACGTAGTACGTCTGAGCTTGTGTGGTACTAAAACTCTCCTACTGAAATTACCTACTAGTCTGCCGCTCGAGCAGCACGTACTGACTCTAATCTAGTACCTACTGACTAGTAGGTGATTTCTGTGTCTCTCTGAGCCTCATCCTCCTTAAAGAACCACACGATAAAAACTACAACACGATAAAAACCTGAGCGTGAAGTGAGGCACTCTCTGTAACTGCAACTCTGTAACTCAGAGCACTTCTTAATAACTTGTTAGTTTTGGGTATGAAGAGATGTATGTTACACTCAGCAGTAATATGGTCATACTGTATTTTTTGGGGGGGCAGATAAAAATATTTAGTTTTTCTTGTTAAGTCAGTGTTCAATAAAATTTTGTGGATCCACTTGTTATTAGTGTGACATTTTAGCAAACGAAGCATTAAACTTCTGGATATCGGCCCTTAAAATCGGCAGCACATATTGGCCATTAACTGACCCTGACCTCTAAACGTTGGCATTGGCTATAGAAAAACCCATATCGGTCGATCTCTAGTTGTTTCTATGAAGAGAAGCTTGGAAAGGGTTAAATAAACACACTGACGTGTGTAAAAGCTCTACTTACTCTATTAATACTGTTTGAATATTTTGTTGAGCAAATTAAAGCTTCCTCTCTGGGAAAAATAGCAAGAATATAATAATGTCCCCAAGTGCCTTAAACGTTTGTACAGTACTGTACATGTATAATGCCTGACCAAATAAACCTGGAACATGAGTGAGCAGAACTGAGGGAGATAATGACACAGAGGAGGACACTAATGGCTGAAACAGGGAGGTCACATGAGTGGGCTGAGCCAGGACTGGAAAACTTTGGAAGGACTTTGGAAGACTCATTTTAACGGTACTGAAGGACGAATCACAACTGTTGGAGGTTCTGAAAAGGGCTCCTCTGCAAAAGAAGTCAAAATCCCTGAAATAAGATTCATAGCTTTTGTTGTTATATAATTTCTCACCAGCAATGAGGCTGCAAGTATCACTGGCACTCGTCTGCATGCTTTTGCCAAAAGGTATGGAACAACATACAGATCATTATGGAAATGTTTAGATGCAGTGGGTTTTCCATTTATATGACCATATTTTTTAAATATCTCCAGTTTTTTTATGAAAGCTTAAGGATATCAGTGAATATGTGCTTGCCCATTGCTGAAATGTAGATAAATGCCTTCCCACAGAACCTTAAAGTGAGCAGGAGTTTGTACTGGGGCTTCACTGACTTTGCTGTTGCGTAATTGGACCTGTTTTCCATGCCGTTTTCTCATTGTCCTGTAGCGCTGGCACTCAAGTGTTATCAGTGTATACCGGAGCTGTTTGCACAGTGCACAGACACCTTGACGTTCTGTTCAGACAAGTGCGAGAGCAAAACTGCCGTCGTGAACATCGGTAAGAAAGAGACCTCGACACCAAACGATGAGACACAGTCAGAAATTTCTCCACTAACTCATGTGCTGTGCTTACAAGGTGGTCTTCAACACGAGATCCATTCGAAGGCTTGTGTAGCAGCATCCGAGTGCGTCAGTGGTAGCATCAACATGGGAACGATGAAAATGACCTTCAACTCAAAATGCTGCAGCACTCATCTCTGCAACAGCCAGAAACTGGCAGGTAAAAGCTTTTACCATAAAGTTCCTCCAAGTGCAGAAAATATCCTGTTAAAACTTCTTCTTTTCATTGGTTCCCCTCTCAAGCTTTGCCACAGAGGTCTCCAAATGGGAGGACATGTTATGCTTGTACTGAGAATGGATGCTCAGATACTGTGAGCTGCGAGGGAGATGAAGATCGCTGCATCAGTGCCACAGGTGATGTGTACATCACAATTGGTCATCCATATACACACTTTTTCAAACAAAACCTTTAGCCCTAAAGAACTGCTTGAACATTTTAAACTAAACTGAGTTTATTCTGGTCTGGGCTGTGTCCAGTACTGCAGAAGTGGGACTTCACGTCACCCTTTAGTTTAACCATTCTCCTTGGAATAGTCAAGTATTTACAGTTACCATCCATCTGGCCTACCACTTAATTATCTGATTTCAGCTGTTTGGTAGCATTTCCTAGGAATCCTGAAGTCATAATCCTTTATAAATTCACCAGATTATAATACAAAGCATAAGTGTATATATTTAAGTAGGTATAATAAGATTTTAGGTTTTATAATACATTGTAGTATAATTGCTCTCCAAAGAAAAACAAGTGTCTCCAAAATGGCAACTTTACAGGAGAGAACAAAAACTTTACTTTCAATGTAAGTCAGTGGGACCAGAATTTTTTTCAAGCTGTTTAGGAGCATCTCTATTGGTCCACAATGTAAACGGTGGCTGTCTTTTCCACGATTGGCAAAATTGACCAAAATGGAGATTCTTTGGAGAACAACTATATGTAGTCAGTTACTATCCATCCATCCATCCAACCATCCATCCATTATCTTCCGCTTTGTCACGCTAGCCGGGATCATGGGGGAGCTGGAGCCAATCCCAGCGTCATCTGTCATCAAATTCATCTGTCACATATCAAAGTAATATGTTCTTTCAATGTTATAAAACATGCTAAAGTGCTGCTGAAGTGGTGGTTACTGTTGTAATGTGTCTGGGTGTTACACAGGAAACATACTGGAGACATAAAAGTGTTCTAATGAATGGATTGAATGATGCATAATGAAACCTTGCTTTATAAAATGTTGTGAATGTATACATAACTACCTAAGAGCAACACTACACGCTTATGCCAAGCATTAGAAGGTAATACACATACTACATAATGCCTTATGAATGGACTTATAAACTGTCATGAATACAGAATTTATAGGAAGTGTTAACATCATTTTTAACAAATTTCTTGGAGGTCTATTCATAAAAAAGCACTTTTTCAGAGTAGAATCATACATCGCTCTAACTCTTCTTCTCCACATTGCTACATTTGGTGTCAAAAGTGGGATAGCACTCCCCTGTGGTGAGAGGAATAACGGCACTGCGAAGAAGTCGCAGGTGAGCGGCTGAGCAGACCAGCAGATTTAGCAAGATTATGGCCGAGAAAGTGGTACCGTGGTGCAGATTCAGCTTGTGTTCAGCTACCACGCTTTAGAGAGCAAGGAGCCTAGCATATGTACTCACTGCTGATTGTTCACAGTTGGGTTCTGACAGTGATAGACATCGCAGTTCAGCCTTGTTTGGCCCTGAAAGTAAAGCCACTCTGAGTGTTTGTGGATTTGCTGCAGGGGCAGCTCAGTAACCTAACTGTGCTGCCTTTGGCTCTCCAATGGCAGCTGGGACAGATGCCAGAGGTGCTGATCATCAGCTGGTTCTGAATAGACTGAGGAAAAAGGGGAGAATGTATAAGCATAGCGGTGGCAGAGCTGGGCACTATGGTCCAGCAAGCTCATCACACGTTCAAGAAAGCTGTTCAGGAGGAGGTGGCATTGGAGTATATGAATGCACTGCTGCCAGAGGAACTGAGGCGACATGTTCAGCCTGCCAGACTAACCCGCCTCCAAGCCGCCACCACTGAAGAGGAAACGGTAGAGTTTATACTCAGTGATGGAGCTTTCAAACACAGTGCTACACAGCAGAAGGGTCTGAGGGGTGCAATGTGCAAAATGGCCCCTGAGCATACATAGTGTATTGGCAGTTCTAAAAATGTCTATGGGTATAACAGCATTGGGAAGCAACCTGTTGGGAAAAGAAGACTTAGACCAATCATAGCGCTAGTTTTAAACTGTTCACGCAGGCTACGAGCGGAGAGCCGGGGAGCCGTCAAAACGGGAGTAACCAAATTGGTTTTCATCCCTCTCGGTCCATCTTCATACTGGGACTGGTTTTAAAGGGAGGATGGTGCTAAACAACGTTTCAGAGGTAACTGGCAGGGGATGGGAATTGTCACTGTCAAACCTAGAGGACTCAAAAACACAAGATGCAAAATATAAACTTGCAAGTTTTAACAGTTGGCGTGTGTAAATTTTGCTACTCTAAAAAAATTCCCAGGTTGGCAGGTCTGGAAATGTTAGGAAATGACAACTGGCTGGAACGCAAGACTGTAACCTTCAGCATCACCACCACTGGTAAAAAGAGCCCTTCCCACTGCAGGCTTTGGATAGAGAGCAACATTAACACCAAATGCCTGACCATGCTCACCAATGCAATCTCTCTGCTGGAAACAAAGCAGCTGTGGGAGATTTTACACCATTATAGACACCTTCATGGCTGTGGATGAAGGTCGACGGTTGGCGCTGTTCCATTACGGCCTATTGTTGGTTAAAGATCACTTTTTGGAGTAGAATCATGGCTTCTGTTAACACTTCTTCTTCTTCTCTCTCTCTCTCTCTCTCTCCATTCACAGTTAACACAGGTGGAGTTAAAATGCATATGAGAGGATGTGTGAGCAGCAGCCTGTGTTCTGGGGGGAAGTCAGATATAGCGGAAGCTGGAATTACTGGAGACGTGAGCTGCTGTGAGGGGTATCTGTGTAACAGCGCTGCAGGTGTTAGCCTGAATCTCCTGATCACGCTGCTCCCTCTGCTCTCCATCATCCTCCACCTCTAAACGATGTTCTACACAAGCAGTTTTTTTTTTCAAATGTTTATTTTCTATTTTTAAAGAATAGTACAGTTCTGTATTACAGTATTACCAACTGTCTGAATGTTTATAATGATCTTTTTGTAACCAAAATACCTTGAGTAAACAGTGTGGAGACTATTAGGGGTCCAGTTTATACCCAATGTTGTTGTTGTTGTTATTATTATTATTATTATTATTATTATTAGTGTTATTATTATTATTATTATTATTATTATTAAGAATTACCTAAAAGTGAAAGACAAATACTGAAATAAATACAGTACAGCTGAGTAAAATAATAAATACAGAGGACAGAAAATATTTTGTGAGAAATGAAAAACAAAACAAACAACCAATAATTAAAAGGCACCAACATTTAACTAAATAATAACTACAATAAAAGAGCTGACCCGTCCAAACTGGAGTTCAAGCATTACCTCATTTAGAGGCAGAACAATCAGGAACACCTGGGAGTCTCCTGATCAGCCATACTGTGTTTAGTCCGGAGTGCTCATTGGCAGCTTAGAGGCTGGCTGGTGTGGCTCAAGGTTTGATAGTCTGCATTGGATGTTATGTAAGACATGAACACCTGTGTGTGTTATTAGTCTAGTTAGACTGTGTTTGTGTATAAGTGTGACTCAGATAACAATCAGACAACTGATGCAGAAATACAGGTCAATCCAAAGAGTTCCTTCCAAAGAATTTACTTTTTCTTGCCACTTTATAAACAAATATATAATATAATATAATATAATGATTCACTATATAAGTGAATCTTGAGTTAAAATAATGTTAATAATACAAATAATAAAAGGAGACACTTAAAAAAAAAAAAAAGCAATGCAGTATAAAGTTCCACCATTAGGTGTCATACGTGGTCCATGTTATTAGAGATGTACAAAGACTCCTAAGCAATTCTCATTAAAATATTATTTGCAACTTCCAACCAGCAGTTAATATTTAAAGATGTATTTTTCACAGAAAGGTCCTTCAGCTGAGTGATTACTGTGAGACACCTGGGTTTCAAATTAATATACTGTAGCCCACCGACCTGAAGTACCTGCTGTCACACCTTAGTTTGGTCAGGAAGGACTGCTTAGTAAACAGTCATGGTGGAGCAAGTAACGAAATTCCTGATACTGACGCTCCGAGTCATGTGTCAACAGACCAGCACATTTCACTTTATAGCATGGAGCTCTGATTGCGTTTCAAAAGAAGTTGGTCATTGATTTCCAAATTCTTATTCATCACCCAAACTTCTTCAGAAGCTTTTCAAAATAAGCAATGCCCATCAATGATGTTTCAATATTACAAAGCAGCTTATGATTTAGAATTCATACATGACTCCTGCACGTTGACTGTAAAATAGGTCAAGGACAGACGCTAGGTTAAAGTTTAACCTGTATGTGTGTTTAGCTAGGAGTCCTAAACAGCACAGACTAGCACTGGTGGTCACCAGCAAAACCAGCATATGTTGTGATTTGGATGCTGGTCAACCAAGACGATCATGCTGGGTGACCAACAAAACTGGATCAGACCAGAACAAGATCACATAAACATTAGCTTTCATTAGTATTAGCATTAGCTGTGTCGTTTTGCATTAGCTGAGTGGTTTGCAGTGAAATTTTAGGATTCAACTGCAAACCAAAATATATGACTGAGAAGATTTTGTTTAGGTATTAGTGTAACAGCTACTGTGAGAGATGTTCTGGTGGGTTTATGATCTTTTGCAAAAAATAAGTATATTTCAAGTTCACTTTATTAAGTAAACTTAATTAAAGTAGAAGTATATTTACTACTTTATGTAGTTAGTATACTAATGTTATTGTACTAGTAGTACAATTGTATATGTCCTATTTTAATACTTCTTGGGACTGAATTGGCCCACTTCTTACTTTATAAAAGTATACTATTAAGTATAGTTTAAGTGAAGGAGTAGTAGACTAGAAGTACACAACTAGTTTAATCTTTTGTACTGCAACTATACTAAAATTAAACTTGTGGGTTTACTGTTAGTTTACTAGTTTGTTAATTGATTTTCAAAAAAATAAACACACAGATGCTCACAATCCTCCGGACTGCACATCTTTTGAGTGTTGCAGGAAACATACAAAGACACTGGGAGACCATACAATCTCCACACAGTGAGGAATGTGGTCACCGTGGCTGGGAATCTAACCCAGACCCTTCTTGCCATGTAGCAGCAGCTCTACCCACTACAGCTCTACAGGTTATATACTGCTATTCCACTTTTAGTCTAGTTGAACGTACACTTTTAAATATACTCTCAGTAAAGTTCTAGTTCAGATGTTTTTAAACTGAAAGTATATGTGTAAGTTTTCTTTAAGTGAACTTATACTTAAACATATACTTGAACATAATACTTATAATTTACTGCTTATATATTATTTTTGCACTTTAATGTATACAACTAGGTTTAGGTTTTATTTTTTCTACTTAAAATAAAACTTCAACAACTTTTACTTACTCACCAGCGGACGCACAGAAAAACCTATACTCAGGTTAAGAAACATATTTGTAGTCTATATAAATCTTTATGAATCAAAATCTCCAAACAAATATAGTGTTCTGAATGAAAAACAGGAGGAAGTTTTCTTTATTTTTTCATTTCAGACGTAAACATGTAAAAAAGGTGGGATGTAAGGCTTTTCCTATATATATTAAGTATAATACTTAATTATTCTGTTCTTAAGTATAGTAAAGGCTAACTATACCTAGACAGTTTCATATACTTGTTAGTATAGCCCAAGTATAACTATGTTTAGTATATCACTAAGAAGTACATGAAGAGTAAACTGAAAACATACTCTTGTTTTCAGTCTAAAAGAAGTGTACTAATGACACACTTGAACACATTTCTGTTTAGTAAGGGTTCTGGTGGACGCTGCCCGGAGCTGGGCCGAGTCCTGTCCGCTATGTGGGTCACGCAGCGCGGTCCAGTCACTGAGAGAGACACTCTTGTTTCATTATAAAGTCTCAGTTCGTCTCAGGAACTTCACTAAACCCCCTCCGACATGAACACACAGCCCAGCTTTCAGCCCCGAGCAGATTCAGCCCGAATGAACGGCGCCTGTACGACGTGTGGTGTTTGTTTGTGGGCGCGGCTTCACGCTGGGTCATGGGAGGTCAAGGTGGCGTCACGGCAACAGGGCAACAGTTCGAGACACGGACGCGCGCGCGAATACCTCACAGACGCGCTAGCCCCGAAGCCGTCTATGACATGATGTTCGAGCGCGAGCGGCCAAGCTGGGGGTATAAATAGGCGTCTCTGCACGCGGAGTCTTCAGATCAGGGAATCCCCACAGAGCGCTTTCTCGATATATCAGTCTGTTCCTCCTCTCCACCCAGTTTTATAGGATCTCGTCCTCGAGTGTACAAAACTCTACTTGTAGGTATTGTTCAAAAGTTTTTGGGGTTCTTTTTGTTTTTTTTAAACAACTTTTTCTTGTGAACTTTTTGTTGATGTCCGGAAGGGTGGGGCATCGCGCGGTTATTGCGGGGTCGCTCACGTCCAGTTTGTATATTTGAGTATTTTTTTCCACACTCTGGCTGCTCAGGTCAAATTAAGAGAGGAGGAACACTCGTACGTCGTCGGCTCTGTGGGTGCTCCCGTTACCCCGGTGGTCTAATGGCTAAGGCGCTGGCCTTTTAGGTCAGAGATTGTGGGTTCGAGTCCCACCTGGGGTGTGGAGCCAGCAGAGTGACGCTGCATAGCACTATAGTGTATAATAACCTTAATACAATCAAGAAAAAGCTTGAATCCAATATATCCTTCAATTATCTCCTGCTTTATACCACTAGTCCGAGGGACAAGTTGTTTTTCTAAGGTAAAAAAGTGGTAAGCACCAGATCCTATGTGGTGAGCACCAGATCTTACGTGATAAGCATGCAATACTATCGGTTGAGCACCCGATACTATGTGGTGTGCACACGATACACTTTGTTCACTGATCTTAAGGACAACGGCCTGTTTGATGGATGTTTCCTGGATAAAAGTGTTCTTCAGGTTTGTTTCATGGGAATTATCCAGGTAATAATTATGATTTACATATTTGTTCAATTTGAAAACTCATTGCTAGGTCATTGCAAATGTCAACCGTGTCCAAGAGGTGTTCTTTTTTGTTTATTATTTTGTTTATTATTTAGTTTATCTATTGCAGGATGAACTTGATGAGGCTATGACAGTCTGGAATTCACACGTTCTCAGACCATCCAAAAATGACAATGTTCCTAGTGGGCGCCCAAATGTCATGTACTTGATGCCAGAGCTGTGTAGCACTGAAAACCTTCTGTTTCCAGAAGATGAAGTCGACCTTCAGCTGTGCAAGAGTGACTGTACATTACTGTGTGACCCTGATGTTTACGAGCTGTGCTATATTACCACAGCAGAATCACATATGTCTTTCCAAAGACTCCTTCCAAGCCCAGGATTTATACATACACATGAGGAATGAAGTAAGAGCCTCCCTGTGACTTTGAGTTTGGTTACAACATTAACCTTGGATAACCGTAAAACATGATAATGCCATGTAATACCATGTAAATAAAACTGACATTACATAGTCATACAAATTTCCAGGAATAAACTAATTTGTTTTTGAACAGAATTAAATGTTTTAAAACATGAAACAGTATGTGTTTATTCTTGAGTATTCAATAAAATGAAATAACAAAAATTTGACTTAATATCTATCTATCTATCTATCTATCTATCTATCTATCTATCTATCTATCTATCTATCTATTTATCTATCTATCTATCTATCTATCTATCTATCTATCTATCTGTATACTCCCACTTTTATTTTATTGAAAGTACTCATATATACTATATACTCTCAGTAAACTTCTAGTTTAGATGTTTTCAAACTGAAAGCATACGTGCAAATTTTCTTTAACTGAACTTAAAATAATACTTATAATTTACTACTTCTATGTTATTTTTGCACTTTAAAGTATATGTATATGTAACGTATATGACTAAAATTGAACTTTAACAACTTTTACTTACTCACCAGCGGACACATAAAAAACTAAACGTACTCGAAACGTATTTATATCTTTATAAATCTTAATAAATCATATAACTATCATAAAACTTTCCAAACGAATATTGTACTAGGTGCCTTTTTGTGCAGAGCAATAATACTTACCTATTCTGTTCTTAAGTATATATCTCAATCTAAAGATCAAGTACAAGTAAAGACCAGCTATAACTTTCTATATACTTGTGAGTATAACCCAAGTACACTTAAGTATAATTGTGTTAAGTACATCTCTGAGAAGTATATAAACTGAAAGCATACCCACTTGGTTTCAGTTTAAAATAAGTGTACTAATAACACTTTAGAACACATTTCTTTTATGTAACACACAGAGAGCTAAAACAGTAAAAGCTCACCACTCTGCAACACTCTAGCTCGCGAAGTTGCATCCACCAAATTCTCAGGTGTCGGACTCTGACTTTGTGAGAACAACCACAGCAGTGTGGGGGCCAAAGCTTGTAGGAGGATGCTACAGGTGACCAATCAGAACTGAGTGGGCGAGTGGACCAATCAGAGCTCACTGGTTGTATCAGAAGGTGGGGCTTAAAGCCACGTGAACTGTAAGAGTGCATTTTAATACAGATTGTGAATACATATGTACAGTGTATTTTGAAAAAAAAATTAACATGTAAATCTATTTTAGACCCCCAAAAATAAAATGATGGGCATTGAAAATAAGCATAATAGGTCCCTTTTAATAACTAACTTCATATCTGATGAAGATATTCCAAACAGTGATTTATCCACCTTGAACCAACTGGACTAACACTGCCCGCTGTTCCAATAGGATCCAACAAAAATCAATATAACCATTAACAAATATGGAGAGGTCACAAACAAATATATATGAGACTCCATATTTTATTTTTAGAACGACCTTCATATGTTACACTACAACAGTCTGTATAGTGAGTGTCTCCCTTTCAGTGCTCTCTGGTCTAATATAACAGGTGGAATCTTTCATGCTAAGTATTTCCTCATGTGCTCTACTGAGGTCCTCAGACTTCATAAGGCTGGAAATTGAGATTCAGCATTTTTGTACTACACATTACTAGTGATTTGAGAAAAATGACATGTAATGCAGTACCAAATTTCAATATTCAGTACCTAAGCTATCAGTCTTACCAGCGTCCATGAGCCGGCTTATTCCAAAATCTAGTCTAATGACTGGCTGGCAGTGCTCCTGAATATCCATGTCTAGCACCACTCTTTTTTGGTTTCAGTCACACCCATTTTCATGTTGTAGTTTTACTGATGGTATCAAATAAGTCAAGGTATCAGTTTTGGTAGAGAATGATGAAGCCTTCATGCTAAACCTGCAGAAGTGAACATATTTTGTATGTAACATATTCAGGCACTTAACACCAGTCAACAATAATGTTCAGTAAGACCAACCATATAAACACCTCTTCTTGAATGTTGGCCTTCTCTAAGGTTGAGTTTCCCGTCTGGCTCCTCCCTTTGCAAAGCTCCTCCTCTATTGCACAGTCTACCTGCGGGTGGAACCTGAAACCGACACTATCACTCTGCTGATCTTGGGAACGCATGCGAGTCACGGATAAATACTGTTGTCTAACGACCTTTTACGTTGTTTACCATCTTTTTGGAGGCATCTAAAGACACTTTTATAATGGACTGCAGTGACTAATTCTAAATACACCCTGCAGTACAGAAATCTATCAAACCATTAAGTTACGTTTGGGCTTGAAGAGGAGGCCAGCAGCTGTTGGAGAACATGGCTTCTAAAATCTCTCTACCAGAGGAGGACCTTTTATGCTGCGTTTGCTGTGACATCTTCAAGGATCCTGTTGTACTGTCGTGTAGCCACAGTGTGTGCAGGACGTGTCTGAAGAAGTTCTGGAAAACAAAAGGGTCTCCAGAATGTCCAGTTTGCAGGAGAAGGTCCTCAAGAGAAGATCCTCCACTTAACCTGGCACTGAGGAACGTGTGTGAGACCTTCAGAGCGGGAAAGAGGCTTCAGAGAGCTTCAGCAGGGTCGGAGGGTCTCTGCATTCTGCACAATGAGAAACTCAAACTCTTCTGTTTGGATGACCAGCAGCCTATGTGTTTGGTGTGTCAATCTTCAAATGAACACAGGAATCACGACTGCTGTGCGGTGGATAAAGCGATGGCTGTTTTTAAGGTTAAACATTTACGGTAGTTTTCGTTTTTTAGAACATGTACTGTATTGTTTTGTTTGTAAGCTGCAACGTCTGGGAGATTTCCTTTTTTCTAAGTACTGGATTTTCCTGTTATGTGTGTTAGACAGGTTAGCTGTATGTCCGCGGGTGGGTGGGTGTGCTGTCAGAGCCCGGGGCACACAGTAAAAGGCATTCAGGGACTTATCAGAATGATCAAATCAGAATAACTGACTGCTTATTCTTACAATAGCAAATGTAAAAGTTAGCATATGTTATATACACTGACCTGCTAAAAGTCATGAGACAGCAGTATGTAAATTTATTATGAAATGGCTTTACCTCAGGGGACGGCTTGGTAACGCCCACGCCCTAGTTGTGAGGTGTAATCTTGTGAGCGAGGTTGAACACTGGCAGGCATGTTCACAGCAAGGCGACGTGCATTGAGTTAGTAAGAGGCATGGTAGTGGTAATCTGGATGGGACAGTCTATTTCTGAAGTTGTGATCCACAGTGTCATGTACTGGGAATACATCATGGAAGGCATTACCACCAACACCCATTACCAGATCCATTACCAGAGAGTGCATTGGCCGCCTATGGGTGCTTAATGAAAGTAACCAGCTTTATGCTAGAATTGTCTGTGCCAACAGACAAGCAACTCTGGCAAATATCATATCTGTATTAAATGCAGGAAGCCCCATATGAAGACGGGAGGAGAAGACCCACCAGAGTGCCACTGTTAACCTCACGAAACTGGACACAGCGCCTCCTCTGGGCTTGTGAGGTTGCTAACTGGACAACATGTGGCGTGGTCTGATAAGTCACGGTACCAATTGTTTAGAGCTGATGGTGGGGTTTGTGTGTCAACAAGGCACTGTGCAGGCTGGTGGAGGTTCCATACTGGTGTGGGGTTGGGTTCTTATGGCCGGGGCTGGGTCTGCTGGTCCACTTGCCCACTACATTTTAATTCTTGGTGATGTTTGCAGTCTTTAATTGGTACTCCCACAATGATGTGGTATTTCAGCAGGACAATGCAGCGTCCCATCTGGCTCAAGTTGTCCAGAATTGGTTCAATGGACGATTTGGGGAGTTCCAATGAATGCTGTGGACTGGATTTTCGCCAGACATGACTGTTCACCCAGTCAAGCATTTATGGGATGTGGTGGAGAGGTCCATTCGTACCCAAGATCCTACACCTACAAACCACAGAGCTGTGAGTGGCTTTCTAGATGGCATGGCTCCAGATACCTCTAGACATCGTCCATCCACTTGTGGAATCAATTCCCAGTTGAGCCGCTTCACTTTGCAGGGCTAGATGGTGGTCCTTCACAATACTCCCATGACATCTGGCACCTCAGTGTATTTATGTGACACCGAATATGTAAATATGACTTTGGTTTCCTCAGCTTATTCATCAACTGTTGTTTAATTACAGAATAAACACAAGTCAGCTTTGGAGCCTCTACAGAAAAATCTGAGAGTTTTGAAGAAAGCTCAACAAGACTATGAGCGAACAGCAGCTCACATTAAGGTGAACATCATCTTGAACTGTGAAACATGTTGTTAAGGTCATGTTTCTGATGAGGGTCCACTTATCCTGTAGGTGGTAAATGCTTGTAGAACATCTGTTAAAGTTGTGTTTCTAATTGTCTCTCATTCCAGACGCAGGCCCAGCACACAGAGAGACAGATAAAGGAGGAGTTTGAGAAGCTTCACCAGTTTCTAAGAGATGAAGAAGCAGCAAGGATAGCTGTACTGAAGGAGGAAGAGGAGCAGAAGAGTCAGATGATGAGGAGGAAGATTGAGGAGATGAATGTAGAAATATCATCTCTTTCAAACACAATCAGAAACATGGAGAAAGAGATGGAAACTGAGAACATTCAGTTCTTACAGGTAAGAGACTCACCTCCTTTCAATATTTGAGCTCTTCCATAATCATACACACACACACTTAATCAGTATAATTGAGAATTTAGACATTCATTTCTTCCCCAACTGCATGAAAAAACCTGAACAATATTCTCCTTTCTTTTCCTCTCAGAACCTCAAGTCTATGGAGAAACTGTAAGTAAATATCAGACTAAACATTTATGTAATGATTAAATAAATTGGTCTCATTAAAAACTGATTGCTGATATTAAAGTATTATAAAGAACAAGGGTGAATAAGGACCTTGGATGATATAGTAAAATACTATACAGTGATATATTTCAACCAAACTTCTATTTACAGAGTTCAGTTCACACCAAAGGATCCAGAGAAGACATCAGGAGCTCTGATCAACGTTGTGAAACACCTTTCCAACCTGAAGTTCAGAGTGTGGGAGAAGATGCAGGAGATTCTCCAGTACAGTAAGTTCTGTAAGGGTTGATCTCTAAGGGCGTTTTCACACCAGCACTAGTTAGTCCGGTCAAAAACGGACTCTGGTTCGTTTGGTTTGGTTCGTTTTGGCAGGTGTGAAAACTGTAATCGCACTCGGCTGTGGACCAAAACAACCGCACGAGACCCTCGAGAGCAGGTGGTCTCGGTCCGATTCCAAAAGAACTCTGGAGCGGTTTGTTTCTTGTGAGAACATGATCCGACCTTCATCCGACCCAAGTATTAGGTGTACTTCACAAGTTTGATCTAAACATCTCCTGCAGCCAGGTGTGCTTTGCATTATGGGATGCGTCAGATGGTGTAAACAGAGAACTGGAGAACTGTAGCAGCTAACAGGGCGAGGACAATGAAGCGAGGTCTCTCTTGGACTAGCAGTGAGGGACATTGTCTACTTGATGTTTGGAGTGAGCTGGGTGGTCTGCAGGTGGACTGTAGTTTGGTATATTATCAGATTATTATTACAGCTATGAACAGATGCTGTCTCTGCCGCTGCTCCGAGATACACTCTACAAGAAATGTGTAGTAGTTTGGGAAAACCGGATCTTCTCACTGTGTTTACTTTCTTGCTCGCACGCCAGATAGCTCTGACCAATCAGAGGAGACAAACGGTTTCGGTTTTTGCCTGTGTAAAAACAAACTTAACCGAGGAGGAAACACTCCAAGTAAACAAACTTATTAACTGATCCGGACCAGTGAAACAAACTACAGGTGTGAAAACGCTGCTAACAGGAATTTGAACCATCATTAGGAATGTTCTTAATCCTGGTTTAGGAATTATTGTGTAGAACAAAATATTCTTTTTAAGAACTCAACTAATGGAGCAACTCAATCTCAGACTGTGTGATCATAGCCCTCTTTTCCACTGGATCTTTTTTGTCATCGTATGGTCCTTTATCAGTGGTCATTTTCTGATCACTTGACCACTGTCAGCTGAATATTTCTGCATGGGAGACCATACTGGATTATGCAGCCACAGATTTCCAATGATTTTCAAATCAGAGCACAATTTCAAAAGCTTCAACTTACATTTCCTAAAGTAGCCCATGTTTAATTTTGAGGTATGTTTTGCATCATTGTCCAGCTGTAGAATCCAGCTGTTCAGTTCCAGTTTCTTGACTGACTGGGTCACCTTTGCTCTCTGAATCAGCTGATATTTAGATAACCTTTCTTCCATGTACTTGTGCAACATTTGCAGTATCATATTACGTGTAATAGGTCCACCCACATGCCTAACAGTTGGCAAGGTGATGGGGAGCCAAAGACTTGTGGAGGTGTCAATGGAAGTCTTCCATGAGACTGGGATGTTATGAGCAGGTCTTCACCATGGCTCCACAGGGCTGCACCCTTCTCGAACCATTTTGGGTTGCCATCATTGAGCCCTAAACAGAGTGCAAAGAACAGTATTGCTCATTCAATATCCACTTTACACAGCTAACGTAACCTCATAGCACTGCCCATGAGATCAGAATGGTGAAATTTAAGGAAAATACAAGAAGCATTGTAGAAGTAACTGATTGGATTAACGTTGCCATGTTTGATGTCTGCTCAGAATTTAGAACTATTTGCCATTTGTGTTTGCACACGGAGGAATTTGACATCCAGAAATACCCACACTAGGGGGGGCAGTGGAGCAGTAGGGATCTCAGGGAACTGTTGAGGGGTATATGCCTTGTTCATGGGCACTTTAGTCACTTTTAGATGGTTCAGGTGATCAAACCAGCAACCTTCAGATCACAGAGCTCGTTCTCTAAGCTCCAGTCCATGAAGTGAGGTGGATTGTGCGGTGAACGGGAATAAATATGAGTTAAGGATTGAATAGTCTTAGGATAGTTTTGTGCAGCTACTGTAAGAAGGATTGTAGTGAGCTGTAATATCCCCTTGACCTCTATAACAGTGGATCCATGTTCAACCGCCTTCTGTGGTGTTCTACAAGTAGCCTTCCCTGATTAGTGGGAACCAAGATGTTGATGTTTTCGTTGATCTTCTGGGTTTCCTGCCTCATTCAGTATCATGGCAATTATCCGTGAATCCATATGCAGCCACGAAGTCTTTAACAATGAAAACCCATCACATAAATGTAGTAAAAAGACCTGCACATCAAATTAATATGACTGGGTACAGGTAGGGGACATGCCATTGGTACCACACTGTGACAGAAACATTTGGAATAGATTTTATTAATATGTGTTTGATTGTGTTCTCTTCCCTCAGCCCCTGTTACTCTGGACCCCAACACTGCACATCCAGTCCTCCACCTGTCTGATGATCTCACTGCTGTTCAAAACAAAAACCAGAGATCATTACTTCCTGACAATCCAGAGAGATTTCAAGAGTCTGTGTGTGTTCTGGGTTCTGAGGGTTTTAACTCAGGGACTCACTGCTGGGACGTCCAGGTTGGAGACAGCGATAACTGGTCACTGGGTGTGATACCAGAGTCTGTAACAAGAAAAGGAAACTCATTCTGGGATTCAGTTTGGAGGCTGAACTACAGTATAGATAGGGGTAAATACTGGATACGCTGCCCAAGACAACCACGTCTCTACCTTACACTTAAAGAGAAGGTGCAGAGGGTCAGAGTACAGCTGGACTGGGACAGGGGGACAGTGACCTTCACTGATCTTCTAACTAATTCACACCTGCACACTATAACACACACTTTCACTGAGAGAGTTCTACCATTTTTCTGTAATGTGTCTGCTCGTCCTCTGAAGATCTTACCAGTGAAGACGTCAGTAACAGTGGAACAGCACAGTTACAGTTAATGCTGCTCAGAATGAACATCTATACATGTAGTGAGATTATGAATTATGATCATAAGAATATATCAGTACATGTATATTTTAAATACTGTATTTGTATCATTACAACCTAACATGTCTGTGTGGAAATAAAATACTGATTTAAAGTGTCATAGAGTGACTCCTGATATCACTACAACATTAAGATCATTTTCTCAACCATTACATCTTTAAAACTCTAAAACTTATAAAAAATGTACAGCTGAATACATGTTGTGCACTGTATACTGTAATGTCTGTGCCAGGTGATTCCCCTTCACACCTTTGGGAGCTGCTGTTGCTACATGTATGAGGTTCTAGTGACAGGTTGTCCATTCAGACATTAGCTTGCCTTCAAAAGGACACTGTTCACAATTAGCATACAGGCACCATCAAGCACTGATGGGAAAAACAGCGAATCTACCCTTCCCTTAGTGACCAGCCACCGAGGTTGAAGGTGAGACATGATCTGGTGCCTGGGCCAACTCCAAGGAGGTAGCGTAAGAGAGGTGCCATAGCCAAGGGGAGTCTCGTGGATTTCTCTGGAGACCCAAGAAGCTATGCAGGATTCCAGGCACAAGCAATTTGCTGATGTCCTCCCATGGTCATGGCTGCAGGCAGCTGCACCCTGCTTCCCTACAGGTATGGGAAGGGGTAGAAAAATACTTACTGGGAAACCCACCAATAGTTCAAAGACACACACATAAATACTAAGGGGGATCAACCAGTGTGTGTTAATTAAACATAAATGTTCACCCACAATAAATCAAGCCAAGCTTACTTAGCTGTTTATTCTTAAAAGTCCTATAAGTTCTGTTGCCTTTCTGTCTCTCTCTTACAGTGTGTGGTTTCAAAGTTAAATCTATCGCTTTTTGTATGGAGCCAAAAAAGGTTTTGTTAATTTGAAAATAAGAACCAAACTGAATGTTCAAGTTTTAAGCTTGAGCTCTGAAAAATACGGCAATATATTCAAAATAAAAACGAGCGTTAGACACATATGCATCATTTTGATTCAATTCTGAAATGAATATTTTAATAGTTATATTTTGATATTTGAAGTCTTGTATTTTTCAGTTGCAAATTTTAGGTTTTCAGAGTTAGATCTTATTTTTTCCGGTTTCAGATATTTTTTCAGTCTTAGATCTTTTTTTCAGTTTTGATGTTTAGCACAATGTTGTAGACAGAATTTGTCTTAATATTAGTAAGAGAGTTAACCTATGTGAGATTGTGCCGTTCAACAACTACACATTTTCGACTTTCAAATAGCATTTAGCAATGCTGATGGTATCCACGTGTGATGACGTCCATCAAGGACACCGGTAAGAAGTGATAACTAGTTTTTGAACACGTACTCTAAAAACGCCACATCAAAGTCATTTTTGTGAAATAGCAACATGTATGAGGAGAAAAGATGTATGGCTGGGAATTAACCATAAGATGTCTTTTCCCTTCATACACGTTGACTTTGACGTGGCATTTTTAGAGTTTAACAGTTTTACCTGTGCACTTAGTAGAGCAGACGCCATCGCACACGAACACTATCTGTAGGTGGAAGTTGAAAACGTGTGGTTGTTGAACTACACAATCTGACATAGGTTACCTCTATTATACTATTAAGACAAATTCTGTGTACAACACCGTGGTAAACAGACTTCATCACTAGGCATTTTCCAGTAAATATGGTGTGTTGAAAGCATTAAGATATATTTCTTGCAGGCAACATTGAGAGGTGTCCTCAGCAGGGGACCTCAGACTTCTTTTTTATGGTGTCATTCCGATGTTTACTAAACCTGGACGTCACAATAAAATTTAAGAGCTCTTCATTTCAGGTTATTAATGAACTGCTGCCATCTAGTGTAGAAAGTACACAGTTAGAACAGTGTATCTAACTAACTCCACCTTTGTCAAAGCTCCCCCTCCTCTACACCTCCTCTGCCTTTTGGAGGAAGTGAATCTCATACGGTCTCTCTGATCTTTCTTCATTCTACTTTCACTTCACTCAGAGACTCCAGTGAGAAGCTTTTAAACAGGGACTGTATGTGTTTGTTGATGTGTGATTTCTGAAAGGAGCTAAAACTCTCTCAGTAGGATAAAGAGCTACGGTGTCTGATTCTCACCTGTACTGATCTGATCATCACAGACGCTCTAACAGTGAAAGTGGAGTTTGGACTGAAGGAGCTGTTACAGAGAAACAGCACAGCAGCAGTTGGAGGAAATGGCGTCTGAAAGTTCTCTACCAGAGGAGGATCTTTCATGTCCTGTGTGCTGTGAGATCTTCAGGGATCCTGTTGTACTGTCGTGTAGCCACAGTGTGTGTAAAACCTGTCTGCAGCAGTTCTGGGAAACTAAGGAGTCTCGAGAATGTCCACTCTGTAGAAGGAGATCTTCTAAATCTAATCCCCCCTGTAACCTTGTACTGAAGAACCTTTGTGAGTCTTTTCTAGCGAGCAGGAGTCAGAGGTCTTCATCAGGGTCTGAGGGTCTCTGCAGTCTGCACAATGAGAAACTCAAACTCTTCTGTTTGGATGATCAGCAGACTGTGTGTTTGGTGTGTCATCTATCAAAAACACATAAAAATCACAACTGCTGTCCAGTAGATGAAGCTGTGACTGATTTTAAGGTAGGAAACCTGGAAAAACCGAACCAAAATGTATAAACTCTTTCTCAGTTGAGAACTAGATTAACCTGTTGTGCATGTTAAAGGTGGAGTCTATAAGTGGGTGTGGTTCCAGGCTAAAGAACAGAGAGTTTGGGTGAATCATCAACCTAGACAATTGAAATCTAACTAACAAATGTAGTTTATTTACTTCATGAAATCTTCTATTCTAAATATTTTGGATTCTCTGTGGTTTTGGCACATTTATATGTTACATGTTGTAAATATAACAAAATGTTCTCACCTGTATCTGTTTAATTACAGAATAAACTGAAGACTGCACTGGAGCCTCTACAGAAGAACCTGAAAGACTTGATGGAAGCTAAACAAGACTGTGACCAAACAGCAGCCCACATTAAGGTGAACATCATCTTGAACTGTAAAACATGTTGTTAAGGTCATGTTTTTGATGAGGGTCCACTTATCCTGTAGGTGGTAAATGCTTGTAGAACATCTGTTAGAGTTTGTGTTTCTAATCGTCTCTCATTCCAGACTCAGGCCCAGCACACAGAGAGACAGATAAAGGAGGAGTTTGAGAAGCTTCACCAGTTTCTAAAAGATGAAGAAGCAGCAAGGATAGCTGTACTGAAGGAGGAAGAGGAGCAGAAGAGTCAGATGATGAGGAGGAAGATTGAGGAGATGAATGTAGAAATATCATCTCTTTCAGACACGATCAGAAACATAGAGAAGGAGATGGAAGCTGAGGATGTTCAGTTCTTACAGGTAAGAATCACTTTATTCCTTCTCTCTGTGTTTATTGTCAGTGTTTGCTAATGTTTGTTTGATTGGTGCAATCAGAATTTTGGACTTTAATTTCTTCCCAATTTTATTTCAAAATCACCTTTTTTTAAATGTTCTTTTATTTTTTCTCTCAGAACTTCAAGTCTACAAACAAACAGTAAGTACATACCAGACCACACATTTATCTAATGTTAAAATATTTATTGCTTTTAAATCTACAACGTGTTTTTAACCTGATTTTAAGGGTATGGTTTTCTCCTGCTAAGTCTGTTGTGTTACAATAAAGAAGTAGACTGATATGTTTTTTTCAGGGAGAATATAGGTAGTAGATCTATTAGTATTAGAGCAGTAATCAAGAACAGCAATACATTTTAACATTTACCATAAACGTTATGATTGCAGAGTAAAAACTTACATGCATTACTCAAAATACTAGAACATGATATTATCACATAAAAAAATAGCTTAAACATTTAAAACATATCTTTAAGATATGTTAAGATACCTCAATGACTGAATGCTGTATAAAGTTTAGATACAGACTAAGCACTGTATGAAGCCTAGATAAAGATTAAACACTTCATAAAGTCTAGATACAGACTAAACACTGTATGAAGCCTAGATAGAGACCAAAAACTGTATAAAGCCTAGATACACACTAAACACTGCATAAGGTCTAGATACAGACTAAACACTGCATAAGGTCTAGATACAGACTAAACACTGTATAAATTCAGGATATAGACTGTGTTTGTTGATCGTGGTTGTATCAGATACGCACATACGCACAGTATCAATGCACATATCAATTGGGTAGCCTATTCAAATGCCAATATGATAATTGGAAAACTGTTGAAAGTCAGCTCCAATTATTAGTTGGGACAATAATTGGTTGATTATTAAACTATAGCTTTACCACCCAGATTACAATCTCTCTTAGAATTATCAACAGCGTAGCATTTTTAGTAGGTGGAGAGAAATAAAAAGGTTCTCAGCTCTCAGTGGTCAAAATGTGCCAAAAGTAAACACAGCAAAAAAAGCAGTCCTGTTTAATTCCGTCTCATGAATAACCAAAGGTAAAGGCAGTAATTTGTTCCTTTCAGTTAGCGAACTATATAATAAACTGTACAAAGTTATATTCACATTTGGGTTCAGTTAAGACAAAACATGATTTGCACTGGCTAAGACAGAGTTCAGTCCTTAGCCCACCGGGAGTGGGTGTAGCAGCAAAGATAATGCTATCGGCTGAATCTGTGATTAAGTATGATTTCGCACATCAGTAGCAACTGCTTCTGTTATGTAGGGTTGCTTTTCACATCAACTTGGCTGAAATAAATGGGGAGAAAGGGTGCAATAGGTGCTAAGAAGCTATATAGGCTGCAAAACAATCTGTGCACTTTAACTGTCTCCCCAGCAAAACTCTCGCCCGGTCTTTCTCTTTGCCTTTTAAAAAGCTCAAAAACTCAAAAACCTGCATCTCTGAGTTCTGAAAAATAGCTGAAAAACTCTGATTTCTGTCATACCTCTAAAAGAATGCTACTTCAGCTGCATAGGCTTCCTCTCCACATGTACTAAATTAAGATAAATGGTCTTTAAACTTTATACAGTGAAATATTTCACACAGTCTTCTATTTTCAGAGTTCAGTTCACACCAAAGGAACCAGAGAAGACATCAGGAGCTCTGATCAATGTAGCTGAACACCTTTCCAACCTGAAGTTCAGAGTGTGGGAGAAGATGCAGGAGATTCTCCAGTACAGTAAGTTCTGTTTCTCTTAGTGTTGATCTCTCACATACAGTCTGCTTCTGGACTAATGAGACACTGTTTATAAACTATTTATAACATGTGTAATATTTCTGTATTTAACTGAAGAAAATACAAAATGTATGGTTCAGGAATCAGTGTGTAAGTCAGTTTATGTGAAAATATTAATGTATCATAGAAACATTATGTATGTGTAATAGTTCTGTCACTGGACTATAATGACCTTCACTACTGAATATACACTTTAGTGCTGCACTGAACTCTACATCAACATTTAGTCCAGGATTAAAGTTGATCTGTATTCTGGAATCTACCTCTAAAGCTGTTTTACTCAAAGTAAAGAAAATAGTCTGTAGAGGTGAAACATTTACAGAAATGTGATAAAAACATGATGTTTGATTGTGTTCTCTCTCCTCAGCCCCTGTTACTCTGGACCCCAACACTGCACATCCACACCTCCACCTGTCTGATGATCTCACTGCTGTAGAATACAGAAAACAGAGATTATCACTTCCTGATAATCCAGAGAGATTTGATGAGTATGATTGTGTTCTGGGTTCTGAGGGTTTTAACTCAGGGACTCACTGCTGGGACGTCCAGGTTGGAGACAGTGAAAATAGTTGGTCACTGGGTGTGATACCAGAGTCTGTACCAAGAAAAGGAATCTCTTTCTGGGATTCAGTGTGGAGTCTGGGCTACAGTAAAAGCAGTAATAAATACTATATACGCTGTCCAGGACAGTCTGGCCACTTCCTTACACTTAAAGAGAAGCTGCAGAGGGTCAGAGTACAACTGGACTGGGATGGTGGGAACGTGACCTTCACTGATCTTCTAACTAATACACACCTGCACACTATAACACACACTTTCACTAAGAGAGTTCTACCTGTTTTCTGGAATCGTTCTGTTGATCCTCTGAAGATCTTACCAGTGAAGACGTCAGTAACAGTGGAACAGCACAGTTACAGTTAATGCTGCTCAGAACGAACATTTATACACGTAGTGAGATTATGAATTATGATCATAAGAATAAACCAGTACATGTATATTTTAAATACTGTACTTGTATGTTTTTCTTTCATTTGTTAATTTCCCATCCCACTATTGTTCCATCAGTCATTATTCCATAAAATGATTTGACTCTACTCATATTGTTTTCACCTATTTCTTTTCAGTTGAAAGTGCATAATTGAAACCAATGTAGTAAATTAATGAACGGTTTCATTTGAGCTTTGCTTGTTTGTTTTCATGACATTTAAATTCCACTAATTTGGCTTGCTTATGGTTTAAACCAGACGGCGGTTTATTGCCTAATTAATGGAAGGATAATAGTAGTTTTAAATATTGGCTAGCTTCTCATTCTTGTTTCCCGTTCCACCATAAATGGTGTAGCTTTGCATTCAGACACCTGTTTGGGCTGTAATTTGTAACTGTTGAACACATATTCCAATAGGATTAGGTGATGATGTGGTGCTGGCTAACACATCAGACAGTGATCTACAGAGTATATTAACACAGTTAACTTTCATATATAAATATTAAGAAGCAACAAGAACTGCAAAACACTTTCAGCACTTTTTTCAACACTTCATTTCATCATTATATTTTTAAAAATAAATTCATATTAAACTGTTTCCTGAAGAGTCATAACTGAACTGAATCATTGTCAGATCAGATGTTTACACCACCATGGACCTAATAAACAAACTATGTATATGACCATTCTACTAAATTTATTCAAACTTCAGTAAACATATATTTTTTTGAATGATAAAACATTACAGCTGGCTCAGATTTTTTATTATTCCGGGTCCCGGTGGTTCTGTGTGGAGTGTGTATGTTCTCTCCGTGCTTTAGTGGGTTTCCTCTGGGTACTCCTGTTTCCTCCCACAGTCCAAACACATGCATGCACACAATAACATCTTCCATGAAAAGACATTGTATCAAAGGTATCATATGTTGCTCCAAAACCCGTATATATCATTTAGCGTTAATGGAGCCAACATTCACAGTTTCATTTATATCCAGTCAAACTGTAGAATTTTATAAAGCCACCAACGAGAATAAAAAAAAACAATTCCCAAATCAGTCTGCATGTGTAGAATCTGGCGGTGTGGTCAGGAAAATGCTACAGATCTCAGTTCTGACAATAATAATAATAATAATAATAATAATAATAATAATAAATAAAAAGCTTACTAAAATTCTATATGCTGAATTAAAAACCTCTGCTGCTATGAAGGGGAATTTCTAGTTTCCTCTCATTGCTGCACAGCTACTCCTCTTCCCCAAATATAAAACTTGTCAAATCTACACAAACTGAGCTAATAATGAGCTAAATGTCATGTGGTGAACATTGTGGTGAAAGGTGGCAAAAGGTAACAAGTGCATGTGTTATGTTTTATAATGTACGAGTAATCTGATTACCTTATTTTTACTGGAGCTGTAATGAAATTCAGTTACCTTTGTTAGTATCCTGAGTGTTCTGTCACTACGCTGCTGCCCAGGTTTTGGAACGAGCAAGTGGCTAGCTGTCGTGGACTAGAGGTTAGGGAACCAGCCTTGTGGCTTCCCGGGCGCCTTGGATAGTGCTGCCCATCACTCCGGGCAATTGCGCTCACCAACTCCGGGGTATGTGTTTACTGGTGTGTGTGTGTGTTTATGTGGGTGATTCACTGACCCCTAGTGTGCGTGTGTTCACTAGTGAGTGTGTATATGTGGGTGTTTTACTGACCCCTAGTGTGTTTTCACTAGTGAGTGTGTATATTTGGGTGTTTCACTGCCCTCTAGTGTGTGTGCTTATTAGTGTGTGTGTATATGTGGGTGTTTCACTGCCCTCTAGTGTGTGTGCTCATTAGTGTGTGTGTGTGTGTATATGTGGGTGTTTCACTGCCCTCTAGTGTGTGTGCTCATTAGTGTGTGTGTGTGTGTATGTGTGGGTGTTTCACTGCCCTCTAGTGTGTGTGCTCATTAGTGTGTGTGTATATGTGGGTGTTTCACTGCCCCTAGTGTGTTTTCTCTAGTGAGTGTGTATATGTGGGTGTTTCACTGTCCCCTAGTGTGTATGTGTTCACTAGTGTGTATGTGTGTATATGTGGGTATTTCACTGCCCCTAGTTTGTGTTCACATATGTGGATATTTCACTGCCCCTAGTGTGTGTTCACTAGTGTGTGTGTATATATGTGGGTGTTTTACTGCCCCTAGTGTGTGTTCACATATGTGGGTATTTCACTGCCCCTAGTGTGTGTTCACTAGTGTGCATGTATATATGTGGGTGTTTTACTGCCCCCTAGTGTGTGTTCACTAGTGTGTGTGTGTGTATGTGGGTGTTTCACTGCCCCTAGTGTGTGTTCACTAGTGTGTGTATATATGTGGGTGTTTTACTGCCCCCTAGTGTGTGTTCACTAGTGTGTGCGTGTGTGTGTATGTGGGTGTCTCATGGCCCAGAGGGCTTTTGTGCAAACACAATTGGTTTTAAGTTCTAAATTCTAACTGACTCCTCTGCCTAACAGTAGGCCTGTCATGAAGAAATGTCTACAGGAGACACCAGCAGAAACCTCTTTTATCCCAAACAGCCTCTAGAACTGAATCTGAGGAGCTTTTAACATGACAGTCTCTTTATATTTCTCAGCATCTACATTTGATATTACATTTGTTGATGCATGTGCATAAGAGTGTATCGTCAGAGCAGTTATCAGAGCTTTCAGGTCTTCACTGAAGCTGAGGTTGGATGAGTCCTTCAGCAGCTGAAACTGGGCATTCTGATCTCCAGACAAAAGGGATTAGTGAGGATGGAGGAGGGTACAGTTCCTGTTCAACAGCTGTTACACATCCTGGACGAGAGAGAGAGAGAGAGAGAGAGAGAGAGAGAGAGAGAGAGAGAGAGAGAGAGAGATGTGAACCAGAGAGAGCTGAACACGCTGATGGAGCTGGTGATGCAGTGGCTGTAAGGTAAGTTCTGAGATTTAAACTTATCAGCCAAGTCTTAAAACATCTGCTTCAGCATCTGTTCACGTTACCAGCCAGTTGATCTTTAATGAGAACATTCATTACCAGAATGCATTATACTCTACTGTGTTCTACAGGATCAGCAATATGAAACTAATTTTGTTGCAGATAAATAAATAAAACCAAAGAAAAACATGAGTCTCCAAAATAGTGACTATACAGGAGAGGCCAAAAACTGTCTTACCTTTCAATGTAAGTCAATGGAACCAAACATACTCCCATACTATTTTGGAGCATTTTCATTGGTCTATTCATCATGAAATTTTGAGAGAATGTAAATGGCTGCTGTCATGTTTAAATAATATTAAAAAATGAAAATCATCAAAAATGGAGTTACATGTTTTTCTTTGTACAGTGATGATGTTTTTGACAACAGCTGCTAATGGAGAAAGATTCAATGTATCCACACTGATGGACAGAATGTTAGACGATTCTAAAATAAGTAAAAACTGTAAAATGATGTATTAAAATGACCAGAAAGTTCTGAAATAATAAAAAACGTTAATATCCACAATTAACAAAACTGATATACACAACAAACAATGAAGCAGTCAGAGATTTAGCTATTTAAACAGATTATTAAGCTTCTTAAATCCATGGCATGAAATAAAATAGTAATAAGCTAAATATATACTAATATATAATTGCTGTCCAATTAAAAACATGTATCTCTATTTTTGTAGATTTTAAGTTGTCTACATCATTTGAATACGGTAATGGTCGTTTACATTGTGTGCAAATATAATGATAAACGGACCAATAGAAATGCTCGGAAATAGCTTGGACATAGCTTGGAAATAATTCTGGTTCCATTGACTTCTATTGAAACTGGACATCCAGTTCATACTTTGGAAGTGCTGGTCCCAGAGCTCAATACCTACATTTACAACAAAAAAAAAGAAAAAGTTGTTATTAAAAGATGTTTTTTTTTTTAAGTCAAATGTAAAGATTCAGATTTATCTTTGGTTCAATTTTTCAATAAAAGTGTTCTTAAAAAAGTTTCTACCATGTTTTATTGTCATCACCGAGTTGTAACCTGTAGCCTGTATGTTAAACATCTCAGAACAAACAACACCTCCTCTCAGGATCTCTGTATGTGACCTGTCTGTCTTTATCATTGAGGAATGCATGGTGGAATTTACAGGTAGCTGCTGATGATGACGATGGTGATGAAGGCAGTACTGGTGGGCTGCGTGTGGGTGAGCGTGTGCCCCGTGTGGTGTGTGTGTTTTTCACGTGGGGCGGGTTCGGCTTCCTGTGTGGACATGAAGCCTGGACACCTCAGCGCTCATCCACAGCACATACACATACAGCCTGCAGTGACCATACACACCAGCCGCACCGTCTACCTACCGCAACACACACTCATAGGTAAGAACACACACACACACACACATAAGCACATATGCACACAAATTAAATAAATCAATAGTGGTCCACACTTCACTCACCATACACACAGCATCCATATTGCCGCCATCCAATGAAAAACAAGTATTTCCAAAATTGCAACTTCACTTTTAATGTAAGTTAATGGAACCAGAAGTTATTTTGGAGTGTTTTTATTGGTTCACTCATCATGAAATTGTCACACAATGTAAACATCAGCAGCTCTGTTCAAATAGAAAATAAAAATTCATCTTACATCTTGTTTTTATTTTTATTACTAAATTATTATTATAATTATTTTTTATTATTATTATTACTTATACTATTTTATGTTTTACTACTATATTTATATCTACTTTTATTGACTTATTTTTTACTGATTTTAGTTTCTTATTCAGTTTTTATTTGTTTTTCGTTTACGATTTATCTTAATTTTGTCTAGGTTTTTTTGTTTCTTTTACAATTTAAGTACTCATTAAAATTAATTTACATTTATTTTCAATTCCTTTTTGTTTAACAATTGTAATGCTTGGCGACATTGTAAATGAGGGTCTCCCTCAATGTACTCACGAGTGTAAATAAAGGTTGATTGATTGATTGATTGATTCTTTGGACAGCAATGATACACAATAAGTAGTGTGTGCAGTGCACCTGTCACCCCGTCTCAGGTCTCTCTGTCTGTGTGTGTTTGGAGTGAGTGTGCGCAGTACTCGGGCGTTTATGGGTTTGCTGCTGCAGGCGCGCTCCGTGCCGGAGGACCGTGTGGTTGGAGGAGAGTTCACACTGAATCCTCCGGGAACGCACACCCTCTCCTGCGTCTCCACCGCAGACACCATCACCCACTCCGACAAACTGCTGAAGAGGAACCTCTCATTCACCTGGAGGGCGCCGGCCCACCCCAGCGGAGACGTGAGATTCTAGTAAGTCACACACACACACACACACACACACACACACACACAGTTATACACATACAGTTGTATGCATAGGTTAGAACATCTATGGAAATGTTTTGCTGAATTTTCAGGCTTGCTTCTGTACAGAGAACATTCTTCCCCACATTCTACTGTACAGTTACTGTTTATTTAACATACTGGTAAAACTGTTTTGTATTTAAGGTTTTATTTTATTTTAAACCACGCACTACAGCTTGAACACAGAAGCCATATTTACAAGCCCATTGTTCGGTGCACAATGTAAATAAAATGACCGGGAGGGGTCATTACTTCTGAAAGAATCTACGTCTGACCTTTTGTTATTGACCTTGTGCTAATTAACCTGATCAGTTACTTTCACCTAGAAAGTGAACAAAGCATACAAACCCTTGCATACTACTGCAGTGGAAGTTTTATATATGGATTTTTATTTATGAAAAATTGTTGCATGTTTATTATGTGTAGCATTATATGAATTTTGAACTGTGAAAATATTTGGTGATGTTAATTTTAGCCTTCTCACAAGTTATCTCTGACAGGAATCAAAGGGTTTTTTATAACAGTGGTTTGTCAGAAAGTAAGGGGGTTAATCTTGGAGTCTCACAAGGAAGTTGTCTTGGCCTATTATTATTCTCAATATTCATAAATTATATGCTGTTAGTAGTGAATAAAGCCAGGCTGCAAATGTATGCTGATGATACCACTCTGTACACATCAGCTTCCACAGTAAATGGTCTATCTGATATTTTACAGGGAGAATGTCAATAATAAACTGGATTAAAGACAAACAGCTCATACCAAATAAAACAAAAACTATTATAATTGGCTCTAAATCATTACCAGAAGGGGGACTAAAGTTAACATTAAATATTGACAAAGAAAAAAATTAGTTAAAGAATTGAAACTATTGGGTGTTGTACTTGACAATAGATTATCATGGAAGAAACATATTGAAAATATAACAATAAAAATGGGGAGAGGTTTATTTGTAATGAGAAGATGTTCAGGATTTTTTCTATCGAAAGCTTTAAAGCTAGTAACACAGTCATTAGTACTGTCTAATCTAGATTACGGTGCAGCAGTGTGGTCGATCGCAGCAAAAGAATGCAGAATGGTTAAAGACAGGTTGAAGACAAACCTTGTGCGACTCATCAAGAATACATATGAGTTAAAATATCCACTGAGCCTGTATGATCAACTAAAACAAATAAAAGAGAGAGAAACCAATGTGATGAGACATTCAACAAAAAATTACTTTAAATTAGCGAGAGCATGAATTAACCACATGTGTCAAACAGTCATTTTCAGAGCTATTACAGAGTGGAACTCCTTACCTGACTTACTGCTCTAAACTGATAATAAATATGGTTTAAAAAACTACTAAAAAGACACTATCTAATTGATTCCTAACCGTTAAACTAAATAAATAAAATTAAAAGTAGATTCGGGAAATTAGTTTTAAAGGGAATAGTGAGGTTATTGGAATTATGACACTTTTTTTCTGCTTTCTAAATGTTGTACTTCTTACTTGTTTCTTCTTACTTATCTATGTTTATTTTATCTTCTTTTGTATACATTTGGAATATGAATAGAATATGTTTTTCTTTTTATTTTTGTGTGTATGTATAATGTTTATGCATGTTTTATGTCTGATGGACCCCAGGAAGTAAAGCTGCTACCATTATAGGAGCTAATGGGGATCCAAATAAAATAAACAAATAAATGATCGACACTACTGTACATATGATTACTGTCCAACGAAAAATATGATTTTCATGTTTCTGTATCATTTAAACACAACAGCTGCTCTTTATATCTCTGCTCCTCTCTGTAGTATCACTGTGGTCCACTCTTATTTTGTGTACTGGTCTCGGATCCGGTCCGCCATTGTGCACGATGGGACTCGTAGGACTGCAGGTTATGATGCCGGCTTGCAGACTAGAATCTTCTCAGGTAATAATTCACTCCCCCATAAACACACAAACACACACACAGCAGTGTACTCAGTGTTCTTTCTTTTTTCTTTACAGCATCTCTGATGAAACCAACAGACACACAAATACACACTTCTTCAGATCTACACATACTGCACAGCACACAGTCCACAACCAGCATCTCCCCAAACACTTTACCAGCCCAGCACACACACACAACACAACTGCACATCACTGAGACAGTGACACAGGATACACACAGGCCAAACAACAGCACAACAGATACAGGCTCCTATCAGCACTTCCATATCGCTACACACACTTCTGCTCCACAAACACACACCAGTTCAGAGACACCTCCACATAAACACACACCTTTACACACAGGGCTGTTCAAACACTCACACACGGTGTTAGACAAGCACCCAACAGCTCAGCCCACCCTAACCCACACTGTACCACACCCATTGCTGCAGACACACAAGTACAAAATCACACCAAGCACACAAACACATGCCATTACATCCCCCACACACAGGTCAGTGACCCCTCATACATCACACCCTCAGCAGAACAGAGTGACCACAGCAAGGTCCCACACACTGACCTCTCCACTCACAACACACACAGATCTGGACAGTATCACTACATCGACCGCTCACACTACAACAACACATGCTCACCCTGTAGCTGCGTCTACACCACGCCCAGCCCCACACCCTTCTCCGCACAAACAAGCCATCGCTGTTCCCTCCACACAAGACTCAAGTTTGACATCCACTGCAACAATTTCTTCTACCTCTTCTTCAACCCCAGTTTCAATCCCAACCTCAAATTCAACTTCAGTCTCAATCTTAACCCCAATCCCAAATTCAGTCTCAACCCTAACTCCAATAACAACACCACATCCACAACTAATGCCAAATGTAACCCCAATCTCGACCCCAACCTCAATTCTTGTACCAACCTATACTTCAATCCCAAACTCCACCACATTCTCAATCCCAACCCCTACCTCAAACTTAACCTTAGTTCCAAACTCAGCCCTAATACCAATCCCAACTTTAATCCCAACTCCAATCCAAATGCCAACCCCAGCCTCTATTTCAATCCCAATACCAACCACAACCTCAATCCTAACCCTAGTTGAAACCTCAACCTCGATTCCAAATTTAACCATAATACCAACCTCCATTCCAATCCTGACTTCAATAACTTCCACCTCAATTTCAGTCCCAACCCAAACCTCAACTGCAAGCCCAATCCCAACTTTAACCTCAATCCCAACCCAAACCTTAACCGCAAACCTAAACTCAACAATTCCCACACACACACTCCCATTACACACTTCTACTCCTCCCTCATCCCCCAACCCGGACCCATCCCCAGCCCTCCAGCGCTCTCTCTCCGACCCCGTCCCACCCAGGGAGTCCCAGGACGACTCTAACTCTCACGCCCAGAAAGAAGAAGGTTCTTCTAAGCCCAAACTACCTCAGTGGCCCAGGGAACCGCCCAGAGCTCCAGATGGAAAGGGGGTTAAGCCGGAGCTGGTGCCCAGGCAGAATGCTTCAGAGCTCGGCTTGCTGCTGGTGGGCCTGTCCGCTGGTCTTGGGGTGGCTGTGGCTGTGGGCCTGAGGTACCTCCAGAGGAAACACTGCCGCAGACACACAGCCATGTCACTGGCTGAGCAGAGCCACGGTAACAGAGGTGTCATTCACGTGCAGGAGTGTGGAGACCTGGTGCAGGTGCGCAGGATCAGAGAGAACAGCTTCTTACTGCTGCAGGCTGAGTACAACCTCATCACTGCACCGGGGAGCTAGGACACGCCCCTCAGGGCGTTTTCACACTGGAGTTGTTTCAGGACACAGGACTGTTTAGTGTGAGAGCTGTTTCTGAGCCCAGAGCTGTTCACAGAACCCATCAGTGGTCCTCCTGCAATCAGTGGTCTTCCAGCGAATTCTGGCGCAGTCTCCTGTACGTGTTGTCAAGTTTTGTGATGGCGGGTAAAGGACTGTAGTGGACAGTGCAGTAGACGGCATGGCGTTTTTGTATCCTGGCAATAAAATAAAAATCAGCAAACAGATGAAGCTAGTGCCCAACATTTCACAAATTTTCACACTGAAAAGTGACCTATCATCACTGTCCAATGAAAACGAAGTATCTCAATTTTTGCCATTTTTTAGTTTTCTGCAGAATTTTAAGCTTTGTGGTGGAAATTCTACGAGACAAGCCAGAGAATAAAGTAAAAAGTAAATTTATTAAGACATAGCAGACACACACATGAGAGATGTGAGTGGAGAACTCTAACTCAAGCTGAGAATGCTGTAGCTGAAAAACACTCTATGTGTCCGTCATCTTGGTGTGATTAGGCAAGAATCAAGTTCTACATGTACACAGATATTATATGGCCTTCCGAACCAGCCGAAACTGGTTTTCTTTAAGGAGCTGGCTTATGGTTCGCTCTTGGCCTTGAGGATGAGAACAACTGGGTTATATAAAACAGAGTTGCATATAAACTGCACACATATAGTATGTCCTAGGACAAAGAGTTCTGTGCGCACATACATAACTACTCACTGAGGGCAGTGAATTCAGCTGTACATACACATACAGAGTCCTTTACACCTTGACAATATGTTATGAGGATTGGACCAATAGAAATGCTTTAAAACTGCTTTGAAAATATATACATTTCCAGTTACTTACATAGAAAGTACAGAGTTTTTGTCCTCTGCTGGAAAGTCATCCTTTTGGAGATTCTTGTTTTCCTTTGGACATTGATGATATGTAATTGTGCAATCGAGCCAGTGTTTAAATGGATTTCTTATGTGGGAAATGATGTGGAATAATTAGCCCCTACCCCAAACAAGTACAGTACCAATTCTGGGTGCAAATTCAAATGTTTGAGGAAAGTGTGCAAACGACTGTAATCACAGCACTGTGGACTCAGATCACATTTACAGGCCTATATTAAGTATAGATGCCACAAGTCATGTTTTGTTAATATTCAAAAAAAAAAAAAATAATAATTTAAATAATTTAACACTTACATACAGGGGAAATGTGGCTTGTACAAAAGTTATGACACTTTTCATATTTTATGCTTTATTGTTTTTAACCTTAAAATGTTAAACTTTGAAGTTTGTCTAATGTAGAGGACGTGTTAACTTATTCACACTTAGAACATAAAAAATGGGATTTGACCAGGACTGAGGCATCATATCCCACAAACACTCAAAGTATAGATGCATATATTACCAGTCTTTCTCCAGGAAGCACTACGGCATCACATCATAGACAGACATGAATATACGCACCCACACAGAGACACACACACACACAAACAAATAACTTATCAAAACTTGTTTTATTTAGGTACTTACTGTAGAGACAGTTGCACTGAACTTGTAAAGACTAACCTACTTGCACACATCCATAGAAAACATTTAAATGTGTTTCATTGTTTTTGTTCATCAGAAAGTTGTAAAAACAGTGTGTACAGTTATACTGGTAGACGTCAGTAAGATACAGACACATTGATCTCTACCTGAGTTACTAGTTTAAGCGTCTGCAGTACAGACAGGTGACTGTAGTCACTTCCTTTCTTTTTGCGGTGTGGAAATGATGCAGAGTTTGGTCAATAAAGTGTATCAGATAAAGGTCATGACTCTGTGTAATGATTCTGTGTGGTATTGTTGTGTTTACTTATACAATTACACTAACCAAGTACTTTATTAAGAGCTTCTTGTCTCTACACTCATTGACCATTTTATAGAGCAGGTATTATTAGGGTGGTTAATCATTCTCAGCACTGCAGTGATACTGACATGGTGCTGGTGTGAGTGGATCAGACACAGCAGTGCTGCTGCTGCTGGAGTGTTTAAACACCTCAGTGTCACTGCTGGACTGAGGATCGTCCACCAACCAAAACTATCCAGACAGCAGTGGGCACTGATGAAGGACTAGAGAAACACAAACTGTGCAGTAGATGAGCTCCTATCTCTGACTTTACATCTACAAGCTCTGTGGTGGTCCTGTGGGGGTCCTGACCATTGAAAAACAGGGTAACAAAGTATACAGAGAAACAGATGGACTACAGTCTCTATTGTAGACTTATAAAGTTCTTCTGTATGGTAAGTGGAGCTGCTAAAATAGACAATGAGTGTAGACAATTGCTTGATGGTGTGTGTGTGTGTGTATGTATGTATGTATGTATGTATGTATGTGTATATATATATATATACTGAAAAAATTCAAGTTTGACAGAAGATTGACACTTGATTATGTAATATACACTAACAACGAGTTACCGTCCAAAAATGGAGTAATGAAATAACTAAAGTTAGGGAGCTGGACCACACCCAAACTCCTCTATAGCATCATTACGTGCCATTATCCTCTCTCCCCATCCCTTCTCCAGGTGAAAATTCACACCTTAGATCCTCCTTCTCATGCTGGCCTCAGATTCATGGCTTCAAGCTGTAGGCTGGGGTTCGATCCCCTGCTTAGGCACCATGTGCTATTCCAGTAAGGTTCCTTGGGCAAGAGATCTAACACTACCTTTCTTTACTTCCGTAAAAATGATCAAATTTTAAGTCACGTTGGATTAGAACGCATGGCAAACGCTGTAAATGTAAAACGTGGATGTCTTTGCTCAGCAAGGGAGTCTGACTTCAAGTCCTATTAGCTGAAAACTTCTCAAATATACAGATACACTCAACCAGCCACTCCTAGGCTTCACATATAAAACAAAACTCCAAGAATAACACAGTGGGATTCATTTATACTTCACTGGTGCTTTATTGTCTGTGAGCAAAATGGCAGTACAGCGGAAAGCAGGACACCTTCCTAACCTGATGTTCAGCACAGTGACCGAGAGCGGACATGTTAGTCACCACATGTCCTCCAATCTGCAGTATGAAGCAGAATTACTGCATCAACAACATACAAACGTGTACAGAAATGTCTGTAATGATATTAATACCAAAAATAACCCTTTCCCCCAGAAGAGTTTTACCCAAAATACTTTTGACAGAAACAGAATTGAAACAGAATTACGATTTCAAGGCATAGTTAAAAAAATACAAAACCCAATAAAAGAAAAGGAGCTACAGAAGAATCTGAAAGAAAATGACGCTGTAGGAAATCTGACGTGGTCTCATTTGCTGGAGCAGTTCATATAAAAATAAAGATATACATTCACATTTCTGTTAAAAAACATATGGAATCGTTGAGAGTTCTTCTGTGTAATAATATCCCTGTAGAGAGGCCAGCCGGAGCAGCCCGAGGTCCACTGCATTTCAATAAGGCACTTCGATCCAACTTCTCCTTCCGCCAGGAGGATTTACCTCTCCCTTCACCAAGAACAACAGAACCACAGCTGAGTCCGGTCAGGTCCGGTTTGGTTCGGTTCGGTTCAGTCTGACAGACTTTGGTCACGGCTCTTCAAGGATTTCAGACGGGCTGCAGACTGGTCAGTTTCAGTGCCTGCAGAGTGACAGCAGACTGTGATCACCACAGAGGCTAAGTATAACAATCACAATGCGGTTCAATCCAGTTTTCAATCCCTTAAACTGCAGACTCAGTACTTAGTTTTCAAGCGTAAGGTTATTATCCAGTAACCACTATGAATTATTCAGTACTTAGTAATTAATTTTAGTTAAATGTAGCCAATTAATGGACCTTAATTCTAAAGAAGTTGCTATGAAACCAATGTAAAAGCTATGAATTTTTGAGAGTGAGGAACTGAAGGTCTTGCAGTTTAAGGGGTTTAATTAGAAGTGCAGAAAGGAAGAGCAGACTAGATCTACCCAGTTCCATAGTGAACTGTGAAAGTGAGGAACGCATCATGCCTGGAATTTAAGATTACTATCACTTCTACTGTTACGCTAATATTGTAGGATCACGCCTAAAGTGTCACCCCTCAAAAAGTGAGAGTGTGGATGAAGATAAGCTAGATCAGCTCTCCAAAACATCTTGGTTGGGTACATTATGCTCTACCTATTTTAAGTCAACTGTGGTTAAACTTTAGGCTTTTATAGATGTTTAAAGTCTCATTGGAAAGGGTGTTGAAATGTATGAATAGGGTATGACACATCTAATGCTAATAAAGAAAATAAATAAAAAATTAAAACAGATATAGGAAATACATTTTTGACAGGTTCACTCGACTCAGTGGCTACAAGTGTTAGACTGAAATAAACAATATACCGCAAATCGTTGCTGTCCAAAAAGAAATACCTCCAAAGTGGTGATTTTAAAGAAGACGGCAAAAACCTTTTTAACTTTCATTGTAAGTCAATGTAAAGAGGTTTTATTACAAGTGATTTTGGAGCATTTCTATTGGTCCATTCATCATGAAATCTGAACCCTAATAAGGGGCGACTCGTGTTCCAATGATGCAGAAAAACAAAAAATGGACAAAAATGGAGACACATGCTTTTTTTGGACAGCAACAATGTATTAAACTGAAGTATGACCCATGTGCAAAGAGAAAGGTATGTAATTATCTATCTCAAAACTAGACGAGTGAATTGTATTGTACTATTCTAGACAGGACGGTGAAACTGGGACAGCCGTTTAGGAAGTCCAGAACGCTTTGCACTTACTGACTGGGACTTGCAGGCAGAGGAGGGAAGGGCATGCAGGCCTAGCGCACTAAGATACCAGACTGAGAGAGAGAGCGGAGGGGGGGAATGGTTAGAAAGGTGACAGATGGCAAAGCAAGAGCTAAACCTGCAAGGCAATCTGTATTGATCAGGTCAGAGATGTAAACTGAAAAATTATTTTGGGACGCTCATCATTTCATTTTTCCTGCATTGTGGAAATTGTATACATTCTATTCAAATGTGCATCATTTCAGTTTTTATTGCAATCAATATTATGACTTATAGCAAGCTGGGAAACTTTAACCTTACCCCTGTTACCCTTTACTTTAACACAAATGCTGATACACGTTCAAAACAGAGATCTCCAACACGCTATTCAACAAACCTGGCTCTACATTTCATTAACATTCTGGAAAAAAGGAGGAAGTTAGAATAAAGGAAAGCAAGTGAATAAATATTATGTTGAATTCATCCAAAATTGAGAATGAAGTATGTACTTAAGTTGAAAAAAGAGAAGATCCAGCAAAAGGGGCTGAGCAAGTTGTGCAAACTTATTCATGCTTAGAAAATTAAAGCTGTCATCTGTATGAGGTAATAATGAAACAAAATACTAAAAACTGACCTTCACTATCAAAATAAACACTATTATTTCTCCTGTGTCTCTACATATCAGGCTTTTAGTCAATTAACAGAATCTTGGGTTTCAGTTAGTAATCTTTAGTAAACATGGTTGTTAATCTTGCAGGTTAGCAGTAACAACTTTTGCACAGTATGATTGACATGATGACAGCATGTTTGTGTTTGTATGCACTTCTATAGTGACTCACCAGCTACATTATTAAAAACACCACTTCGTACTCACTCACTGGCCTCTTTATTAGAAACACCTACCTTAAAGTGCACTATAGGTACAATTACTGTAGCCCTAAGACTGACTGCAGTCTTAGACATTAGCCTATCTGTTACTGCCCAACTCATCATCACTACCCTAAACTGGTCATTACTGGGGTGGTGGCCAACTCTCAGCACAGGAGTGACGCTGACGTGGCAGAGTATGTAATTCTGGTAATTCTGTATTAGTATATCAGACACACTTCAGTGTCACTGGTAGGTTGTAACCCAGCAAAGAACATCTCTAATAAACAGACATCCTGCAGTCCAGTGGTTCTCAGTGCTGGTCCTGAAGTAGCCCTGTGCTGCACATTGTCCTGTAACTCTGGCTATGTTAGTCAGCTGTTGGACTAGGTGGTTGGACTAGGTGGTTGGACTAGGTGGTTGGACTAGGTGTGGTAGAGAGACTGGAGACTCCAGGACACAGATTAGGAAACAATGGAACGTGTTAATCAACCAAATGATGGGTATTACAGCCTAACTGATATATTGGTTGGCTAATAATATCGATCAATACTGAGTGAGGTCAGTTTTATATTAAAAAAGATATTATTAATAGAACCAACAAAAAAAACAAGAGATAACTGGCAAAAGCTAAACCAAAAACAAAAGAATTCTGGTTAGCTTTTGTACCCCAGTGGTACAATACATATATTATTGAATAACGTAAGTGTATATAGTTTGACTGCAGGTTTCTGTGGTTTGTTTAAATTAAGTCAAGTGACAATTAAGGAATGACAATCAATTCCCTGTTGACATTTGACAATGTTAGACAAACTTAAGCAGATATGTTAATTCAATTTTAAATAAAAATTTTAATATATAAAATGAAATCAGCCAATATAATTAGGACTTTTATATTTTTGTGTTGGTAATATCGGTTATATCAGTTATATCGGTCGTTCCCTACTGGCCAACACAAACTGTATACCAACTGATTAGCTACAGTCTCACCAGCAAGCTGGAGCCACAAGATATATTTTGTGTTGTATGTGTTTTAGCAGTCTGTACATGGTTCTGTCCTGCAGTATTTAAGTATTTTTGTTTGTCAGTGTTTTTTTTTATTTGTTACCTTCTGAGTTGTGTTCATCCACTTTTTGATGGTGGGCACTAGGATGCTGCCCAGCAGGATCTGAGCAGGATGGTATATGAGTAAAGGCACTGATATCAGAGAGAGATGCTCATAGCCCTCAAATACAATCTTCAGCATGGGGATACCTGCACATGAAGACAAACACACTTAAACACTTAGAACAAATCTAATGTACAGTGTTTCCTCTGTACCTTTAGCATACAGTTCAGCCATCCTGGTGCCATCATTTCAAAGTTTTTTTTTTTTAATGAACCAGCTAAAGTAAATCTAAAACTATTGGCTAAATAGACCAATAAGGTTTAAACTCCCTAACTTACCCAGCGTGAGGGATTTGTGCGTAGAACAAAACAGAATTGCAACCGAATCTGCTGCTGAGAAACCAGAAGACGGCCTACAAACAGATTAAACAGCGTTAAACTTCAATAAGAAATCTGTGGGGGAGTGTTTGTGTACGAGAGAGTTTTACCTGGTAGACAAGAGAAACGTCAGTAACATGAAAGTGAGCTGAATGGAGAAGACTGTGAAGAAAGAAAGAAAGAAAGAAAGAAAGAAAGAAAGAGAGAGAGAGAAGTAGTTATGGATGGGAGACATGGTAAAAATATATTTTAATATTTCACAACTTTTTATCAATATATTACATGCATCATCATATTATGGTTTCTTCTGAGAATTGATAAAAACAACAATTCATGCCACATTTACAAATACTGTCAAAATCTATTTATACATTAACTTTTATTCACACACGGCACTATGCTGTAGTAAAATTCAGTTACACAGAACTAATGATGCTCTCGCTTCTGTAATTAAACATGCAGAGGCTCAGTTTTCATTAAGAGCTGGTTATGACAATGTTCACAACATGTAAAATCATTTATCAGAACAATTAAAAAATAGTCATATTTCCTTTAAATAATGTTCAACATAAGCATGTACCTATATACAAATAATCACTGTCCAAAGATTTGAATTCAAATTTTTCTATATAGTTTTAACATAACAGCTAAAAGTTTTATGATGAATGGACCAATAGAAATGCTCCAAAATCACTTGTATAAAATTCTGGTTCCACTGAAAGTAAAGACGGTTTTTGTCTTCTCCTGTAAAGTTACTGTTTTGGAGAGTGACGATATGTTTGTCTGCTTCGTCTCCACACACACAGATGTGCACACGTCCACATGAGTGGGGTGCATAATTAATTACTCACTGATGAAGACGATGAGGAGGAGGCTGAGGTGGTCCAGCTCGATATCCGGGTTGGAGAAAGTTTCACAGAAGGTGGTGTAGATGATCATGAGCAGAACCAGACTGCTCACGGCCCCAAACGGGGGCTTCCTCCTCTCCAGCCAGTCCCTCAGGAACCTCCTACACACCTACACACACACACACACACACACACACACACACACACATACACATATATATATATATATATATATATATATATATATATATATATATATATATATATATATATATAAATAACAATAAAGATCTAAACAGCACCGTGAAATGAACTGATAATTAAATGAATTGGCCTGCCATACCCGCCCCCCCTCTCTTCGGAGGACTATTAATTCTTTATTATTTATTTCATAACAACAATCACTGTACAGCAACATTTTTTTCTTTTCCATGCAGATAGGGTTGGGGGGTTACGAATCGATGGGAATGGATGGAGTAGAACAAATAAACAAACAGAAAAAACAAACAAATAACCTATGTATACACATAAACAGTATGTCCAATTATACTCAAACAGAAAACAAAAACATAAACACAACATTTTATTCAATAATATTCACCTGTTTATTCTATGTGTGTGTATTTTTTTTCTGGCTATTGATTATGACCAAATTGCTATCTAGTTCACTTAATCTACAGAAAAACTCGAACCTGAAACGATTCCTTGAGAAACTCGAGTCACTCGATTACAAAAAATCATCTTTGCAAATTTTTCGCCTCGAAGATTCGTTTAATCCATACCACCACATACAGCGCACTGTTTCACACAGATGACTTTTTGCACAGTACGCGCTTACGGTGTTGCCAGGTGACACGAAGTAGATGTCATTTGATGGAGCGGATTGCAAAATGGAGAAAGAGGGAGAGAATAATGAGAGGAGAACAGAAGAGACGGGTCAGAGAAAACCATACACAGTGTCCAACGTCTACTGTAAAACCGAACTAGCCGAGGGAGCCGTTACTGAGCGCCAACCTGAAGAAAGACGAGGCTGAAGTTAGCTTCTTATGTGAATTCCACCGTTCCACCTTAAACAATACAGCAGTTAGAGAAGCCGGAATGTAACTTCTATACTATTTAAGGTGGAACGAGGTATTTAAATAAGAAGCTAACTTCAGAAAGCAAGCAACTGAGCTTTCCCAGCAAACTGATAGACTCCTAGCCGAGCACAACATTAGTGTTTCAGTCTAGAGTAAATAAAATAAATGTATTATTAGACCTATGTAGACTGTAATAATAGTATATTTAATTATTGATAATGTTATTAATAATAGTAATTCCTAAATGTTTTTTTTAAACTTACTATATGCAATTTAAGCAATAAAATGTTAAGACACCTGTCTTATTTTATCTCATATATTTACTATTGCTCTTCAATACAGTAAAATTATTTTTATCCGATTACTCGATTAATTGATAATTGGAATTATCCATAGAATACTCGATTACTAAAATAATCGATAGCGGCAGCCCTAATCGTGATTATGAATCAATTCACAAAACTGGCATAATATTAATTTTAATTTTAATTAATAATATTAACTCATCAGCTGCATAGCCAGTCGCACAGAGATGGTGTAAGATTTTTGATTGTGTGAAATAAGCTAAACACAGATGAATAAATAATGTCTTAATTTGCTCACCTGACCAGCAGACACCTATATTAATGTGAACACTCTCACCTGCCCGACTATGAGAGGGACGACCACAGTCATGAAGAGCTGAGAGAAGATGGAGGAGAACGGCACAGAGGAGGACGAGCCGAGCTACAGAGGACAGAAAGAGAAAGAAGACCAAAAACCTAAATACTGACTAGAAACATAAAATCCAAGTAGTATTAATTTATAATCGAAGGTGATTTGACTGGGTGGACTCACAAACACGAGCAGCAGCAGAGGCGTAACCACAATCCCCTGCAAAAACAGAGACTGATATTAATACAGGCAGCCACTATCAGCCAGGCTCACTAATTAGAGAACCTCCTTTAATATCAGTTTCTCTACTCTTCACTACACCTCCCCTCCTCCCACTTCTCAGTCTGGGAACCAGAGTCTGCAACTCACAAGCTTTAAGTTAAATTAAATTAATAAATTAATAAATGGATAAATGTTGTGAAAGTAAGTGTCAGATTAACCATGTATTAATAAAGATTTCTGAATCTATTGTAAAACTATTTTCCATGACAACACTGGGGGCGCCATCTTTGTTTACATGCGAGCGCGGATACGTTGATACTAATTACAAGTAAAACCACAACAAACATAAAATAACTAGAATAACATGTTCAGTTAGAGGGAGTCAGTAATTGGACGAAGAGGAAAACTTGTCTTGAACAACAGAGTTACAAACACGGCACATAAAGATCAGAGTGTTGGGGGGCCGCCTTCCAAAGAAGAGGACCTGCGTCTCTGACTGAAGCTCTAAATTTAAAACCTCCACCCAAACCTCCGTATGTCTGTTCTTACCATTCTGTGGAGGAGAACCAGCACCAGAGCTTCCTTATCCAGAGAAATGTCTCGCTTATGAAGCTCCGAGGAAGCAGACGTGTCGGGTGCTGGTGAGTCTATCAGTTCAGTAACTGTTCTCTGATCAGTGTCCACCGTGCTAGGCTATCTGGACTGTAACTAACACCCACGCAGAGTGGCTCAGGCAGCTGGCTGGACTTGGGTTTAACCGGCTTTCAGAAATATAAACTCACCGTCTGTGTGTAGGAGGACACGCCCACCTTCCCACTGTGCAGGTACTGATACGCTTCAGTACTTTTATAGTTTTTCATTACTGAACCGTCTACACCTTCCGAGAGTACAGAGTAATTAAACTTGTCTCCATAAGTAACCTCAGACCACCTTCTCATATCACCCACCCACTGTGTTATTAACCTCAGACCACCTTCTCATATCAGCCACCCACTGTGTTATTAACCTCAGACCACCTTCTCATATCACCCACCCACTGTGTTATTAACCTCAGACCACTTTCTCATACCATCCACCCACTGTGTTATTAACCTCAGACCACCTTCTCATATCACCCACCCACTGTGTTATTAACCTCAGACCACCTTCTCATATCATCCACCCACTGTGTTATTCACCTCAGACCACCTTCTCATATCATCCACCCACTGTGTTATTAACCTCAGACCACCTTCTCATATCATCCACCCACTGTGTTATTAACCTCGGAGGAGACAGTGTTGTCCCATTAGAACTTCTTACTGTCTCTCTGGTCTCCTCCCATGTAACTGTATTCATTTTGGTTAGCTGAGTGGAAGTTCTAACACAAAGGCGGAAGAAACACACGCTTGAAAGTGGGCGTGGCCAAATACGGTGAATACACAAGTTGATTCACTCTGATTCACCAGCTTCCCTCTAATAAGCTTCACCATAGTTAAGAATTAATTATAGCATCTTAAACTACTATAAACAATTACAAGTGCAAACTCTCTGGTCACCCTCGTTCTCAAAGAACCTGAATCTGACACCACAGCTACAAACTTAATCTTGTACATTTGAAAGCTTGTATATTTGAAAGCTTGTACATTTGGTGCTGAACCCAGACTTTCTGTTTCATTTCCTGCCCCCTAATGTCACTCCCCCTCCTTTAAAACTCACCAGAAAGCTTCCAAAGGCAGAGTTGAAAATGGCTGCAGCCTGTAGGAATAACAGTGATACACAACACATGATGCATTCGACATAAACTACAAACATATGCACATATTTGAGGATTCACATCTGAGGTGTAGCATTTAACTCATATTTCAGTGATTTGGATTACTGCACCAGATGCAGGTAAACGAAAATACAGCACCAATAGTTAAATAAGAATGTATATTTTGTTGACTTTCCAAATAAAAATAAGTGAACACCTCCTCTACAGAGAGCACACTTCTACACACTTCAGTGCACAAGTACTGTTTAGTGAATTCAACACACTGTGGGAAAACAATAAAAATAAATAAATCGTCGCTGTCCAATGAAAAACATGCATCTCAATTTTTGTCGATTTTGAGTTTTCTACGTCATTTGAACACGGCAACAGTCGTTTACATTGTGTGAAGATTTTATGACTAATGGACCAATAGAAGTGCTCCAAAATAGCTTGGAAATAATTCTGGTTCTGTTCACTTGCATTGAACGTAAAGTGTGTTTTTGGTTTCTTATTGGACAGCGACGAAATAAAAGGTGGCATGTGTGAAAGTGTATGTATTATACTTACTAACTAAAAAATGGAAAGTAAGCACTAAAAGTTGTCTTTTCATAACATGTACAGCAATATATATATAATTTGACCAGCAGTGTTCAAACTTTGTATGAACTGTATGACTGAAGACCAATCTGGACATTCTTCAATGGTTTTAGAACTTCATGTCAGATTCTTTACATCCAACAATCCACAGCTGATTAATTACACAGTTCACATCCTACGTGTCTCATAATACACACATTCATCACTGTTGGAATATGAGGACTGGTTATTAAGAAAAGATCACACATTATATTATACAGTGTGATCTGTTCACATTACAGCAAAGAGGAATATGCAGTTACGTGTACATACAGCAGATTATTAATTACACTAACTCTAAAAACTAAAAATACAAACATAATGTTAAGAGAAACGCATGAAGATTTCAGTAAAGAGCTACTATGGAGGGAGATTTTTCAAGATATTAATGTTTATAAGCGATTTGAATGGATAAGAAATCTTGGTGTAAATAACAGATGACATAATTTAGACACTCCCATCACACCAAACTGTCCATGAGCAACATGTTGGCCTGCTCACAAACAGGCCTTGTCCAAGTCATGAGCAGCCAACACCCAGCTTCATTTATTTATTTAACATTTTAGATTCTGTAGTTTTTAATTTAGTTTTTTTAGTTCTTCAGAACTAAAGTCACTGAGACACTGGTAATAATTAGATTAACCCACATCCCCGTGTACAAACTAATCCAGTCTGATTAGTTAGAACTAGCACTTAATCCTGAACTAGTTTAATAAACGTTCACTGACAGACAGTCCAGTAAGGCAAAGCTGGTTTCTTCAGTGAGCCAGACTGGTTTCTCTTACCTCATTTCCTCCCACTGCTTTGGTAAGGATGACTGCAGAGGAGACAGGAGGGGGCATACAGCCCACCGTCTGCAACCTGCAAATAAACAAACACACATAGACAAATATATTATGCTGCACCTACAGCACATGTAAATGTTGATTCAGAAAAAATAATGTTTAGTCACAAAAATTATATCATAATAATTAATTACATCATACAATTTAAATGTGTCATTAAATGTTAATTAATGTAATGTGTCGTTGTTGTGTTTGAGCTGTCTTGTAAGGTAGGGCTGTGTATTGGGAAGAACCTGGCGATATGTATCGTAATACAGCGGTCACGATTCAATATATCGTGATATACTGCAAGCAAAGTGATATACTGTGATTTTTTAAATCCTACTATTAAAACACACCACTGTATTAACAGGTTTGTTAATGCTTACAATAGCATTGCGCCCTTGTGCTGCTTGTTAATGTTGGAGTGGAGCTGAAAATGGATTACAACAATGCCATCTAGTGGTCAGAGGTATAAACACAACACACAATGATTCACTGTCTGCCAGAAATCTGTGTATTGAATCTATTTTATTTGAGAATCGATACAGTATCACTAAACATAATATCCTGATATTTGATATTTTCTATATTTTCTTACACCCCTATTGTAAAGTAGAACAGGTCTAAATATTACTGTGTGCCAGAAAAACAAGTACTGAAGTAATTCAACAGTTTTGGTGTCTACACTATCATTTTAACTAAATGACCCAAAATACATGTTCAGTTGGGAACTGCAGGTCTAAGCGTTAGTTCTATGAGGAAAATTAATTGATGTCTTGAGAATCCGCTGCTATTGCATCCAATCTTTGTCAATTGTGGGATATAAGTTATATAAAACCCAGCTGCAGTTATATAACTGTGTTAAAGTTAATCTAATAGTAGACTTTTCTTTCATGAAATTTCAACTACTCAGTCTTGTAATTCAGAGGATCCAGTGCCATTCAAGGCCCTAAAAAATGAACAAAGGACAAATGCTTGGAGACATTTCACATTTCTACAGGTGTGACAGCGGTGACTTGAAAACAATGTTCATTTCCTCCCACAGTAGTACACCTGGAGCTTCTTATTACAGCATGACGTGCATCTTCAGAGGTCTATAGTGAATTATCGGCATCAACTGGCCAACTAATCTAAACTAATCTCCAACTAAGTTTGTATAAGCACTGTTTTCAGTCATGCTGCCCACATGCCACGTCGTTTTGTTGGTCAGGCTAGACTCCATGATCCGCCATCCATTCTTTCCTTTTTACAAAAGTCTGCAACCACAAACGTTCACACTGAAAACAATGAACAAAAGCCGTTCATTCAGAGACGAGGCTCAACAACAGAGTCATGCAAGCCAAGTGTTCTGCTATGTGATGGCTAACAATCTGACTATATTCTATGTTTACAACAGTTTATTGCAATAATTTAACAATGCCTTGATTTCAAACTTGCTTGTCTATCTGGAAGTGTATATGTAAGTAATTAATTTATAATGTATTATGGGTGGTTTCTATAAAATGTCATGATGATAAAAACCACAATGCTCAATAAACAATGTATAAATCATTTTATGACCAAAAGATCACTGATTGCATAGTAGAGCTGAGAATTGGCTGATTCTGATCTACAGCTGATTGATCTCTCCATAAGTAATTCCATAAGTGACAAGCAAAGCATAAAAAAGAAAACCTGAAACCATAATTATTAACACAAATGTCTTCTTTCATATTAGAACTGGATGCATTTGTAGAGTCTCACTTGTGAGTCAGCTTTTTTTAATCAGTATATGCAACTTCAAGTCAGACTGGCTAAAAGAATCTCTTTGTCACCAGTTCAACTTAATCTATTTATTTGTAGTTTCTCATCTGCACTGTACTGCAACACAGAACGTTATTATTAGGATTATTATTATTATATTTCTAAAATGAAGGTAGTGGTCCCATCCTTATAGATTATAGCAAAGTTCAACGTAATTGAACCTTTTAAGCCCCATAAATGCTGAAGTCAACTGGTGTGTGTGGTCATAAGCGTGTGCACTGTGTATTTACACTGAGTATTGGATGTAATAGAGCCGGCCAATCAGATTGTAGAACCCCAACCATTTATCATGTGACAGCCAGTTATCAAGAGTGTTACTGCTAGACACCAGTGTAAAAACTGGCCGTTGGTTTTATCTACCGGCTTCAGAAACCCAACAGCTTCAGAAAGCATCAACCCCACAGTCTGCCATTGGGTTCCAGTGCAAACAGAGCAGCCCTAAGAGAGGGTTGTGCATGAATATGCAGGTATGTGAATGGGCTCATACAGCAGTATAATTAAGCCCCAGTGCAATCCATAGCAACCACCTGGACATAGAGGCTCCATTCAGCCTCAGCTCAGGTTGAGAGAGAGAGAGAGAGAGAGAGAGAGAGAGAGGAGAGAGAGAGAGAGAGAGAGAGAGAGAGAGAGAGTAACTGGTAAGGTACGAGTGCTGTAGTGAGAAGGAGGGATCGATTACATGAACGAGACTGTGTGCCTGTGTTGTACTCACCCTTTGAGAAGCCATTCATTAATAGCAGTGAGTGCCAGAACTTTGAGAAGAAGCCAGATGGCCACGGGGAAAAACACCAGCGTGAACGTCTGAACAAACAGATGTAACTTCACGTGCATTAACGCACTCGCCAACTCCTGAGAGGGGCGGAGGGAGAGAGTAACAGAGAACGAATTTTTATACCCTAAAACATGTATCAAGATACCGAGGTCACGATTTTTATATATATATATTGCAGATTACAGTAGGCTAGATAATATGGCATGTTATAACAAGGCACCATATGTACAGGTTTGATAAGGCTAATGTGAGCACCCTTATACTACTTGTTGTATATATTGCTCATGTTGGAGAGTCTAACGGTGAGGAAAACTGGCATCTGGTGGTTGCAAGTTTAAACGCTACACAAAATTAACAATCGTCTGCCTCAAACATCTTTGATTACGAACTATTGATAAAAATACAATACAGTATAGCAAAATATAATATCGTGATATTCTACATTTTCAATATTTTCTCACACCCCAATAATTTGTGTGCATGTTACTTTTACTACAATGTTTTTTAAATCCTTTCTTGTTTATTTATTACTCCAATAAGATACTTTGGAATTATTTAGACTATGCATGGTTTGTAACTGCTGCTCAGTTAAGTCCCTTTATTATTGTCTTGATTTTTATTGTACAACAAAAAAAGGAGAGGAACTCTACCTCGGTTTTCAAGGACAGGCCACTGTTAAAGAAGATGGTTGATACAGCTATGTAAGTGATGGTGATCTCTGGTCGAAGAGGACCTGAGGGAGAGCAGGTGAGATGATCACAGAACGTCTATTAACATTTCAAGGCAGCTGTATGTGTGTCTGAAGAAGCAAAGCAGGAAGATGCAGCAATAAAATAGGAGAGACTGACAAGCTGCTGGACGAACGTCGATGCTATCAGCATGTATGTGATGTTAATTCATTCCACATAGCAGGCATTTTCAAATGGTTGGTGTTGGACTGGACCAGTTTGAGAGCGCTTGCATGCTTGGACTACCTTAACCATCTTGACTTGTTGCAACTGTAGCACATACGTAAAGATATTTCATACAGAAAATTCCAGGTAGACCAACTGGACCAATCAGAATCAGCCACACATCCAGGCGCAGTGTACATGACAACACAATTAACTGGCCTCAAGCTACAGCTATGTTCTGTCTATCTTGGAGGAAATATCAGATCTGACCTTAAGTTTGAGAAAACAGTCACAATTTAAATTGAGGTCGAAGTAATTAGCACGGCTATATTGTTCGGCCCTAGTAGACAACGCAACGGCAAAAAACTAGTATTTTATATGTGGTGCAGCTCCACCCAGGCTTTTCACTAAGAAAGGATCACATAGAGCAGTGTTCCTCAACTCTGGAGGCCCATCGTCCTGCAAACCTTTGGCTTTCCCAATTTCATTTTAAATACTTTAACTTATTAATTAGTTGAATAAGTGGATAAAGTTTGTTGGGAGCAGGGAAAACACTGGCAAAGGGCAGTATTATTATTATTATTATTATTATTATAGGAATATTATTATAGACTAATTGCACATACATGACTTAAGCGTGACAAAGAAGTGAAAAAGCAATGATTTGTATTTGTTTCCTCTTATAAAAAAGTGTTTCTTTCTATTTGTGTGTTTAATAAACGCTGTCACAAGTCCAGCATAAAGCAAACACCCATAATTCAAGTGAATGCAAATGTCTCAAGGCTTTAAATAAGCAGGATCTCTGACTTAAGAGACTTCACACACAATGCAGCCTTGTATTCCCAGCTTTTTTGGGCTGTTGCTTCTGTATGATGCTCTAACTAGCCCAGCCCAACCCTACCCCTGATCACAAACACCTAATCCAACCCAACCCTACCCTAACCCTAACATTGATCTCACCAAAAGAGCAGCTCTGGCCCCAATCTTTCACTTACTCTAGTAAAACCTGCAGCTTCTATTGGTAGAAGCCTAAAGTCCCCACAACGTTCCACATGCTGGATGGAGATGCCTGGTCCCCACAAAGTGCTAAATACACACGCAAATTCACAGTAAGTCAAGCAAAGAAGTTGCCATTCAAGCCAAACCACTCGAGCCTTACAGTAACACACTTTTCTGCCGGATCCGGCTCCCAGTTATGCAACGTGTCACTAAGTTGAGACCGAGGTGGTCGCCTCGAGAGCCCCCCAGGTCACTTTTAAACGCACACACGACCCATGCCTCGCCCACATGCACTTATCCGAGCAAGTTTTGAAAGCTGTTACGTCCTGATTGCTTCTGAAGTTTACAAACAGACAGTAAGTTCAAGTTCACAAACTGAGTCAGAGAGGAAGAGCGACCCTCACACTGAGACCACCGAGACCGGCTCTAAGGATAAGACCACGGGAGCTGAAATGAGGAGACATGAGAGTGTTAAGAGATGAAGCAGACTGATAAAGTGGAAGATAAGCCCTCCTCTCTCCTCTCCTCTCCTCTCCTCCGCTCACCTCCTTTCACCCCCACGGTCGGGGCGATCTTAGCGGCGCTGATCACGAACACGATCCCCACGATGAACCACTCCTTGCGGACCCGCGCTAACAGGCCCATACCGCTGCTCTCCCGTTAGCCGGTAGACCGCCGTCACTGCCGGACACACCGCGGAGCATCAGCCCGTCAGTCTGTCCGCGGCGAGCTGAGCTGGAGAGCAGCTCCCGCGTACTTCCGGACACATATGCGCAGCGCCATCAGTACCGTAATGACCCGGATTACCGCGCACGCGGCTTCCACAGCGGACGCGCTCCAATAACAGAACTAGTGTTCTACGTAGAACGCCTAGCAAGTGTGTAGAACCTGGCTGCGTCCGAATACACCAAAAACAAACAATAGACAGACTTTACTACTTGTTTTAGTTTAGTTTGTTTAGTTTCTCTGTGCTCTTTGGTCTATAAACAAAAGGTTCACTGCTAACTCAACTCATTTCTGCAGATCATGGTACATTATATATATATATATATATATATATATATATATATATATATATATATATATATATATATATATATAATGTACCATGATCTGCACGTGTATTTATATGTAAATATATATAATATATGCATATTGATATGTTAATATATTTTTGGAAATATGCATATGGGCATGTAGCAGTTTTATGCATATACGCTTTATTAGCAATCTTTGGGGCTCAGATGCACAATACAAGATCAAGTCACTTTATACTGATTTTAATGGCACTGCGTGTTATTGTGCATCTATTTTGTGCAGTATGGGGTTTTGACTCTAACTAGTCTCTATACATGTGATTAACAGTCTCAGGGGGCTCCTTTTGTCTACCCTTGTTTGTTGTGGACAGTATTGTATCATATTGTATTGTATTGTGTACCTGTGTTGTGTATAAGCTACTGGTTGCCTAAATTTCCTTCGGGCTCAATAAAGTCTATCTCAATCTAGATACACTGTTGGTGTCCAGTAAGTAAAGGGTTCTAGTTCTTTTACATGTGCTCTGGGACTGATTACAGATACAGTTAATGGTTTCCTAATAGGATCTATTAATGGCAAAGCACTGGCTGCACTTTCATTTATTCATTTCATCCACTTGTTGCACGTTTTCCCCTCAGTCCTCCCTGACACCAAAGGTTTGGTCCCTTCCTGGTTGTCCATGGATTAGGTTTTACCCCTGTTGTCACTATCCAACAGGATCTATGCAGGTCTCAGTGCTTCAAGACCTGGACCTAGGACAGAGGACTGACCCCTATATCAGTCATCAGTTATCAGACTGTATCATATTATATATTTATTTCACTGATTTATCTGTATAATTGGCTATCTATGGTAAAGACTCTGTACATATTGACTCTGTAAATATTTCTCCTGCTTACTGAATCTTTCTGGTGGAATAATGGTGGTTGTAATGGTGTATTTTCACACACACACACACACTCACTGATACACACGCACGCGCGCTGCTAGGATACACACCCGAGCAGTCGGAGCTGGAAGATAAACAAACCTGAACGTTTAAATCTCCGTTTAAAACAGAAACAAAGAGCACTTTCTGACACTGGTGATCATTTCTCATTTCTTTCATTTTTACATTTAGAACTTCTTATTTAGTAGCGAAGCTCGGCTGTGTTAGAGTCATTCAGCACTAACCTGTGTTCTGACTAACTGTGCTAATGCTAACGCTACCGTCTACTGTACCTCATATAATATAGTATTCACAGCTAGAGCTCTACAGAAAACCACAGATAGGAGATTCTCACGCACTAAATTACACACAGCTGCTTCTTATTTACCAGATTCTTGTTCGAGTGTTTACATTCCACCTTAAACGGGACAGCAGTTACATTCCGGCGCCTGAGTGAGGCGCTGTAGCTGTTTCACTGTTTAAGGTGGAACAGGAGAATTCCAACTAGAAGCTAAATCTCCTTATAAAACATCACCAACAATAAAAGAACTTTCACGAGGGAGGTTAATAGAAAACGGAAAAAGGCCACACTCTTTAACTCTCGGCTTTAATGAAAACTCAAACTCAAACTGAAACAGAAAAATGGCGCTCTGTCTCAGACTAGTACTGACTCTGCTGCTGGCTGGAGAGGCAACTTCAGTACTTCTTAATTACTATAGTATTTTTTTAAGTCTCTGTAACAAAACGCTACATAACTGCTACTGAACAAAATAACTACACTAAAAAGAACTTGTGCTCTAGTTAAACCGGCTGGGATAGCATGCAACTATTATACATCTCCTGGTGGCAGACTTAGTAAGCTAATGCTTCCTCCAGTTTTTTATAATTAACATTTTTCCAGATTCTCTAAATGAACTGACTCACCTGTATCTTTATAACAGGCAGTTCTCTAGATTCTTTTGAACTGGCAGTCAATCGAATTGACCCCTAGTGGTAGAAGCTGGTATGTCATGTTGATTTTTTTTATCCTCCTAGCTCCCTAGTAATCACATTTTCTTCTCCTGTCTTAGGGGTAAGAGGACAAAAGTCCCCTTCTGGTCAAAGCTGGTTAAACATGCTAAGTTAGGCAACATCTTAAGTGTTTCTCATACATTACCTGTCTGGTGCACCTCAGTAGTGAAAAACAACTATTGAGTTTCTTTTTAATGTACATTTGCACTTCTGTATTTTTTAAAGTTAGGGCTTCTTTAATTCTTACCTTTTAAGTCTTCTTACTTTTTTACCATTTAGGGTCTCTTTATTTTTTGCCCAAACAAACAAATGTATGCAAAATGCTTAAAAAGCTATGAGTTTATGTTTGTACAGCAGCACTATTCAAAGTACTGTGTGTTCTGCTTTTTTCTAGCTGTTGTGTATTTTACATTTATTTTACTTTTACCACACATAAGCTACACCGCCCCCAATATCAAAGCTCACAGTGTACACAGAACAGGAAGCAGATCTAAATTGTTTGAGCGCTTACCTTTCATTAAATTGTTTTGATTTCTATATTAATTTCTCTTGAATATAAGTCTGGTAAATGCTTATTCTGCAAAACCAAGATATACAGAAAGTCAGACATGGCTAGGGTCAAATACCAAAAGACAGATAGGCGACCAAATCCAATAGGGGCTGGCCAAAAAACAGGTAAACCAAAAAAACGAATCCAAAAAGAAAAGAAAAATAGGAAGCTTTGTATGCTTGCAGGAACAGATGCAATACTTTGCAAAGCAGCATTCAGACAAACAGGTATTTATACAAGCTATTGGCCATGGGCAGATGTTGTGATGTTGGCCTGTTGGTGAGGGGTATTCTGGGAAATTAAATTCAGGGACTCCTCCGAAAAGAAGCATTAGTCCGGAGTCTTTTTGAGTTCTGCCAATTGCTGATAGAATTACGTTCATCCAACACAATTGTTTAAATATGCTGAATTAACTTTTCAGCCATAGTAAGAAGTGTTTTTAGATAACATAAATTGCAAAAAAACTCTCAACATGAACATATATTTTTAAGTTTACAGCATATAAAAAATATATTTTTTAATGACATTGATCCAATTAGGTTAATTAGTTTCAGCATGCGGACCTTTGGCACAGCCACAGGATGATCTGAATCAATCATATCACAAAAGAAAAATACATGGCTAGCTAGCGCAGTTAACCGCCTACCAAATTAACTAGCTCCTTTGTGGAAGGTCCTTGTCTGAGAACCTTCCACAAAATGAGAGGAGTTAATTGATTTACAGCAGCAAAATAGTTGTGTGGATTATAAAAATGTTTTGTTTTTTTAACAACAGCCTATTACCAAATTAAGCTGGGTCGCCAGCTAGCATAGCTAACTAACAAACTAAGCTTAGCTTGGTAATTAATTTGTGATTTTGTTAGTACAGCTAACAAACTGACTAACTAACTAACTAACTAATTATTGGGTATTGAATTTGTGTCTTTGACACAGTTACAAAATGGGTAATTATATCAAAACAGCAAAAATATTGTAACAATGTGTTTAAGGGACATTACACTCACCTTGCTAACAAAAAAACACATTTAGTGATTTGTAATTTCTCCCCAAAATAAGGTTTGCAGCGTCCAGCATGTGCATGGAAATTCAAACAAGTAATACAATTAAGTCTCCAAACTGTTTAATTAAATTGCCAGTAAGTGAATTTTTATCTTGATTATTTAATCAGGCATTTTCAGATCTGGTTAGTCAAGACAGTGTGTTGAAACAACTCGAAAAAAAAATCAACTGCAAATAAAAAAAATCTAGCAAAATCATCTTATTTCATTTTTTATTTTACAACAGTACATATATTTAAGTACTGGCTAAAAGCCGTCTTATTAACTTTGTAGAGCCCACTACGTGTATAAATGTTCATTCTAAGCAGCATTAACTGTAACTGTGCTGTTCCACTGTTACTGACGTCTTCACTGGTAAGATCTTCAGAGGATCATCAGACCAATTACAGAAAAGTGGTAGAACTCTCTCAGTGAAAGTGTGTGTTATAGTGTGCAGGTGTTTATTAGTTAGAAGATCAGTGAAGGTCACTGCCCCACCGTCCCAGTCCAGCTGTACTCTGACCTTCTGCAGCTTCTCTTTAGGTCTGAGGGAGACTCTTGGCTGTTCTGGAGAATATATACAATATTTTTCACAGCTTTGACTGTAGTGCAGACTCCACACTAAACTCAAGAAATCGCTTCCTTTTCTTGTTAGAGACTCTGATATAACACCCAGTTCCCAGTTATTACGGTCTCCAACCTGGACGTCCCAGCAATGAGTCCCTGAGTTAAAACCCTCAGAACCCAGAACAAACGAGTACACATCAAATCTCTCTGGATTATCAGGAAGTAATGATCTCTGGTCTCTCTTTTCTACAGCAGTGAGATCATCAGACAGGTGGAGGACTGAATGTGCAGTGTTGGGGTCCAGAGTAACAGGGGCTGAGGAGAGAGAACACAATCAAACATCATGTTAGTGTGTTCATGTAACTTTTGCAGTTTCTTCTCTTTACATTAGGACACATATAAAGACTAGTGTTTGTCTAAATCTCTCTGTTAATTACACTGATTTAAAATTCAGTGGAAATTAAATGGATTTTAATATTGAACTTTTTGTATAAAGTACTCCAGAGTTGTTGATTTATTTGTGTGATTATAAATGATGGTTTGATCTAATCTGTTGACAGATTTCTTTGTGATTTAGATTAGACTATACAGTCAGGATGACCAGACTGGAATTTGTATTCAGGACTAGATAGAGATTATATTTGACTCTAACTATTTAAACATTCTGGTGTTTTAATGATGCTAAGTCTCCAGTTCAGCAGGACTAGATAATATCTGACAAAGCTTAGAACCTACTGTACTGGAGAATCTTCTGAATCTTCTCCCACACTCTGAACTTCAGGTTGGAAAGGTGTTCAGCAACATGGATCAGAGCTCCTGATGTCTTCTCTGGATCCTTTGGTATGAATTCAGCTCTGAAAATGTAAATAGTGTGTACTATAATTGTGTAATAATTTCATCTAACTGAATGTTGAATGTAATGTCTTTCACTAACTCCACCACCAGTTAATGTCTGTTTTTATTCTCCTGTTTTACTGATAAAACAGCTTAACATGAAAACATTAAACTTACTGTTTTATTGTAGACTTCAGGTTCTGAGTGGAAACAAAGTGAAAATAATTGTATGGATAGTATTTAAACCAAATTTCAGTAAGTTTACACACAAAAGATTATTTTTTGAGGGAATTTAGACTCATCTGAAGCTCCTTCTTTGATAATTACACATATTATAGAACACTAATCTTAGCTACTGGGTTTATGTGATTGCCTTTTGTATAATCTTCATTTATAATATAGAGATTTTGTTTGTTTATGTGAGCAAGAGAGAGAGACATGATTCTAACCTCTAAGAATGGAATGTCCTCAGCTTCTATTTCCTTCTCTATGTTTCTGATCGTCTCTGAAAGAGATGATATTTCTACATTCATCTCCTCAATCTTCCTCCTCATAATCTGACTCTTCTGCTCCTCTTCCTCCTTCAGTACAACTATCCTTGCTGCTTCTTCATCCATTAGAAACTGGTGAAGCTTCTCAACCTCCTCCTTTATCTGTCTCTCTGTGTGCTGGGCCTGCGTCTGGAAAGAGAGACGATTAGAAACACAAACTCTAACAGATGTTCTACAAGCATTTACCACCTACAGGATAAGTGGACCCTCATCAGAAACATGACCTTAACAACATGTTTCACAGTTCAAGATGATTTTCACCTTAATGTGAGCTGCTGTTCGGTCATAGTCTTGTTTAGTTTCCTCTAAGACTTTCAGGTTATTCTGTAGAGGCTCCAAAGCAGACTTCAGTTTATTCTGTAATAAAACATTTGGTTAGCTGAGAACATTGTGCAAACATATTTTATAGTTATTGTTTCATAATCAGTTTAATCATTTATATGTGGTTCCCAGAAAGTTTTCATTGTAAATAAATAAACAGCATTAATTCTCTGCTTCAAAATCAAAACAAACTTTTTATTGTATTAGAGTGGAGAGTAAGACTGTATTATGTACATTTTTATTGGCGGCTGTGATGAATTTAACAACAGATCATTACTGCTTGATAACTGATTCCTGCTGTTTGCTTTTTGCCCTGAAGCCGCACCCACTGACAGACTTAACCTTTAACACACACACCAGTTTAATCTGTTACTCAGCTAAGAAAGAGTTTATACATTTTAGATTGTGCTAATTTAGGATATTGAAGCACTACAACAGGTTCCATACCTTAAAGTCAGTCACAGCTTCATCTACTGGACAGAACTCATGATTTTTGTGGATCTCTGAAGTCTGACACACCACACACACAGGCTGCTGATCATCCAAACAGAAGAGTTTGAGTTTCTCATTGTGCAGACTGCAGAGAACCTCACACCCTGCTGAAGATCTCTGACTCCTGCTCTCTAGAAAAGCCTCAGAAAGCTTCTTCAGAGCAAGGTTAGGAGGAGGAGCATGTTTAGAGGATCTTTTTCTACAGACTGGACATTCTCGAGATCCCTTCGTTTCCCAGAACCGCTGCAGACAGGTTTTACACACACTGTGGCTACACGACAGTACAACTGGATTCCTGAAGATGTCACAGCACACAGGACATGAAAAGTGTTCTGAAATACAGTTCATAGCAGACATTTCCTCCAACTGCTGCTGTGCTGTTTCTCTGTAACAACTCCTTCAGTCCAAACTCCAACAGACACCATAGCTCCCACTGAGTGAGTTTTCATACATCAAGAAACACATACAGTCCCTGTTTAAAAGCTTCTCACTGGAGTCTCTGAGTGAAGTGAATGTAGAATGAAGAAAGATCAGAGAGACGTATGAGATTCACTTCCTGCAATAAGCAGAGGAGGTGTAGAGGAGGAGTTTAAAAAAGGAGGAGTTCTGATGGTGTACGTTCTACACTAGATGGCAGCAGTTTGCTTTTTAAATCTAAAACCCTCAAATGCCATCCATAAAGAGACTGAAGATCCATTCATTAATTAGAACTAAACCAGTATAAAGCAGTGCAGACTGTCAGACAGCTTAATTAATATCAGAAGAAATGGAGGATCAGAAGGATTATCCAACAGGAAGAGGATGGAAGAAGCTGTGTGAGAAAAGTTCATTACATTAGAAATCACTGCTGATATTAATATTAGACTGATATCAGAAACCAGTAGAAGCAGTGATCCATTATATCCATTGACTGTTCTTGCAGTACAACATCAGACAAGAAATGTTTTTATATTTGCTTTATTTTTTATGTAAGTTTCTTATAAACATCAACCTGTGTATGAAATCCATGTATTCATTAAAAGTATATCCACAGAGAAAAACTCACTTCCGGAACGGCAGTCCTTATTTGGGGAAGTCAACAAAGCTATAGATATCATACGTCAGAGTCCATCCATTCATCTATCCATTCATCCATTATGTGCCGCTTTATCCCGCTAGTCAGGGTCATCAGGGGGCTGGAGCCAATCCCAGCATCATTGGGCGAAGGCAGAGTACACCATGGACAGGTCACCAGTCCATCGCATGGCCAACATTCACTCACCTACACACTCACACCTACGGGCAGTATAGAGTGAGTGATCAACTTAACACGCATGTGTTTGGACTGTGGTAGGAAACCAGAGTAACTGGAGGAAACCCACTCAAACACGAGGAGAACATACACACTCCACACAGAACCACCCGGACCGGGAATCCAACCCAGATCATCTTGTTGTGAGGTAACAGTGCTGGCCACTACACCACTGTGCAACATTTTATTTCCACACACACAAGTTAGGATGTAATGATACAAATACAGTATTTTAAATGTACATGTACTGATATATTCTTCTGATCATAATTCATAATCTCACTACAGCATTAACTGTAACTCTGCTGTTCCACTGTTACTGATGTCTTCACTGGTAAGATCTTCAGAGAATCAACAGACACATTACAGAAAAGTGGTAGAACTCTCTCAGTGAAAGTGTGTGTTATAGTGTGCAGGTGTGTATTAGTTAGAAGATCAGTGAAGGTCACGTTCCCACCTTCCCAGTCCAGTTGTACTCTGATCCTCTTCAGCTTCTCTTTAGGTGTAAGGAAGTGGCCTGACTGTCCTGGACAGCGTATCCAGTATTTTTTGCTGCTTTTACTGTAGCCCAGACTCCATGATGGGCCACAGAAAGAGTCTCCTTTTCTTGTTACAGACCCTGGTATCACACCCAGTGCCCACTCATCACGGTCTCCAACCTGGACGTCCCAGCAGTGAGTTCCTGAGGTAAAACCCTCAGAACCCAGAACACAAGCATACTTATCAAATCTCTCTGGATTATCAGGAAGTGATAAACTCTGGTCTCTCTTTTCTACAGCCGTGAGATCATCAGACAGGTGGAGGTCTGGATGTGCAGTGTTGGGGTCCAGAGTAACAGGGGCTGAGGAGAGAGAACACAATCAAACATCATGTTAGTGTGTTCATGTAATTTTTGCAGTTTCTTCTCTTTACTTTACACTGGGACACAGTGTAGTGTTGGTCTAAATCTCACTGTTAATTATACTGATTTAAAATTCAGTAAAATAAAATGGATTTTAATATTGAACTTTTTGTATACAGTACTCCAGTGTTGTGGATTTATTTGGGTTTTTATAAATGATAAACATTCTGGTGTTTTAATGATGGTTAAATATACAGTTCTCCAAAATTAGAAAATATCCGATAAAGCTTTTAAGAGAGACAGAACTTACTGTGCTGGAGAATCTTCTGCATCTTCTCCCACACTCGAAACTTCAGGTTGGAAAGGTGTTCAGCTACATTAATCAGAGCTCCTGATGTCTTCTCTGGATCCTTTGGTGTGAACTCAACTCTGAAAATGTAAATAGTGTGTACTATAGTTGTGTAATATTGTGTACAGTTTGCAGGTTATTTCATTTAATTGAATGTTGAAGGTAACATCTTTCAACAACTCCACTACCAGCTAATGTTTGTTTTATTCTACTGTTAATTATACTATATATATGTATATATGGGATTGGGATTTTCTCCGATAAATGTCTCAACATGAAAACAATTAACTTACTGTTTCAGCGTAGACTTCAGGTTCTGGGTAGAAACAAAGAGTATAAATTTATGGGATTTAAACCAAAATTGAGTGATTTTGCTAATACAATTACATTTATTAAGGGATATTAAATCACATGTAAAGCTCCTTTTTCAACAATTGAAACCCTTAGCTGCTCTGTTTTTCTGTGATCATCTTTAGTATCTTTATTTATAAAATACAGATTTAGTTTGTTTATATATGTGTGTGTGAGAGAGAGAAAGATGTGATTCTTACCTGTAAGAACTGAACGTCCTCAGCTTCCATCTCCTTTTCTACGTTCCTGATCGTGTCTGAAAGAGATGATATTTCTACATTCATCTCATCAATCTTCCTCCTCATCATCTGACTCTTCTGCCACTCTTCCTTCTTCAGTACAACTATCCTTTCTTCTTCTTCATCTCTTAGAAACTGGTGAAGCTTCTTAAACTCCTCCTTTATCTGCCTCTCTGTGTGCTGGGCCTGCGTCTGGAATGAGAGACGATTAGAAACACAAACTCTAACAGATGTTCTACAAGCATTTACCACCTACAGGATAAGTGGACCCTCATCAGAAACATGACCGTAACAACATGTTTCACAGTTCAAGATGATGATTCACCTTAATGTGGGCTGCTGTTAGGTCATAGTCTTGTTTAGCTTCCTCTAAGACTTTCAGGTTCTTCTGTAGAGGCTCCAACGCAGTCATCAGTTTATTCTGTAATTGAACAGTTACAGGTTAGTGTGTTTGAATGTGAGTAAATGTGCTGAACTGAAATTGATTTTCTATTTTCCATAAAGACTTTTTATATAGCAATCAGAAAATCTACTGTCCATTACGTTTAGATTACATTTTACTTTGTTATGGTTCTTAAAGGTTCTTTGATTTGCCACCAGACTTTACCTCAGGTTTCAGTTACTGAAATAACCACTAGTACATATTGTCAATGGATTGTTTTAGCCAGCCTCCTCTTCCCCACCTTCTCCTCCTACCCCTAGCTGCCTGCCCGACTTACCCCCCTTTCAGGCATTGATTGCTGGGGAAGACCTATGAGGCTTCCTTAAACAAAGTTTATCTGACTGCAAACCACGGCAGTTTATTCTAGACAAACTCACCAGTAGCAGCTGTACTGAGATAATCAGACATATACATAAGTATGACAGTGGGTTGTTATCAACAATGGATCTTAATGGAAGTTTGTTCATTTGTAATATGTACATCTGTGTACTATAGGATTACTGTCCTATAGAGGTGTGATACAGTGTTGTCATAGGCAAATAAAAAATGAGAAAACTGATATAAAATAAAAAAGGAAACCATACCCACTATCAGATTTTAACTTGTCTAACAGGTATAACAAGGTCAGCTTTTACTAAGCTATATATAGTTGTGCTACATTTTATAAATTAAAGAGTGAAATAAGTGTATTACCTTGAAGTCAGTCACAGCTTCATCTACTGGACAGCAATTGTGATTTTTATATGTTTTTGATAGATGACACACCACACACAGAGTCTGCTGATCATCCAAACAGAAGAGTTTGAGTTTCTCATTGTGCAGACTGCAGAGACCCTCAGACCCTGCTAAAGATCTCCGACTCCTGCTCTCCAGAATAGACTCACACACGTTCTTCAGTGTAAGACTAACAGGAGGATCAAGTTTAGAGGATCGTCTTCTACAGACTGGACATTCTCGAGACTCCTTAGTTTCCCAGAACTGCTGCAGACAGGTTTTACACACACTGTGGCTACACGACAGTACAACAGGATCCCTGAAGATGTCACAGCACACAGGACATGAAATGTCTTCTTCTGAAAAAGAGCTTGTAGCAGCCATTTCCTCCAACTGCTGCTGTGCTGTTTCTCTGTAACAGCTCCTTCAGTCCAAACTCCACTTTCACTGTTAGAGCATCTGTAATGATCAGATCAGCCCAGGTGAGAATCAGACTCCGTAGCTCTTTATCCTACTGAGTGAGTTGTATCTTCTTTTAGAAATCCCGCATCAACAAACACATACAGTCCCTGTTTATAAGCTTCTCACTGGAGTCTCTGAGTGAAGTGAATGTAGAATGAAGAAGACCGTATGAGATTTACTTCCTCCAACATGTAGAGGAGGTGTAGAGGAGGAAGAGTTTAAAAAAGGAGGGGTTAGTTAGTTTGCTTTCTGAATCTAAAGGTCTTAAATGCTGTAAATAATGAGATTCAAGATCTGTTTATTCATTAGAACTAAACATGTATAAAGTAGCACAGACTGTTAGGCACCTTTATTAATGTCAGAAGATGGAGATGAGAAAAAGTCATCACAAAACTCATTACACACAGCTGATATTAAAATAACACTGATATCAGAAACTCCCAGTATAAGCAGTGTTATATATGAGAATATCAGGATCCTCCTGCAGCTTCATAACAAACATTACAGAACTGAATCTGAGCTTACACCCCAACAGCATTACTATATCTGTATACCTCGAGATGTAGCACCTGTGCAGCTTCTCTCCTTTTAGTTCATTCTGTTTATAATCAGATATGCCAGAGTCACCAGCTACTCTATAAACACTCCTCATCCTCTGTACTAACTCAAACCAGAACTAACTCTGTCTCTGTACTAACCCAAACCAGAACTAACTCAGTCTCTGCACTAACCCAAACCAGAACTAACTCAGTCTGTGTACTAACCCAAACCAGAACTAACTCAGTCTCTGTACTAACCTAAACCAGAACTAACTCAGTCTCTTTACTGAGCCAAACCAGAACTAACTCAGTCTCTGTACTAACCCAAACCAGAACTAACTCTGTCTCTTTACTGAGCCAAACCAGAACTAACTCAGTCTCTGTACTAACACAAACCAGAACTAACTCTGTCTCTGCACTAACCCAAACCAGAACTAACTCTGTCTCTGTACTAACCAAACCAGAACTAACTCTGTCTCTGTACTAACCCAAACCAGAACTAATTCTGTCTCTTTTCTCTTTCCAAGGTAATAACCACCCACCGGTCCCGCCAAATACTGTAAAGGACTGACCACCAGGGCCCCCCTGTCACCTGGCACCAACCAGTTCTGCTATTTGCTCCATCCTTGACTGCATCGCTGTATCATCCATCTGATGTAGCACCTGTACAGCTTCTAAAGCTCTTACCTTCAGACTCAGCTTTAGTTTAATAAACTGTAACTACAGTTCCACCAGAGGAGGATGGGTCTCCCCTTGTGAGTCTGGTTCCTCCCAACATTTCTTTCTCCAGTTAAGGGAATTTTTCTTTGACACCGTCGCCTCTGGTTTGCTCACAGTGGATAAAATGTTATGATTTCATGTTTTCATGCTTTTAAACTCCTGTAAAGCTGCTTTGTGACAACATCGTTGTAAAAAGCGCTATACAAATAAACTTGACTTGACATATTGGTTCAGGCAGGCCGCAAAGTCAAGCTCAGACCACAATTACCTGCTTTTACCAGCTGATCTTAAAGAGTTGACGGCTCAGCTGATTGCCTGTACTTATTTAAGCTGCTTCCCTGGAAGCCTGATTGCAGCCTACCACCATTCAAGGGCATAGATTTGGTCATAACATTGGCAGGTACACAACACCCGCCCGCCCCTATCCTTTTTATCTCTTTCTATCATGACCATACTGCATTGCTGCCGCTCTCCACTGCATACCATACATATGCCATCTTCTTCCTTAACTCCAGAACTCTTACAGACAGAGTGTGAGTGTTTAACTAACATGATCTCACTACAACCTCTTAAGGTTGATTATTTGTTTGTTTATTTATATGGTGCCTTTTACAACAGATGCAGCTTTAAAGAAAATCTTTCTGAAACAGAAGCTCTTCGCATTGTTGTTGTTCTCTACACTGCATGAATACAGTCGACAGTGAACTCCACACCTGTTCTACACACTATGGTTCAGGTTTGGGGATCCAGTAAAGGAGTTGGACTTTCAGAAATACCTGTGTTCATACAAATATACTATTATTGTGTATGAACTGGTTTAACAGCGGGCATATTTTAGATTCCTCAGCTAAGAAAAGAGTTTTATCTGATTTGAGTAGGAATTCAAAAGAGTGGTTAGATAAGATCAGAAGATCAGACAGTATTAGTCTTAGTCTCCTGCAGCAGGTGAACCTCAGAAGGGAGGAGGGGCTTTGGAGAGGGAGGAGTTGAACAAGTGGTGTAGAAATGGTGTGAGCTGTGTCCAGTATGTGGTAACTGTTCATGTACAACTAAATATCTATCAGTGCAACTCTATCAGTGGTCCTTGGTCTAATATACAGAGTTCAATACAAGTATTGAACTTTCTATGTGACTTCTAAATAAATACGCTTTATAATGGAGTAAAACAGAAAAACACTTTTAAATGTAATAGAAACAATTGTTTTTTTAATTTAGCTACTAAAAGAAGTAATCAAAATAATGACATGAAATGAAAACTAGTAATTGCTCCTGTTTCATGTAATTACACTACGAGTCAAAACCACATATTGTTAATAATTTTAAAGGCATTTTGATTTTAAAGGTTTAGGCTTAATGTACATGAAATACATACAATTATATTTAATTCATATTTTATTTTTATTGAAATTAATAGAAGAAAATGAAGATAAAGAGTTTCTTGGAATGTCGTCCTAACTGGCTTCTCATGAAGCTGCTGGAGAGAATGTCTGCATGTCTATTTCTGCAAACTTCTATATTTATTAGTTTTGATGTATTAACCTTTCTAAAATGTTCCCCAAGAGTTGTTCCATTTGTACACATTTGCAAAGATAAATAAGTAAATAAATAAATAAATACATCACAATATAATTTAATATGGCACATAATAAAGCAGCTAACGCTTCGGCCCCGCCCACATCCACCAATCAGAATACTCCACCATGTATAGGTTTAGTGGAGACAACAGAGAATCAGGTTGAAGTTTTATTTCTACTGTTTAAAAGAAAAACAAGCCGTTTTTCGTTTTCACCTTTTTTATCTGAATAAAGTAAAATAAAAACAACACCTCGTTTTTTTATTCTTTCATTTAAAAGCAATAAATATATTATTGTTGTTCCGTGTTTTGTTCTCCGATTCTACTAGTACACAATGTGTCTGTTACATACACAGACTCTGGGGTAATTGGGAGTCACCTGGGGGTGAATATGAAGTAAAAGAGAATAAAGAGTTTCTCTGTACAGACTCTGGGGTAACTGGGAGTGAACTGGGGGTGAATATGAAGTAAAAGAGAATTAAGAGTTTCTCTGTACAGACTCTGAGGTAACTGGGAGTGAACTGGGGGTGAATATGAAGTAAAAGAGAATAAAGAGTTTCTCTGTACAGACACTCTGAGGTAACTGGGAGTGAACTGGGGGTGAATATGAAGTAAAAGAGAATAAAGAGTTTCTCTGTACAGACTCTGGGGTAACTGGGAGTGAACTGGGGGTGAATATGAAGTAAAAGAGAATAAAGAGTTTCTCTGTACAGACTCTGGGGTAACTGGGAGTGAACTGGGGGTGAATATGAAGTAAAAGAGAATTAAGAGTTTCTCTGTACAGACTCTGAGGTAACTGGGAGTGAACTGGGGGTGAATATGAAGTAAAAGAGAATAAAGAGTTTCTCTGTACAGACACTCTGAGGTAACAGGGAGTGAACTGGGGGTGAATATGAAGTAAAAGAGAATAAAGAGTTTCTCTGTACAGACTCTGAGGTAACTGGGAGTGAACTGGGGGTGAATATGAAGTAAAATAGAATAAAATGTTTCTCTGTACAGACTCTGAGGTAACTGGGAGTGAACTGGGGGTGAATATGAAGTAAAATAGAATAAACTGTTTCTCAGTACAGACTCTGAGGTAACTGGGGGTGAATATGAAGTAAAATAGAATAAACTGTTTCTCAGTACAGACTCTGAGGTAACTGGGAGTGAACTGGGGGTGAATATGAAGTAAAATAGAATAAACTGTTTCTCAGTACAGACTCTGAGGTAACTGGGAGTGAACTGGGGGTGAATATGAAGTAAAATAGAATAAACTGTTTCTCAGTACAGACTCTTATCACTTTCTCTCTGCGTGCCGCTCCTCGCGCAGCACCAGTCACTCATGCACATGCGCGCTGCTAGGATACAGACCCGAGCGGTCGGAGCGGGGAGATAAACAAACCTGAACGTTTAAATCTCTAAAACAGAAACAATGAGCACTTTCTTTATTCTGACACCTGCTGTGCGAGTCTGACACTAAGTGATTTTTTCTTTCACTTCTACATTTAGAACTGTTTACTTAGTAGCGAAGCTCATCTGTATTAGAGTCACTCAGCACTAACCTGTGTTCTGACTGGCTGTGCTAATGCTAACGCGACCGTGTGGAGATAAATATATATCTACTGTACATCATATAATATAGTATTTACAGCTAGAGCTCTACAGAAAACCACATATAGGAGATTCTCACACACTAAATTACACACAGCTGTTTCTTATTTACCAGATTCTTGTTCGAGTGTTTACATTCCACCTTAAACGGGGCAGCAGTTACATTCCGGCGCCTAAGTGAGGCGCTGTAGCTGTTTCACTGTTTAAGGTGGAACAGGAGAATTCCAACTAGAAGCTAAATCTCCTTATAAAACATCACCAACATTAAAAGAACTTTCACGAGGGAGGTTCACAGAAAAATGGCGCTCTGTCTCAGAATAGTACTGACTCTGCTGTTGGCGGGAGAGGTGACTTCTGTAAGTCCTTGAAACAAAAGGCTACAAATGATAGAGGTATTACATTTTTATATTTTTAAACCTCTAGTCATCAGCCACTGCATTTTAATGTATGCACTTTTATGTATTGAGAATGTTTTAACTAGTTTACTTGGAATTATATTTCTTTAATTAATTACACATACCACACAAACACATTGCGATGTACTACAACATTCCCAGTTGTCACAGTGACAATGTAAACTGGTGGGTTTCAAAACTACATTTGTAAAGACCCCCTCAGCAAACAGCACAGAGTAAGGTTTAGTTCCTTATTTTAATTTCTGTCGCATGTGAAGCTCAGAGCCCCCACCAGTGATTCCAGTTACAATGCAAAGTTTGGCTAAGACTATAATATAATAATAACAACTATAATTAGATATTATTTGTTATGATATTTGACAAAAATATGATGATATGCGATGTTATGTTTTATATATAAAGTAATGATTATTATTGTACAATTAATCACAAACAAATAATATAATCTTAATCTGGCCTCGATCTTGTCTTGGTCTGGGACTCAGACTCAATATGTCCCAATATTGGTTCCTACTCGGACTCTGCATCTAGCGGTCTTGACTACAAGACCAGAACTGACCTTGCAGTGCTGCGCAGCATGTCCAGTATGTACAACAGCTTTTACTGTAGTGCAGACTTTAAACTGAAGCGGAAAGAGTCTCTGTTTGTGAGTGCAGACTTCGTTATCACACCAAGTTTTCACACATCAGTGTCTCCAACTGTGTGTGTCAGTGACTTAAGCCCATTAGACAGGTGGAGGTGTGGATGTGCAGGGTTTTGGGTCGAGCGTAACAGAAGCTGAGGAAACATGATAATCAAACACTCTGTGGAATCTGATATAAAGAGAAAAAACACATTAAAACTATATTTATATTTCTGAAATATAAAAACACTTCTGAGATTTGAGTTCTACAGTGACAACTACAAACAATAAAGAAACTCTAGCTAATTAAACAGGCGGGGATAGCAAGTAACTATTATACATGATCTCCTGGTGACATACTTAAAATACTGAATAAAGTGACTCACCTGTATCTGTATAATAGGCAGTCCTGTAGGTTCTTCTAACTTGGTAATCACTCAAATTTTATTGCCCCCCCTTTGTGATGTAAGCTGCTATATGTTGATTGTTATCCTTCTAGTTCCCCAGTAATCACTTTTTCAAATCAAATCAAATTTGAGTTTATTTGTCACATAAAGATATATACGCTACAACTAGCAGTGAAATGCTTTGACAACTGCCCTCTCACATGAAACAATAATATAGTCTAGAGTATCTAAAATTTTAGTAAAAATAATTAATAAACAAAAATAACAATTTTACTAAGAAGAAGGAAATAAATAAAAATAAATGTAAATAATAAACATACATTTAAATTTACACTGTTCTACTCCTGCCTGAAGGGTAAGAGGACAAAATTCACCCCGTGCTGGTCACAGCTGGTGTAACATGCTAAGTTAGCCAATATTTAAAGTGTTATTCATTCTCTACCTGTCTGCTGCACCTCAGTACTGAAAAAAAGTCACAGATTTTTTGTCTGTTGTCTATTTTACTTTTATATCAACACATAAAAGCGACCACGCCCCCAACATCAAAGTTCACAGTTTTCACAGAACAGGAAGCGGATCAGAATCTTTGGAGCACGTATCTTTTATTAAATTGTATTATTTTATGTATTTCTTCAATATAACTTTGGCAAATGCTATTTTACAGCATATATTCACTAAGCATAATCTGAAACATGTGAACCATGTTCACGCAGTCTTTAATAATTTAACTGTTTTAAAGATCTGATGATGGAGAAAATTGCAAAATGGTATTGAAATAAAATCTACCAAGAAAATAAGTAAAATCTTATTCCACTGAGGTTTCTAATGCGGTAATGATATCAGCAGTTACTCTATGACACTTTAAATTTAAAATGTACATGTACTGACATATTCTTCTGATCATAATTCATAAAATCACTTCCTGTATAAAAGCAGCATTAACTGTAACTGTTCTGTTCCACTGTTACTGACGTCTTCACTGGTAAGATCTTCACAACATCATCAGACCAATTACAGAAAAGTGGTAGAACTCTCTCAGTGAAATTGTGTGTTATAGTGTGCAGGTGTGTATTAGTTAGAAGATCAGTGAAGGTCACTTTCCCACCGTCCCAGTCCAGCTGTACTCTGACCCTTTGCAGCCTCTCTTTAGGTCTGAGAGAGACACTTGGTTGTTCTGGACAGTATATACAGTATTTTTCACAGCTTGGACTGTAGTGCAGACTCCACACTAAACTCAAGAAATAGCTTCCTTTTCTTGTTAGAGACTCTGATATAACACCCAGTTCCCAGTTATACCTGTCTCCAACCTGGACGTCCCAGCAGTGAGTCCCTGAGTTAAAACCCTCAGAACCCAGAACAAACCAGTACTCATCAAATCTCTCTGGATTATCAGGAAGTGATGAACTTCGGTCTCTCTTTTCTACAGCAGTGAGATCATCAGACAGGTGGAGGTCTGGATGTGCAGTGTTGGGGTCCAGAGTAACAGGGGCTGAAGAGAGAGAACACAATCAAACATCACACATTAAGTCTAGTGTTGGTCTAAGTCTCTCTGTTAATATTGATTTAAACTGTGGAAATAAAATGGATTTTCCAGTTTTTAGTAATCCAGTGTTGATCATAAATACGTGAAATAATCTAATATTGTAGAATTTATTTGTGTGATTATAAGTGATGGTTTGATCTGATACATAGACAGATTTCTTTGTGATTTATATTGGACTACAGTCAGGATGACCAGACTGGAATCTGCCTTCAGGACTAGATGATGATATTTGACTCTAATTATTTAAACATGCTGGTGTTTTAATGATTAAATATACAATTCTCCAGAACTAGATCATATCTGATAAAGCATTTAAGAGAAACAGAACTTACTGTAGTGGAGAATCTCCTGCATCTTCTCCCACACTCTAAACTTCAGGTTGGAAAGGTGTTCAGCTACACTGATCAGAGCTCCTGATGTCTTCTCTGGATCCTTTGGTGTGAACTCAACTCTGAAAATGTAAAGAGTGTTTACTATAATTGTGTAATACTGTGTACAGTTTGCAGGTTACTTCATTTAACTGAATGTTAAATGTAATGTCTTTCACTGACTCCACTACCAGTTAATGTCTGTTTTTATTCTACTGTTTTTCAGATAAAACAGCTTAACATAAAAACATTCAACTCACTGTTTCATTGTAGACTTTAAGTTCTGAGTGGAAACAAAGAGAAAATGAAAATTTTGGATGGAATCTAAAGCATCTTTAGTGATTTTGCACAGAAAATAACCTTTTTTCTGGGAAATTTAATCATATTTTAATCATACTTTCTTATCCTAACCTGTAAGAACTGAATGTCCTCGGCTTCCTTCTCCTTCTCTATGTGTCTGATCGTGTCTGAAAGAGATGATATTTCTACATTTATCTCCTCAATCTTCCTCCTCATAATCTGACTCTTCTGCTCCTCTTCCTCCTTCAGTACAGCTATCCTTGCTGCTTCTTCATCTCTTAGAAACTGGTGAAGCTTCTCAACCTCCTCCTTTATCTGTCTCTCTGTGTGCTGGGCCTGCGTCTGGAATGAGAGACGATTAGAAACACAAACTCTAACAGATGTTCTACAAGCATTTACCACCTACAGGATTAGTGGACCCTCATCAAAAACATGACCTTAACAACATGTTTCACAGTTCAAGATGATGTTCACCTTAATGTGGGCTGCTGTTCGGTCATAGTCTTGTTTAGCTTCTTCTAAGACTTTCAGGTTATTCTGTAGAGGCTCCAAAGCAGTCTTCAGTTTTTTCTGTAATTAAACATTGGGTTAGCTGAGAACATTGCCCAAACTTATTTCATAGTTATGGTTTCATAATCAGTTTAATAATTTCAATGTGGCTCCCAAAACTTCAAAACTTCTGTAGTTCTATGTTTTTTTTATTGGCAGCCATAATGAATTCTCGTGCTGTTTGCTTTTTGCCCCGAAACCACACCCACTGACAGACTTCACCTTTAACACTCACAACAGGTTAATCTGTTACTCAACTGAGAAAGAGTTTATACATTTTGACACCATTTTAGACACCAAAGCACTAGAACAAGTTTCATACCTTGAAATCTGTCACAGCTTTATCTACTATACAGAACTCGTGATTTTTGTGGATCTCTGAAGTCTGACACACCACACACACAGGCTGCTGATCATCCAAACAGAAGAGTTTGAGTTTCTCATTGTGCAGACTGCAGAGAACCTCAGACCCTGCTGAAGATCTCTGACTCCTGCTCTCTAGAAAAGCCTCAGAAAGTTTCTTCAGAGCAAGGTTAGGAGGAGGATCAGGTTTAGATGATCTTCTACAGACTGGACATTCTCGAGACTTCTTAGTTTCCCAGAACTGCTGCAGACAGGTTTTACACACACTGTGGCTACAAGACAGTACAACAGGATCCCTGAAGATGTCACAGCACACAGGACATGAAAAGTGTTCTGAAATACAGTTCATAGCAGACATTTCCTCCAACTGCTGCTGTGCTGTTTCTCTGTAACAGCTCCTTCAGTCCAAACTCCAACAGACACTGTAGCTCCCACTGAGTGAGTTTTCATACATCAAGAAACACATACAGTCCCTGTTTAAGAGCTTCTCACTGGAGACTCTGAGTGAAGTGAATGTAGAATGAAGAAAGATCAGAGAGACGGTGTGAGATTCACTTCCTGCAACAAGCACAGGAACTGTAGAGGAGGAGTTTAAAAAAGGAGGAGTCAGTCAGATGCACTATGCCAACTGTACTTTCTACACTAGATGGCAGCAGTTTGCTTTTTAAATCTAAAGCCACTAAATGCTCTCAGTAAAGACTGAAGATCCATTCATTCATTATGACTAAACAAGTATAAACAGCACAGACGGTCAGGCACCTTTACTAATGTCAGAAGAAATGAAGGATCAGAAGGAATATCCAACAGGAGGAGGGTGGAAGAAACTGTGTGAGAAAAGATCATTACATTAGGAATTACAACTGATATTAATATTACACTGATATCAGAAACTATCAAGATCCACCTGCAGCTTTAAAACAAACATTTCAGAACTGAATCTGAACTTAATGTTTGTTCACGCAGGCCACAAAGTCAAGCTCAGGCCACAATTACCTGCTTTTACCAACGTGCTTTCAACAAATGAGCTTATGGCTCAGCTGATCGCCTGCACATACATGATTGGCAAATTTTGTCAGGTTGCTTATTTAAGCTGCTTCAGCCTGCCCACTTTAGCTGCTTCCCAGCAAGTCTGATTGCAGCCTACTTCCATCCCACCTCCTATGTTTTGCTGTGTCTGACTTAGTTGTTGTAAATATGTCTGCTCTGCTGATGTGGAGGTGGCCTGGTATGTTTTAGGGGTCTTGATGCTGCTTTCCCAGAGCAGAGCCACCAAATATGGCTTACGCCAAATGGAAACAAAATATTCATTATATTATACATTATTAAAAATTAAAAATGTATACTCGTGAGACCTACTTCTTAGAACTCCATGTAATATATTCATATACGATAAACACAGCGCTTGGTTTAGAATAGATACATTTTAAATTAATTTATATAAACGGCCTACATTTGTTCACAAGCAAAATAGCAAAAAAACACTCCATCCATTCATATGAGAATATTACTTTTTCAGAATGTATATTATTTAGTATATAATTACATATAGCTGTTATATAACATACAAATTGCCTTAATCACTTTTTTAATATATGTACATTTATATGTAAACCTTAGGCAGGACTAATATTAGGATTCATTCCCCAATCACCTTTGTTTACAATAAGCCTCTAAAACGAGATGTTACCATAGGAGACAACAGTTAATTTCAGTTTGAATGCAGGACAGCTGATTTTCCAGCACAAGAATTTAAAATAAATCAGCCAGAGGAGGAGCTGAGGATCAGTTAAAGATCGGGGTTAAAGATTAAACAGTTTATTAGTTCCAGGTGTTACAGTAATTTATCTGTTTCATACTGTATATATACAAATATAACATTATTATGTATGACCTGGTTTTACAGTGAAGATGATTTATATCCATCAGTTGAAAAACAGGTTTATCTACTTTGAGAAAGAATTAAAGAGTGGTTAGATGAGAGTATGCAGCATGGTGGTGTAGTGGTTAGTATGGTGGTGTAGTGGTTAGTATGGTGGTGTAGTGGTTAGTATGGTGGTGTAGTGGTTAGTACGGTGGTGTAGTGGTTAGTACGGTGTGTAGTGGTTAGTACGGTGGTGTAGTGGTTAATACGGTGGTGTAGTGGTTAGTACGGTGGTGTAGTGGTTAGTACGGTGTGTAGTGGTTAGTATGGTGATGTAGTGGTTAGTATGGTGGTGTAGTGGTTAGTATGGTGGTGTAGTGGTTAGTACGGTGGTGTAGTGGTTAGTACGGTGTGTAGTGGTTAGTACGGTGGTGTAGTGGTTAGTACGGTGGTGTAGTGGTTAATACGGTGGTGTAGTGGTTAGTACGGTGGTGTAGTGGTTAGTACGGTGTGTAGTGGTTAGTATGGTGATGTAGTGGTTAGTACGGTGGTGTAGTGGTTAGTACGGTGTGTAGTGGTTAGTACGGTGGTGTAGTGGTTAGTATGGTGGTGTAGTGGTTAGTATGGTGTTGTAGTGGTTAGTACGGTGGTGTAGTGGTTAGTACGGTGGTGTAGTGGTTAGTACGGTGTGTAGTGGTTAGTACGGTGGTGTAGTGGTTAGTATGGTGGTGTAGTGGTTAGTACGGTGGTGTAGTGGTTAGCACTGTGGTGTAGTGGTTAGTACTGTGGTGTAGTGGTTAGTACGGTGGTGTAGTGGTTAGTACGGTGGTGTAGTGGTTAGTACGGTGGTGTAGTGGTTAGTATGTTGGTGTAGTGGTTAGTACGGTGGTGTAGTGGTTAGTACGGTGGTGTAGTGGTTAGTAAGGTGGTGTAGTGGTCAGTATGGTGGTGTAGTGGTTAGTACGGTGGTGTAGTGGTTAGTATGGTGGTGTAGTGGTTAGTAAGGTGGTGTAGTGGTCAGTATGGTGGTGTAGTGGTTAGTATGGTGGTGTAGTTGTTAGTATGGTGGTGTAGTGGTTAGTATGGTGGTGTAGTGGTTAGTACGGTGGTGTAGTGGTTAGTACGGTGGTGTAGTGGTTAGTAAGGTGGTGTAGTGGTTAATATGGTGGTGTAGTGGTTAGTACGGTGGTGTAGTGGTCAGTACGGTGGTGTAGTGGTTAGTATGGTGATGTAGTGGTCAGTACGGTGGTGTAGTGGTTAGTATGGTGGTGTAGTGGTCAGTATGGTGTTGTAGTGGTTAGTACGGTGGTGTAGTGGTTAGTACGGTGGTGTAGTGGTTAGTATGGTGGTGTAGTGGTCAGTATGGTGTTGTAGTGGTTAGTATGGTGGTGTAGTGGTTAGTACGGTGGTGTAGTGGTTAGTACGGTGGTGTAGTGTTTAGTATGGAGGTGTAGTGGTTAGTACGGTGGTGTAGTGGTTAGTCTGGTGGTGTAGTGGTTAGTACGGTGGTGTAGAGGTTAGTACGGTGGTGTAGTGGTTAGTATGGTGGTGTAGTGGTCAGTATGGTGGTGTAGTGGTTAGTATGGTGGTGTAGTGGTTAGTATGGTGGTGTAGTGGTCAGTATGGTGGTGTAGTGGTCAGTATGGTGGTGTAGTGGTCAGCACTGTCTCCTCACAGCAAGACGGTCCGGGTTGGATTCCTGTTCCGGGTTGTTCTGTGTGGAGTGTGTATGTTCTCCCCGTGCTTAAGTGGGTTCCTCCAGGTACTTTGGTTTCCTCTCACAGTCCAAACACATGCATGTTAGGTTGATTGGTCACTCTAAATTGCCTGTTGGTGTGCGGGTGTACGTGATTGTGTGTTGGCCATGCAATGAACTAGCGACCTGTCCACGGTGTACCCCGCCTTCACCCAGGGATGGCTCCAGCCCCCGTGACCTGGACTAGCGGGACAAAGGGGAAGATGATAGATAGATGGAAGGATGGTTAGATGAGAGTATTTATCAGTGACTCTCCTCCAAAGTGTGCTGGAATAACAAAGTATCAGAGGATCAAACAGTAAGAGACTCAGTTTTCTGCAGCAGGTGAACCTGGAAGGGAGGAGTGGTTTTGGAGAGGGAGTAGATGAACAAGAGGTGAAGAACTTGGTGTAATCTGTATGGAGTACATGGTAACTGTTCATGTACAACTAAAGTAGCCAAAACTAACGTCCTACAACACTTTTGCTAGCTTTTTTTATGTATGTCATTCTATGTGGTCCAGTGTAGTGAGGGTCTCTATCAGTGGTCCCTGGTCTAATGTAGCAGGTGTGATGTGTCTCATGCTGAGTGTTTCATTGTCTGCTCTCTGCTGCAGCTCTCAGTCTTTAACTTTCTCTGTGTGTTATAAATAAATACATTTCATAATAGAGTAAAACAGAAAAATCTAATAAAGTATATTGAGGTATTATTGTCATTACTACTATTAAAAGAAGTAATAAAAATCATCATATTAAATAAAAAAAGAATAACAATGTGTTTGTGATTGATTCTGTTTTATGTAATTGCACCATAAATCAAAAACACATTTTGTTAATAATATTAAAGACATTTTGATTTAAAGGTTTAAGCTTAATTTAAATGTAATATGCTGACGGGTAAGAGGAAAAAGCCCACCCCCTGCTGGTCAAGAGTGGTGTAACATGAGTTAGCCAATATTTCATGTTAAGTGTTTTGCATTTATTACCTCTCTGGTGCACATCAGTAGTAAAAAGCTACACGGTTATTGCTGACATATTTTTTCTTTGTAAACTTGCAGTTTTTAGAGGTTTTTTTCATTCTCACCCTTCTTCCAAATAAGCCAAAGACTATAAAATGCTTTAAAAACTGTAATTGCATGTTTATACAGAAGCACTCAACCAAGTACTGTGCGTTCTGTTTTTTTCTATCTGTTGTCCATTTTACTATTTTTTATTTCTATATTTCTTCAATATAACTCATATGTTCTCTATTAAACAATAGCCTGAAACATGTGAACCATGTTCACACAGTCTTTAATGATTTAAGAATTTTTTAGGAGATTTAAGAGTTTTTTTATTGAAGAATATAAATGCAGAATGATAGAGGAATAAAATCTACACTGGAAATGAGTAAAATCTCACTAATGATGTTTCTGGTGTTGTAATGATATCAGGAGTCACTCTACAACACTTTAAATCAGTATTTTATTTCCACACAGACATGTTAGGACATACTGATACAAACACAGTATTTAAAATAAACATGTACTGATATATTCTTATGATCATAATTCATAATCTCACTACGTGTATAAATGTTCATTCTGAGCAGCATTAACTGTAACTGTGCTGTTCTACTGTTACTGACATCTTCACTGGTAAGATCTTCAGAGGATCAACAGAGTGATTAAAGAAAAGTGGTAAAACTCTCTCAGTGAAAGTGTGAGTTATAGTGTGCAGGTGTGTATTAGTTAGAATATCTGTGAAGGTCACTGTCCCCTTGTCCCAGTCCAGCTGTACTCTGACCCTTTGCAGCCTCTCTTTAGGGGTGAGGTAGGAATGTGACTGTCCTGGACAGCGTATCCAGTATTTATTACTGATTTTATTGTATTCCAGACTCCACACTGAACTCCAGACAGAGTCTCCTTTTCTTGTTACAGGCTCTGGTATCACACCCAGTGACCAGTATTCAATGTCTCCAACCTGGACGTCCCAGCAGTGAGTCCCTGAGTTAAAACCCTCAGAACCCAGAACACAAGCATACTCATCAAATCTCTCTGGATTATCAGGAAGTGATGATCTCTGGTCTCTGTTTTCTACAGCAGTGAGATCATCAGACAGGTGGAGGCGTGTATATGCAGTGTTGGTGTCCAGAGTAACAGGGGCTGAGGAGAGAATTATGTTAGTGTGTTCATGTAATCTTTGCAGTTTCTTCTCTTTACATTAGGACACAATCCTTACAGTGTCTTGCTTGCTTACTGTAATGTCTGGCGCAAGTCTTAATCAGGGGGGGTCAGACTCCCCCAATAAAATAAAACTAATTTAAATATTTCTCCTCCAGTATATAGTAATCCAGTGTTGTATAGTAATCTTTATAAATTATGGTTTGATCTGATCCATAGACAGATTTATTTGCGATTTAGACTGAACTGCAGTCAGAATGACCAGACTGGAAACAGCTTTCAAGACTAGATCAAGATGTTTGACTCATTAAACATTCTGGTGTTTTAATGATGGTTAAATATTCAGTTCTCCAGAACTAGATCATATCTGATAAAGCTTTGAAGAGAAACAGAACTTACTGTACTGGAGGATCTCCTGCATCTTCTCCCACACTCTGAACTTCAGGTTGGAAAGGTGTTCAGCAACATTGATCAGAGCTCCTGATGTCTTCTCTGGATCCTTTGGTGTGAACTCAACACTGAAAACATAACGAGTGTGTACTATAATTGTGTAATACTGTTTACAGTGTTCAGGTTATTTCATCTAACTGAATGTTAAATGTATTGTCTTTCACTGACTCCACCACCAGTTAATGTCTGTTTTTATTCTACTGTTCTTTTTTTTTCAGATGAAACAGCTTAACATTAACATTAAACTTACTGTTTCATTGTAGACTTCAAGTTCTGAGTGGAAACAAAGAGAGAAGAAAATTATGGATATAATTTAAACCAACTTCAGTGATTTTTCACATAAAATGGAAATCTAATCATATTTAAAGCTCCTTCTTCAACAGTTAAATTATTCAAACAATGACAGTCTTAGCTGCCGGGTTTCTATGATCATCTTTAGTACAATCTTCATTTATAATATACAGAGAGCAAAAGAGAGAGAGACTGAGAGACAGACACAGAGAGATACAATTCTTACCTGTAAGAACTGAACGTCCTCAGCTTCCATCTCCTTCTCTATGTGTCTGATTGTGTCCGAAATAGATGATATTTCTACATTCATCTCCTCAATCTTCCTCATCATCATCTGACTCTTCTGCTCCTCTTTCTCCTTCAGTACAGCTATCCTTGCTGCTTCTTCATCTCTTAGAAACTGGTGAAGCTTCTCAAACTCCTCCTTTATCTGTCTCTCTGTGTGCTGGGCCTGAGTCTGTAATGAGAGACGATTAGAAACACAAACTCTAACAGATGTTCTACAAGCATTTACCACCTACAGGATAAGTGGACCCTCATCAGAAACATGACCTTAACAGTATGTTTCACAGTTCAAGATGATGTTCACCTTAATGTGGGCTGCTGTTCGGTCATAGTCTTGTTCAGCTTCCTCTAAGACTTTCAGGTTCTTCTGTAGAGGCTCCAAAGCAGACTTCAGTTTATTCTGTAATTAAACATAGGGTTAGCTGAGAAAATTGTTTATTTCGATTATTTTATTTTTAGAACATGTTGGGAGATCCACAAAGTGTATGTGTTATATTATATATATATATATATATATATATATATATATATATATATATATATATATATATATATATATATATATATATCCAGAGAGTTAACAAACAAAGACTTGACTGGTAGACTTTGCTAGTTAGTTATCTTACCCATGAAACAGCCATGCTTCGTATATTTTTCATAGATTTAACTGGTAATTCGATGTTTCACACTGTTTAATCCAAATCATTCTTGTCTTGTGTGTCTTTGGTTTAGGAAATGGGTAATGTGTCACCTCCTTCTCTTTGAGATATTAGATATCTGATTCAGTCCCACACATACAATTCTGAGTGTGCTTGCCTAGTTCCTTTTCAGGGGCCAGTTGAGAGGTGGTCAGAGCAGTGATTGAGAGAGCTCAGAAATTACTGTACTAAGAGATCAAGTTTCTTACAGAATACTTCGGTACGTTTCACCACCCTTGTTGTCTAGTTTGTCTAGATGTATAGTGTCAATATGTCTGTGTGATGCACTTGCACATGAAACCTTTTGTACCTTTGTCTCCTCAAGGACTGTAAGGGGAGTCCAAAAGCATATATATGCAAAATATCTACGCTTTTATGTTTACAGATAATTGCACATGGAGGAAATAAAAATATTGCACATTGTTATGCTACATTTAAACAAACTGTAAGTGTGTAAACTTTAAGTGTGTGTGTGTATGTGGTCCGCTGTATATATGTGTCTACTGGGAGCAGTGCTGGTTGTAGAGAGTAGCAGCAGCAGGAAGGAAGGACCTGTGATACCGCTCCCTCACATACTCGGGGTGAAGCAGCCTGTCGCTGAAGGAGCTGCCCAATGCTGCCAGAGTGTCATGCATGGGGTGGAAGTCATTCTCTAGCATGGATGCCAGCTTGGCTAATGTCCTACTGTCTCCCACCACCTGCACTGGGTCTAGTGGGCTTCCCAGGACAGAGCTGGCCGTCTTTATGAGTCTGTCCAGTCTCTTCTTGTCTGCCGTTGAGATGCTGCTGTCCCAACAGACCACCCCGTAAAAGATAGTAGATGCTACCACTTTGTCAAAGAAGGTCCTCAGGATTTTTCCCTGCACTCCAAATGACCTTAGTCTCCTTAGCAGGTAGATTTAGGTTTATACTACTTAAATATTGATTTTTACCTGCTTACAGAATAAACATTAAAATAACAAAAAACGTTGAGAAATGTACAGAAAAACTGTAGAGATTTGTTTGAACCAAAATTATACTCCACTGTATGAGTGGAAGTATGGATCCAACGTGAATGTTGTTATGCGTTGGTGGTATGCGATACCATGTCTAATGAGCAGTACTGGTTTGATTAAAGTTTTATTAAAGTTTTAATTTATACTGATCTGGTGCTGATCAGATAGCCAAAAATCAGATAACAAGAGAAAATCATTGACCAAAAAAAAGAAATTAAATATTAAGCAGGTCTTTATCTGACTCATAGTTCACCCAGTCTGTTTAACCTGAAACCACACCTACTGAAATACTTCACTTTTAACATACATAACAGGTTAATCTGGTTCACTGAGGAACTGAGGAAGATATCCTACATTTTACTTTGGTTACATCAAAATAGGTTTCCTACCTTAATGTCAGTCACAGCTTCATCTACTGGACAGAATTTATGATCTCTGTGTTTCTTTGAAGTCTGACACACCAAACACACAGGCTGCTGATCATCCAAACAGAAGAGTTTGAGTTTCTCATTGTGCAGACTGCAGAGACCCTCAGACCCTACTGAAGATCTCCAACTCTCCAGAAAAGCCTCACAAAGGTTCCTCAGAGCCAGATTAAGAGGAGGATCAGGTTTGGAGGATCTTCTTCTACAGACTGGACATTCTCGAGATCCCTTAGTTTCCCAGAACTGCTGCAGACAGGTTTTACACACACTGTGGCTACACGACAGTAGAACAGGATTTGTGAAGATTTCGCAGCACACACAGCATGTAAGATCCTCCTCTGGTAGAGAACTTTTAGATGCCATTTCCTCCAACAGCTGCTGAGCGAGGATCAGCAGAGTGACAGTATAACTTTCAGTTCCTCCAGTAGGACGAGTCTGCAGAGGAGGAGGAGCTCTTGAACAGGAGGAGCTGAGTAGTTACAGAACAGTAACTTTTATCCATAAAAATTGTTGTGCTTATTTTACAACTAGGCGAGCATGAGACTCTTAATCTCAGGGTCGTGGGTTCGAGCCCCATGTTGGATGCCAGATCGCTACAGGACAGCTACGGGTCTGATGGCCCGGTTGAGTCAGAAGTTTAGATCTTAGGATCTAAAAAGGGGGAATTGAGGTATGGAGAGTCAGATGTGAAGACAACATATATCGTTTATGATCATATATTGCGATAATTATGATTTATATGTATCACTGTCAGTTTGCTTGCTTGAATATAACCAAAGTACAATAGGTCACAAAAAGTACAAGACGTATGTATGTGAGGATGTGTGCACTTATTGCCATGGCCAGAATTTGAGAGGAGGCGAGTAAAAGGGGAACTAGAAAGCAGAACTGGAGCGCTAAAGAGCACTGGTAATTACTGGGAATATTAAGATGCATAAGACCCTTGCAAAATGAGAAAGCAATGAGGAGCTGCAATACTTCCATGGTCCTTGTAAGAGCCATATTGAGAAATGTGTTTAATTTAAATAATTGTTTGTTAAATACATCTAGGAATGCATACTTATGTAAATTCAGGCAGTAGGAAACGTTAGTTCATCAACATGAAGTTCATGGGGTTTTAACCACTAGGGGTGTAGGTACCTGAGTTATTTTTTATATGTATCACAAGACAAGTGTAATCTTGAATTAGACGGTCGGGTGGAAGTGATACAGTTTTCTGACCGATCAACCAATTAAGACCTCGAGCATTAGAGAACTGTACAGCTTGGATTATTGATGGGTTTTTTTTGTATTTCGCGCATATGTCAGTAAACACGCTTTAATGAAGATTTGAGTTCGAGGAATTCGTCGCGTCAGTCTGGTTGCTTTTACACCCGCTCCGTTGGTAGCAAACAAGCAAGAAAGAGCTGCCAGTACAGTCCTTCTAGGTCCACCACTTCCATTTACGTTAGCATGTAAGAAAAACATGTTTTATACCTTCTGCTATATCAGTCCTTAACAAGCAACCCCACTGAAATGGATGTTCAACAAAGCATGCATTTAAATGAAGTAACAGATACACTCCTGTTGTTTGGTCTTTTGTTAGTGATTTATATGTGTGGATGCTGGTGCTTGTGTCTGTTTTTTTTTTAATGTATGTCATTTTCTAATGTTGCTTCCTATAAAATGTATTATATGCACTGTCAGTGGCACCTTCAACTTCGGTGGAAGTGCTGCTTGTGTGAGGCATTAGAGCTGCATGTTCAGCTCCTGTAGTTTCAGAGGTTTCACACTACAAAATCTTATGACTCCTTCCACCTGACAGCATGCCCCACCCCTGGATTTAGGCCATGGACCTCCATTTAAGTCTCCAGCTCTTCCTGGTCAGCTCCTCTTGGACCAAACGTTTGGACTTGGGCCTTGCTGCCAGGCAGCCTTGACCGCGCCACGCACCGTAACGATAGTACAGTATATGAAAACAAATAAGGAATCTAATCTAGGCCTGAGATATTCACTACCATCCTGGAGGGCTGCAGTCTAGCAGCTTTCCCTGGATAAACACTAGACAGTGAATAAAGGTGTATTGAGGGACGGTGACCCTGAAGGACCAGGAGAGAATATTCGCCACTCCAGGCTGCCCATTCATGGAAAAAAAAAACATCTCCAGATCAGATTTGGATAATAAATGTGTCTAATGAATTGATCAGTCCAGCAACACCACTGTGTCTGATTAATCACTCTTACTGGAAATCTACTATGGGATACCTGGTTGGTGTTTCTAATTAAATGGCCAGTGAGTGTTTGTACAAGGTAAGAATTTCTAGTAAACTGGCATTTCAATTGAAGTAGATGTTATCCTGAGTTTATTAGCACTCTGGCTAAGAAAGATAAGAAGAGAAAAGAATAGAAAAGTAAGGGACTCATAGAGAATCCTAAGCACATTGGATGGTACTTTTTATTGAAACATCAAAGATTTTTAAGGTAATTTAATGTTACTTCCCATCACCAATTTCTACATTTTGATTCAACAGTGTATCACCTACTGGAAAACACATAAATAGTCACATGAACTGTTTCTTTTCTTGATGCCTTAAGGAGATTTAAGCTTGGACACAAGCATACCGAGCAGTAGGTAGCAATGCCATTAGAGCCTTTATCAAGAAAAACAGGGCCTGTTAACTGAAAGATGAAACAAACATGTTTCAAATATTATATATTCAAATCAATGGCCTAGATTTGCTCTTGACATAGGTGGGGACTTATGATTCTACCCCCCATTGCCTATTGTTTTTTGTTGTTGTTGTTTTCTCTTTGCTCTGTGATAAAACGATAAAGTACTGATACACTACATCTGCTATTGTACATGCTTTTAAACTATTCTGAATAACAATTCATAATTTAATTTACAAATTATAGAATGTTAAACTAATGACTGACAAAGAATTAGTTTAGACTTCAGTTTAGTCAGCCATAGTGCAAATGAAACTGGTCTCATACATCAGCGATAGTAAAAGTAGATGGAGCTGCATAATCCCAACACCAACAACGTAACAATCACAGAACAAAATCTCTCTTAATACATCATTTAAAGTACAAGACATATCTTCATCTAGATAGTGTTGCCACTTTCAAACCAATAAGCTGTGAGTTTACATCTTAAGACTTAACCTAATTAACTTTACTTCAGCCATAGTACAAATGAAACAGGTCTCTGACGAAGAGAGTTACAACTGAACTTAGACATTCTACTCTGGTAGACTGACTGACTGTTGGCAGTTTGTTGTGCAGATAATTTCCAAACCATGTTATTCGTAGCTACAGACGATGTTAGCCTGCTGTATGCTGTGCGCTTAAGCCTAGCATCGCCATTAACGTTATTATGACTCATTTCGCTAGAAAACTAGACTTTCAGTGACTTACACGTTTATTTGAAAAATAACTCCTTATGTCCACCTTCTTTTCTGCTGCCATCCTCACTCGCTTTTCACACCCATGCGTCACCCATGCACCTGGGTCTTGCACAGTGTGTCATATGATTGGAAAGTTTTCTTTGCAGTTTTGGCGCTGCTAACAAACAAATGTAGCTATAGAATCTCACGTGACAGCACGGAAAGGCACCGCTAATCACACTGGCTGTATGTGTTACGGGGAGGTAGGACTCCTGTAGAGAACATGATTTAACTCTTTCTGCATCTCAAGGTTAATAAGATGTTGACAGATCTTTTTTTTTCGGAGAGGATCAAATTATTTTTATTACTTTTCCACTGTTACTGATGTGTTTACTGATAAGATCCTCAGAGGACATATGGATCCATTACAGAAATATGGATAAACCTTCTCAGTGAAAGAGCCTGTTATAGTGTGCAGATGTGCACTGGTTAGAAGGTCAGTGAATTTCACTTTCCCCCTGTTCCAGTCCAGCTGCACTCTAACCCACTGGACATTCTCTTTAGGTGTGAGGACGAGATCTGGCTCTCCTGGGCAGCAGATCCAGTATTTACTGTTACTATAGCACAGCTTCCACACCGAATCACAGCAAGAGTCTCCCTTTCTTGAGGCAGATTCTGAAACCACGCCCAGTTCCCAGTGATCATTGTCTCCAACCTCAACGTCCCAGCGGTGTTTCTCATAGTTAAACCCCTCAGATCCCAGAACACACACAAAGCTGTCAAATCTCTCTGGATTATCAGGAAGTGATGATCTCTGGTTTCTGTTTTCTACAGCAGTGAGATCATCAGACAGGTGGAGGTGTGGATGTGCAGTGTTGGGGTCCAGACTAACAGGGGCTGAGGAGAGAGAACGCAATCAAACATCATGTTATTGTGTTATTTTAGTCTTTGCAGTTTCTCCTCATTACTTTACATTAGGACACAAATAAAGACTAGTGTTTGTGTAAATCTCTCTGTGATTAATACTGACGTTAAATTCAGTGTAAATAAAATGCCATTAAATATTGATATTTACTAATATCAATTATTTAGTAATCAAGTGTTAATCTTAAATACACATATATATATAGAATAATCTAATATCATAGAATTTATTTGTGTGATTATAAGTGATGGTTTGATCTGATACATAGACAGATTTCTTTGTGATTTATATTGGACTACAGTCAGGATGACCAGACTGGAATCTGCCTTCAGGACTAGATGATGATATTTGGCTCTAATTATTTAAACATGCTGGTGTTTTAATGATTAAATATTCAGTTCTCCAGAACTAGATCATATCTGATAAAGCATTTAAGAGAAACAGAACTTACTGTAGTGGAGAATCTCCTGCATCTTCTCCCACACTCTGAACTTCAGGTTGGAAAGGTGTTGAGCTACATTGACCAGAGCTCCTGGTATCTTCTCTGGATCCTTTGGTGTGAACTCAACTCTGAAAATGTAAAGAGGGTGTACTACTGTGTACAGTTTGCAGGTTATTTCATTTAACTGAATGTTGAATGTAATGTCTTTCACTGACTCCACTACCAGTTAATGTCTGTTTTTATTCTACTGTTTTTCAGATAAAACAGCTTAACATAAAAACATTCAACTCACTGTTTCATTGTAGACTTCAGGTTCTGAGTGGAAACAAATAGAAATTAAAAAATATATAGATATAGATATAGATAATTTAAAACAAGTTTAAGTGATTTTTTTCCACATAAAATGAGTTTTTTTGAGGGAAATTCAATCATATATAAAGCTCCTTCTTCAACAGTTGAACACTGACAATCTTAGCTGCTGAGTTTCTATGATCTTCATTTATATTATACAGAGAGCAAGAGAGAGAGACTGAAAGACATGATTCTTACCTGTAAGAACTGAACATCCTCAGCTTCCATCTCCTTCTCTATGTGTCTGATCGTGTCTGAAAGAGATGATATTTCTATATTCATCTCCTCAATCTTCCTCCTCATCGTCTGACTCTTCCACTCAACTTCTTTCTTCAGTACAGCTATCCTTGCTGCTTCTTCATCTCTTAGAAACTGGTGAAGCTTCTCAAACTCCTCCTTTATCTGCCTCTCTGTGTACTGGGCCTGAGTCTGGAATGAGAGACGATTAGAAACACAAACTCTAAAAGATGTTCTACAAGCATTTACCACTTACAGGATAAGTGGACCCTCATCAGAAACATGACCTTAACAAGGCCGTAAAATTACGGAACAGAAGTGACATGTCGCCACCAATATCCAGCAATTACTGAATTGTCCCCACCAATAATTTGATCCCCTCCAAAAAAAAACCAATCTTTCAACATTTCATTAACCTAGAGATGCAGAAAGGGTTAAATCACATTCTCTACTGGAGTCCTACCTGCCTGTAACACATATGGCCAGTGTGATTGGCTGAGCCTTTCCCTGCTGTCTAGTGAGACTCTATAGCTACGTTTGATTGTTAGCAGCCCCAAAACTGGAAGGAAAGCTTTCATGGTTGTTAAAAGCGAGTGAGGATGGCAGCAAAAAAGAAGAAGGTTATTTTTCAAAGAAACGTTTAAGTCACATTAAGTCCAGTTCGCTAATGAAATGAGTCCATGGTTTCCATGGTTTGGAAATTAATTGCACAACAGACTGCCAACTGTCAGTTCTCTTATAGTCTCCCAGAGTAGCATGAAACTATCTATCTTCAGTTGAAACTATCTACGTCAGAGACCTGTTGTGGAGGTTATGCAGTGCTCCATCTACTTTTACTATCTCTGATGTATGAGACTTCTTTGTCAGTCATTAGTTTAACATTAATTTAACATTATTTTACTCCTGAATTAAATTATGAATTGTTATTCAGAAGAGTTTAAAAACATGTAAAATAGCATGTGTAGTATATCAGTCTACAGGAAATGAGGAAATGGGGGGATGATGGTTCACCTTAATGTCGTCTGCTGTTCGGTCATTGTCTTCTTTAGCTTCCTCTAAGACTTTCAGGTTCTTCTGTAGAGACTCCAAAGCAGACTTGAGTTTATTCTGTAATTAAACATTGGGCTTGCTGAGAACATTGTTCTCAAAATCTCTGATTATTTTATTTTTTAAAAATGTTAGGAGATCCACAAAGTGTATGTGTTATATAAAATAAGGGTTAATAGGTCCAAGACAGTCTAACGGCTAACGAGAAAGCAATGAAAACCTGACATAAGAGCTTCTTATTCAAATTTCAGTTTAATCTTAAATAGTACAGCAGTGACTGATGCCTGTACAGGTGTTTGAACGTAACTGCTACGTTATTTATGGTGGAACAAGAAATAAGATGTTCTCAGTTATATGCATGTCCTTTTCATCATACAGCTTCCTTTATGTTAATTTAATCTAATTATTTGTTTCTGATATATATGACACTAAATCAAGAGAGTTAACAAACAAAGACTTGACTGGTAGACTTTGCTAGTTATTTATCTTACCCATAAAACCATGCTTCATATATTTTTCATAGGTTTAACTGGTAATGGGATGTTCCACATTGTTTAATACAAATACTACACTTCTTGTCTTGTGTCATTGGTTTAGGAAATGGGTAAAATGCCACTTTGAGATATTAGATGTCCGATTTAATCCCACACATACAAAAGAGTAATTCTGAGCATCCTTGTCTAGTTCCATTTCGGGAGCTGGTTAAGAGGCAGTCTAAGCAGTGATTGACATGCTCTTCACAAAGAGCTCAGTAAAAAAATTGCACTATGTGATCTAATTTGTCACAGACTAATTTGGTACATACTTAAGTGCCGCTCTAGGCGATTGTCTAGTTTACCAGCAGTCAGCACATCCGCTCTTATTTACCCACAATGGCAACTAAAATTGTGTAATCCATAATGTCCCTACTTACTGAAAATGGTAAAATGTCAACGGTATCTAGGTTAAGTTTAGTTTTTTTTTTTTTTTTTTTTGTTTAAATATTGATTTTTACCTGCTTACAGAATGAATATATAAAACAGAGCGAGAAATGTCCAGAAAAGGTGTTTGTTGCTTACTGTACCAAAATTACACTCATGCATAAGTGGAAGAGTATATCCAGTATACCTGAGTGAAAGTAAAATGTGAATGGTGGTATGCTTTGGTGGTATGCAACGCCACATCTAATGGGCAGTAGTGATTTAATTACGGTTAAATAAAAGTTTTATTTTATTCTGATCTGGTGCTGATCTGCCAATAATCAGATAACAAGAGAAAATCACTGACAAAAAAATTATTTCAATAATAATTTAAATATTAAGCAGGTCTTTATCTGACTTATAGTTGACCCAGTCTGTTTGACCTGAAACCACACCTACTGAAATCACCTTCACCTTTAACATACATAATAGGTTAATCTGGTTCACTGAGGAAGATATCCTACATTTTAGTTTGGTTGTATCAAACAAGTTTCCTACCTTAAAGTCAGTCACAGCTTCATCTACTGGACAGAATTTATGATCTCTGTGGTTCTTTGAAGTCTGACACACCAAACACACAGGTTGCTGATCATCCAAACAGAAGAGTTTGAGTTTCTCACTGTGCAGACTGCAGAGACCCTCAGACCCTACTGAAGATGTCCAACTGCTCTCTAGAAAAGACTCACAAAGGTTCTTCAGTGCCAGATTAGTGAGAGGATCATATTTAGAGGATCTTCTTCTACACATTGGACATTCTCGAGATCCCTTAGTTTCCCAGAACTGCTGCAGACAGGTTTTACACACACTGTGGCTACACGACAGTATAACAGGATTCGTGAAGATTTCACAGCACACACAGCATTTAAGATCCTCCTCTGGTAGAGAACTTTTAGACGCCATTTCCTCCAACAGCTGCTGAGCGAGGATCAGCTGAGTGACAGTATAACTTTCAGTTCCTCCAGCAGGACGAGTCTGCAGAGGAGGAGGAGCTCTGGAACAGGAGGAGCTGAGCAGGTACAGAACAGTAACTTTTATCCATAAGAGGTCGACTGGTTATGTAAAACTAGTTTATCAAAGATCATTGTTTTTCAAACTTTTCAGGAACTCAGCTTACATACAAAACAAGAGTGTGAATCAGTTTTCATTCATTTATTTGCATGACCTTTGCGTGAAAAAGTATATAAGACATAAAGTAAATACACATCAAATAAGTAGCTTTTATTTATACTAAATGAGAAAGCAATGAGGAGCTGCAATATTTCCATGATCCTCCAAGGTCCATCACTTCCATTTACGTTAGCATGTAAGAAAAACATGTTTTATACCTTCTACAATATCAGTCCTTAACAAGCAACCCCACTGAAATGGATGTTCAACAAAGCTTGCCTTTAAATAAAGTAACTGATACACTCTTTTTGTTTGGTCTTTTGTTGGTGTTTTATAGGTGGAGTGGCTGGTGCTTTTTAATGTATGTCATTTCTAATGCTGCCTCCTATAAAATGTATTATACGCACTGTCAGTGGCACCTTCAACTTTGGTGGAAGTGCTGCTTGTTAGTTTCAAAGGTTTCACACCACATAATCTCACGACTCCCTCCACCTGACAGCACGCCCCACCCCTGGATTTAGGTCAAAGTCTCCAGCTCTCCAAACGTTTGGACTTGGGCCTTGCTGCCAGGAAGCCTTGACCGCGTCACGCACCATATCAATAGTACAGTATATGAAAACAAATAAGGAATCTACTCTATGCCTGAGGTATTCACTACCATCCTGGAGGACTGCAGTCTAGCAGCTTTCTAGCATGCCTTAAGGAGATTTAAGCCTGGACACAAGCTCATACCCAGCAGTAGGTAGCAATGCCATTAGAGCCTTTATGAAGAAAAACAGGGCTTGTTGACTGAAAGATGAAACAAACATGTTTCAAATATTATATATTCAAATAACCACTCATAACAGCTTAGTACTTTTCTAAAAGACCTTTAAGACCTTCTAAATATTTAAATTAAATAAATAAATAGTGGGGAAAACAAGAAGTTCCAGTAGTTTTAATGATTTTTTAATTAAGTTTAATGATGGCCATCATTGTTTAATTGTGCAGTCCAGGTATCTATTACCATTTGTAGGTATTAACAAGACATACATTGGAATTTCAAAACATGGAGCTAAATCAGAAACCTGTAAAATATGCCAACTGAGTGGATCTGTTTCAGGTGTGAATTGGATAACAAGTTTGACGCCTCTGTTTGCTTTATTACAGTGGGCTGTTGGGTTACTTAGGGTCAGGAGTGTACCATAGATACTAAGATTCTGAAAAAGTTTCAGCTAGTGGTTCTGCCTCACTACCTGTTTAATAAAAGAGAATTCACTCTTATTACTTTTCCACTGTTACTGATGTGTTTACTGATAAGATCCTCATAGGACATATGGATCCATTACAGAAATATGGATAAACCTTCTCAGTGAAAGAGCCTGTGATAGTGTGCAGATGTGCACTGGTTAGAAGGTCAGTGAATTTCACTTTCCCCCTGTTCCAGTCCAGCTGCACTCTAACCCACTGGACATTCTCTTTAGGTGTGAGGGGGAGATCTTCCTCTCCTGGGCAGCAGACCCAGTATTTACTGTTACTATAACACAGCTTCCACACCGAATCACAGCAAGAGTCTCCCTTTCTTGAGGCAGATTCTGAAACCACGCCCAGTTCCCAGTGATCACTGTCTCCAACCTCAACGTCCCAGCAGTGTTTCTCATGGTTAAACCCCTCAGATCCCAGAACACACACAAAGCTGTCAAATCTCTCTTGATTATCAGGAAGCCATGACTCCTGATACCTGAATTCTACAGCAGTGAGATCCTCAGAAAGACAGAGGATTGGATGAGCAGTGTTGGGGTCCAGAGTAACAGGGGCTGAGGAGAGAGAACGCAATGAAACCTCACATGTTCATATAACATTTTTAGTGCTTATTTGCTTTTAATTAAATTAGAATATGTTTAAAAGGTGATTGAAGAACACTGATTACAAGTCACTGTTAGATTTCCATGTAAGAGGGCGAAAGAAAAAGAAAGATAACTTACTGTAGTGGAGAATCTCCTGCATCTTCTCCCACACTCTGAACTTCAGGTTGGAAAGGTGTTCAGCTACATTGATCAGAGCTGCTGATGTCTTCTCTGTCTCATATGGTGTGAACTCAACTCTAAACATATTAAAATATAAACAATTATAGAATTTTCTACATTTTCCGTGACCACCAATTGGTTACTGCTACAGCACTAATGATCATATGGAATAAAGACATTCACTCACCGTGTCATTGTGGATTCAAAGTTCTGAAAGAATAGTGTGATAGTTACATGGTTAAAGGTACATGTTTACCATTACACACAAAACAGGGCCAAAATCACATAATTGGTTACTCTAAAGGACCCTTATAATCGTCTTCTCCATTGACACTAGCACATTTATTCAAAGAGAGAGATACTAACTCCTACCTGTAAGAACTGAATGTCCTCAGCTTCCATCTCCTCCTCTATGTTTCTGATCGTGTCTGAAAGAGATGATATTTCTACATTCATCTCATCAATCTTCCTCCTCATCATCTGACTCTTCTGCCACTCTTCCTTCTTCAGTACAACTATCCTTTCTTCTTCTTCATCTCTTAGAAACTGGTGAAGCTTCTTAAACTCCTCCTTTATCTGCCTCTCTGTGTGCTGGGCCTGCGTCTGGAATGAGAGACGATTAGAAACACAAACTCTAACAGATGTTCTACAAGCATTTACCACCTACAGGATAAGTGGACCCTCATCAGAAACATGACCTTAACAACATGTTTCATAGTTCAAGATGATGTTCACCTTAATGTGGGCTGCTGTTTGGTCACAGTCTTGTTTAGCTTCCTCTAAGACTTCCAGGTTCTTCTGGAGAGACTCCAAAGCAGCCCTGAGTTCATTCTGCAATTAAACAACAGTTTAGCCGAGCACATTCTCCATCACTTCCCACATTTAAACTACATGAACTACACTGAAGGCATGGTCGTGCAGAGCAGACATGTGCACAAGCTGTTGGGAGGTGAAGCGTTCAGAGAATGAGAGACAGTTCATGTAAATAAAGTGCTGTTGTTAATGAGGCACTGATATGTTGCTTGTGCTTTACTGTGTTGAGCTGTGGGATAGTAATGCTAGTGGTAATGCCCACCATCTTTTTTGAAGCCTGTTCAACAAAAGAGCAGTCGCCTTCAAGGTGCATTGTTTCCTGCGTCTTCTTCTTCACCACACTGATATCAAAAGTGGTATAAGGAATGGGAGGCAGTAAGGAATGGGAGGACCTGCAAAGACCATGGACTTCCAGCGATATTCAGATTGACCTGTGGCGACCAGGTGGCTGCTTCCTGAGGACTGTCTGGTCCTGAACTGAAGTCAAGTCAAGTGGGTTTTATTGTCATTTCAACTACATACAGAGTACACAGTGAAACGAGACAACATTCCTCCAGGACCATGGTGCAACATAGACAGTGAAAACAAGACACAAGTGCAACACAAACAAACAAGTGCGGACAGACAACACAACACAGTACAGACAGAGAATAATAAATAATTGCCGGTAGTGTGCAAATTGTGCAATGTGTAATAAATAGAGTCCAGTGAGGTAGTAAAGTTATTAGTGCAATGCTTTGTGCAAAAATGCTTCCCTTTTTATCTGGGGTAAATGGTTGGAGAGAGAGAGAGAGAGAGAGAGAGAGAGAGAGTGTACATGTACCAGAAGATATCAGTTCAGACGTTGAGTTGTGTTGAGAAGTCTGATGGCTTGGGGGAAGAAGCTGTTGCAGAGTCTGGTCGTGTTGGACCGGATGCTGCGGGTACCTTCTTCCTGATGGCAGGAGGGAGAACAGTCTGTGTGAAGGGTGGGTGGGGTCATCCACAATGCTGGTTGCTTTGCGGATGCAGCGGGTGGAGTAAATGTCCAAGACGGAGGGGAGAGAGACTCCGATGATCCTCTCAGCTGTCCTCACAATGCGTTGGAGGGACTTGCGGTCAGAGGCTGTGCAGGTCCCAAACCAGGCAGTGATGCAGCTGCTTAGGATGCTCTCTATGGTTCCCCTATAGAAGAGGGTGAGGATGGGTGGAGGGAGACGGGCCTTTCTCAGCTGGAACTGGAGGCATACCTGCCTTTCCAAGAGGCAATGTTGAAGGAGTTGGTCCTAAGGGAATCTCCTGGAAGTACTACTGCCAGAGAAACCATGATGTGACAGGCAACTTGCCGCATTGGCCAGCCTTCTAGCCAGGAGAGCTGAAGTGAGGCATACCAGAGGCAGTCAAAGGATAATCTACATTGTGGATTGTGGATACCTACATTTAATCTACATTTAATCTACATTTAATGTACTTTTTAGCCTTAATGTTAGTTACAGATCTCTCCAGTTGGTTTGGTCGCATCACAGTGAGGTTCAGCGGTTGGAGTTTGGAGGGTCTTAATCCCCCAGTGAAAGTGAAACTAATGCCTTTCAATAAAACAGCATTCACCTTTAAAGCACAGTATCTATTGTGTCTCCTTCTTTGCTGACGGGACAATGTTTTAGCATCTAGCATCTATTTTATTTCTAGGTTTACAGTGAATAGAAAGCAGGCAGTTCATCCTAGTTCGATCATTCTGGTAACTCTGTGTAATCTTGACTGCTCTTTGCTCTAGCAGCACACCCAGTGATGGAGAAACCTGTTCAACATGCCTAAACAGGAAAATCTGGTGCATAGAGATGATGAAAATGTCAGATCTAACAGCTTGGAAACATGGGATAGACAGTAGGTCTCCTACCTTAAGGTCAGTCACAGTTTCATCTGTTGGACAGCTGTGATTCTGATGTGTTCTTGAACCCTGACACATCAAAAACACATTCATCTGATCGTCATAACAGAAGAGTTCAGGGTTTTTATCATGCAGACTGCCAAGCATCTCAGACCCTGCCGTAGATCTCTGACTCCTGCTCTCCAGAAAAGCATCACACACGTTTCTCAGTACCAGGTTAAGTGGAGGATCTTCTCTTGAGGACCTTCTCCTACAAACGGGACATTCAGGAGATCCTTTACTCTCCCAGAACTGCTGCAGACACGTTCTACACACACTGTGGCTACAAGACAGTAAAACAGGATCCCTGAAGATTTCACGGCACACGCAGCATAAAAGCTCCTCCTCTGGTAGAGAGATTTTAGAAGCCATTTCTTTAACAGCTGCTGGCTTTAGTGCGTTCTCTTTTCACTTTCAGTTTCTGGATGTCTGTAGTGACTCCTGTGGTCCTGTTTGTGTCCCAGTGTCTTCAGACGTGTCCAAAAGTATTATACAATATGACCAGCAGTATGGCAGTGTGAGTGTCCTATAAACAGACTGTAGTGGAGGAGGAGCTTTGGAAACATAAGAGTACATAGCTGACATTTTTATCTACTGACTGGTTCTTCTGACAAGGCCAATGATAGTGTGTTTGCAAAAACTGTAATAAAACATATACACAAATTATTAGATTTATTTTATGCCCACAAGTTTATAGCAAAAGATTTCATTATTAATAATAATATAAATTTAAATTCACATAACTTTTTAATAACAAATATTACTGTTTAGATTTAATTGTTTACACTTATATATATATATATATATATATATATATATATATATATATATATATATTTTTTTTTTTTTTTTTATAAAAATGCAGCAGCTGATGTTTACATTACATTCATTTTTAGGATGAATGGACCAATAGAAATGCTCCAAAATAGCTTGGGAAAAAATCTGGTTCCACTGACTTACATTAAAAGCAATGACAGTTTTTGGCCTCTGCTGTAAAGTTTTTTTTTTGTTTGTTTTTTTAATAAAGCCCCGCCCATATAATATATATAAGGTTATAATGGTTTTTATGGGTTGGCATGAGTTCATAAAGATAGACTGATACAGACGAGGCAATTGAAGGATTATCTACATTGTGGATTGTGGATACCTACATTTAATCTATGTTTAATCTACATTTTTAATGTTAGTTACAGATCTCTCCAGTTGGTTTGGTTTTATCACAGTGAGGTTCCGCGGTTGGAGTTTGGAGAGTCTTAATCCCTCAGTGAAAGTGAAACTAATGCCACTGAGTGAGATTAAATGACCAGTTTGTCATATGCCCACCAGAACATTATTTTGAGTTGTGTCAGCTGTCAGCCTGTAAGGCACATTCCAGTTCCACATATACGTGCAGAGCGAACCACACGGGTTAATCAGAGATATTTTTACCATAATGGAGTCAACATGTCACAGTTCACCAGAGAAATACTGAATAAGAGTTTATTATATTATTTTATTGTATTTTTTAATACATTATATGCAATTTAATACTTAGCCCACAGTCCATGTGGTGCTGCATATTCACTGCAGTGTTTGAAGGGTTAAATTGGGATCTAAATTTTATTTTTACCAAATTAAGTCATTAGATCATGGGTGTTGAACGTGGCCAAAGACCAGTCTGATAAATGTTGTAATCCAGACAGTCAAAGGAATTTATTTATTGTATTTATTCTTGTTGTTCTAAATTAAAATCATACTATTGACGATACCTGAAACAAAAGATCTGGACAGAATTGCTAATCTCTGTTGATCCACTAGGGGGCAATAAACGATAGAGCCAGAACATTTTCAGTCTGACACTTTGACACTGGAAGCAAAATTATAGACTAAAGAATGTATAGTTTTGTATGTTATATTTAATGCTAGACAATAGATTTCCCCTAAATCTTACACAAAACTCACTTAGGCTGCTCCTGTCCTCCCATGTCCATTCTACCCTGGAAGAATGTGGTGGACTTGGGGAAAGAAATAAAGCAGGACGAATAGAGAGAACGAGCATATAATTGAGAAAAGCAATATCTGACTTCTTTCAATGTCAGACTAGAACTGAGCCTATTACAGCTTATCACTTGGATGCACATCCTTCAATACTCCAAACGTCCAATCACAGCGGCTACACAGAGCCAGCAGATTGATTTTATACTGTATTTTACACCAAATACAAAATCTAGAGTATAGAGAATATATACAGTATTAGTCAAAAGTTTCCATACATCTACATTTTAATAGTAATAATATTAGTGAAAAAGTGTGAAGAGATCAGAACTATAGAATAAGAGGTATGGAATTATTCCTGGAGCAGAATGAAACATCTGGTTGTGTTTAAAGAATGTTTAGAGGGGCTTTTAGAAATGAGCTCATTTGCTGTAATGCAGGTTTACATACTTTGAACATTCTGACCAGCAGCTTCATGAGGAGCCACATGAGCTGCTTCTCTAACAGGACTAAAGAAGATAGTGTAGATGCTGAGATCTTGTTCTTCACTATTTACACTCATCTCTCAACATATTCAGATGTCATTATATGTCATTATAATTATAAACATGTAACATCAGTTTATTGACTAGTAGTATAGATATAAATAAAATGCAGAATATAGTATAGAGTACAGGTTTGTCTGGGTAATTGCTTGTGCTGAAGCTGTTAATTATTTAAGTATATTAGTAATAAAGTGATAAAAATAGTAGTAGCACAATTAATTAACTATACTTAATTTAAAATTGTAGGCCACAATTATCTATCGTCACTGCCCAAAGAAATACATTTATCTCCATTTTTGTCGATTTTTAGTTTTCGTTTGAAGGCAGCAGCTGATGTTTACATTGTGGAAAATTTCAGGATGAATAGACCAATAGAAACGCTCCAAAATAGCTTGGAAAACAAGCTGGTTCCATTAACTTACATTAAAAGCAAACACAGTTTTTGGCCATTTTAGAGATACTTATTTTTCATTGGACAGCGACGATATACAGTATTTATTTATTTATGGACATAAAAGATCTTATATAACATCTCACCTTGTTTCTAAAGAGTGTTTACGTTTTCAAAGTGTTTGCATACATGAAAAAAACTCTGGGTTTTGAACGTCAGCCCTGGTTTCTGTTTCAAGAACAATCAGTTCCCACAAGCTGCAGCTCTTCACATGCTCAGCTCCTCCCGTTCCAGAGCTCCTCCTCCTCCTCACAGTCTGCTTCCTCAAGGAAACCGAAACTAACCCAGTCACTCTGCAGATCCTCGCTCAGCCCAGCTGATCTCTCCTGAGAGAGTGAAGCAGCACTCAGAAGCAGCTGCGTCATTCTCCATCTTTCTGAAAGCTACTGCAGCTCCGAGGACATGGCATCTACAAGCTCTCCGCTGGAGGAGGATCTTATATGCTGCGTGTGCTGCGACATCTTCAGGGATCCTGTTGTGTTGACGTGCAGCCACAGTGTGTGCAGGGCGTGCCTGAGGAAGTTCTGGGAGACGAAGGGGTCTCGAGAATGTCCGGTCTGTAGGAAAAAATTCTTTAAGGTGAAGCCGCTCGGTAACCTTGTCCTGAGGAACGTGTGCGAGGCTTTTCTAGAGAACAGGAGTGTGAGGCCTTCAGCAGAGTCTGAGGGTCTCTGCAGTCTGCACAATGAGAAGCTCAAACTCTTCTGTTTGGATGACCAGCAGCCCGTGTGTGTGGTGTGTCATCTATCAACCACACATAAAAATCACCGCTGCTGTCCAGTCGATGAAGCTGTGTTCGACTTTAAGGTAAGACTTTGAGATGTTTCTGAACAGTAACTGCTACACAGGCTAGATAAAGGCTCTCGCTGGGTGTGTTCTCAGAGCAAGGGGCAAACAATATGGATGAAATTGAGACTTTACTAGAGTGTATTGAACGTCTCCATAGTTACAGGTGCTATCAAACACATAGATTTAATATTTCTATTATTCCTTGATGTTCTATGTAGAAAGTGTTTGACTTTGATCACCCATATGTGGTTCAACATCCTATGATTTGGTCCTATCACTGTATTTGCTTTCTTTGGTGAGCTCATAAATAATTAGATGAGCTCTGCTCTGATTGGCTGATTTACAGGAAGCTGCAGTGTTGATCATACAGAAGCAAAATAAACCAAATAAAAAAAACCTTAAACTTAATAAAGTTTATTCGAAGGCTCTCGTGGGTGTGTTCTCAGACCAAGGGGCAAACAGTAAAGTTGACCTTGAGACTTGAGGCTACTAGAGTATATTGGAAGTCTGCATAGTTACAGGTGCTATCAAACACACAGAGTTAATATTTCTATTATTCTTTGATGAAGGTGTTTGACTTTGATCACCCAGATGTGGTTCTGCACCCTATGATTTGGTCCTACCACTGTATTTGCTTTCTTTGGTGAGCTCATAAATAATTAGATGAGCTCTGCTCTGATTGGCTGATTTACAGGAAGCTGCAGTGTTGATCATCCAGAAGCAAAATAAACCAAATAAAAAGAACCTTAAACTTAATAAAGTTTATATGAAGGCTCTCGTGGATGTGTTCTCAGACCAAGGGGCAAACAGTAAAGTTGACCTTGAGACTACTAGAGTATATTGAGCGTCTTTATAGTTACAGGTGCTATCAAACACATAGATTTAATATTTATATTATTCTTAGATTTTCTATATAGAAGGTGTTTGACTTTGGTCACCCCGATGTGGTTCTGTTCCCTTATGATTTGGTCCTGCCACTGTATTTGCCTTCTTTGGTGAGCTCATGAATAATTAGATATGTATATGTTTATATAAGTGATTTCTAAAAGAAGAATGATTGTATGAATGTTTATGTATTTGTTCTACACAGAAGGTATGTAGACTTGTAGATCAACCAGATGCAGTTTTACACGTGCATTTGCACCGCCATGCTTTGTTTGTAGAATGAAACACTGTTTTTCTTTTTTTTTTTTTAGTGAGACCATAAATATTTTAATGAGCTCTGCTCTGATTGATCACTCAGAAGCATCATATCAAAATACAATGAACTGCAGTGTAAATAAGCTCCGCCCTCATACTATTTAGTTACTTGGAGCTGCTAGTATGTAACGTCACCTATACTAGCTACTCTCTTTCATCTGGACATCAAACACAAAGTAGATTAAAGGTGTCTCTGTGAAACTTTTAGTTTAAGATGATCTGCTTCAACCAGCACACAGTGATTCACTCACAGCATGGCTGCTACTTACAGTCACTGTTGAGGTTGTGGTGCTAATAAAGGTGAAGCTGCTCGTCTCTTCAGTCTCTTCAGTGCTGAACGCTGAGCTGAAGCTGCTCCGAGTGTTGGTGCTGCTGAGTAAAACTTCTGTTACAGATGTGGGTCACATTCTGCTGTCCCACCGTATGTGGTACCACAATTACAGTCTGGCACCTGTACAAGCTGCAGGGTTTAAGGTGGAATGGAACAGGTGTCGAGGGTAGAATGTTGTTCTCCCTTTTATACTCACTTATTAGTAGAATGTTTTTCAGCTGTGCATCACAATTGAGCAAGAGTGTCCTAACAACCAATTAGTCCAATAACATCCTTAACTTGGATTGGTGGTCGTACCAGGAGATTTAGACAGAGGACTGAGAATTACTGATAATAGAACTATATGTAAAATAAGCCTCTATACAAAAATAGGCTTTAATACAAACATTTTTATTCTTTAAAAATCATCTGATACACTTACATTAGTTGTGAAATGAACAATATTGTTCATGAATTGCATGAAATGAAATTCTAATGTGTTCCTAAACTTTTGAGTGGTAGTGTATATATATATATATATATATATATATATATATATATATATATATATATATATATATATATATATATATATATATATACAAATATATATGCTGTTGCAACTTCTTATTTTTTCAACAGTACTAATTATCGCAGCCATTCATTCTTCAACGGTCATCAATCAAATATATAGCAAACAATGTCTCTAATAATATATTTTTATTGCTAATATTTCAGTGTAAACAGTGTAATTATTTCATCATAAACTGTTGGCCATACCACCAACTGCAATTATTGTAAGAGAGAGAGGAAGAGAGAGAGATACAGCTAAGCTGTTATTTGATTGCAGAATAAACTGAAGACTGCTTTGGAGCTTCTGCAGAAGAACCTGAAAATCTACCTGGAAGCTAAACAAGACTATGACCGAACAGCAGCTCACATTAAGGTGAACATCATCTTGAACTGTGAAACATGTTCAGGTCATGTTTCTGATGAGGGTCCACTTATCCTGTAGGTGGTAAATGCTTGTAGAACATCTGTGAGAGTTTGTGTTTCTAATCGTCTCTCATTCCAGACTCAGGCCCAGCACACAGAGAGACAGATAAAGGAGGAGTTTGAGAAGCTTCACCAGTTTCTAAGAGATGAAGAAGCAGCAAGGATAGCTGTACTGAAGGAGGAAGAGGAGCAGAAGAGTCAGATGATGAGGAGGAAGATTGAAGAGATGAATGTAGAAATATCATCTCTTTCAGACACGATCAGAAACATAGAGAAGGAGATGGAAGCTGAGGACATTCAGTTCTTACAGGCAAGAATATACACAATAAATAAACTCAATAAAGTCTAAACTGAAAAAATGGCCCATTATTTTAATAAACTAAACAGAGTAGAGATGGACACTGAAGCTCACTGTTAAGCTTGTGTTACTGAACTGGTGACATAAACCAAAAGGTGCATTTGAAACATCAGCCCTGGTTTATCGGGGTGGTGTTTCAGTGCTCGTTTATACATTTACTACACAGCCAAACTCTACATACACACATTGTTTTAAGTTTTACTCTGCTATGTATTAAAAAGCATCAGAATATCACATATAAAACACTTACTAATTTCCAACCACACCTCCTGTTCTGAGAAATGAATATGTATTTCAGTTGAATGTCTTTATTTATATTTACAGAACTTCAAGGTCACAAAGAAACAGTAAGTAAATGTCATATCACATATTTCTATGTTTAATGCCCCAACATAATATGTACTGGTGGCACGGTGGTGTAGTGGTTAGTACAGTGGTGTAGTGGTTAGTACGGTGGTGTAGTGGTTAGTATGGTGGTGTAGTGGTTAGTATGTAGTGGTTAGTACGGTGGTGTAGTGGTTAGTATGTAGTGGTTAGTACGGTGGTGTAGTAGTTAGTACGGTGGTGTAGTGGTTAGTACGGTGGTGTAGTGGTTAGTATGTAGTGGTTAGTACGGTGGTGTAGTGGTTAGTATGGTGATGTAGTGGTTAGTACGGTGGTGTAGTGGTTAGTATGTAGTGGTGTAGTGGTTAGTACGGTGGTGTAGTGGTTAGTACGGTGGTGTAGTGGTTAGCATGGTGGTGTAGTAGTTAGTACAGTGGTGTAGTGGTTAGTACGGTGGTGTAGTGGTTAGTATGTAGTGGTTAGTACGGTGGTGTAGTGGTTAGTATGGTGATGTAGTGGTTAGTACGGTGGTGTAGTGGTTAGTATGTAGTGGTGTAGTGGTTAGTACGGTGGTGTAGTGGTTAGGACGGTGGTGTAGTGGTTAGCATGGTGGTGTAGTGGTTAGTATGGTGGTGTAGTGGTTAATTTGGTGGTGTAGTGGTTAGTATGGTGGTGTAGTGGTTAGTACGGTGGTGTAGTGGTTGGTACGGTGATGTAGTGGTTAGCATGGTAGTGTAGTGATTAGTATGGTGGTGTAGTGGTTAGTACGGTGGTGTAGTGATTAGTATGGTGGTGTAATGATTAGTATGGTGGTGTAGTGGTTAGTATGGTGGTGTAGTGGTTAGTACGGTGGTGTAGTGGTTAGTACGGTGGTGTAGTGGTTAGCATGGTGGTGTAGTGATTAGTATGGCGGTGTAGTGATTAGTATGGTGGAGTAGTGGTTAGTATGGTGGTGTAGTGGTTAGTACGGTGGTGTAGTGGTTAGTATGTAGTGGTTAATACGGTGGTGTAGTGGTTAGTATGGTGATGTAGTGGTTAGTACGGTGGTGTAGTGGTTAGTATGTAGTGGTGTAGTGGTTAGTACGGTGGTGTAGTGGTTAGTATGGTGATGTAGTGGTTAGTACGGTGGTGTAGTGGTTAGTATGTAGTGGTGTAGTGGTTAGTATGGTGGTGTAGTGGTTAGTACGGTGGTGTAGTGGTTAGCATGGTGGTGTAGTGGTTAGTATGGTGGTGTAGTGGTTAATTTGGTGGTGTAGTGGTTAGTATGGTGGTGTAGTGGTTAGTACGGTGGTGTAGTTGTTAGTACGGTGGTGTAGTGGTTAGCATGGTGGTGTAGTGGTTAGCATGGTGGTGTAGTGATTAGTATGGTGGTGTAGTGATTAGTACGGTGGTGTAGTGGTTAGCATGGTGGTGTAGTGATTAGTATGGTGGTGTAGTGGTCAGTACGGTGGTGTAGTGGTTAGTATGGTGGTGTAGTGGTTAGTATGGTGGTGTAGTGGTCAGCACTGTCTCGTCACAGTAAGATGATCTGGGTTGGATTCCCGGTCCGGGTGGTTCTGTGTGGAGTGTGTTTGTTCTCTCCGTGCTTGAGTGGGTTTCCTCCGGGTACTCAGGTTTCCACCCACAGTCCAAACACATGCATGTTAGGTTGATCACTCACTCTAAACTGCCCGTAGGTGTAAGTGTGTTCTGGCCATACATGTACCCCCTCCTTCGCCTGATGATGCATGGACTGCACATGTTCTATTTTCAGAGCTCAACACACACCAAAGGACCCAGAGAAGACATCAGGAGCTCTGATGAATGTTGCTAAACACATTTCCAACCTGAAGTTCAGAGTGTGGGAGAAGATGCAGGACATTCTCCAGTACAGTAAGAATACTCAAATTTGGAGTAAACCATTTCACACCAAACCACTCGGATTGACTTTGTTGACATCCTAATGACTAAATTAAATCTGGAACTTACCCTTTAATGGATTTTCACTTTCTGACAGCACATCAGGAAGAATCTCTTCCAGCCAAATCATTTTTTTTCCACAGAGGAAAACAAAGGAATCACCAAACACTGCTTGAAATAATATGAAATAACAATAAAGCAACACATTCCCTCATTTTAAATCCAATGAAGTTCTATGTAAAACTGCTGAACAAGATGTTTCACTGTGTTCTCTCTCCTCAGCCCCTGTTACTCTGGACCCCAACTCTGCACATTCAGACCTCCACCTGTCTGATGATCTCACTGCTGTGGAATTCAGAAAAAAGAAACCTTCACATCCTGATATTCCAGAGAGATTTGATACTTTTGTGTGTGTTCTGGGTTCTGAGAGTTTTAACTCAGGTACTCACTGCTGGGACGTCCAGGTTGGAAACAGCGAGAACTGGGAACTGGGTGTGATCAGAGAGTCTGTGTCGAGAAAAGGATTCTCTTTCCTGGGTTTAATGTTTAGTCTCCACTACCATAAAAGCAGTGATAAATATTTGATACACTGTCCAGCACAGCCAGATCACGTCCTCTTACCTAAAGAGAAGCTGAAGAGGGTCAGAGTACAGCTGGACTGGGACAGGGGGACAGTGACCTTCACTGATCTTCTAACTAACACACACCTGCACACTATAACACACACTTTCACTGAGAGAGTTCTACCATTCTTCAATAATATGAGTTTATGGTGTCCCCTGAAGATCTTACCAATGAAAGCTTCAATCAACGTGGGATCAGGACTTTGCTTAGCGTAACCTACACAGTGATGTCTACTGCTGCCAACTCTGCAGAGGGCTGACTGCAGAGTATTGAGCCTCTGGCGGGTATTTCTCTTTAGTCAGTTGACATTTTGTTGGGTATTTTAAGTCTTGTTTGGTTTGCCAGCATTTCTGAGTCTTATGATCCGTTGATGTGTTTTCTATGCTGGTTATGACCTGTTATCTGTCTCAGTATTGAGTATTGAATTAGAAGTGGGCTGTTTTTGGACTGTTTGCTTAGTTTTTTGGAATGCCAGGTCTGACCCTGCCTGGTATTGATGATGGCGACATTTCAGATTATCCAATAAACTTACATATGATTTCTAACCTTGGTTGTTGGGCCTTACATATAACAGGGTTGAATATGTTGTCAAACACATTAAGTGTTAGGCAAAATACTGAATACACTGTTCTAAATGCATTGTCTAATGCGTTCACAATACAGTTACAATCTTGCTAAGGTACTTCAATATATACTGTAATTTCTTGGTTGGCAGTTATTCTGTTTATACCTTGAACTGATCATCATACTGATGTATGTAGACCTGCTGGTAATCCTCAGGTTTCAGAATATGCTGTCACAAGCTCAATATCATAATCAGAACACACTGAAAAATAAACAACTGTTTACAGGCTGGACACATAATGTGGTATCTCAGTAGGAGGTAAACAATAGAGGGACATACAGTGGAGAGTTTAAAGGAAGAGGATAGAGGAGATCATAGGTCTTAGCATCATGACGAGACCCTGTTACAATGATCCCCCCCTCACAGTAGGTCACTGTCACATTTTCTTGATGTCCATTTATAAATAGATGGATGTACTGTTATTTATTTATTTTAGAGCGTGAGTGTTACTGTTGATATTGTTATTGTTGAAGATGTCATACATGTGGTTGGTAGTACATCACATATAGTGGATAACATAACCTAATGATGCTGAATATAGCTTAATGAGTGTGTCAACCCGTAAGCCAATCAACCAATCAATCAACATTTATTTGTATAGCTCTCTTTACAACCAGTGTTGTTTCAAAGCACAAAGTCCATGAATAAACGTAATCTTAAGAAAGGGTATCCAGGTTCAAGAAATGGACTACATCCTTCATAAGTTTGCAGACTTTGGAGCTCCAAGATTGCTTTGGCTACTCAATAGCCACCTCAAAGATCTTACCAATGAAAGCTTCAGTAAACATGGAATCAGGACTTTGCTTAGCATAACCTACACAGTGATGTCTGCTGCTGCCAATTCCCCACCACACCAGAAGAGGGCTGACTGCAGAGTATTGAGCCATAAATGTAATCTTAAGAAAGGGTATCCAGCTCCAAGAAATGGACTACATCCTTCATAAGTTTGCAGCTCCAAGATTGCTTTGACTACTCAATGGCCACCATATGTATTCAGTACCTACTGTTAGGGTTTCGCAGCAAACAAACGCATCACCTTACCTGTACAACAACATAATCATAATCAGAAACAAGAAGATTAGTTGGTGTTTTTTACTTTATTGTTGACTGATTTTGGTCTAGTTTCCCAAAAAGCAGCTTTGTGTTAGGATCATCTTTACTGGTAGAGAGAGTGTTCAAAGCGATGCCCGCTCAACCGTTCATAAATCATCTTTGAGATGCTTTCAGGAAACCCAACCCTGTGAAGTTGTTCCTTTATAACAATAACCATCTAGTGGATAAAACTTATCATTACACTTTAGTAAAGCCCCATTTCAAGCTCCACCCTTACTCACTCTGCTGTTGAAGGAAGTGTTTCATGTTTTGTTGTTTTTTTCCAGGGTAAATCCATGTTTCCTGCGCTGGTATACTCTGAAAAGAAGAGAATAGGAAACGGCTGCTTGCTTTTGTCTGTAAATGTTTCCTGAAGCACGAGAGTAAGAACTATCAGCTGCTGGAATTTAGTTAAGCTGCAGTGTTAATACTTCTCATCCTGGTCTGAAGGAGCTGCTACAGACAACCAGCAGAACAGCTTTAGATAGAAATGGCTGCTGAAAACCTCATCTCGGAAGAAGAGCTTTCATGTCCTGTTTGCTGTGAGATCTTCAGGGATCCTGTTGTACTGTCGTGTAGCCACAGTGTGTGTAAAACCTGTCTGCAGCAGTTCTGGAACACTAAGAGGTCTCGAGAATGTCCAGTTTGCAGGAAAAGATGCCCCTCGAAATCGGAACCCCCACGTAACCTCGTGCTGAAGAACGTGTGTGAAGCTTTTCTGGAGAGCAGGAATCGGAGATCATCGGCAGGGTCTAAGGATCTCTGCAGTCTGCACAATGAGAAACTCAAACTCTTCTGTTTGGATGATCAGCAGCCTGTGTGTTTGGTGTGTCAGGCCTCGCAAAACCATAAGAACCACAGCTGCTGTCCGACAGACGAGGCTGTGCACAATTTCAAGGTAGGACGTTGCGCTGATTTGTGTTTGTGAACCTGAATAACACTGAAGATGGTGGTAGGAAGATACAAAACAGGTCATGTGGGCGCTTGTCCATCCTGTTGCGTGTAAATTACAACTTGTCTGAGTGGAGTCAGACAAGTCATGTGGCTTGAAATGTAGCAGGGAAAGCTTTTTCTCTCATACCTTTCAGAGCATAAACAGCTCATCTGTGTAGACATAGTAAACTGACACTGAGCCTGATAAGTAATGTTATACACTTTATTTCAATTCAGGTCCAGAAACGCTTTATTTTAAGGTCTGCTGCCCAACAATTATTAGTAAATCTATTAGTAAACATTTAATAAACTATAACAAATAGAAATATAGCATCCACCGTACTAACCACTACACCACCGTACTAACCACTACAACACCATACTAACCACTACACCACCGTACTAACCACTACACCACCGTACTAACCACTACACCACCGTACTAACCACTACAACACCATACTAACCACTATAACATCATACTAACCACTACACCACCGTACTAACCACTACACCACCGGACTAACCACTACACCACCGTACTAACCACTACACCACCATACTAACCACTACACCACCGTATTAACCACTACACCACCATACTAACCACTACACCACCGTACTAACCACTGCACCACCATACTAACCACTACACCACCGTACTAACCACTACACCACCGTACTAACCACTACACCACCATACTAACCACTACACCACCATACTAACCACTACACCACCGTACTAACCACTACAACACCGTACTAACCACTACACCACCGTACTAACCACTACACCATCGTACTAACCACTACACCACCGTACTAACCACTACACCACCGTACTAACCACTACACCACCGTACTAACCACTACACCACTGTACTAACTACTACACCATCGTACAAACCACTACACCACCATACTAACCCCTACATCACCATACTAACCACTACACCACCGTACTAACTACTACATCACCGTACTAATCACTACACCATCGTACTAACTACTACACCAACGTTCTGCCAGTACACAAATGATTTTAAAAAGATTTTGTACAAAAAGAAAAAGGACACATCATCTATAGATTTTTACATAAATTAAAGGCAGGACCACACCAAGAACCATTTAGGAACCAGTAAATGTGAGTCTAAATGCTGAGCTGCTCCACATAGCTAAATGGTTCAAAGCTGTAAAGTACTAATAAACTTGAGGATGGAGAATGTTTTCAGTGAAAATGCTTCTTTGATTGTTTCAGACGGAGTTCAAGACCACTTTGGAGTCTCTACAAGAGAAACTGAAGCTCTTTGAGGAGACAAGACAAGACTATGAGCGAACAGCAGCCCACATTAAGGTGAAAATCATCTTGAACTGTGAAACATGTTGTTACGGTCATGTTTCTGATGAGGGTCCACTTATCCTGTAGTTGGTAAATGCTTGTAGAACATCTGTTAGAGTTTGTGTTTCTAATCATCTCTTATTCCAGACGCAGGCCCAGCACACAGAGAGGCAGATAAAGGAGGAGTTTGAGAAGCTTCACCAGTTTCTAAGAGATGAAGAAGCAGCAAGGATAGCTGTACTGAAGGAGGAAGAGGAGCAGAAGAGTCAGATGATGAGGAGGAAGATTGAGGAGATGAATGTAGAAATATCATCTCTTTCAGACACAATCAGAAACATGGAGAAGGAGATGGAAGCTGAGGATGTTCAGTTCTTACAGGTAAGAATCTCCCTCTGTTCGTCTCCAGTCCTTGTCTTTTTGTATCTCCTGTAAGATAAAGTTTTCTATAGTTTGTTGCCACTGACCAGGTTGATGAGTTTGCTTTTCTTTTTTTCTCTTCCTTTTAGCAAGTCCAGTCCACACTGAAGCAGTAAGTAAACACTTAAGCCAGTATTGATGATTCAATTTAAATCTATCTAACTGTAGTGTTACAGTTTACCTGTACACAGGTAGGTGAAGGTAGTGTTACAGTTTACCTGTACACAGGTAGGTGAAGGTAGTGTTACAGTTTACCTGTACACAGGTAGGTGAAGGTAGTGTTACAGTTTACATGTACACAGGTAGGTGAAGGTAGTGTTACAGTTTACCTGTACACAGGTAGGTGAAGGTAGTGCTACAGTTTGCCTGTACACAGGTAGGTGAAGGTAGTGTTACAGTTTACCTGTACACAGGTAGGTGAAGGTAGTGTTACAGTTTACCTGTACACAGGTAGGTGAAGGTAGTTTTACGGTTTACCTGTACACAGGTAGGTGAAGGTAGTGTTACAGTTTACCTGTACACAGGTAGGTGAAGGTAGTGTTAGGAGTCTTACCAAGGACTCTTATTGGTATGGTCTAAGGTGGTTACAGTGGGGAATCAAACCCCAGTTTATAGTATGCAGGTAAGTTGCCACACTATACCAACCACATCTCATAGAGGAGCAGGTGCTGAAACTGGTTAAAGAGTTAAAGAGTTAAAGAAATTCAATAATTTTCAGAAGTGATTTGGGCAAGAAACAGGTGATAGGACATAGAAAACATTCATTTCTGAACACAACTTGCAATGAGTGAATTAAGCATTACATTATCTGCTATTTTTTAGACATAAGAGCACACCAAAGGATCCAGAGAAGCCATCAGGAGCTCTGATCAATGTTGTGAAACACATTTCCAACCTGAAGTTCAGAGTTTGTGAGAACATGCAGGAGATTCTTCAGTACAGTAAGTTGGGTTTTTTTCTAGACGCTAGCCTAAAACGCAAAAGATCTGACTTGCACTTCATTTGGGTTCATTTTAACTTCATTTAATAAAACGTTTGGGGAAATTCGTATCTACAAAATTTAGTACTTACTCCAGAGTTCAATGAATCTTTCACAATTCTTGGAAAATGACTTAAGGTAGATAATATGGAATACCTGATTCAGTTTCTTACATGTTTTTTCTTCTCAGCCTCTGTTATTCTGGACCCCAACACTGCCCATCCAAACCTTCACCTGTCTGATGATCTCACTGCTGTAGTAAGCAGACAGGAGGAATTAATGCTTCCTAATAATCCAGAGAGATTTGATTGGTGCAAATGCGTTCTGGGTTCTGAAGGTTTTAACTCAGGGACTCACTGGTGGGACGTCCAGGTTGGAGACACTGCTCGCTGGGAAGTGGGCGTGATAGCGGAGTCTATTCCGAGAAAGGGTGGATCTCTCTGGGGTGGTGTGTGGTCTCTGGGATTTAACAGCACTGATAAATACTGGATACGCTACCCCGGACAGCCACTACAGTTCCTCAAAACCACAGCCAGTCTGCAGAAAGTCAGAGTACAGCTGGACTGGGAAGGTGGGAAAGTGACCTTCACTGATCTTCTAACTAATAAACACCTGCACACTATAACACACTCTTTCACTGAAAGAGTTCTACCATTATTCCGGAACTGGAGCATTCACCACGCACTCCGAGTCTTACCACTGAAGTCATCCATAATAGTGGAGCAGCACAGATGAAGACAATTTCAATAGCAATCCAATCCGAACAGTGATGTATGTATGTGCAGTAATGAAACAGCTTGAATCAAAGTAAGTAGAAAGGTTAGTGATCAAATTGAGCTAAAACACTTTCACAGATTAACCTTTTGGTTTCTCTTTTAAATAAGCAATTTGTTTAAAACATTCTAAAATGAAGTAAAATGATGAACAGAATGTGAAGAAATGGTATGTAGAGGCCTCTTCCTTCTTGTAATTCGACTTTGTACCTCAAGGGGCGATGGTGAGTGACTGTAGCATGAGTTAATGAGTAAATCGAATTGGTCCAACATAAGAGGATGAAGAAGTAGCACTGCTGCCCTGACTCTGTATTCTAACAGCTCGTCAGTCATATTTAAGGTGCGGCTCCCAGTTAGATAATTTAAGAACAGGCAGCCAATAAAAGAACAGTAAACACAATAATGGCTAAAGCTCTTGGCAAGCAATCGTTGCTACCACCGTCTGCTCTCGGCTAGAAACCACGTTCAGCAGGAAACAAAACAGGAGGTGTAAATATAAGTAAAACAAAATGTATCATTGCTGTTGTTTACATCTCTGGAAACTCTTTTGGCTTGATTTTCTTCTAGACTGCTAAGCAAAAAGCTGTTAATGCTTTGAGGAGGAGGGAAGGTGCTGTTCCCTGTTTCTTATGACACCACAATTTTCTGGTGACATATCTATTTTCATGTCCAGGTCTGAGCCACTGGCGTACTGACTGAGACTCTCGATACTTGAATAGATCTGAATCGGGTCTTGTAGGGTCTGGCCGGCCACCAGAGGGCGATGCCAAGCTGCCAATCAGGCCCGATGCCCTGCACCTGATTGTAGGGCTATATAAAGACCAGCAAAAAAGGCTTTTTGGAGTATGAACTGCTGCTTTAAATAATTACCCAGGCCTTTTAAATGAGTACCCATGAGCCTCCGAGCCCAAGCATTCTTCAGCTGTATGTTATTATTAGATATTAGCTGATAAGTACGTCTTGTACCTGGTTTTTAACCAAGGTGCTTAAGGACAAGGACCCCCTAATGGATCATGGAATGCAGAATTTTTTTTGTGACATTATCAACAGCCATCCAACACTGTAGCCCTCCAACATGGGCCCCCAAAAGACCTGGGGGTATTTCCCACTTCTTATTTTATTAGACTGAAGATTCTCCACAAAGGGGCAACATTAGCAGTCAGAATAGCTTTTGATGCAACATTAGCAGTCAGAATAGCTTTAGCACCATGCCCTTGTTTTTAATGGATACAATACATGAATAAAAATGATTTGCTAATGAAAAGCATCTGCTGATGTTCTCAGAACAATGGACTGACCAACCCAGAGGCCAGACTGGGTTTTTCATAGATCAAGAGAAGCAGTATCTAACTTTTGGATAATTGTATTTGCAGATTTCTATGAAAAGCTGAAAGTAACATAACTCTAAACTCTAAACACTGAAAAAATGTTACACTATATAAGATGTTGAGACTTTTGTGCAAGTTGTCTGCATTTTAAGGCTTGTACGCAACACTTGTTTATACAACAATATACAACAATGTTTATATGCATTGAAATTAAATTTCCTTAACAATTAAAACTCAATGTGTTTACATTTTGTTATGCATTTATCCATAACTAATTAGAAGCAATTATTCAGGCCAGGCATTATAAGAATTATTATATACTATACATTTGCTGAGCACTTTATTAGGTACACCCAACTTCTATCTATATTCATTGACCATATAGGAGCTACAATTACAGACTGTAGTTCATCTGATTCTCTGTATACTTTATTAATCTGTTCTCTGATGATCAGGACCCCCACAGGACCACCACAGAGCAGATATTATTTGGGTTGTGGGTCATTCTCAGCCTTGCAGTGACATGCATGTGGTGGTAGCTTGTGCTGTGCTGGTGTGAGTGGATCAGACACAGCAGTGCTGCTGGAGTGTTTAAACACTGTGTCCACTCACTGTCCACTCTATTAGACACTCCTACTACTTGCTGGTCCACCTTGTAGATATAGAGTCAGAGACAGTAGCTCATCTGCTGCTGCACAGTTTGTGTTCTCTAGTCCTTCATCAGTGGACACAGGACGCCGCCCACAGGACACTGTTGGCTGGATGTTGGTAGTTGGTGGACGATTCTCAGTCCAGCAGTGACAGCAATGTTTATTTACTGCATTCTAATTACAAAGCCTCTGAAAGGGTTATGATCAAACCAGAGTTGTCACTGTAACAGAACAACATTTCCCTTCTGGACAAAATAAAAGTCTCTACCATGGAACATACACATAATATTTATTTTTTAATGTGTGACCTAACACGCATACAACATCATCAACTAAGTGTGCATTAGTTCATTGGCTAGCTAGGTTATCTCAGAGTTGCATACTGTTGCGGTCCAAACAAAAACAAACCCATTTTCTTTTTCTGCATTTTTGTCAACTTAAATTTTTCTAAATCTTTTAAGCAGACAGCTTCCGTTTATATCCTATGAAAGTTTTATGATGAATACACCAATAGAAATGCTCCAAAATCACTTGGAATAAAATCTCTTTATATTAACTTACAATGAAAGTTAAGAAGGTATTTTCCCTCTTGTTTTTCTTTAGACAGTGATGACATAAATAATATATAAAAAGTTCTTTTGCATGAAGGCAATGCTTTGTATTTATTTTGGGAGGTGAAATACAGTTAGAGATCATGTAACTCCCAGTCCACTCCAGTTCCACTCCAGTCTTGGATTAGCATTTTAACAAGAGTCAGCCAGGCTTTTGACTGTAGAATGCATACACAGTCGCAAATTAAAGTATAAGTAAAGTTAAGGGCCCAAATCCCAACATTTTGGCAAATAAAAACTAATAAACAAACAGTCAGAAGAGCATTTGTGAGGTTAATTAGGCTTGTTTGCCACCAATTAATTACAATTCCAATTAATTCCAAAAGTGTTCAAAGAAGTTGAGGCCAAACAGTCCACAGGTAATGTGGTACATTTCTATATTGACATTGCAATATAGAAACTACTAGTTTTCTACAGCAAAGGAATGCAAAATAACTTCACATAAAAAAGTCTGTTGACTGCCTGTCTTTGTTGGTGAATATGACCAGTGCAACCAGTCAAAAGCAGCATCTGAACGAAATGTTTGTTCATTCATTCATTCATTCATTCATTCATCTTCTAACCTGCTTATCCCTTCTCCATCACAGGGGGTGTCTGAGCCTATCAAACTTATTGAGTGGACAGGCTATTAGCAATGGGTGTTGCTGAAACATCTAAATTCAGTCATTACATGTCCACATACTTTTGGCCATATATTGTGTTTATATTGAAAAAATATTACAATACTATTTTACTTACATTTGAAAATAACTTTTCCACTAGTAGCTCCAGTTTTGTCCGCCATGTTGGACAATTTTTTTGCTTGCCTTGCATCATGGGATTGCCTTAGTAGCTGAGGAACCGTTCAATGCTTCCTCACAATTGGGCCAAAATAAGGTGCCTTAATAGACAGCATGTTTAAAGTACCTAACGATTTGGACAGTCTAAATGTCAGAAGCTGCATACTATGACATAAAATGCTGTCTATGTCAGCTCACTAGGTTCTGAGACAGACCACATGAATCCAAGTATGTAGAAAGGTAAGTGGTCAAATGAAACTAATACATGGTTGCAGGTGACCTTTGGTAATCTTTTAATGTAGTAATTTGTTCAAAACATTTTAAGATCAACTAAAATGATCTACAGAATGTGGATAGAATTAATTAATTTTGAAGGTTTGTCAAAGAGTGCTTCATCAGTGGACAAAGGATGCTGCCCACAGGACACAGTTGTCTAGATAGTTTTGGTTAGTGAACTGTTCTCAGTCCAGCAGTGACACTGAAGTGTTTAAACACTTCAGCAACACTGCTGTGTCTGATCCACTCACACCAGCACAACACACACTAACACACCACCACCATGTCGGTGTGACATTTATAACCTCAAGGCTAGATTATTGCAATGCATTATTGTCAGGATGCTCCCGCAGGAACCTGAATAAACTTCAGTTAGTTCAGAACACTGCAGCTAGAGTACTAACCTTCCTTCTGAATTTCGTATCGACTATAAAATTCTATTACTGACGTATAAAACCCTACACGGTCTCGCACCAGAGTACCTGCAAGATCTAATCTCCTATTACGAACCGCCACGTTCACTCAGATCACAGGATGCTGGTTTTCTAATAGTTCCTAACATTCAGAAGACTACAATGGGGGGAAGAGATTTTCCTACGAAGCCCCCAAACTGTGGAATAATCTTCCAGTTGATGTTCGGGACTCTGACACAGTCTCAAGCTTTAAGTCCAAACATACTTGTTCAGTTTAGCTTTTGGTGACTGAGCTATGCTTCTCATCCACTGTATTACTCCAAACCTGAACTAGCCTTGTTTTTCTTTCTCCTTCTTTCTGAGGTAATAACAGCCCACCTGTCCTGCCGAATACTGTTGGAGGACTGACCACCAGTACCCCCTTGTTACCTCGTAACCTCTTCATCTATGTCATCTGCTGCACCTCAATTGCATTACTGTATCATCCAAATGAAGCATGTGTGCAGCTTCTCTTCCTTTTAGTTCATTTTGTTTATAATCAGATCTGTCAGAGTCACCAGCTGCACTCTAAACACTCCATATCCTCTGTACTAATCTAAACCAGAACTAACTCTGTCTCTGTACTAACCCAAACCAGAACTAACTCTGTCTCCGTACTAACCCAAACCAGAACTAACTCTGTCTCTGTACTAACCCAAACCAGAACTAACTCTGTCTCTGTACTAACCCAAACCAGAACTAACTCTGTCTGTGTACTAACCCAAACCAGAACTAACTCTGACTCTGTAATAACCCAAACCAGAACTAACTCTGTCTCTGTACTAACCTAAACCAGAACTAACTCTGTTTCTGTACTAACCCAAACCAGAACTAACTCTGTCTCTGTACTAACCCAAACCAGAACTAACTCAGTCTCTGTACTAACCTAAATCAGAACTAACTCAGTCTCTGTACTAACCCAAACCAGAACTAACTCAGTCTCTGTACTAACCTAAATCAGAACTAACTCTGTCTCTGTACTAACCCAAACCAGAACTAACTCTGTCTCCGTACTAACCCAAACCAGAACTAACTCAGTCTCTGTACTAACCCAAACCAGAACTAACTCTGTCTCTATACTAACCCAAACCAGAACTAACTCTGTCTCTGTACTAACCCAAACCAGAACTAACTCAGTCTCTATACTAACCCAAACCAGAACTAACTCTGTCTCTGTACTAACCTAAACCAGAACTAACTCTGTTTCTGTACTAACCCAAACCAGAACTAACTCTGTTTCTGTACTAACCCAAACCAGAACTAACTCAGTCTCTATACTAACCCAAACCAGAACTAACTCTGTCTCTATACTAACTCAAACCAGAACTAACTCTGTTTTTCTCTCTCTCTCTGAGGTAATAACCGCCCAACTGTCCCGTCGAATACTGTTGGAGGTCCGACTGCCAGGGTCTCCTCGTCACCTGTCACCAAACAGCTCTCCTCTCTCTGCTACACCTCGACTCCTCTGTACTAACCCAAACCATAACTAAGTTTGTTTTTCGTTTTTTCTCTCTCTCTCTCTCTGAGGTAATAACCACCCACCTGTCCCGCCGAATACTGTAAAGGACTGACCACCAGGGCCCCCCGTCACCTGGCTCCAACCAACTCCCCTCTCCATTTGTGCCATTTGCTCCACCTTGACTGCATCACAGTATCACCCACCTGATGTAGCACCTGTACAGCTTCTAAAGCTTTTACCTTCAGACTCAGCTTTAGTTTATAAACTTTAAGTACTGTTCGACCAGAGGAGGATGGGTATCCCCTTGTGAGTCTGGTTCCTCCCAAGGTTTCTTCCTCCAGTTAAGGGAGTTTTCCTTGCCACTGTTGCCTCTGGTTTGCTCACAAGGGATAAAGTGTGTGATTTCATGTTTTTCATGCTTTAAAATTCCTGTAAAGCTGCTTTGTGACAACATTGTTGTAAAAAGCGCTATACAAATAAACTGGACTTGGACTTGTAGGGCAGAGAACTAAATTAAGCTAACCAATGTTTTCCTACATCAGCTCACTAGCACACAACAACTCCAAAGTGAAAACAGCCAAATAAAAAGTGTGTAAGAGCTGCCGATCAAACGTGTCGGTGGTGTAGTGGTTAGTACGGTGGTGTAGTGGTTAGTACAGTGGTGTAGTGGTTAGTATGGTGGTGTAGAGGTTAGTACAGTGGAGTAGTGGTTAGTACGGTGGTGTAGTGGTTAGTACGGTGGTGTAGTGGTTAGTATGGTGGTGTAGTGGTTAGTATGGTGGTGTAGTGGTTACTATTGTAGTGTAGTGGTTAGTACGGTGGTGTAGTGGTTAGTATTGTAGTGTAGTGGTTAGTACAGTGGTGTAGTGGTTAGTACGGTGGTGTAGTGGTTAGTACGGTGGTGTAGTGGTTATTATGGAGGTGTAGTGGTTAGTATTGTAGTGTAGTGGTTAGTATTGTAATGTAGTGAGTAGTATGGTGGTGTAGTGGTTAGTACGGTGGTGTAGTGGTTACTATTGTAGTGTAGTGGTTAGTATGGTGGTGTAGTGGTTAGTATGGTGGTGTGGTGGTTAGTATGGTGGTGTAGTGGTCAGTATGGTGGTGTAGTGGTTAGTACGGTGGAGTAGTGGTTAGTATGGTGGTGTAGAGGTTAGTACAGTGGTGTAGTGGTTAGTACAGTGGTGTGGTGGTTAGTATGGTGGTGTAGTGGTTAGTACGGTGGTGTGGTGGTTAGTATGGTGGTGCAGTGGTTAGTATGGTGGTGTAGAGGTAAGTACAGTGGTGTAGAGGTTAGTACAGTGGTGCAGTGGTTAGTATGGTGGTGTAGAGGTTAGTACAGTGGTGTAGTGGTTAGTATGGTGGTGTAGTGGTTAGTATGGTGGTGTAGTGGTTAGTATGGTGGTGTGGTGGTTAGTATGGTGGTGTAGTGGTCAGTATGGTGGTGTAGTGGTTAGTACGGTGGTGTAGTGGTTAGTACGGTGGTGTAGTGGTTAGTACGGTGGTGTAGAGGTTAGTACAGTGGTGTAGAGGTTAGTACAGTGGTGTAGTGGTTAGTATGGTGGTGTAGTGGTTAATACAGTGGTGTAGTGGTTAGTACAGTGGTGTAGTGGTTAGTATGGTGGTGTAGAGGTTAGTACAGTGGTGTAGAGGTTAGTACAGTGGTGTAGTGGTTAGTATGGTGGTGTAGAGGTTAGTACAGTGGTGTAGTGGTTAGTATGGTGGTTTAGAGGTTAGTACGGTGGAGTAGTGGTTAGTATGGTGGTGTAGTGGTTAGTACGGTGGTGTAGTGGTTAGTATGGTGGTGTAGAGGTTAGTACGGTGGTGTAGTGGTTAGTACGGTGGTGTAGTGGTTAGTATGGTGGTGTAGAGGTTAGTATTGTAGTGTAGTGGTTAGTACGGTGGTGTAGTGGTTAGTATTGTAGTGTAGTGGTTAGTACAGTGGTGTAGTGGTTAGTACGGTGGTGTAGTGGTTAGTACGGTGGTGTAGTGGTTATTATGGAGGTGTAGTGGTTAGTATTGTAGTGTAGTGGTTAGTATTGTAATGTAGTGAGTAGTATGGTGGTGTAGTGGTTAGTACGGTGGTGTAGTGGTTACTATTGTAGTGTAGTGGTTAGTATGGTGGTGTAGTGGTTAGTATGGTGGTGTGGTGGTTAGTATGGTGGTGTAGTGGTCAGTATGGTGGTGTAGTGGTTAGTACGGTGGAGTAGTGGTTAGTATGGTGGTGTAGAGGTTAGTACAGTGGTGTAGTGGTTAGTACAGTGGTGTGGTGGTTAGTATGGTGGTGTAGTGGTTAGTACGGTGGTGTGGTGGTTAGTATGGTGGTGCAGTGGTTAGTATGGTGGTGTAGAGGTAAGTACAGTGGTGTAGAGGTTAGTACAGTGGTGCAGTGGTTAGTATGGTGGTGTAGAGGTTAGTACAGTGGTGTAGTGGTTAGTATGGTGGTGTAGTGGTTAGTATGGTGGTGTAGTGGTTAGTATGGTGGTGTGGTGGTTAGTATGGTGGTGTAGTGGTCAGTACGGTGGTGTAGTGGTTAGTACGGTGGTGTAGTGGTTAGTACGGTGGTGTAGTGGTTAGTACGGTGGTGTAGAGGTTAGTACAGTGGTGTAGAGGTTAGTACAGTGGTGTAGTGGTTAGTATGGTGGTGTAGTGGTTAATACAGTGGTGTAGTGGTTAGTACAGTGGTGTAGTGGTTAGTACGGTGGTGTAGAGGTTAGTACAGTGGTGTAGAGGTTAGTACAGTGGTGTAGTGGTTAGTATGGTGGTGTAGAGGTTAGTACAGTGGTGTAGTGGTTAGTATGGTGGTTTAGAGGTTAGTACGGTGGAGTAGTGGTTAGTATGGTGGTGTAGTGGTTAGTACGGTGGTGTAGTGGTTAGTATGGTGGTGTAGAGGTTAGTACGGTGGTGTAGTGGTTAGTACGGTGGTGTAGTGGTTAGTATGGTGGTGTAGAGGTTAGTATGGTGGTGTAGTGGTTAATACAGTGGTGTAGTGGTTAGTATGGTGGTGTAGTGGTTAATACAGTGGTGTAGTGGTTAGTACAGTGGTGCAGTGGTTAGTATGGTGGTGTAGAGGTTAGTACAGTGGTGTAGAGGTTAGTACAGTGGTGTAGAGGTTAGTACAGTGGTGTAGTGGTTAGTATGGTGGTGTAGAGGTTAGTACAGTGGTGTAGTGGTTAGTATGGTGGTGTAGAGGTTAGTACGGTGGAGAAGTGGTTAGTACGGTTGTGTAGTGGTTAGTAAAGTGGTGTAGTGGTTAGTATGGTGGTGTAGAGGTTAGTACCGTGGTGTAGTGGTTAGTACAGTGGTGTAGTGGTTAGTATGGTGGTGTAGTGGTTACTATTGTAGTGTAGTGGTTAGTACGGTGGTGTAGTGGTTAGTATTGTAGTGTAGTGGTTAGTACAGTGGTGTAGTGGTTAGTACGGTGGTGTAGTGGTTAGTACGGTGGTGTAGTGGTTATTATGGTGGTGTAGTGGTTAGTATGGTGGTGTAGTGGTTAGTATTGTAGTGTAGTGGTTAGTATTGTAATGTAGTGAGTAGTATGGTGGTGTAGTGGTTAGTACGGTGGTGTAGTTGTTAGTACGGTGGTGTAGTGGTTAGTACAGTGGTGTATTGGTTAGTATGGTGGTGTAGTGGTTAGTATTGTGGTGTAGTGGTTAGTATGGTGGTGTAGTGGTTAGTATTGTAGTGTAGTGGTTAGTACGGTGGTGTAGTGGTTAGTATGGTGGTGTAGTGGTTAGTATGGTGGTGTAGTGGTTAGTACGGTGATGTAGTGGTTAGTATGGCGGTGTAGTGGTTAGTATGGTGGTGTAGTGGTTAGTATTGTAGTGTAGTGGTTAGTATTGTGGTGTAGTGGTTAGTACGGTGGTGTAGTGGTTAGTATGGTGGTGTAGTGGTTAGTATGGTGGTGTAGTGGTTAGTATGGTGGTGTAGTGGTTAGTACGGTGATGTAGTGGTTAGTATGGCGGTGTAGTGGTTAGTATGGTGGTGTAGTGGTTAGTATTGTAGTGTAGTGGTTTGTATGGTGGTGTAGTGGTTAGTATTGTAGTGTAGTGGTAAGTGCGTGGGTCTGTAGGTGTGAGTGTGTGTGTGAGTGAATGTTGGCCATGCAATGAATGCTGGGATTGGTTCCAGCCCTCCCGTGACCCCGACTAGCGGGATAAAGCAGCAGATAACGGATGAAAGGATGGACAAATGAGATTACTTGATTTGTGAGAATTAATTAATGGATATTTGGTTAACAATGAGACAAAAATGCTGAATATCACAAACATGGTAAACTGGTTCTCTAATGTTAAATTGAAATGAAATTCCTCAGGAAATTGTGACGTTATTCGACAATATTGTGATAATGTAGTGGTAACATTGCTATTACGTTGTCAAAACCTCCTAGAATCTTTCATACATTCCATTATATCTGCATGGAATTTTTGCTAAATTGCCGAAAGGTAGAAATAATATTATAAAACAACTTTATTACTAGAAGCGATGTTGTGACAATGTTGTGACAATGTTGTGACAATGTTGTTACAACTTTGTAAGAAAGTAGAAAATGTCGTGACAATCTATGTTTGCTGGAAACAGGTGTCTTAGTATTCCAAAACAGCCAAAGGGAAATCTTCTAATCACTGCACTTGAGTAACGAAGGCTGCCCTGAACAAGCTAACATGCTTATGCTAAAACTACAGACAATTGATGCACAGAATTGGGGTCTTATATTATTTTAGTGATGGGGAGTTGAATCTCTAAATAAATCGCTTTTTTTCTTTTTTTCCTCACCAGCCACACTGAGTACAAACTCTTGTTAAAAAAAAAACAAGATGGTGGATATATATATATATATATATATATATATATATATATATATATATATATATATATATATATATATAGTGTGTGTGTGTGAAATCTGATGCTAAGACGTGTTTACTAATTTACTGTAATCAATTGTCATGTTTTTTTTCTATGTGTATAATAATGTGTTTATTGAAACTAGATTTCATCTGAGGTAAATCTAGTGTCTGGTGGAATAAATTGCTGTTAATGCTATATGTACATATGTCTACATTTTCATGACTTAATGTTTTAAAACAAAGAAATAAAAGCCTTCAGACAGGACATTTGCAATGGACAGTTTTTATGGTACAATGTTGTTAACTTAAGGTACTGAAGATATTTTGCTCCTTTGACAGTTTACCCTTTTCTATATCCCTTCAGCTATAACCCTGTCTTGGTTCAAATGACTGCAGCACGTGCCTGATGTTAATTCCAGAAAACCCGGGAACACAGAAATATCTTTTAATTATTTGGGATTTTAGCTAAACTAACAGTATCTCGCATGTTTAAGCTCCTGTACCTGCACTACCTCTCAACCAAGTGCTTAGCAACGAATTCACTTGTGTCAAGCTTACCAAAACGTTTACTTATTAGCTAAGCAATCCTACAAGCACGTTTTTCACATTTTACACCAAACTGCTGGTCCGTGTCACTTTCAGCAGCATAACAAATATCTGAATGGTGCTCTGAGATTTTGGCACCCAGAACAGTCAACCGAATACTCATCGTTGAGAATGCATAAGCTGTGCTCTGAATGCAAGAACCCAAAGCAAATGACATAAATTGCAGTATTTCAAGGTCCTGAAGGGTTTGTTTTTATTGTTTGCAGATGCTAGAGTAAAACCAGGGTATGGTAGTCACACTAGATGAAATAAGACGTCTAAATGCAAACCTGAAACCGTTTTTCTCTCCTGCCTACACCATTTTGGGGAACATGATAGGGAGTAATTTGATTTCCACTTCCCTATTGTTCACAGAGTGGTAGTCAATATGAGTCATTTTTACTTTCATTTTTACTTTTTTTTTTTCCCATGGACACGCTGGGCAGCCGGTTTCGTTTTTCCTAATTTGTTAACCTGACAGCGTTTTTTCTTTTTTTTTTTTCATGCGTTCATAATGATGGCAAATGCAGGTACATGACAAACAAGACGACAAAACTGTCCTGCATGCAGGAAACTATCCAGAAAAGAGAGAGATGAGAAACACAGGCACACAGGCCTACACAAAACACAGTCTCTCTCCCTCTCTCTCTCTCTCTCTCTCTCTCACACACAGTCATCAATTACAGATTTCAACGCCACTCGACAAAGAAAATCTCATTATCTTAATTAGTACTTTCTATCTGAAATATGCATTGATTATTTTGTTTCATGAAGACTCAAGCAGGGACTAGAGATGGGACCGATCCGATACAATATCGGTATTGTGGCCGATATTGACGTAATTTAACGTATCGGATTTTTCTCTTTGGAAACGCTGAACAGCAAAAATGCTACATGTAGTATTTGTAAGGTGGATGTCCCAAGGGGTGGAACTACTCCAGCAGCTCATAACACTACAAATTTACTCAAACACCTGCAGAGGTTTCACATCGTTGAGGCAATGAGCTTTGGACCTCAGAGTCCAGTGTCTCTCATAAGTCTGACTGTACACTGGGTAAACTCTGAAACATATGCATTTGAAATCTTGTTGAAGTTGCTTCTGCTGCTGATACAATTTTCTTAATATTTGAACTGTTTAGATCATGCAGTCAGTCATATTGTTGTATTTAGCATACTAGAAAGGTTTTTGAAACATTTGTTAGACGTTTGTTTCAGTTTTGTGTTTTAAATATTTGATATGAAAGTCAAGTCAAGTCAAGTTTATTTGTATAGCGCTTTTTACAATGATGTTGTCACAAAGCAGCTTTACAGGAATTTAAAAAACATGAAAAACATGAAATCACAGCTGTTTATCCCCCTGTGAGCAAGCCAGAGGCAACAGTGGCAGGGAAAAACTCCCTCAACTGGAGGAAGAAACCTTGGGAAGAACCAGACTCACAAGGGGAGACCCATCCTCCTCTGGTGGAACAGTATTTACAGTTTATAAACTAAAGCTGAGTCTGATGGTAGAAGCTTTAGAAGCTGTACGGGTGCTACATCAGGTGGATAATACAGCGATGCAGTCAAGGATGGAGCAAATGGCACAAATGGAGAGGAGAACTGGTTGATGCCAAGTGACGGGGGGGCCCTGGTGGTCAGTCCTTTACAGTATTCGGCGGGACAGGTGGGCGGTTATTTCCTCGGAAAGAGAAAAGAAAGAGTTAGTTCTGGTTGGGGTTAGTACAGAGACAGAGTTAGTTCTGGTTTAGGTTAATACAGAGACAGAGTTAGTTCTGGTTTAGGTTAGTACAGAGACAGAGGCCGGCGCTTGTTAAGCGTTACTACCGTACTTTAGGCCTCTCTACCTTTAGACAGTTCCACGTCCTAAGTCAATAAACAAAAGAAGAAGAACTAACGGGTGAAACGAGGAGTGCGCCACTAGACTGAGCAGGACACCCTCAAGACCTAACTTGGCCTTTGTTATTCACCCATCCGATCTCCCTCACGCTAACACGGTTAGGAGAACGAAGGGTGTGGAATAAGTCAATTAATCAATTTAGAGATACTCGCAGCAACTAAGTAGGTCAAGAAACAGGAGAAGAAGAACTAACGGGTGAAACGAGGAGTGCGCCACTAGACTTAGCATGACACCCTGAAGACCTAACTTGGCTTTTGTTATTCACCCGTCCAATCTCCCTCATGCTAACACGGTTGGGATAACGAGGGGGTGTACAGAGGATATGAGGATAAGGGGATATGGAGTGTTTAGAGTGCAGCTGGTGACTCTGACAGATCAGATTATAAACAAAACGAACTAAAGGAAGAGAAGCTGCACACGTGCTACATCTGGATGATACAGTAATGCAATCGAGGTGCAGCAGATGACTAACATCCATAAAGATGACATAGATGAAGAGGTTATAAGGTAACAAGGGGTACTGATGGTCAGTCCTCCAACAGTATTCGGCAGGACAGGTGGGCTGTTATTACCTCAGAAAGAAGGAGAAAAGAAAAGGAAAGAAAAAGAAAAGAAAAACAAGGTTAGATCTGGTTTGGAATAATATAGTGGATGAGAGGCATAGCTCAGTCACCAAAAGCTAAACTGAACAAGTATGTTTTTAGTCTGGACTTAAAGCTTGAGACTATGTCAGAGTCCCGAACATTAACTGGAAGATTATTCCACAGTTTGGGGGCTTTGTAGGAAAAAGCTCTTCCCCCCATTGTAGTCTTCTGGGTTTTATACGTCAGTAATAGAATTTTATAGTCGATACGGAATTTAACAGGAAGCCAGTGTAGTGCTGATAAAACTGGACTGATGTGATCGAATTTCCTGGTTTTAGTTAGTACTCTAGCTGCAGCGTTCTGAACTAACTGAAGTTTATTCAGGTTCCTGCTGGAGCATCCTGACAATAATGCATTACAGTAATCTAGCCTTGAGGTTATAAAGGCATGTATCAACTTTTCAGCATCAAACATAGATAACACATTTCTTAACTTTGAAATGTTTCTCAGGTGAAGAAACGCTGTTCTTGTAATATTACTTATGTGTTGATTAAATGTCAGATCTGAGTCAATTGTTACACCAAGATTTTTGGCTACTGAACCAGGAACTACAGAGAAATCAGCAAGATTTAACATTAAATCTGAACATTTAGTCCGAGCAGCCTTTGGGCCGAGGAGGAGAACTTCCGTTTTATCTGGGTTCAAAAGAAGGAAGTTCTGTAGCATCCAAAGTCTAATATCTCTTACACAATCTTCTATCTTCTTTAATCTGGATTTATCATCTGGTTTGGCTGATATGTACAGCTGTGTATCATCAGCATAACAGTGGAAACTAATTCCGTGTCTATTTATAACTGAGCCTAATGGTAGCATATATAGTGTAAATAACAGAGGACCTAAAGCAGAACCTTGTGGAACTCCATATTTTACTCTTGTATAATTAGATGATACATTATTTATCTTTACAAACTGAAAGCGATCACTGAGGTAAGATGTGAACCAGGATAACGCTGTTCCTGTGATTCCAACCACATTTTCTAGTCTGTCCAAGAGAATAGTGTGATCTACAGTGTCAAAAGCTGCACTTAGATCTAGTAACACCAGTAGAGATACGTGGCCCTGATCAGAGGCAAGAAGAAGATCATTTGTTATCTTAACTAAAGCTGTCTCTGTGCTGTGGTGTGGCCTAAAACCAGATTGGAATTTTTCATATATATTGTTCTTATGTAGATGAGAACAGAGTTGTCGAGCTACAGCCTTTTCTAAAATCTTAGAGATAAAAGGTAAATTGGAAATCGGTCTATAACTGGACAGTTCTCTGGGGTCAAGATTTGGTTTCTTTATCAAGGGTTTTATCACAGCTAGTTTAAAAGACCTTAGGTACATGACCCAGACTAAGAGAAGAGTTGATGATAGTTAAGATAGGTTTAATAATAGCTGGTAATACTTGTATAGCTGGTAATACTTGTATGAAAGAAAACTATTGTGTTTGTATATGCCTTTGTAATACATTTATATTAAATGCATGTGTGTACTCTTCTAAGTGCTGTGTCTATTTCAGCCTCATTGTGTAACCTTAAACATAGTACCAAGGATAATAAACTAAATGGCCCTTTTATCGGTATTTGTATCGGTATCGCTATTGGCAGTTATATATCGGATCGGATCGGCCTATCACTAGCAGGGACTAAAATGATTAGGCCTACATGTGCTGCTCTTCCTCCTCTGCTGAGCAGGCAGACATGGGCCGATTTGGCAACAGAAGCGTCTCGTTTCTTATAAACCCCAAACTAAAAGGAAATAAAAAGGGAAGAAGAAACGCTTTCTGGACTTGTGTGCAAAAACGGGCCATGCTGTGCTCATGCCTGCATGCAACAGCAAATTCGTCTGCTCTGTAATTCATGGCACTGACAAATTAGAAACTAGTGCTGACGAGTACAGATCATTTTCACTATGACAATTCAAGTCAATGACAAATGGTGCTTACATTTACATTAATAAAGGTAATATCGTACTCTGTGCTAAAGGAATCTTGAAAACCTGATACAGCTTCTTTTAGTTAAACTAGTTCGTTCTTTTCTGCTTTTTTCAAAATTCAATCAAATCAAAGTACTGTAAACATTAATCAGACAGAAACAAAATAATAAAAACATTATTTATTGTGCATTGTTATTTTTTAAAGAGCTAAAGGGCAATTTTATCCATTTTTTTTATTTCTGGCTTTGGTATGTGAACAAAGTCTTACACACTAGCTCATACTTTTTTACAGTGGTGGTGATAGGAACCAGGGTTCATGACGTCCACAACTCAAATACAATCAAAGGGGGCAACACTTCAAATACTATGATTCCTATGATCCAAAAAATTCTACCAGCTGGGGGCAGTTATTATTTACTTTTTACTTTTATATAAATATTTTGTGTTAATCATTCATTTACATAAGATACTGGCTATGTTATTTATATTTTTATGGAAACATTGTACTGCATTTTATGCATTTTATTTGTGGTTTTCAATATAAAACTTGGTGAAATGATTTCAGTTTGTATATTATGACTTTTTTGAACAGCATATTGAAACAATATGTGATAACCATGTGTGATAAAGCGTGCAGGCAAAACTACGAAAAAGCAGTTAAAGGGACACTCTTTATGGGTAGTGTCGGGCGCATGGTCTGGAGCACCAGATAAAAACAGCAGAAAGGCAAAAGTTCCTATTATCCCGTCACCCTTTATTGGCACTCACCTCAGAGCATAAACAGCACGCAGTTGAAACAAAGAAGAACAACAAAAAAATAATAATAATTAAACAAGCAAGACCAAAAAGTAGACTTGACAGGGGTATAAGGCTATGGCTGCCAATTCATCAAGTTTCAATCCCATCACACTTGTGTAGCTTCCCTCAGCCACCTTAGGGAAGAAGAAAAACATTAAGTGTGGCAATGACAAAGCATGCATAATCGGTGCAAACAATAAGCATTACCCTGATTTATAGCGAGTGTGTACGTAACCATTAAGGCACATTTTCCCTTTCCGATTTTCTCTTCACAGACATTAGCCTTTTGTTGTTTTACAGATTATTCTGCACCTTTTTGAATTTCTTCCATTTGCTTGACACTGGATCGGTGAATTCCAATTTTATCAGAAATATTTTATGGAGCTTCTTCCAGCCTAATGAGCACTTTTTTAATGAGCAAAATGAGCAAATCATTTTTAAGATGATCAGAAATTTGACTGAGATGGACTACAAAATATAATCAAAAGATATTTTGATACTTTTTTTGGTATGCTCACACATGACTCTCATCCAATTCACTGAACCTCCTAATTATTATCTATTCCAATCTGATAGTCCTAGAGTTAATACACTTTTTTGAATGTTGGATCACACAGTTCAATGAATGAATGAAAGCTTACATAATGGTTTGTGTGATTAATTTAATTGAGATCTACTTAATTTTGTTATGACTCAAATGACCATCTGCTCATTCGGGTTACTTTTATGATAAAATTCACAAAATGACAGATCCCTATATACTCATGTAGCATTATTACACAAGCTGAGTATTTACCTGAATACTTCAGCCCTCCAGTCTTGAAAAAAAGAGAGGTGTGTGTCTTTTCAACAAGCAGTGGAGCTGTATTTGATATGTGTGGTGACTGGTGTGTGGAGTGGCTCCACCAGGACAGCCATCTCCTCATTTCCCCACACTATGATCGCAGGCTACGGTGAGCCAGGGTTTAAAACATGAGGGTTTGATGAATGTAAAAATTTGTGATAATTCATCCAAAATTGAATTTCTGCTCGGGAGAGGGTGACTGCCATATTTTCGGGGACATTATTCTGCAAGAGAGGCGCAGAGGAAAGGAGAAAACGAATGAATTGCCAGTTGAGATATTTGCATGGCTGCCCCTACCTGCCTTCCCCCAGCTCTGCCTCATTCCCTCTCTCTCGAAGGAGAGAGATATAATATAATATAATATAATATAATATAATATAATATAATATAATATAATATAATATAATAGGAATGAACCCCCTTTTAAAATCACTTAAATCTTTAAATGTTGTCATCAATCAAAAATCAAGACTAAATCAACTGGACCTGCTTAGCATTTTTGATAACACCTCCTGTGAAGGCTCCATTCACAAAGCTATATAGATGCCTTAGAATGCCTGGTATAAGTCCATATAATTGATTATAAGTAGATATAATTAAATACCTAATATTTATGAAACAATAGAATAGGACTATATAATGTATTATAATATCCACTTATTAGAACTCTGTAAATAGAATTTTGCGATGCATTGCAAAAGGTTGCTGGAATGTTTCTTGTATAACAGCCAGACCCATCAAAATATTGGCTACCAGCTTATCTAAAACACATAAGCACTTTTTCATAACTATACCTTGTAAATGTTTAAAAATAACAAAACCTGTTATATGTAGTGTGAATTTGACAGAGAAATTGATTTTAATCTGACTGGTAACTGGAAATCTTTTTGCTGTATAATGTGTTGTGCTTATAACTATTGCTACTTATATACACAATTATATACACTCCTGCTTGCTTCTATAATGTAAAGTAAATGCAATTATATAAACACTTAATCCATAGGAAGTGTTATAAGCTGTATTTTTCCTTTTTTATTTATTAGTTTGTATATTTTTTTCCTTGTCACCCATTTGCCCATATAATGAAAACTCAAGAGTGAACCCTTAATATGATGTAATTCAGGATTGACCTGCAATATTTTTTTAACAAAAAATACTTATTTTTGTTAAATCATGTAAATCGATTCATCCAAACACTCAAAGAACGCCTGTGAGCATCTGTAAGGTTGCACATAATATATAATAAAGTATTCAGTTATTGGTTAAATATTCCTTTGCGTGTAACACACTTCTGTAATTTCTGTATTGCAATAATTATTAATAATTGTTAATAACTGTTTAGCCTCACTGCTCTTATTTTTTCTAAAAAAAAAAACTTTGCTCTCTGCTCGCTTTGCCTTTTAAGAGGACCCCTATATCATCTTTCATGCTCTTTTTGTGTTTTAACTTATTTTACTTCCTCCGCTCTTCTCAGCAGAGGTTTCTATAATGATAATGGCCCCAGGAGAAGGCAGATTGAAGAAGTGGCCCCATCCACACGTCCCTCTGTGTCTCTGTATCCTATTCTCTCTCTCTAACCAGGGTTTTCATTTCAAATGCCTGGCATTTGCTTATTAACCTCATACACTTATAAGTACCACCTTATGCTCATCAGCACTGGCATTTCTCAGCTTTTCTTTAGAAAGGCCAACTCCAGTCGGTCCAGACTTCATTACCCAACATTTCAGTAATCCCGGTCCAAAAATAAGAACAGACAGAAACTGCAGCAGGACAGACTGTGCTACTTTCAGAAGAAAAGGAACTGTGCCCTGTCCACTTGTACCAGAATATTTTTAACACCACAGTTTATTTTCTATGTTTTGGCCCCCGTCTTGAAAATAGACGATTTTATTAATATTTTTGTTCGGATAGGGCAAAAACAAGCTTTTTGAAAATGCAATGCAATTGAGGGTTGACTTTTGAAGTGACAACGGGTTATAATTGAATTTGTCTTTAGTGTTTCATTAAACTGCTGTGCAGCAATATCAGAATGTACCGGGCTCAGTTCTTACAAATGCGGTTCCAATTCAACTTTGATCACTTGAAGTAGCCTTTATAACGGATGATGCCTATTGGAATAAGCATTTGTAGAATTATTAATGTAGAGTTATGTCTGGGCTTACATGTACAGTGGAGGAAATGAATATTTGATCCCTTGCTGATTTTGTAAGTTTGCCCACTGACAAAGATAGGAACAGTCTATCGTTTTAAGGGTAGGTTTATTTCAACAGTGAGGGATAGAATATGAAAACGAAAAACCAGAAAATTACACTGTATTAAATATATACATTTGATTACATTTTGCAGATAGAAATAAGTATCCACAGACAATTTTAAGGGTAGATTTATTTTAGGAGTGAGAGATAGAATATCAAAAAGAAAATCCAGAAAATTACATGGTATAAAATATATACATTTAATTACATTTTGCAGAGAGAAATAAGTATTTGATGCCTCTAGCAAACAAGACTCAATATTTGTTGGTAAAACCCTTGTTGGCAAGGACAGCAGTCAGACGTTGTTAGTAGTTGATTATGAGGTTTGCGCATGTCAGGAGGAATTTCGGTCCACTCCTCTTTGCAGATCATCTCTAAATCATTAAGATTTTATCGCTTGGCAACTCGGACATTCAGCTACCTCCTTAAGCTTTTTATGGGATTAAGGTCTGGAGACTGGCTAGGCCACTCCATGACATTAATGTGCTTATTTCTTCTTTTTACTTCTTTTTTTCTTATTACTCCTTTGTTGCTTTGGCTGAATGTTTTGGGTCATTGTCATGCTGAAAGACCCAGCCACCAACCATTTTTAATGTCTTGGCGGAGGGAAGGAGGTTGTCACTCAGGATTTTATGGTACATGGCTCCATCCATTCTCTCATTGATGCAGTGAAGTAGTCGTGTGCCCTTAGCAGAGAAAACATAATGTTTCCACCTCCATGCTTGACAGTGAGGACGGTGTTTTTGGGTTATAGTGAGAATTTCTCATCCTCCAAACACAGCGAGTTGAGTTAATGCCAAAGAGCATCTGACCACAGCACCTTCTCCCAATCACTCTAGGTGTTCACTGGCAACTTCAGACGGGACTGAGCATGTGCCTTCTTGAGCAGGGGGACCGTGCGGGCACTGCAGGAATTTAATCCATTACCGCGTAATTTGTTACCAATTGTGACGGTGGTCCCAGCTGCCTTAAGATCATTAACAAGTTCCCCCCATGTAGCTTTCTCACCTTCCTCATAATCAAGGATACCTCACAAGGTAAGATTTTGCATCGAGCCCCAGATCAAGGTTGTTTTCTTACAGTGGCACCAACAGTATGGTTTTGTAGCCCATTCAAGCCTGGTGCAGGTCTATGACCTCAGCCCTGACATCCTTAGAAAGCTCTTTGGTCTTGCCCATGTTGGACAGGATAGAGTCTGACTGATTAATTAAGTCTGTGGACAGGTGTCTTTTCTACAGGTGACAATTTAATATAGCTGTCTTTAATGCAAGTAACGAGTTGATTAGAAGTGTCTAACTAGAGAGCAAATACTTATTTCTCTGCAAAATGTAATTAAATGTATATATTTTATACCATGTAATTTTTTGTTTTTTTGTTTTGATCTCTCACTGTTAAAAAAAATACTACCCTTAAAATGATAGATTGTTCATATCTTAGTCAGAGGCAGTGTTAATTTCGTTGATGAACTATTTTCGTCAAAGAACATTTTTTCATGCCGAAAACGGGACGATCACTAAATAAAAACCACATAAAAGGAAGAAAACTATGACGAAATTGATTCACACCTTCGTCAACGAATAAAAACCAGACGAAAATGTTTGGCAGGGACGACATCCAATCAGAACTGATTTAGTTTTGAGAAAGGCGGGGACAAGTTAGGAAAACATCCAATCATAACTACTTCGGCGTATATGGAGAGGTGGGACAAGCCGGGTAGCCATCAATCAAACGAACACTTGCACACATTTGATCTGAGCCCGGGAAGACCATACGAGCCTGTGACCTGTCGTTATTCATGATTATTAAGTTCTAGACAATGTCAGCAGGGAGAAAGAGAAGAGACGATGTATGGACACATTTCTCCTTTGACGTTGTGAAAAACGATGTGTAAACCATGTGGGGCGACTTTCTCTGGTAAAAACACGACAAATCTTAAACGACATCTGCAATGACATGTGGAATGAAAGTCTATGTCTGTTATTCATTCATTGATTTACTGTTATGGTCAAATTTATTGGAATTGCACAATTAAAAATACTTTCAAAAAGTTTTCTCTTCTAAGTGCTTCTAAGTACGAAAGTGACTCTAAAGAACAACAGACGAAAGAGAAGGCTATAGCCAAATGGATTGGGTGTACTGGATTACCAGTTACTACAGTTGAAGATGAGCACTTTGTTCTTATGGTGGAAACAATAGATAGGAAGCTGACTGTTCCAAAGAAAACTAAAATAAGCAATCTGATAGACAAATATTATGAAGGTGACACTTGAGTGATATTTACTGCTGAGAGCAGATTTTAGCTCCATGTGCTAATGGAGCTGTAGGTCACGTGTTGCTGTTTTGAAGTTAAAGATACTGAAATATAATGGTTGCACCCTTTAGTACTGACAGCCTTTGAGACTTTTTTTCTTAATATTTTGTTTGTCAACGATGGCATTATAGGTCTTGTTCTTTGTATGTGTTTAAGAATGTCAGCTGCAATATTTAACTGTGAACTCTGAATTACATCAACTTTTAAGTTATACTGAATTCAGGGAGAGCGGGCCTGATGGCATTATAGCTCATGCACTTTCTTTTTGAATGTTTTTGAGAATTTCAGCTGTTAAAATAATTAACCTGTAAATACTAAATTATTAATACATTAGCTGTTTTGTTATGTTTGGTGTTAATTATTGCACTAATGGCTCTGCAGCTTTATGGTACCCAGTTTTATAAAGAATATAATATGCAAATTTGTTATGAATAATGCATATATTTTTCAGGCAGAGCAGGCTTACTCGTCATCAATATTTTGTTATTGTTATGCCCAATAAGCAAGGTCAGGTAAATAAAGATTGTTGTTGTTTGTTAAATCTGTTTCCATAACTGGTTAATAAATGTTTCATTTTGTGTAAGTATATATAATGACTTAAATAATTCAAGGAAACTGAAGAAAAAGCATTACATTTTACACCCTTTGTATTTTAGTCGACTGAATCGACTAGATTTAGTCTAGACTATATTTTTTATGATAATTAGTCGACTGAAACTAGACTAAAACTAAAAGCAATTCTGATGACTAAATTATGACTAAAACTAAGTGACATTTTAGTCAAAAGACTACGACTAAGACTAAATCAAAATTTGCTGTCAAAATTAACACTGACTTCTACTCAACAACAACCTTCTCCTCCACAAGTCTTACTACTTAAGGTCAATGATCTTCTCCAGAAGACCTTCTGCTCTAGAACTGCCTTCTCCTTCAGATGTCCTTCCACTCAAGAACAACCATCTCCCCCAAATGACCTTTGATTTAACAACTACCTTCTCTTCCAGACACCTTTCCATCTGCAGTTCGCACCATAACAACTCAGTGACAAATACCAGCTTGAAATGAATTGATTTCTTTGTATGCTAGTCAGATACAGGATTGAAGTTTGATGACATTTAGTATTTGGAAAAACTACAAAACTCCCCAGGACAGGGATCACACAGATAAGATTACAGCATATTAGTAAGATCATTTTCCTAGCAAGAAATACAATTGCACAAATGAAGCAAGCTAATCTTGATCTTCACTGATCTTCATGAGGCAGACTTTCTCTGAAGAATTGTTTTCATATAAAGAACTAACTAATGAGAACTAACTACTCATTAGTCAGTCCTATTATTTATCTCATAATTAGTATATTAAATTATCATTCCATTTTTTTAGATTGTCTAAATTACGTGACAGTCTTTAATACCAATATGCCTATTATACTGTAAATTCATGATTGAAAACAGCCCTTACTCTCTCTTAATCACAGTATAAACATACGTTTCTACAGTCTATCAGTGCTGGAGTGCTTTCTGTGTGGTACTCCAGTATTATTTACAGTTATTTTTACTCATCTAATACCTGCTTTGTCTATTCAGTACTTCATAAAGCTAAATCAAGATTGGTACTGAAGGAACTGAATAAATTCATACAATGTCTGGGGCGTCTAAGGTGTGTTCCTAATTTGTTGACCAATCAAGACTGTGTTCCTAATTTTTGGAACAATCAACAGCTGTGTTCCTTACTTAACAACCAAACAAAGGGTGTTTTCCTAACTTGTTGAGCAATCAGGGGCATTGGTCCTGACTTGTCGACCAAATCAGGGGTTTGCACTTGACTTGTCAACCAATCAAAGGGTGTGTTCCTAACTTGTCGACCAATCATAGGGAGTGTTTCGAACTTTTCAACAAATTAGGGGCTTCGCTCCTGAACTTTCAGCCAATTAAAGGCTATGTTGCTGACTTTGCAACCAATCAAAGCATGTGTTCCTAACTTACTGACCAATTGGAGGATGTGTTCCTGACATGTTGACCAATTAGGGGCTTTGTCAACCAATCAAAGTTGTGTTCTTATCTTGTCAACCAAACAAAGTGTGTGATCCTGACTTGTTGATCAATCTAGGGTTTTGTGCCTAACTTGTCAACCAATCAAAGGGTGTGTTCCTAATTTGTCGACCAATCATAGGGAGCTTTTCAAACTTTTCAACTAATTAGGGGCTCTGTATCTGAACTGTCAGACATTTAAAAGGTGTGTTCTTTACTTGTCAACCAATCAGAGTGTGTGTTCCTAACTTGTCAAATAATCAGGAGTTTGCCTCTGAACTCCTAGCATATCAAAGGGTGTGTTCCTAAATTGTTTCCTAATCAGAGACTTTCTGAGGTGTTGACCAATCAGAGGCTGTGTTCCTGACTTTACAACTAATCAGAGGGTGTGTTCTTAACTTGTCAACCCATCAGGGGCTTTGCTTCTGATCTGTCAGCCAATCAAATGGTTTGTTCCTTTTATGTCAAGGAGGCTGTGTTCCTGACTTTACAATCTGTCAGGGTCTGTGTTCCTAATGCCGACCTTACACCAAACGATTTTCAAGCAATTTTACTGTCGCAGACAAATTTCCAGTGTCGGAATAAAATCATGAGTCTGGCTGGAGTTGAGTCGCGCTCGAGTCATCTGGATCGTTTAGTGTGAGGTGGTCAAGACTGCAGGTTTAAGTCAATCTTTTTCTCGTCCTAGCGTTCCGATAAAATCAAACGTGTTTAATATTATCATAAGTCTGAGGTCTTGGCTCCCCCAAACAGTGACATGAACATTGTTGACAACCAATAAGAGAGCTTGTTCACCACCACACAGGAAGCAGCAAGGAGCTCGCCCCGCGTGCAGCTTCTGCAACACGGCGCGCGAGCACATAGGAATGTCTGGCGGGTAAAGAAGTTAGACATGGAGGGGAGTCCGGCGAGGGTTCAGAAACTGTGGTTCTCCTGGACTGTACAAAAGGAGGAGAAACTGGTGGAGCTGAGTAGTGAGCTGTGGAGTGAGCTGTGGGGTGAGAAAGAGTGCCTCCTTCACGTGTCTTCCCATTTATACCAGGACAGAGTGGAAAAGGAGAAAGATCAACAGAAATCGCTAAAACCCCTGAAATCCCCGCTGACTATGCTATACTGAAACACTGCAGAACGGGGCTACAGTTACAATTAGCCTAGCAGCGAACCATACATTTCAGCTGAATATTGATAGCCAATCATATAAATGGGAAATAATCTCAAAAGGAATCTAGTAGCAATCTTATAAATAGTGACTCTGAAAGACCCCCAGTCTTTGCAAAATCATAGCCTGTGACTAGTCTGTGACTAAAAGTTTGTGACTAGTCTTTAGATGTGAGAGGGAGTCAGACTTTAGTCTATTAAACATCCTTTTAGAGTGTTTTAAAAGTCTTCTAGTGTATGCTCAGCCTAACTTGTCGACCAGTCAGGGACTTTGGTCATGACCTGTCAATTCGTCAGAGGGTCTGGTCCTAAGTTGTTGACAATCATGGTCTTTCCTCCTGACTTGTCAACCAATCAGGAGCATGTTCCTAACTCGTTATCTGATCAATGGCTGTGTTCTTGACTGTTCTTGAGGGTTTGTTATGGCTTGTTGACCAATCAAAGGGCAAGAAGGCAATGCAGAGTGTGTGTTTCAGGTGAAATACAGTTTTAGGTAGGCTGGTCTGCGTCCTGTAATTCCCAGTCTGAAACCAAGTGCCACTGCTGTCCACTGAAACATTCTCGCCCCATTGATGGCTGGAGGTAGATTTCAATAGTTTGACTTTAGAGAAGCTTTTTCAGGTAGAAGCTCAAAGTGCTCCACTTCCTAGTTCAAGTTGTTCCTTGAGGTTGGCTGCGGTTTAGGCTACCAGAGCTTGTAAAATGATTATTAAACAATAATTGTCATTAATCAATAATGGATCTTGCTTTCTGCCCAGTAGTCCAGTCTTGCTGGAACATGAGAGGGCTGATGGTTGGCACTGCACATAATGCTTGTGCCTTGTTGTTCAGCCATGGAAGCCCATTTTGTGAAGCTCCTGACAAAGATCTTGTGCTGACATTTATAGAGACAATTTAAATCTTTGTAGTGAGCGATGCAACAGATGACAGATACGTACCTCATCTCATAATGTCCCCATGTCTACTGCTTTGAGGCTGAGCTGTTATTACTTTAAATGCTTCTGTTTCACATAGATAGCATTCACAGTTAAACACGGCAGATGTAGCAAAGCAGAACTTTCAAGAACTGACATGTGGTAAAGGTGGCAGTCTATGAAAGTGTCATGTTTAAAGACTCTGAGTGTAACCAAACCTGAACCTGCTCAAGTTTATACTTTTTCAGTGTTTGTCTTGACCAGCCATGCTTATTAGAAGACATTTGACACCACACTTCACCAATTCCACATAATCATACGATTGGTTGACATACGATTGGTTCACTTAGGATTTCAGGACACACAGGTGTGCGAGTTTCATGTCAAGACGCACCATATATGGGTGATGCCTGTCCAGCAAATGCTGTTGTAGGCTATTAGGTACATGCTGTAAAGAGTTCCACTTTCGTTTTTGCTGCAACTCACACATGTACGTCAGTGCACTCCCCAAAGATCTTTTGTGGGCTGCACTTCAAAGGTCATAATGAATAAAAATCCCTGTCCTATGAAAAACACGTATACCCCAAAACACATACCAAAAACCCAACTTTTCAGGAACAGGAAAAAATATTTTCCCCTGACAATAATGGTAGATGTAGGCCCAGCTCAGCTCAGAAATGAAAAAAATATCTTCATGAGTTCCATATGTAGAATGACCTTTGTGTGTATTGTAGACAGCAAACAGGGACATGATTTTCTTATTGGAGTGTTTACTTATGTAAGCATTTATACTGTAGAACAGTTGGTTTTTAATGTCTCTCCAGTTTAAAGGCTATCAAGCTGTCAAAGGTTCCACCTTGTGTGTTTGTGTGTGATTTGAGAGGGGGGGTGGGGTATAACAGACGGGCATTGGCCAATATCAGTGTTTGGTAGCGCCGATTTAAAGTCAGGCCGTCCCCGGGCAACCCCCGTGTTAGTGGTGTGGTGGAACATGCTGCTGCTGCATGTGAAGGACCCCAGGCCGAAACTTTTGGAACTGTTCCGCCAAACAAGTGAAAATAAATCACTATAAATCACTATAAATCACTATAATCACTATAAATAAATAAATAATTTATAGTGAAGTGACGTTTTTAATGACATGGTTACGTGTTTCTACTTCCGTAGATGTGAACCAGAGCGGATGTTGTACTGCTTAGCTCCGGGGCTAAAGCTAACTGCTCTAGTGTAATACACACATTAACACCTTACTGTCACACAGAGAGTCTCTCCGGAGCAGACAGAGCTTCCCAGATATTACTCAGACAGTACTCAGATATTACTCAGATATTACTCAGACATTAATCAGATATTACTCAGACATTTATCAGATATTACTCAGACAGTACTCAGATATTACTCAGATATTACTCAGACATTAATCAGATATTACTCAGACATTTATCAGATATTACTCAGACAGTACTCAGATATTACTCAGATATTACTCAGACATTAATCAGATATTACTCAGACATTTATCAGATATTACTCAGACAGTACTCAGATATTACTCAGATATTACTCAGACATTAATCAGATATTACTCAGACATTTATCAGATATTACTCAGACAGTACTCAGATATTACTCAGATATTACTCAGACATTAATCAGATATTACTCAGATAGTACTCAGATATTACTCAGACATTAATCAGATATTACTCAGACATTACTCAGATATTACTCAGACAGTACTCAGATATTACTCAGATATTACTCAGACAGTACTCAGATATTACTCAGACATTACTCAGATAGTACTCAGACATTACTCAGACAGTACTCAGATATTACTCAGATATTACTCAGACATTACTCAGAAAGTACTCAGGTATTACTCAGACATTAATCAGATATTACTCAGATATTACTCAGACAGTACTCAGATATTACTCAGACATTAATCAGATATTACTCAGGCATTAATCAGATATTACTCAGATATTACTCAGATATTACTCAGATATTGCTCAGACATTACTCAGATAGTACTCAGATATTACTCAGATATTACTCAGATAGTACTCAGATATTACTCAGATAGTACTCAGATAGTACTCAGACATTACTCAGATAGTACTCAGATATTACTCAGATAGTACTTAGATAGTACTCAGATAGTACTCAGATAGTACATAGATATTACTCAGATATTACTCAGATAGTACTCAGATAGTACTCAGATATTACTCAGATAGTACTCAGATAGTACTCAGATATTACTCAGATAGTACTCAGATATTACTCAGATATTACTCAGACAGTACTCAGATAGTACTCAGACATTACTCAGATATTACTCAGATATTACTCAGATATTACTCAGATATTGCTCAGACACTCGAGACTAACGGAACTAAAGAAAGAGTAAAGAGAACAGAACAGAGCTGCCGTGTTAACAATCTTGACAGCACATCAGCGTCTCTCTGTCTGTCGTGTAGCACATGCTTCTCTCTCGCGCGCGCATCGGGCGCTGGTTCCAACTCTCTCTCTCGCATGGCTCGCGCTGTTTTCATTTCTCTCTTGTGTCGCGCGCTGTTTTCATTTCTCTCTTGTGTTACGTCCTGTTTTCATTTCTCTCTTGTGTCGCGCGCTGTTTTTATTTCTCTTTCATTTTCATTTCTACACCAGCAGCTCAAACTACCACATATGATAAGGCTTGGTGGATTCGTATGTCTATTTTGTTAAAGTTTAAAGTTAACTTGAATGTGGTTTAACACCGTATGTCATTTCTGTCATGGATAAACCAACTCAAACCTGGAGTTTCTAATAAGGGCATGACTACAGAATACAGAAACAACTTCAGAGGTCTGTTACTGTTTGTATTTATTATTTGATTTGACATTTTAACAAGAAGGCTTACAGCATTGAGTAGCATTAAAGAATCAAGTGAAGTCAGGAAGCGAAAGGTCTGAAAAAAATCTTAAATCTTCTGAACTGATGTTGAGACTGTCTGGTGATGTCCTGATGATACTGCTAAGAGGCTGTGTAAATGGTTGGACACCAGTGGGTATCCCTGGAAACAAGAGAAATCAAAACATTAGCTCAGATGACTCAGTTTTACAGAATAAAACAAGAAAACATTACTTTATTATTAACATACTTGTGTACAGAAATAAAAGCTAAATGAAGGCTGATGTGCTGACTGTCTGTTTAAAGGAAGCTGTTCTGTATCTTACCACACTCTGCTTTAGATTTTCTCCTCTCTGAACTGGGTGGAGATGGAGTTGCCACACTCGCATCTGTACTCTCCATATTCTTCCATGCTGTGGGAACCACTGATGATGGTCAGCTTGACTGGGACCTTCACGTCCACCTCCTTCCTCACTACATTCACAGTGAGCTTGGTGTGGGCAGGTACAGTGGTTGGGAAGGAGATTTGGACACGCTTGCTCTCGGTTCTCGCGTTGCTGCTCCCCTTCTGTACAGTGAAGGTGTTACTCAAAGAGAAGTCTGAGGTCATTTCTACCCCGTATACCTTTACCTTAAATTGCATTCCCAGGCTAATCTGAGTGGCATTGCTGAAGCTGAAGCTGTCGGTGACGGAGCACTCATACACTCTATTCAGCTCAGTGGAGAAGTTTTGTTCTTGTTCTCCGTAGTTCAAACAAGATATGGTGTCGAGCACAACTGACTTCATATGTTCTTCTTTCTTGTCCCAGAGAACTTGTGCTGTTATGGTGGGTCTTCCAGGCTTCAGAGGACGCAGGTAAGACAGTCAGTCATTGAGCCAGTCGTAAATTGGAACATCACGAGAAGCTCTGGCCACCATCTTTGCCCCACTTCTATCTGCATGCTCATACAGGACCCAGGCTCCTCTCTGCACCTTGTGAGAAGATGCCACATTGTTGAAGGAGCCGTAGCACAGGTTGGTCTCATTCTCGAGCACAACACTTCTGCCCTCGTAGTTCTCATGTTCATACAGCGTTATCTGAGGGTTTGTCAGGTCCTCCGTCACCATCTCTAGTGAAGAAATGCTGTCATTGTGCTCCACTCTAGCATGTTCTCCTTCCTCATAGATCTCCTGTTTACCTTTGAAATTGACATCTGAGTACATCACCCATGGATTCCCAATGACCTTCAGAGAGGAGATGCAATCATTAAAATGCTCTTTACTTAAGCTGGGGACAGAGGAGGTGAACTCTCTGCTGGTGCCCTTGAAGTCTACATGCGCATAAATGATGATCTTGCTCATAGTGTCTGGAGGAAGGTTCTTTTCTTGAAGCCTGTGCAGAAGGAGAGAAGAGTGAATTCATAAAGACTGTACAGGGTTCTTATATCTGGCACATGGGAAGGTGGAGTCAGTGGCTCAGGCTGGCCATTTCCATATAGGGTAAAATAATGGTTCCTCATGGTTTATTGTGCAATAAGCAGACATTTTTAACTAAATCAAATATGTCACTAATAATGGCTCCTCTAGAAATTCTTAAAGGTGCCATGGAATGAAAAACTGTGTTTACATTTTCATACTTAAGTAAATTAAGTTTTTTATGGATTTTATCCATTTCATTCATATGGATGATTTTTTAAATCATGATAAAATATTATGGACAGTCAATTAATAAAAAAAGTATTTTGTCTAGAAATGTATTATCGCTGTCCAAAGAACATGTATCTCCATTATTTATGTGTTTTGACTGCATAATTTTAGCTGCTGTTCTTTACATTGTGTAGAAATTTCAAAATTAATAGGCCAATAGAAATGCTGCAGAATTGCTTGGAATTTAATTGGCATTAAAACTAAAAACCATATTTAGCCTCAACTATTTTGGAGACTATCACATGTTCCTAGTTTGTGGCTCCTCCCCTTTTCAGGCATTCCTTGTCTGTCCTTGTGTATTGTCACCCTTCTTTTTTGTCTCTGCTATTGTTATTGGAGCTTTGGTGATTGTGATTCCGATTTTGTAATTGTGGACTGTAATATTATCTTATGATTGTCCTTCTCTGTGTGTCTGTGTACTCTGACTCCATGCAACATCAAGTTGGACTCTAATGAGCAGACTATGCTTCTCCATCGGCCTCAATTGAAATGCTTAATCCCCTTAAAACCTTTAACATATATTAAGTTTGGACCATTCCTCTCTTTTTCCCAGTGACACTGTAGAACATCTAGGTAGTATTGGGCAAATATAAGACGGGCTGCAATGTTTTTTGGACTGCAAGAGCTTAGTAATAGTGTACACACAAACAAGGGTTGTCACTGCTTGTAGAGTATGTAGCTGGTAGCGGGACACTGCAAAATGAACATTTAAGCCAAAGTTTACAAAAGAAAAGGTAGTTGTGTGGCAGTAAGACCAAAAGCCGAGTCAAATCTATATATTAACTCCATATTTGTATCAAAATACTCCTGCAAATTAATCTGAACATGAATTTAAGCCACTAAGTATTCACAGTAGTGAACTTTAGTCATGTCTCAAATTTAGCAGGTAGCATCATGTAATATGTTATGCCAAGAATGCAATGTGTATGATGCTTAAAACCTGGCATCAATCATGTAAAAATATCTTAATTTCATATTCTGATAGTATCTAAGTGGTTACAATCTGGAGATTGATTGATTGATGTTTTAGACATAAGTCATAAATGGTGAGTACCTCAGTCATTTTGATTAGATTTGAATGTTCTCTTTGCTTAGCTCCAACATTAAATACAGTGTTTCTCGATCTAGTCATGATGATGTTTAACTTAACTCGCCTTGGTCCAGTTTCTCATAAAGCATCTTTGTGTTAAGATCCTTTTAATGTGTAGAGAGAGTGTTCAGAGTGGTGCTCGCTTCACCCTGCATGATTCTTTCTTTGAGCCAAGGTGGTTTGGGGAAACCAGCCAATTGTTTATTCTTACTTAATATGTGGTGAACCGCTGCCATCTAGTGGATCAAGCATGAAATTTCAATTTAGTGAATTTCTAGCTCCTCCCTTACTCACTCTGCTAATGAAGGAAATGTATTGATGTGGGACCTTCATTGATCTTCTAACTAATACACACATGCACACTATAACACACACTTTCACTGATAATTTTATCGTTGGAGTGTTCACTATGCTTCCTAGTTTCCTATTGGGGTGCACACCACAGCTGCCCCAATTGTTTGGAGTAGGAATTCAACAGGTTGCATCTTCTTACATATAGCTTTTTTTAAATGATCACCCAGGGCTATTTAATCAGTGCCCTTAAAGCCAGCACCAGCTCCACTATGTGTGGGTGAGTTCAGCTCACACCTGAGTAGCCAGTCAACATAGGACTCCCAAATACCAGGGATTATTTCACATACTGCTTCCAACTCACTAACTCAATCACTCAGCCACTCAAATTCCCCACAAGGGGGCTACATAATCAGTAAGAATAGCTTCGGATGCTTATTGAGTGGAGCTTTACATGTCCTTGTTTTTAAATGGATAAAACAAACAAAACAGAGAATATGTTACTGATACAAAGGCTCCAGTGTTGTTTTTTTAGAACAATACACTGACCACTCAAATATCCAGGCCTCAACATGTGTTTGGGATTACTTGGATCAAGAGAAGCAGAAAATGCAGCCAATTGAACAGCTGAAAGTAATATAAACATATTATTTACTTAACAATTTAAATCCATAAAAAGGCTCATTGATGGTTGTAACTAATTTGAAGTAACTATAAAGGCCAGGCATTATAAGATATTATTTATTATCTATTTATTGTATGTTTGCACTGTTTTTACATATATCATGCTGCCCTGCTGTAGAGTTGTATCTGAGCCTCACCCCAAGCATGTTATGTCCTGACATGATGTGCAAATGACAAATAAACTAGAAACTTGAACTTGAAACTTGCATACAGTCATTGATGACTTCAGTAGGAACATCTATCTTCTATCTATACTCACCTCTACTTATCGTATACAAGCACTTTGTGGTTATACAATTGCAGACTGTAGTTTATCTGTTTCTCTGTATACTTCACAGTACATACAATCACAGAGCAGCTATTATAGTGTTGGTGTCATGTGTGGTGTGCTGGTGTGAGTGGATCAGACCCAGCAGCGCTTTATGAGTGTTTAAACAATGTGTCCACTCACTGTCCACTCTATTAGACACTCCTACCTTGCTGGCCCACCTTGTAGACGATAGCTCATCCGTTGCTGCACAGTTTGTGTTCCTCTAGTCCTTCTCTTATCTGCTCTGTGTTGGTCCTGTGGGGGCCCTAACCATTGAAGAACAGGGTAACAGGGAGTGAAACAGAAATTGACCCCCAGAATGAACCAGCCCAGCAAACATACAACGTCAAAAAGACGTTCAAATTATGTCTGTATCACGTCAGTCCAGTCCCACTTTTAAAACAGGTTCACTATCTAAACGTCTGATTAGGACCTCTATTGGATGTCAGTGGATGTTCAAGAGGTGTTCACTCTCTGAACCTCTGACTCAGACTTCAACTGGACGTCTGAGTAGGACAGCTATTGGACGTCAGAGGACATGCAGGATGGATTCACTCTCTGAACCTCTGACTCGGACTTCAACTGGACGTCTGTTGACGTGCAAGACAGGTGCACTAATGTCTGAGTAGACCGCTGTTGAATGTCAGTGGACGTGCAAGAGGGATTCACTATCCGACTGTCTGCTGGGATAAATTTGATTATACTCTTTATAACAGCATATTTGTTCCTCCACAATTATATCTTTATGATTATATTTAACAAAAACTTTTTAATAATAAACATAACTACTCACCGCCCAACCAAAAGCGGAGAAACGGCCACGCCCATTTTTTCCGTTGGTGTAGAGTGCATTGCAGAGCGGAGCAGAGCGCGAGGACAGCGGCAGGAAAGGTAATTAAGCTAAATTTGTTGTGGTGATATATGCTGTTAATTTTGTGAAGCACCAGCATATTGTTAGTGTAACGCAAAATATTAAATTAGCTAGCTATCTTGTTAGTTCTAGATTTTTTTTAATTCATGTGCTTCCTTTGTCCTGCAGCACAAGTTGACTATACGAATTTTAATTTGTTGTCTTTTTATTAGCCTGCGTCTTTTGACAGCCATAGTCCAATACCAATAATCATATTGTAAATTATTTTCATAACAATGATATTGGGGCCTACAAGTAACTCAAAAAGTTAACGTTAGCTAGCTAGTAACGTTAGCAGGAGCGACTATTTTTTTTAATTAATCGCGAACATTTTGTGTCTTTCTGCTAGTGGTAAACTGAAACAATACCATACAAAATTTTTCAACTGGCTATAACGTTAGAACAGCGTCCCGCTGAGCAAAGACACGTCTCAAAGATGTTATTCTGGCTTTTCAGTGGACGTCAATTGGACTATTGGACTATTGGACTATTGGATTATATATATAAATAGTGTGTGTGAAATCTGATGCTAAGACGTGTTTACTAATTTACTGTAATCAATTGTCATGTTTTTTTTCTATGTGTATAATAATGTGTTTATTGAAACTAGGTTTCATCTGAGGTAAATCTAGTGTCTGGTGGAATAAATTGCTGTTAATGCTATATGATATTTTTATGACTTAATGTATTAAAACAAAGAAATAAAAGCCTTCAGACAGGACATTTGCAATGGACAGTTTTTATGGTACAATGTTGTTAACTTAAGGTACTGAAGATGTTTTGCTCCTTTGACAGTTTACCCTTTTCTATATCCCTTCAGCTATAACAGCTCATTTTTACTTTTTTTTTCCCATGGACACGCTGGGCAGCCGGTTTCGTTTTTCCTAAATTGTTAACCTGACAGCGTTTTTTCTTTTTTTTTTTACATTTGCACTCATCATGCGTTCATAGTGATGGCAAATGCAGGTACATGACAAACAAGACGACGAAACTGTCCTGCATGCAGGACACTATCCAGAAAAGAGAGAGATGAGAAACACAGGCACACAGGCCTACACAAAACACAGTCTCTCTCTCTCTCTCTCTCTCTCTCTCTCTCTATCTTAATTAGTTCTTTCTATCTGAAATATGCATTGATTATTTTGTTTCATGAAGACTCAAGCAGGAACTAGAGATGGGACCGATCCGATACAATATCGGTATTGTGGCCGATATTGACGTAACTTAACGTATCGGATTTTTCTCTTTGGAAACGCTGAACAGCAAAAATGCTACATGTAGTATTTGTAAGGTGGATGTCCCAAGGGGTGGAACTACTCCAGCAGCTCATAACACTACAAATTTACTCAAACACCTGCAGAGGTTTCACATCGTTGAGGCAATGAGCTTTACAACAGATATTTGGACCTCAGAGTCCAGTGTCTCTCATAAGTCTGACTGTGCACTGGGTAAACTCTGAAACATATGCATTTGAAATCTTGTTGAAGTTGCTTTTGCTGCTGCTGCTGCTGATACAATTTTCTTAATACTTGAACTGTTTAGATCATGCAGTCAGTCATATTGTTGTATTTAGCAAACTAGAAAGGTTTTTGATACATAAGACGTTTGTTTCAGTTTTGTGTTTTAAATATTTGATATGAAAGTCAAGTCAAGTCAAGTTTATTTTTATAGCGCTTTTTACAACGATGTTGTCACAAAGCAGCTTTACAGGAATTTAAAAAACATGAAAAACATGAAATCACAGCTGTTTATCCCCCTGTGAGCAAGCCAGAGGCAACAGTGGCAAGGAAAAACTCCCTCAACTGGAGGAAGAAACCTTGGGAAGAACCAGACTCACAAGGGGATACCCATCCTCCTCTGGTGGAACAGTATTTACAGTTTATAAACTAAAGCTGAATCTGATGGTAGAAGCTTTAGAAGCTGTACGGGTGCTACATCAGGTGGATAATACAGCGATGCAGTCAAGGATGGAGCAAATGGCACAAATGGAGAGGAGAACTGGTCGATGCCAAGTGACGGGGGGGCCCTGGTGGTCAGTCCTTTACAGTATTCGGCGGGACAGGTGGGCGGTTATTTCCTTGGAAAGAGAAAAGAAAGAGTTAGTTCTGGTTGGGGTTAGTACAGAGACAGAGTTAGTTCTGGTTTAGGTTAATACAGAGACAGAGTTAGTTCTGGTTTAGGTTAGTACAGAGACAGAGGCCGGCGCCTGTTAAGCGTTACTACCGTACTTTAGGCCTCTCTACCTTTAGAGAGTTCCACGTCCTAAGTCAATAAACAAAAGAAGAAGAACTAACGGGTGAAACGAGGAGTGCGCCACTAGACTTAGCATGACACCCTGAAGACCTAACTTGGCCTTTGTTATTCACCCGTCCAATCTCCCTCATGCTAACACGGTTGGGATAACGAGGGGGTGTACAGAGGATATGAGGATAAGGGGATATGGAGTGTTTAGAGTGCAGCTGGTGACAAAACGAACTAAAGGAAGAGAAGCTGCACACGTGCTACATCTGGATGATACAGTAATGCAATCGAGGTGCAGCAGATGACTAACATCCATAAAGATGACATAGATGAAGAGGTTATAAGGTAACAAGGGGTACTGATGGTCAGTCCTCCAACAGTATTCGGCAGGACAGGTGGGCTGTTATTACCTCAGAAAGAAGGAGAAAAGAAAAGAAAAGAAAAAGAAAAGAAAAACAAGGTTAGATCTGGTTTGGAATAATATAGTGGATGAGAGGCATAGCTCAGTCACCAAAAGCTAAACTGAACAAGTATGTTTTTAGTCTGGACTTAAAGCTTGAGACTATGTCAGAGTCCCGAACATTAACTGGAAGATTATTCCACAGTTTGGGGGCTTTGTAGGAAAAAGCTCTTCCCCCCATTGTAGTCTTCTGGGTTTTATACGTCAGTAATAGAATTTTATAGTCGATACGGAATTTAACAGGAAGCCAGTGTAGTGCTGATAAAACTGGACTGATGTGATCGAATTTCCTGGTTTTAGTTAGTACTCTAGCTGCAGTGTTCTGAACTAACTGAAGTTTATTCAGGTTCCTGCTGGAGCATCCTGACAATAATGCATTACAGTAATCTAGCCTTGAGGTTATAAAGGCATGTATCAACTTTTCAGCATCAAACATAGATAACACATTTCTTAACTTTGAAATGTTTCTCAGGTGAAGAAACGCTGTTCTTGTAATATTACCTATGTGTTGATTAAATGTCAGATCTGAGTCAATTGTTACACCAAGATTTTTGGCTACTGAACCAGGAACTACAGAGAAATCAGCAAGATTTAACATTAAATCTGAACATTTAGTCCGAGCAGCCTTTGGGCCGAGGAGGAGAACTTCCGTTTTATCTGGGTTCAAAAGAAGGAAGTTCTGTAGCATCCAAAGTCTAATATCTCTTACACAGTCTTCTATCTTCTTTAATCTGGATTTATCATCTGGTTTGGCTGATATGTACAGCTGTGTATCATCAGCATAACAGTGGAAACTAATTCCGTGTCTATTTATAACTGAGCCTAATGGTAGCATATATAGTGTAAATAACAGAGGACCTAAAGCAGAACCTTGTGGAACTCCATATTTTACTCTTGTATAATTAGATGATACATTATTTATCTTTACAAACTGAAAGCGATCACTAAGGTAAGATGTGAACCAGGATAACGCTGTTCCTGTGATTCCAACCACATTTTCTAGTCTGTCCAAGAGAATAGTGTGATCTATAGTGTCAAAAGCTGCACTTAGATCGATTAACACCAGTAGAGATACGTGGCCCTGATCAGAGGCAAGAAGAAGATCATTTGTTATCTTAACTAAAGCTGTCTCTGTGCTGTGGTGTGGCCTAAAACCAGATTGGAATTTTTCATATATGTTGTTCTTATGTAGATGAGAACAGAGTTGTCGAGCTACAGCCTTTTCTAAAATCTTAGAGATAAAAGGTAAATTGGAAATCGGTCTATAACTGGACAGTTCTCTGGGGTCAAGATTTGGTTTCTTTATCAAGGGTTTTATCACAGCTAGTTTAAAAGACCTTAGGTACATGACCCAGACTAAGAGAAGAGTTGATGATAGTTCAGATAGGTTTAATAATAGCTGGTAATACTTGTATAGCTGGTAATACTTGTATGAAAGAAAACTATTGTGTTTGTATATGCCTTTGTAATACATTTATATTAAATGCATGTGTGTACTCTTCTAAGTGCTGTGTCTATTTCAGCCTCATTGTGTAACCTTAAACATAGTACCAATGATAATAAACTAAAGGGCCCTTATATTGGTATTTGTATCGGTATAGGTGTTGGCAGTTATATATCGGATCGGATCGGCCTATCACTAGCAGGGACTAAAATGATTAGGCCTACATGTGCTGCTCTTCCTCCTCTGCTAAGCAGGCAGACATGGGCCGATTTGGCAACAGAAGCGTCTCGTTTCTTATAAACCCCAAACTAAAAGGAAATAAAAAGGGAAGAAGAAACGCTTTCTGGACTTGTGTGCAAAAGCGGGCCATGCTGTGCTCATGCCTGCATGCAACAGCAAATTCGTCTGCTCTGTAATTCATGGCACTGGCAAATTAGAAACTAGTGCTGACAAGTACAGATCATTTTCACTATGACAATTCAATTCAATGACAAAATGGTGCTTACATTTACATTAATAAAGGTAATATCGTACTCTGTGCTAAAGGAATCTTGAAAACCTGATACAGCTTCTTTTAATTAAACTAGTTCGTTCTTTTCTGCTTTTTTCAAAATTTAACCAAATCAAACTACTGTAAACATTAATCAGACAGAAACAAAATAATAAAAACATTATTTATTGTGCATTGTTATTTTTAAAGAGCTAAAGGGCAATTTTATCCATTTTTTTTATTTCTGGCTTTGGTATGTGAACAAAGTCTTACACACTAGCTCATACTTTTTTACAGTGGTGGTGATAGGAACCAGGGTTCATGACGTCCACAACTCAAATACAATCAAAGGGGGCAACGCTTCAAATCCTATGATTCCTATGATCCAAAAAATTCTACCAGCTGGGGGCAGTTATTATTTACTTTTTACTTTCATATAAATATTTTGTGTTAATCATTCATTTACATAAGATACTGGCTATGTTATTTATATTTTTATGTAAACATTGTACTGCATTTTGTACATTTTATTCGTGGTTTTCAAAATAAAACGTGGTGAAATGATTTCAGTTTGTATATTATGACTTTTTTGAACAGCATATTGAAACAATATGTGATAACCATGTGTGATAAAGCGTGCAGGCAAAACTACGAAAAAGCAGTTAAAGGGACACTCTTTATGGGTAGTGTCGGGCGCATGGTCTGGAGCAAAAACAGCAGAAAGGCAAAAGTTCCTATTATCCCGTCACCCTTTATTGGCACCACAGTTTATTCTCTATGTTTTGGCCCCCGTCCACAAAAAAAACAATTCTTGAAAATAGACGATTTTATTTATATTTTTGTTCGGATAGGGCAAAAACAAGCTTTTTGAAAATGCAATGCAATTTAGGGTTGACTTTTGAAGTGACAACGTTTATAATTGAATTTGTCTTTAGTGTTTCATTAAACTGCGGTGCAGCAATATCAGAATGTACCGGGCTCAGTTCTTACATATGCGGTTCCAATTCAACTTTGATCACTTGAAGTAGCCTTTATAACGGATGATGCCTATTGGAATAAGCATTTGTAGAATTATTAATGTAGAGTTATGTCTGGGCTTACATGTACAGTGGAGGAAATGAATATTTGATCCCTTGTAAAAATTACACTGTATAAAATATATACATTTGATTACATTTTGCAGATAGAAATAAGTATTTGATCTCCTACCAAACATTAAGAGTTTTGGCTCCTACAGACCAGTTAGACGCTCCTAATCAACTCGTTACTTGCATTAAAGACAGCTGTCTTAAATTGTCAAGTGTATAAAAGACACCTGTCCACAGACAATTTTAAGGGTAGGTTTATTTTAAGAGTGAGAGATAGAATATCAAAAAGAAAATCCAGAAAATTACATGGTATAAAATATATACATTTAATTACATTTTGCAGAGCGAAATAAGTATTTGATGCCTCTAGCAAACAAGACTCAATACTTGTTGGTAAAACTTGTTGGCAAGGACAGCAGTCAGACGTTGTTAGTAGTTGATGATGAGGTTTGCGCACACGTCAGGAGGAATTTCGGTCCACTCCTCTTTGCAGATCATCTCTAAATCATTAAGATTTTATCGCTTGGCAACTCGGACATTCAGCTCCCTCCATAAGCTTTCTATGGGATTAAGGTCTGGAGACTGGCTAGGCCACTCCATGACATTAATGTGCTTATTTCTTCTTTTTGAGCCACTCCTTTGTTGCTTTGGCTGAATGTTTTGGGTCATTGTCATGCTGAAAGACCCAGCCACCAACTATTTTTAATGTCTTGGCGGAGGGAAGGAGGTTGTCACTCAGGATTTTATGGTACATGGCTCCATCCATTCTCTCATTGATGCGGTGAAGTAGTCATGTGCCCTTAGCAGAGAAAACATAATGTTTCCACCTCCATGCTTGACAGTGAGGACGGTGTTTTTGGGTTATAGTGAGAATTTCTCATCCTCCAAACACGGCGAGTTGAGTTAATGCCAAAGAGCATCTGACCACAGCACCTTCTCCCAATCACTCTAGGTGTTCACTGGCAACTTCAGACGGGACTGAGCATGTGCCTTCTTGAGCAGGGGGACCGTGCGGGCACTGCAGGAATTTAATCCATTACCGCGTAATGTGTTACCAATGGTGACGGTGGTCCCAGCTGCCTTAAGATCATTAACAAGTTCCCCCTCTCTCACTGTTAAAAAAAATACTACCTTTAAAATGATAGACTGTTCATATCTTAGTCAGTGGCAATGTAAATTTCATTGACGAACTATTTTCGTCATAGTTTTCGTCAAAGAACATTTTTTCATGCCGAAAACGAGACGATCACTAAATAAAAACCACATAAACGGAGAAAACTATGATGAAATTGATTCACACCTTCGTCAACGAATAAAAACCAGACGAAAATGTTTGGCAGGGACGACATCCAATCAGAACTGATTTCGTTTTGAGAAAGGCGGGGACAAGTTAGGAAAACATCCAATCATAACTACTTCTACACTAGAAAGTGCACGAAACAGATTAGGTAGTTTTATTTACAATTTATTTGTGCACATAATCTGCAGTCTTGGTCTTTAGTAAACACTGTGACCTACAGATGTCTGGTATGTTATGTGTCTGAAATAAAGAGATGCGCAATTGAAATGTGGAATGAAAGTCTATGTCAGTTATTCATTCATTGATTTACTGTTATGGTAAAATTTATTGGAATTGCACAATTAAAAATACTTTCAAAAAGTGATCAATTAGATTAGTTAATCACAGAGCATGTAATTTAGTTAGATTAACAGCACTTGACAACACTAGTAACAATTATTAGATACATAAAATAAGAGATAATAAATAAAAACGTGATACAAGGATAAAATAACAGTTTTCTCTTATTCACTTTGCAGTTGTGGAAGACCTCAGATGACAGCAGTGGACCACAGAATGCAAAGAAAGTGACAGCATCCCAGCAGAATATTTCAGCAGCTCTTCTAAGTGCTTCTAAGTACGAAAGTGACTCTAAAGAACAACAGACGAAAGAGGAGGCTATAGCCAAATGGATTGGGTGTACTGGATTACCAGTTACTACAGTTGAAGATGAGGACTTTGTTCTTATGGTGGAAACAATAGATAGGAAGCTGACTGTTCCAAAGAAAACTAAAATAAGCAATCTGATAGACAAATATTATGAAGGTGACACTTGAGTGATATTTACTGCTGAGAGCAGATTTTAGCTCCATGTGCTAATGGAGCTGTAGGTCACGTGTTACTGTTTTGAATTGAAAGATACTGAAATATAATGGTTACACCGTTTGGTACTGACAGCCTTTGAGACTTTTTTTTCTTAATATTTTGTTTGTCAACGATGGCATTATAGGTCTTGTTCTTTGTATGTGTTTAAGAATGTCAGCTGCAATATTTAACTGTGAACTCTGAATTACAGCAACTTTCTTTTTATTTTAATATTTAAGTTATACTGAATTCAGGGAGAGCGGGCCTAATGGCATTATAGCTCATGCACTTTCTTTTTGAATGTTTTTGAGAATTTCAGCTGTTAAAATAATTAACCTGTAAATACTAAATTATTAATACATTAGCTGTTTTGTTATGTTTGGTGTTAATTATTGCACTAATGGCTCTGATGCTTTATGGTACCCAGTTTTATAAAGAATATAATATGCAAATTTGTTATGAATAATGCATATATTTTTCAGGCAGAACAGGCTTACTCGTCATCAATGTTTTGTTATTGTTATGCTCAATAAGCAAGGTCAGGTAAATAAAGATTGTTGTTTGTTAAATATGTTTCCATAACTGGTTAATAAATGTTTCATTTTGTGTAAGTATATATAATGACTTAAATAATTCAAGGAAACTGAAGAAAAAGAATTACATTGTACACCCTTTATATTTTAGTCGACTGAATCGACTAGATTTAGTCTAGACTACATTTTTTATGATAATTAGTCGACTAAAACTAGACTAAAACTAAAAGCAATTTAGATGACTAAATTATGATTAAAATGTCACTACGACTAAGACTAAATCAAAATTTGCTGTCAAAATTAACACTGACTTCTACTCAACAACAACCTTCTGCTCCACAAGTCTTACTACTTAAGGTCAATGATCTTCTCCAGAAGACCTTCTGCTCTAGAACTGCCTTCTCCTTCAGATGTCCTTCCACTCAAGAACAACCATCTCCCCCAACCCAAATGACCTTTGATTTAACAACTACCTTCTCTTCCAGACACCTTTCCATCTGCAGTTCGCACCATAACAGCTCAGTGACAAATACTAGCTTGAAATGAATTGATTTCTTTGTATGCTAGTCAGATACAGGACTGAAGTTTGATGACATTTGGTATTTGGAAAAACTACAAAACTCCCCAGGACAGGGATCACACAGATAAGATTACAGCATACTAGGAAGATCATTTTCCTAGCAAGAAATACAATTGCACAAATGAAGCAAGCTAATCTTGATCTTCACTGATCTTCATGAGGCAGACTTTCTCTGAAGGATTGTTTTCATATAAAGAACTAACTAATGAGAACTAACTACTCATTAGTCAGTCCTATTTTTTATCTCATAATTAGTATATTAAATTATCATTCCATTTTTTTAGATTGTCCAAATTACGTGACAGTCTTTAATACCAATATGCCTATTATACTGTAAATTCATGATTGAAAACTTACTCTCTCTTAATCACAGTATAAACATAAGTTTCTACAGTCTATCAGTGCTGGAGTGCTTTCTTTGTGGTACTCCAGTATCATTTACAGTTATTTTTACTCATCTAATACCTGCTTTCTCTGCTCAGTACTTCATTAAGCTAAATCAAGATTTGTACTGAAGGAACTGAATAAATTCATACAATGTCTGGGGCGTCTAAGGTGTGTTTCTAATTTGTTGACAAATCAAGACTGTGTTCCTAATTTTTTGAACAATCAACAGCTGTAATCCTTACTTAACAACCAAACAAAGGGTGTTTTCCTAACTTTTTGAGCAATCAGGGGCATTGGTCCTGACTTGTCGACCAAATCAGGGGTTTGCACTTGACTTGTCAACCAATCAAAGGGTGTGTTCCTAACTTGTCGACCAATCATAGGGAGTGTTTCGAACTTTTCACAAATTAGGGGGCTTCCCTCCTGAACTTTCAGCCAATTAAAGGCTATGTTGCTGACTTTGCAACCAATCAAAGCATGTGTTCCTAACTTACTGACCAATTGGAGGATGTGTTCCTGACATGTTGACCAATCAGGGGCTTTGTCAACCAATCACAGTTGTGTTCCTAATTTGTCGACCAATCATAGGGAGCTTTTCAAACTTTTCAACTAATTAGGGGCTCTGTATCTGAACTGTCAGACATTTAAAAGGTGTGTTCTTTACTTGTCAACCAATCAGAGTGTGTGTTCCTAACTTGTCAAATAATCAGGAGTTTGCCTCTGAACTCCTAGCATATCAAAGGGTGTGTTCCTAAATTGTTTCCTAATCAGAGACTTTCTGAGGTGTTGACCAATCAGAGGCTGTGTTCCTGACTTTACAACTAATCAGAGGGTGTGTTCTTAACTTGTCAACCCATCAGGGGCTTTGCTTCTGATCTGTCAGCCAATCAAATGGTTTGTTCCTTTTATGTCAAGGAGGCTGTGTTCCTGACTTTACAATCTGTCAGGGTCTGTGTTCCTAATGCTGACCTTACACCAAACGATTTTCAAGCAATTTTACTGTCGCAGACAAATTTCCAGTGTCGGAATAAAATCATGAGTCTGGCTGGAGTTGAGTCGCGCTCGAGTCATCTGGATCGTTTAGTGTGAGGTGGTCAAGACTGCAGGTTTAAGTCAATCTTTTTCTCGTCCTAGCGTTCCGATAAAATCAAACGTGTTTAATATTATCATAAGTCTGAGGTCTTGGCTCCCGCAAACAGTGACATGAACATTGTTGACAACCAATAAGAGAGCTTGTTCACCACCACACGGGAAGCAGCAAGGAGCTCGCCCCCGCGTGCAGCTCCTGCGACACGGCGCGCGAGCACATAGGAATGTCTGGCGGGTAAAGAAGTTAGACATGGAGGGGAGTCCGGCGAGGGTTCAGAAACTGTGGTTCTCCTGGACTGTACAAAAGGAGGAGAAACTGGTGGAGCTGAGTAGTGAGCTGTGGAGTGAGCTGTGGGGTGAGAAAGAGTGCCTCCTTCACGTGTCTTCCCATTTATACCAGGACAGAGTGGAAAAGGAGAAAGATCAACAGAAATCGCTAAAACCCCTGAAATCCCCGCTGACTATGCTATACTGAAACACTGCAGAACGGGGCTACAGTTATAATTAGCCTAGCAGCGAACCATACATTTCAGCTGAATATTGATAGCCAATCATATAAATGGGAAATAATCTCAAAAGGAATCTGGTAGCAATCTTATAAATAGTGACTCTGAAAGACCCCCAGTCTTTTCCAAAATCATAGCCTGTGACTAGTCTGTGACTAAAAGTTTGTGACTAGTCTTTAGATGTGAGAGGGAGTCAGACTTTAGTCTATTAAACATCCTTTTAGAGTGTTTTAAAAGTCTTCTAGTGTATGCTCAGCCTAACTTGTCGACCAGTCAGGGACTTTGGTCATGACCTGTCAATTCGTCAGAGGGTCTGGTCTTAAGTTGTTGACAATCATGGTCTTTCCTCCTGACTTGTCAACCAATCAGGAGCATGTTCCTAACTCGTTATCTGATCAATGGCTGTGTTCTTGACTGTTCTTGAGGGTTTGTTATGGCTTGTTGACCAATCAAAGGGCAAGAAGGCAATGCAGAGTGTGTGTTTCAGGTGAAATACAGTTTTAGGTAGGCTGGTCTGCGTCCTATAATTCCCAGTCTGAAACCAAGTGCCACTGCTGTCCACTGAAACATTCTCGCCCCATTGATGGCTGGAGGTAGATTTCAATAGTTTGACTTTAGAGAAGCTTTTTCAGGTAGAAGCTCAAAGTGCTCCACTTCCTAGTTCAAGTTGTTCCTTGAGGTTGGCTGCGGTTTAGGCTACCAGAGCTTGTAAAATGATTATTAAACAATAATTGTCATTAATCATTAATGGATCTTGCTTTCTGCCCAGTAGTCCAGTCTTGCTGGAACATGAGAGGGCTGATGGTTGGCACTGCACATAATGCTTGTGCCTTGTTGTTCAGCCATGGAAGCCCATTTTGTGAAGCTCCTGACAAAGATCTTGTGCTGACATTTATAGAGACAATTTAAATCTTTGTAGTGAGCGATGCAACAGATGACAGATACGTACCTCATCTCATAATGTCCCCATGTCTACTGCTTTGAGGCTGAGCTGTTATTACTTTAAATGCTTCTGTTTCACATAGATAGCATTCACAGTTAAACACGGCAGATGTAGCAAAGCAGAACTTTCAAGAACTGACATGTGGTAAAGGTGGCAGTCTATGAAAGTGTCATGTTTAAAGACTCTGAGTGTAACCAAACCTGAACCTGCTCAAGTTTATACTTTTTCAGTGTTTGTCTTGACCAGCCATGCTTATTAGAAGACATTTGACACCACACTTCACCAATTCCACATAATCATACGATTGGTTGACATACGATTGGTTCACTTAGGATTTCAGGACACACAGGTGTGCGAGTTTCATGTCAAGACGCACCATATATGGGTGATGCCTGTCCAGCAAATGCTGTTGTAGGCTATTAGGTACATGCTGTAAAGAGTTCCACTTTCGTTTTTGCTGCAACTCACACATGTACGTCAGTGCACTCCCCAAAGATCTTTTGTGGGCTGCACTTCAAAGGTCATAATGAATAAAAATCCCTGTCCTATGAAAAACACGTATACCCCAAAACACATACCAAAAACCCAACTTTTCAGGAACAGGAAAAAATATTTTCCCCTGACAATAATGGTAGATGTAGGCCCAGCTCAGCTCAGAAATGAAAAAAATATCTTCATGAGTTCCATATGTAGAATGACCTTTGTGTGTATTGTAGACAGCAAACAGGGACATGATTTTCTTATTGGAGTGTTTACTTATGTAAGCATTTATACTGTAGAACAGTTGGTTTTTAATGTCTCTCCAGTTTAAAGGCTATCAAGCTGTCAAAGGTTCCACCTTGTGTGTTTGTGTGTGATTTGAGAGGGGGGGGTGGGGTATAACAGACGGGCATTGGCCAATATCAGTGTTTGGTAGCGCCGATTTAAAGTCAGGCCGTCCCCGGGCAACCCCCGTGTTAGTGGTGTGGTGGAACATGCTGCTGCTGCATGTGAAGGACCCCAGGCCGAAACTTTTGGAACTGTTCCGCCAAACAAGTGAAAATAAATCACTATAAATCACTATAATCACTATAAATAAATAAATAATTTATAGTGAAGTGACGTTTTTAATGACGGGGTTACGTGTTTCTACTTCCGTAGATGTGAACCAGAGCGGATGTTGTACTGCTTAGCTCCGGGGCTAAAGCTAACTGCTCTAGTGTAATACACACATTAGCTCCGGGGCTAAAGCTAACTGCTCTAGTGTAATACACACATTAACACCTTACTGTCACACAGAGAGTCTCTCCGGAGCAGACAGAGCTTCCCAGATATTACTCAGACAGTACTCAGATATTACTCAGATATTACTCAGACATTAATCAGATATTACTCAGACATTTATCAGATATTACTCAGACAGTACTCAGATATTACTCAGATATTACTCAGACATTAATCAGATATTACTCAGACATTTATCAGATATTACTCAGACAGTACTCAGATATTACTCAGATATTACTCAGACATTAATCAGATATTACTCAGACATTTATCAGATATTACTCAGACAGTACTCAGATATTACTCAGATATTACTCAGACATTAATCAGATATTACTCAGATATTACTCAGACATTAATCAGATATTACTCAGACATTACTCAGATATTACTCAGACAGTACTCAGATATTACTCAGATATTACTCAGACAGTACTCAGATATTACTCAGACATTACTCAGATAGTACTCAGACATTACTCAGACAGTACTCAGATATTACTCAGATATTACTCAGACATTACTCAGAAAGTACTCAGGTATTACTCAGACATTAATCAGATATTACTCAGATATTACTCAGACAGTACTCAGATATTACTCAGACATTAATCAGATATTACTCAGGCATTAATCAGATATTACTCAGATATTACTCAGATATTACTCAGATATTGCTCAGACATTACTCAGATAGTACTCAGATATTACTCAGATATTACTCAGATAGTACTCAGATATTACTCAGATAGTACTCAGATAGTACTCAGACATTACTCAGATAGTACTCAGATATTACTCAGATAGTACTTAGATAGTACTCAGATAGTACTCAGATAGTACATAGATATTACTCAGATATTACTCAGATAGTACTCAGATAGTACTCAGATATTACTCAGATAGTACTCAGATAGTACTCAGATAGTACTCAGATAGTACTCAGATATTACTCAGATATTACTCAGACAGTACTCAGATAGTACTCAGACATTACTCAGATATTACTCAGATATTACTCAGATATTACTCAGATATTGCTCAGACACTCGAGACTAACGGAACTAAAGAAAGAGTAAAGAGAACAGAACAGAGCTGCCGTGTTAACAATCTTGACAGCACATCAGCGTCTCTCTGTCTGTCGTGTAGCACATGCTTCTCTCTCGCGCGCGCATCGGGCGCTGGTTCCAACTCTCTCTCTCGCATGGCTCGCGCTGTTTTCATTTCTCTCTTGTGTCGCGCGCTGTTTTCATTTCTCTCTTGTGTTACGTCCTGTTTTCATTTCTCTCTTGTGTCGCGCGCTGTTTTTATTTCTCTTTCATTTTCATTTCTACACCAGCAGCTCAAACTACCACATATGATAAGGCTTGGTGGATTCGTATGTCTATTTTGTTAAAGTTTAAAGTTAACTTGAATGTGGTTTAACACCATATGTCATTTCTGTCATGGATAAACCAACTCAAACCTGGAGTTTCTAATAAGGGCATGACTACAGAATACAGAAACAACTTCAGAGGTCTGTTACTGTTTGTATTTATTATTTGATTTGACATTTTAACAAGAAGGCTTACAGCATTGAGTAGCATTAAAGAATCAAGTGAAGTCAGGAAGCGAAAGGTCTGAAAAAAATCTTAAATCTTCTGAACTGATGTTGAGACTGTCTGGTGATGTCCTGATGATACTGCTAAGAGGCTGTGTAAATGGTTGGACACCAGTGGGTATCCCTGGAAACAAGAGAAATCAAAACATTAGCTCAGATGACTCAGTTTTACAGAATAAAACAAGAAAACATTACTTTATTATTAATATACTTGTGTACAGAAATAAAAGCTAAATGAAGGCTGATGTGCTGACTGTCTGTTTAAAGGAAGCTGTTCTGTATCTTACCACACTCTGCTTTAGATTTTCTCCTCTCTGAACTGGGTGGAGATGGAGTTGCCACACTCGCATCTGTACTCTCCATATTCTTCCATGCTGTGGGAACCACTGATGATGGTCAGCTTGACTGGGACCTTCACGTCCACCTCCTTCCTCACTACATCCACAGTGAGCTTGGTGTGGGCAGGTACAGTGATTGGCAAGGAGATTTGGACCCCCTTGCTCTCGGTTCTCGTGTTGCTGCTCCCCTTCTGTACAGTGAAGGTGTTACTCAAAGAGAAGTCTGAGGTCATTTCTACCCCGTATACATTTACCTTAAATTGCATTCCCAGGCTAATCTGAGTGGCATTGCTGAAGCTGAAGCTGTCAGTGACAGAGCCCACATACTCTTTATTCAGCTCAGTGGAGAAGTTTTGTTCTTGTTCTCCGTAGTTCAAACCAGATATGGTGTCGAGCACAACTGACTTCACATGTTCTTCTTTCTTGTCCCAGAGAACTTCTGCTGTTATGGTGGGTCTTCCAGGCTTCAGAGGACGCAGGTGAGACAGTCGGTCATTGAACCAGCCGTAATTTGGATTATCACGAGAAGCTCTGGCCACCATCTTTGCCCCACCTCTGTCCGCATGCTCATACAGGACCCAGGCTCCTCTCTGCACCTTGTGAGAAGATGCCATATTGTCGAAGGAACCGTAGCACAGGTTGGTCTCATTCCTGAGCACAACACTTCTGCCCTTGTAGTTCACATGTTCATACAGCGTTATCTGAGGGTTTGTCAGGTCCTCCGTCACCATCTCTAGTGAAGAAATGCTGTCATTGTGCTCCACTCTAGCATGTTCTCCTTCCTCATAGATCTCCTGTTTACCTTTGAAATTGACATCTGAGTACATCACCCATGGATTCCCAATGACCTTCAGAGAGGAGATGCAATCATTAAAATGCTCTTTAATTAAGTTGGGGACAGAGGAGGTTAACTCTCTGCTGATGCCCTTAAAGTCTTCATGTTCAAAAATGATGATCTTGCTCATAGTGTCTGGAGGAAGGTTCTTTTCTTGAAGCCTGTGCAGAAGGAGAGAAGAGTGAGTTCATAAAGACTGTACAGGGTTCTTATATCTGGCACATGGGAAGGTGGAGTCAGTGGCTCAGGCTGGCCATTTCCATAAAGGGTAAAATAATGGTTCCTCATGGTTTATTGTGCAATAAGCAGACATTTTTAACTAAATCAAATATGTCACTAATAATGGCTCCTCTAGAAATTCTTAAAGGTGCCATGGAATGAAAAACTGTGTTTACATTTTCATACTTAAGTAAATTAAGTTTTTTATGGATTTCATCCATTTCATTCATATGGATGATTTTTTAAATCATGATAAAATATTATGGACAGTCAATTAATAAAAAAAGTATTTTGTCTAGAAATGTATTATCGCTGTCCAAAGAACATGTATCTCCATTATTTATGTATTTTGACTGCATAATTTTAGCTGCTGTTCTTTACATTGTGTAGAAATTTCAAGATTAATAGGCCAATAGAAATGCTGCAGAATTGCTTGGAATTTAATTTGCATTAAAATTAAAAACCATATTTAGCCTCAACTATTTTGGAGACTATCACATGTTCCTAGTTTGTGGCTCCTCCCCTTAGGTAATTGTGGACCGTAATATTATCTTATGATTGTCCTTCTCTGTGTGTCTGTGTACTCTGACTCCATGCAACATCAAGTTGGACTCTAATGAGCAGACTATGCTTCTCTATCGGCCTCAATTGAAATGCTTAATCCCCTTAAAACCTTTAACATATATTAAGTTTGGACCATTCCTCTCTGCAAATGTGTTTCACTTCATTAGTATTTCTGGGTTGACTTGTTTGTATGGCTTTCTTCAGGTCATACCACATCATCTCAATAGTGTTAATGTCAGGATTCTGTCTTGGACACTCCAAAACACAAGTTGTCTTCCTTTTTCTACTGTTCTTTATTTAATTTACTTGTATACTTTGAGTTATTGTCTTGTTTTGTCACCCAATGTCTCTTTAGTTTGAGGTCATGAACTGTGCCATGATGTCATGCCATGCCTTATGATGTCCTTGTGTTGATAACAACCTTTTGATATATAACCTTTGAATGCATTATATCCTCAATATTTGCAAGGCGTCCAAGGCCTCAGGCAGCAAAGCAGCCCCAAATGATGATGCTTCCTCCACCATGCTTCACAGTTGGTGATGAGGTACATAGAGATGAGGTTGGTGTGCAGTGTCGCTTTTCCTCCAAACAAAGCGTTGTGTATTTAAGTTCCTCTTTTATCTCATCTATCCAAAGGTTTTTTTCCCAGGGACACTGTAAAACATCTAGGTAGTCTTGGGCAAATATAAGACGGGCTGCAATGTTTTTTGGACTGCAAGAGCTTAGTAATAGTGTACACACAAACAAGGGTTGTCACTGCTTGTAGAGTATGTAGCCGGTAGCAGGACACTGCTAAATGAACATTTAAGTCAAAGTTTACAAAAGAAAAGGTAGTTGTGTGGCAGTAAGACCAAAAGCCGAGTCAAATCTATATATTAACTCCATATTTGTATCAAAATACTCCTGCAAATTAATCTGAACATGAATTTAAGCCACTAAGTATTCACAGTAGTGAACTTTAGTCACGTCTCAAATTTAGCAGGTAGCATCATGTAATATGTTTATGCCAAGAATGCAATGTGTATGATGCTTAAAATATGGCATCAATCATGTAAAAATATCTTAATTTCATATTCTGATAGTATCTAAGTGGTTACAATCTGGAGATTGATTGATTGATGTTTTAGACATAAGTCATAAATGGTGAGTACCTCAGTCATTTTGATTAGATTTGAATGTTCTCTTTGCTTAGCTCCAACATAAAATACAGCGTATCTCGATCTAGTCATGATGATGTTTAACTTAACTCGCCTTGGTCCAGTTTCTCATAAAGCATCTTTGTGTTAAGATCCTCTTAATGTGTAGAGAGAGTGTTCAGAGTGGTGCTCGCTTCACCCTGCATGATTCTTTCTTTGAGCCAAGGTGGTTTGGGGAAACCAGCCAATTGTTTATTCTTACTTAATATGTGGTGAACCGCTGCCATCTAGTGGATCAAGCATGAAATTTCAATTTAGTGAATTTCTAGCTCCTCCCTTACTCACTCTGCTAATGAAGGAAATGTATTGATGTGGGACCTTCATTGATCTTCTAACTAATACACACATGCACACTATAACACACACTTTCACTGATAATTTTATCGTTGGAGTGTTCACTATGCTTCCTAGTTTCCTATTGGGGTGCACACCACAGCTGCCCCAATTGTTTGGAGTAGGAATTCAACAGGTTGCATCTTCTTACATATAGCTTTTTTTAAATGATCACCCAGGGCTATTTAATCAGTGCCCTTAAAGCCAGCACCAGCTCCACTATGTGTGGGTGAGTTCAGCTCACACCTGAGTAGCCAGTCAACATAGGACTCCCAAATACCAGGGATTATTTCACATACTGCTTCCAACTCACTAACTCAATCACTCAGCCACTCAAATTCCCCACAAGGGGGCTACATAATCAGTAAGAATAGCTTCGGATGCTTATTGAGTGGAGCTTTACATGTCCTTGTTTTTAAATGGATAAAACAAACAAAACAGAGAATATGTTACTGATACAAAGGCTCCAGTGTTGTTTTTTTAGAACAATACACTGACCACTCAAATATCCAGGCCTCAACATGTGTTTGGGATTACTTGGATCAAGAGAAGCAGAAAATGCAGCCAATTGAACAGCTGAAAGTAATATAAACATATTATTTACTTAACAATTTAAATCCATAAAAAGGCTCATTGATGGTTGTAACTAATTTGAAGTAACTATAAAGGCCAGGCATTATAAGATATTATTTATTATCTATTTATTGTATGTTTGCACTGTTTTTACATATATCATGCTGCCCTGCTGTAGAGTTGTATCTGAGCCTCACCCCAAGCATGTTATGTCCTGACATGATGTGCAAATGACAAATAAACTAGAAACTTGAACTTGAAACTTGCATACAGTCATTGGTGACTTCAGTAGGAACATCTATCTTCTATCTATACTCACCTCTACTTATCGTATACAAGCACTTTGTGGTTATACAATTGCAGACTGTAGTTTATCTGTTTCTCTGTATACTTCACAGTACATACAATCACAGAGCAGCTATTATAGTGTTGGTGTCATGTGTGGTGTGCTGGTGTGAGTGGATCAGACCCAGCAGCGCTTTATGAAAGTTTAAACAATGTGTCCACTCACTGTCCACTCTATTAGGCACTCCTACCTTGCTGGCCCACCTTGTAGACGATAGCTCATCCGTTGCTGCACAGTTTGTGTTCCTCTAGTCCTTCTCTTATCTGCTCTGTGTTGGTCCTGTGGGGGCCCTAACCATTGAAGAACAGGGTAACAGGGAGTGAAACAGAAATTGACCCCCAGAATGAACCAGCCCAGCAAACATACAACGTCAAAAAGACGTTCAAATTATGTCTGTATCACGTCAGTCCAGTCCCACTTTTAAAACAGGTTCACTATCTAAACGTCTGATTAGGACCTCTATTGGATGTCAGTGGATGTTCAAGAGGTGTTCACTCTCTGAACCTCTGACTCAGACTTCAACTGGACGTCTGAGTAGGACAGCTATTGGACGTCAGAGGACATGCAGGATGGATTCACTCTCTGAACCTCTGACTCGGACTTCAACTGGACGTCTGTTGACGTGCAAGACAGGTGCACTAATGTCTGAGTAGACCGCTGTTGAATGTCAGTGGACGTGCAAGAGGGATTCACTATCCGACTGTCTGCTGGGATAAATTTGATTATACTCTTTATAACAGCATATTTGTTCCTCCACAATTATATCTTTATGATTATATTTAACAAAAACTTTTTAATAATAAACATAACTACTCACCGCCCAACCAAAAGCGGAGAAACGGCCACGCCCATTTTTTCCGTTGGTGTAGAGTGCATTGCAGAGCGGAGCAGAGCGCGAGGACAGCGGCAGGAAAGGTAATTAAGCTAAATTTGTTGTGGTGATATATGCTGTTAATTTTGTGAAGCACCAGCATATTGTTAGTGTAACGCAAAATATTAAATTAGCTAGCTATCTTGTTAGTTCTAGATTTTTTTTAATTCATGTGCTTCCTTTGTCCTGCAGCACAAGTTGACTATACGAATTTTAATTTGTTGTCTTTTTATTAGCCTGCGTCTTTTGACAGCCATAGTCCAATACCAATAATCATATTGTAAATTATTTTCATAACAATGATATTGGGGCCTACAAGTAACTCAAAAAGTTAACGTTAGCTAGCTAGTAACGTTAGCAGGAGCGACTATTTTTTTTAATTAATCGCGAACATTTTGTGTCTTTCTGCTAGTGGTAAACTGAAACAATACCATACAAAATTTTTCAACTGGCTATAACGTTAGAACAGCGTCCCGCTGAGCAAAGACACGTCTCAAAGATGTTATTCTGGCTTTTCAGTGGACGTCAATTGGACTATTGGACTATTGGACTATTGGATTATATATATAAATAGTGTGTGTGAAATCTGATGCTAAGACGTGTTTACTAATTTACTGTAATCAATTGTCATGTTTTTTTTCTATGTGTATAATAATGTGTTTATTGAAACTAGGTTTCATCTGAGGTAAATCTAGTGTCTGGTGGAATAAATTGCTGTTAATGCTATATGTCATTTTTATGACTTAATGTATTAAAACAAAGAAATAAAAGCCTTCAGACAGGACATTTGCAATGGACAGTTTTTATGGTACAATGTTGTTAACTTAAGGTACTGAAGATGTTTTGCTCCTTTGACAGTTTACCCTTTTCTATATCCCTTCAGCTATAACCCTGTCTTGGTTCAAATGACTGCAGCACGTGCCTGATGTTAATTCCAGAAAACCCGGGAACACAGAAATATCTTTTAATTATTTGGGATTTTAGCTAAACTAACAGTATCTCGCATGTTTAAGCTCCTGTACCTGCACTACCTCTCAACCAAGTGCTTAGCAACGAATTCACTTGTGTCAAGCTTACCAAAACGTTTACTTATTAGCCAAGCAATCCTACAAGCACGTTTTTCACATTTTACACCAAACTGCTGGTCCGTGTCACTTTCAGCAGCATAACAAATATCTGAATGGTGCTCTGAGTTTTTGGCACCCAGAACAGTCAACCGAATACTCATTGTTGAGAATGCATAAGCTGTGCTCTGAATGCAAGAACCCAAAGCAAATGACATAAATTGCAGTATTTCAAGGTCCTGAAGGGTTTGTTTTTATTGTTTGCAGATGCTAAAGTAAAACCAGGGTACGGTAGTCACACTAGATGAAATAAGACGTCTAAATGCAAACCTGAAACCGTTTTTCTCTCCTGCCTACACCATTTTGGGGAACATGATAGGGAGTAATTTGATTTCCACTTCCCTATTGTTCATTTTTACTTTCATTTTTACTTTTTTTTTTTCCCATGGACACGCTGGGCAGCCGGTTTCGTTTTTCCTAATTTGTTAACCTGACAGCGTTTTTTCTTTTTTTTTTTTCATGCGTTCATAATGATGGCAAATGCAGGTACATGACAAACAAGACGACAAAACTGTCCTGCATGCAGGAAACTATCCAGAAAAGAGAGAGATGAGAAACACAGGCACACAGGCCTACACAAAACACAGTCTCTCTCCCTCTCTCTCTCTCTCTCTCTCTCTCTCACACACACAGTCATCAATTACAGATTTCAACGCCACTCGACAAAGAAAATCTCATTATCTTAATTAGTACTTTCTATCTGAAATATGCATTGATTATTTTGTTTCATGAAGACTCGAGCAGGGACTAGAGATGGGACCGATCCGATACAATATCGGTATTGTGGCCGATATTGACGTAATTTAACGTATCGGATTTTTCTCTTTGGAAACGCTGAACAGCAAAAATGCTACATGTAGTATTTGTAAGGTGGATGTCCCAAGGGGTGGAACTACTCCAGCAGCTCATAACACTACAAATTTACTCAAACACCTGCAGAGGTTTCACATCGTTGAGGCAATGAGCTTTGGACCTCAGAGTCTAGTGTCTCTCATAAGTCTGACTGTACACTGGGTAAACTCTGAAACATATGCATTTGAAATCTTGTTGAAGTTGCTTCTGCTGCTGATACAATTTTCTTAATATTTGAACTGTTTAGATCATGCAGTCAGTCATATTGTTGTATTTAGCATACTAGAAAGGTTTTTGAAACATTTGTTAGACGTTTGTTTCAGTTTTGTGTTTTAAATATTTGATATGAAAGTCAAGTCAAGTCAAGTTTATTTGTATAGCGCTTTTTACAATGATGTTGTCACAAAGCAGCTTTACAGGAATTTAAAAAACATGAAAAACATGAAATCACAGCTGTTTATCCCCCTGTGAGCAAGCCAGAGGCAACGGTGGCAAGGAAAAACTCCCTCAACTGGAGGAAGAAACCTTGGGAAGAACCAGACTCACAAGGGGATACCCATCCTCCTCTGGTGGAACAGTATTTACAGTTTATAAACTAAAGCTGAGTCTGATGGTAGAAGCTTTAGAAGCTGTACGGGTGCTACATCAGGTGGATAATACAGCGATGCAGTCAAGGATGGAGCAAATGGCACAAATGGAGAGGAGAACTGGTTGATGCCAAGTGACGGGGGGGCCCTGGTGGTCAGTCCTTTACAGTATTCGGCGGGACAGGTGGGCGGTTATTTCCTCGGAAAGAGAAAAGAAAGAGTTAGTTCTGGTTGGGGTTAGTACAGAGACAGAGTTAGTTCTGGTTTAGGTTAATACAGAGACAGAGTTAGTTCTGGTTTAGGTTAGTACAGAGACAGAGGCCGGCGCTTGTTAAGCGTTACTACCGTACTTTAGGCCTCTCTACCTTTAGACAGTTCCACGTCCTAAGTCAATAAACAAAAGAAGAAGAACTAACGGGTGAAACGAGGAGTGCGCCACTAGACTGAGCAGGACACCCTCAAGACCTAACTTGGCCTTTGTTATTCACCCATCCGATCTCCCTCACGCTAACACGGTTAGGAGAACGAAGGGGTGTGGAATAAGTCAATTAATCAATTTAGAGATACTCGCAGCAACTAAGTAGGTCAAGAAACAGGAGAAGATGAACTAACGGGTGAAACGAGGAGTGCGCCACTAGACTTAGCATGACACCCTGAAGACCTAACTTGGCTTTTGTTATTCACCCGTCCAATCTCCCTCATGCTAACACGGTTGGGATAACGAGGGGGTGTACAGAGGATATGAGGATAAGGGGATATGGAGTGTTTAGAGTGCAGCTGGTGACTCTGACAGATCAGATTATAAACAAAACGAACTAAAGGAAGAGAAGCTGCACACGTGCTACATCTGGATGATACAGTAATGCAATCGAGGTGCAGCAGATGACTAACATCCATAAAGATGACATAGATGAAGAGGTTATAAGGTAACAAGGGGTACTGATGGTCAGTCCTCCAACAGTATTCGGCAGGACAGGTGGGCTGTTATTACCTCAGAAAGAAGGAGAAAAGAAAAGAAAAGAAAAAGAAAAGAAAAACAAGGTTAGATCTGGTTTGGAATAATATAGTGGATGAGAGGCATAGCTCAGTCACCAAAAGCTAAACTGAACAAGTATGTTTTTAGTCTGGACTTAAAGCTTGAGACTATGTCAGAGTCCCGAACATTAACTGGAAGATTATTCCACAGTTTGGGGGCTTTGTAGGAAAAAGCTCTTCCCCCCATTGTAGTCTTCTGGGTTTTATACGTCAGTAATAGAATTTTATAGTCGATACGGAATTTAACAGGAAGCCAGTGTAGTGCTGATAAAACTGGACTGATGTGATCGAATTTCCTGGTTTTAGTTAGTACTCTAGCTGCAGCGTTCTGAACTAACTGAAGTTTATTCAGGTTCCTGCTGGAGCATCCTGACAATAATGCATTACAGTAATCTAGCCTTGAGGTTATAAAGGCATGTATCAACTTTTCAGCATCAAACATAGATAACACATTTCTTAACTTTGAAATGTTTCTCAGGTGAAGAAACGCTGTTCTTGTAATATTACTTATGTGTTGATTAAATGTCAGATCTGAGTCAATTGTTACACCAAGATTTTTGGCTACTGAACCAGGAACTACAGAGAAATCAGCAAGATTTAACATTAAATCTGAACATTTAGTCCGAGCAGCCTTTGGGCCGAGGAGGAGAACTTCCGTTTTATCAGGGTTCAAAAGAAGGAAGTTCTGTAGCATCCAAAGTCTAATATCTCTTACACAATCTTCTATCTTATTTAATCTGGATTTATCATCTGGTTTGGCTGATATGTACAGCTGTGTATCATCAGCATAACAGTGGAAACTAATTCCGTGTCTATTTATAACTGAGCCTAATGGTAGCATATATAGTGTAAATAACAGAGGACCTAAAGCAGAACCTTGTGGAACTCCATATTTTACTCTTGTATAATTAGATGATACATTATTTATCTTTACAAACTGAAAGCGATCACTGAGGTAAGATGTGAACCAGGATAACGCTGTTCCTGTGATTCCAACCACATTTTCTAGTCTGTCCAAGAGAATAGTGTGATCTACAGTGTCAAAAGCTGCACTTAGATCTAGTAACACTAGTAGAGATACGTGGCCCTGATCAGAGGCAAGAAGAAGATCATTTGTTATCTTAACTAAAGCTGTCTCTGTGCTGTGGTGTGGCCTAAAACCAGATTGGAATTTTTCTTATATATTGTTCTTATGTAGATGAGAACAGAGTTGTCGAGCTACAGCCTTTTCTAAAATCTTAGAGATAAAAGGTAAATTGGAAATCGGTCTATAACTGGACAGTTCTCTGGGGTCAAGATTTGGTTTCTTTATCAAGGGTTTTATCACAGCTAGTTTAAAAGACCTTAGGTACATGACCCAGACTAAGAGAAGAGTTGATGATAGTTAAGATAGGTTTAATAATAGCTGGTAATACTTGTATGAAAGAAAACTATTGTGTTTGTATATGCCTTTGTAATACATTTATATTAAATGCATGTGTGTACTCTTCTAAGTGCTGTGTCTATTTCAGCCTCATTGTGTAACCTTAAACATAGTACCAATGATAATAAACTAAAGGGCCCTTATATTGGTATTTGTATCGGTATAGGTGTTGGCAGTTATATATCGGATCGGATCGGCCTATCACTAGCAGGGACTAAAATGATTAGGCCTACATGTGCTGCTCTTCCTCCTCTGCTGAGCAGGCAGACATGGGCCGATTTGGCAACAGAAGCGTCTCGTTTCTTATAAACCCCAAACTAAAAGGAAATAAAAAGGGAAGAAGAAACGCTTTCTGGACTTGTGTGCAAAAACGGGCCATGCTGTGCTCATGCCTGCATGCAACAGCAAATTCGTCTGCTCTGTAATTCATGGCACTGGCAAATTAGAAACTAGTGCTGACGAGTACAGATCATTTTCACTATGACAATTCAATTCAATGACAAAATGGTGCCTACATTTACATTAATAAAGGTAATATCGTACTCTGTGCTAAAGGAATCTTGAAAACCTGATACAGCTTCTTTTAATTAAACTAGTTCGTTCTTTTCTGCTTTTTTCGAAATTCAATCAAATCAAAGTACTGTAAACATTAATCAGACAGAAACAAAATAATAAAAACATTATTTATTGTGCATTGTTATTTTTAAAGAGCTAAAGGGCAATTTTATCCATTTTTTTTATTTCTGGCTTTGGTATGTGAACAAAGTCTTACACACTAGCTCATACTTTTTTACAGTGGTGGTGATAGGAACCAGGGTTCATGACGTCCACAACTCAAATACAATCAAAGGGGGCAACACTTCAAATACTATGATTCCTATGATCCAAAAAATTCTACCAGCTGGGGGCAGTTATTATTTACTTTTTACTTTCATATAAATATTTTGTGTTAATCATTCATTTACATAAGATACTGGCTATGTTATTTATATTTTTATGTAAACATTGTACTGCATTTTGTACATTTTATTCGTGGTTTTCAAAATAAAACGTGGTGAAATGATTTCAGTTTGTATATTATGACTTTTTTGAACAGCATATTGAAACAATATGTGATAACCATGTGTGATAAAGCGTGCAGGCAAAACTACGAAAAAGCAGTTAAAGGGACACTCTTTATGGGTAGTGTCGGGCGCATGGTCTGGAGCAAAAACAGCAGAAAGGCAAAAGTTCCTATTATCCCGTCACCCTTTATTGGCACCACAGTTTATTCTCTATGTTTTGGCCCCCGTCCACAAAAAAACAATTCTTGAAAATAGACGATTTTATTTATATTTTTGTTCGGATAGGGCAAAAACAAGCTTTTTGAAAATGCAATGCAATTTAGGGTTGACCTTTGAAGTGACAACGTTTATAATTGAATTTGTCTTTAGTGTTTCATTAAACTGCGGTGCAGCAATATCAGAATGTACCGGGCTCAGTTCTTATAAATGCGGTTCCAATTCAACTTTGATCACTTGAAGTAGCCTTTATAACGGATGATGCCTATTGGAATAAGCATTTGTAGAATTATTAATGTAGAGTTATGTCTGGGCTTACATGTACAGTGGAGGAAATGAATATTTGATCCCTTGTAAAAATTACACTGTATAAAATATATACATTTGATTACATTTTGCAGATAGAAATAAGTATTTGATCTCCTACCAAACATTAAGAGTTTTGGCTCCTACAGACCAGTTAGACGCTCCTAATCAACTCGTTACTTGCATTAAAGACAGCTGTCTTAAATTGTCAAGTGTATAAAAGACACCTGTCCACAGACAATTTTAAGGGTAGGTTTATTTTAAGAGTGAGAGATAGAATATCAAAAAGAAAATCCAGAAAATTACATGGTATAAAATATATACATTTAATTACATTTTGCAGAGAGAAGTATTTGATGCCTCTAGCAAACAAGACTCAATACTTGTTGGTAAAACTTGTTGGCAAGGACAGCAGTCAGACGTTGTTAGTAGTTGATGATGAGGTTTGCGCACACGTCAGGAGGAATTTCGGTCCACTCCTCTTTGCAGATCATCTCTAAATCATTAAGATTTTATCGCTTGGCAACTCGGACATTCAGCTCCCTCCATAAGCTTTCTATGGGATTAAGGTCTGGAGACTGGCTAGGCCACTCCATGACATTAATGTGCTTATTTCTTCTTTTTGAGCCACTCCTTTGTTGCTTTGGCTGAATGTTTTGGGTCATTGTCATGCTGAAAGACCCAGCCACCAACCATTTTTAATGTCCTGGCGGAAGGAAAAGGGGGTTGTCACTCAGGATTTTATGGTACATGGCTCCATCCATTCTCTCATTGATGCGGTGAAGTAGTCATGTGCCCTTAGCAGAGAAAACATAATGTTTCCACCTCCATGCTTGACAGTGAGGACGGTGTTTTTGGGTTATAGTGAGAATTTCTCATCCTCCAAACACGGCGAGTTGAGTTAATGCCAAAGAGCATCTGACCACAGCACCTTCTCCCAATCACTCTAGGTGTTCACTGGCAACTTCAGACGGGACTGAGCATGTGCCTTCTTGAGCAGGGGGACCGTGCGGGCACTGCAGGAATTTAATCCATTACCGCGTAATGTGTTACCAATGGTGACGGTGGTCCCAGCTGCCTTAAGATCATTAACAAGTTCCCCCCGTGTAGATTTCTCACCTTCCTCATAATCAAGGATACCTCACAAGGTAAGATTTTGCATGGAGCCCCAGATCGAGGTTGTTTTCTTACAGTGGCACCAACAGTATGGTTTTGTAGCCCATTCAAGCCTGGTGCAGGTCTATGATCTCAGCCCTGACATCCTTAGAAAGCTCTTTGATATAGCTGTCTTTAATGCAAGTAACGAGTTGATTAGAAGTGTCTAACTAGAGAGCAAATACTTATTTCTCTGCAAAATGTAATTAAATGTATATATTTTATACCATGTAATTTTTTGGTTTTTTGTTTTGATCTCTCACTGTTAAAAAAAATACTACCTTTAAAATGATAGACTGTTCATATCTTAGTCAGTGGCAATGTAAATTTCATTGACGAACTATTTTCGTCATAGTTTTCGTCAAAGAACATTTTTTCATGCCGAAAACGAGACGATCACTAAATAAAAACCACATAAACGGAGAAAACTATGATGAAATTGATTCACACCTTCGTCAACGAATAAAAACCAGACGAAAATGTTTGGCAGGGACGACATCCAATCAGAACTGATTTCGTTTTGAGAAAGGCGGGGACAAGTTAGGAAAACATCCAATCATAACTACTTCTACACTAGAAAGTGCACGAAACAGATTAGGTAGTTTTATTTACAATTTATTTGTGCACATAATCTGCAGTCTTGGTCTTTAGTAAACACTGTGACCTACAGATGTCTGGTATGTTATGTGTCTGAAATAAAGAGATGCGCAATTGAAATGTGGAATGAAAGTCTATGTCAGTTATTCATTCATTGATTTACTGTTATGGTAAAATTTATTGGAATTGCACAATTAAAAATACTTTCAAAAAGTGATCAATTAGATTAGTTAATCACAGAGCATGTAATTTAGTTAGATTAACAGCACTTGACAACACTAGTAACAATTATTAGATACATAAAATAAGAGATAATAAATAAAAACGTGATACAAGGATAAAATAACAGTTTTCTCTTATTCACTTTGCAGTTATGGAAGACCTCAGATGACAGCAGTGGACCACAGAATGCAAAGAAAGTGACAGCATCCCAGCAGAATATTTCAGCAGCTCTTCTAAGTGCTTCTAAGTACAAAAGTGACTCTAAAGAACAACAGACGAAAGAGGAGGCTATAGCCAAATGGATTGGGTGTACTGGATTACCAGTTACTACAGTTGAAGATGAGGACTTTGTTCTTATGGTGGAAACAATAGATAGGAAGCTGACTGTTCCAAAGAAAACTAAAATAAGCAATCTGATAGACAAATATTATGAAGGTGACACTTGAGTGATATTTACTGCTGAGAGCAGATTTTAGCTCCATGTGCTAATGGAGCTGTAGGTCACGTGTTGCTGTTTTGAAGTTAAAGATACTGAAATATAATGGTTGCACCCTTTAGTACTGACAGCCTTTGAGACTTTTTTTTCTTAATATTTTGTTTGTCAACGATGGCATTATAGGTCTTGTTCTTTGTATGTGTTTAAGAATATCAGCTGCAATATTTAACTGTGAACTCTGAATTACAGCAACTTTCTTTTTATTTTACTATTTAAGTTATACTGAATTCAGGGAGAGCGGGCCTAATGGCATTATAGCTCATGCACTTTCTTTTTGAATGTTTTTGAGAATTTCAGCTGTTAAAATAATTAACCTGTAAATACTAAATTATTAATACATTAGCTGTTTTGTTATGTTTGGTGTTAATTATTGCACTAATGGCTCTGCAGCTTTATGGTACCCAGTTTTATAAAGAATATAATATGCAAATTTGTTATGAATAATGCATATATTTTTCAGGCAGAGCAGGCTTACTCGTCATCAATGTTTTGTTATTGTTATGCTCAATAAGCAAGGTCAGGTAAATAAAGATTGTTGTTTGTTAAATATGTTTCCATAACTGGTTAATAAATGTTTCATTTTGTGTAAGTATATATAATGACTTAAATAATTCAAGGAAACTGAAGAAAAAGAATTACATTGTACACCCTTTATATTTTAGTCGACTGAATCGACTAGATTTAGTCTAGACTACATTTTTTATGATAATTAGTCGACTAAAACTGGACTAAAACTAAAAGCAATTTAGATGACTAAATTATGATTAAAATGTCACTACGACTAAGACTAAATCAAAATTTGCTGTCAAAATTAACACTGACTTCTACTCAACAACAACCTTCTGCTCCACAAGTCTTACTACTTAAGGTCAATGATCTTCTCCAGAAGACCTTCTGCTCTAGAACTGCCTTCTCCTTCAGATGTCCTTCCACTCAAGAACAACCATCTCCCCCAAATGACCTTTGATTTAACAACTACCTTCTCTTCCAGACACCTTTCCATCTGCAGTTCGCACCATAACAGCTCAGTGACAAATACCAGCTTGAAATGAATTGATTTCTTTGTATGCTAGTCAGATACAGGACTGAAGTTTGATGACATTTGGTATTTGGAAAAACTACAAAACTCCCCAGGACAGGGATCACACAGATAAGATTACAGCATACTAGGAAGATCATTTTCCTAGCAAGAAATACAATTGCACAAATGAAGCAAGCTAATCTTGATCTTCACTGATCTTCATGAGGCAGACTTTCTCTGAAGGATTGTTTTCATATAAAGAACTAACTAATGAGAACTAACTACTCATTAGTCAGTCCTATTTTTTATCTCATAATTAGTATATTAAATTATCATTCCATTTTTTTAGATTGTCCAAATTACGTGACAGTCTTTAATACCAATATGCCTATTATACTGTAAATTCATGATTGAAAACTTACTCTCTCTTAATCACAGTATAAACATAAGTTTCTACAGTCTATCAGTGCTGGAGTGCTTTCTTTGTGGTACTCCAGTATCATTTACAGTTATTTTTACTCATCTAATACCTGCTTACCTGCTAGTACCTCAGTACTTCATTAAGCTAAATCAAGATTTGTACTGAAGGAACTGAATAAATTCATACAATGTCTGGGGCGTCTAAGGTGTGTTCCTAATTTGTTGACCAATCAAGACTGTGTTCCTAATTTTTTGAACAATCAATAGCTGTAATCCTTACTTAACAACCAAACAAAGGGTGTTTTCCTAACTTTTTGAGCAATCAGGGGCATTGGTCCTGACTTATCGACCAAATCAGGGTTTTGCACTTGACTTGTCAACCAATCAAAGGGTGTGTTCCTAACTTGTCGACCAATCATAGGGAGTGTTTCGAACTTTTCACAAATTAGGGGGCTTCCCTCCTGAACTTTCAGCCAATTAAAGGCTATGTTGCTGACTTTGCAACCAATCAAAGCATGTGTTCCTAACTTACTGACCAATTGGAGGATGTGTTCCTGACATGTTGACCAATCAGGGGCTTTGTCAACCAATCACAGTTGTGTTCTTATCTTGTCAACCAAACAAAGTGTGTGATCCTGACTTGTTGATCAATCTAGGGTTTTGTGCTTAACTTGTCAACCAATCAAAGGGTGTGTTCCTAATTTGTCGACCAATCATAGGGAGCTTTTCAAACTTTTCAACTAATTAGGGGCTCTGTATCTGAACTGTCAGACATTTAAAAGGTGTGTTCTTTACTTGTCAACCAATCAGAGTGTGTGTTCCTAACTTGTCAAATAATCAGGAGTTTGCCTCTGAACTCCTAGCATATCAAAGGGTGTGTTCCTAAATTGTTTCCTAATCAGAGACTTTCTGAGGTGTTGACCAATCAGAGGCTGTGTTCCTGACTTTACAACTAATCAGAGGGTGTGTTCTTAACTTGTCAACCCATCAGGGGCTTTGCTTCTGATCTGTCAGCCAATCAAATGGTTTGTTCCTTTTATGTCAAGGAGGCTGTGTTCCTGACTTTACAATCTGTCAGGGTCTGTGTTCCTAATGCTGACCTTACACCAAACGATTTTCAAGCAATTTTACTGTCGCAGACAAATTTCCAGTGTCGGAATAAAATCATGAGTCTGGCTGGAGTTGAGTCGCGCTCGAGTCATCTGGATCGTTTAGTGTGAGGTGGTCAAGACTGCAGGTTTAAGTCAATCTTTTTCTCGTCCTAGCGTTCCGATAAAATCAAACGTGTTTAATATTATCATAAGTCTGAGGTCTTGGCTCCCGCAAACAGTGACATGAACATTGTTGACAACCAATAAGAGAGCTTGTTCACCACCACACGGGAAGCAGCAAGGAGCTCGCCCCCGCGTGCAGCTTCTGCAACACGGCGCGCGAGCACATAGGAATGTCTGGCGGGTAAAGAAGTTAGACATGGAGGGGAGTCCGGCGAGGGTTCAGAAACTGTGGTTCTCCTGGACTGTACAAAAGGAGGAGAAACTGGTGGAGCTGAGTAGTGAGCTGTGGAGTGAGCTGTGGGGTGAGAAAGAGTGCCTCCTTCACGTGTCTTCCCATTTATACCAGGACAGAGTGGAAAAGGAGAAAGATCAACAGAAATCGCTAAAACCCCTGAAATCCCCGCTGACTATGCTATACTGAAACACTGCAGAACGGGGCTACAGTTATAATTAGCCTAGCAGCGAACCATACATTTCAGCTGAATATTGATAGCCAATCATATAAATGGGAAATAATCTCAAAAGGAATCTGGTAGCAATCTTATAAATAGTGACTCTGAAAGACCCCCAGTCTTTTCCAAAATCATAGCCTGTGACTAGTCTGTGACTAAAAGTTTGTGACTAGTCTTTAGATGTGAGAGGGAGTCAGACTTTAGTCTATTAAACATCCTTTTAGAGTGTTTTAAAAGTCTTCTAGTGTATGCTCAGCCTAACTTGTCGACCAGTCAGGGACTTTGGTCATGACCTGTCAATTCGTCAGAGGGTCTGGTCCTAAGTTGTTGACAATCATGGTCTTTCCTCCTGACTTGTCAACCAATCAGGAGCATGTTCCTAACTCGTTATCTGATCAATGGCTGTGTTCTTGACTGTTCTTGAGGGTTTGTTATGGCTTGTTGACCAATCAAAGGGCAAGAAGGCAATGCAGAGTGTGTGTCTCAGGTGAAATACAGTTTCAGGTAGGCTGGTCTGCGTCCTGTAATTCCCAGTCTGAAACCAAGTGCCACTGCTGTCCACTGAAACATTCTCGCCCCATTGATGGATGGAGGTAGATTTCAATAGTTTGACTTTAGAGAAGCTTTTTTAGGTAGAAGCTCAAAGTGCTCCATTTCCTAGTTCAAGTTGTTCCTTGAGGTTGGCTGCGGTTTAGGCTACCAGAGCTTGTAAAATGATTATTAAACATTAATTGTCATTAATCATTAATGGATCTTGCTTTCTGCCCAGTAGTCCAGTCTTGCTGGAACATGAGAGGGCTGATGGTTCAGCCATGGAAGCCCATTTTGTGAAGCTCCTGACGAAGCGTGCAAAGCGTGCTTGTGCTGACATTTATAGAGACAGTTTGAATCTTTGTAGTGAGCGATGCAACAGATGACAGATGTCAAAGGTTCCACCTTGTGTGTTTGTGTGTGATTTGAGAGGGGGGGTGGGGTATAACAGACGGGCATTGGCCAATATCAGTGTTTGGTAGCGGCGATTTAAAGTCAGGCCGTCCCCGGGCAACCCCGTGTTAGTGGTGTGGTGGAACATGCTGCTGCTGCATGTGAAGGACCCTAGGCCGAAACTTTTGAAACTGTTCTGCCAAACAAGTGAAAATAAATCACTATAATCACTATAATCACTATAATCACTATAAATAAATAAATCATTTATAGTGAAGTGACGTTTTTAATGACTGGGTTACGTGTTTCTAGTTCCGTAGATGTGAACCAGAGCGGATGTTGTACTGCTTAGCTCCGGGGCTAAAGCTAACTGCTCTAGTGTAATACACACATTAGCTCCGGGGCTAAAGCTAACTGCTCTAGTGTAATACACACATTAACACGTTACTGTCACACAGAGAGTCTCTCCGGAGCAGACAGAGCTTCCCAGATAATACTCAGACAGTACTCAGATATTCCTCAGATATTACTCAGACATTAATCAGATATTACTCAGACATTAATCAGATATTACTCAGACAGTACTCAGATATTACTCAGATATTACTCAGACATTAATCAGATATTACTCAGACAGTACTCAGATATTACTCAGATATTACTCAGACATTAATCAGATATTACTCAGACATTAATCAGATATTACTCAGACAGTACTCAGCTATTACTCAGATATTACTCAGACATTAATCAGATATTACTCAGACATTACTCAGATATTACTCAGACAGTACTCAGATATTACTCAGATATTACTCAGACAGTACTCAGATATTACTCAAATATTACTCAGAAAGTACTCAGGTATTACTCAGACATTACTCAGATATTACTCAGACAGTACTCAGCTATTACTCAGACATTAATCAGATATTACTCAGGCATTAATCAGATATTACTCAGCTATTACTCAGCTATTACTCAGGTATTACTCAGACAGTACTCAGTTATTACTCAGACATTAATCAGATATTACTTAGACAGTACTTAGCTATTACTCAGACATTAATCAGATATTACTCAGACATTAATCAGATATTACTCAGACAGTACTCAGCTATTACTCAGATATTACTCAGACATTAATCAGATATTACTCAGACATTACTCAGATATTACTCAGACAGTACTCAGACAGTACTCAGATATTACTCAGACAGTACTCAGATATTACTCAGACATTACTCAGAAAGTACTCAGGTATTGCTCAGACATTACTCAGATATTACTCAGATATTACTCAGACAGTACTCAGACATTAATCAGATATTACTCAGGCATTAATCAGATATTACTCAGATATTACTCAGCTATTACTCAGCTATTACTCAGATATTACTCAGACAGTACTCAGCTATTACTCAGACATTAATCAGATATTACTTAGACAGTACTTAGCTATTACTCAGACATTAATCAGATATTACTCAGACATTAATCAGATATTACTCAGATATTACTCAGATATTACTTAGACAGTACTTAGCTATTACTCAGACATTAATCAGATATTACTCAGACATTAATCAGATATTACTCAGATATTACTCAGCTATTACTCAGACATTAATCAAATATTACTCAGACATTACTCAGATATTACTCAGACATTACTCAGATATTACTCAGCTATTACTCAGACATTAATCAGATATTACTCAGACATTAATCAGATATTACTCAGACATTACTCAGATATTACTCACAGTACTCAGATATTACTCAGACATTACTCACATTACTCAGATATTACTCAGCTATTACTCAGCTATTACTCAGACATTAATCAGATATTTTTCAGACAGTACTCAGATATTACTCAGATATTACTCAGACATTAATCAGATATTACTCAGACATTAATCAGATATTACTCAGACAGTACTCAGCTATTACTCAGATATTACTCAGACATTAATCAGATATTACTCAGACATTACTCAGATATTACTCAGACAGTACTCAGATATTACTCAGATATTAATCAGACAGTACTCAGATATTACTCAGACATTACTCAGAAAGTACTCAGGTATTACTCAGACATTACTCAGACATTACTCAGATATTACTCAGACAGTACTCAGCTATTACTCAGACATTAATCAGATATTACTCAGGCATTAATTAGATATTACTCAGATATTACTCAGATATTACTCAGATATTACTCAGACAGTACTAAGCTATTACTCAGACATTAATCAGATATTACTCAGACATTAATCAGATATTACTCAGATATTACTCAGCTATTACTCAGACATTACTCAGCTATTACTCAGACATTAATCAGATATTACTCAGACATTACTCAGATATTACTCAGACATTACTCAGATATTACTCAGATATTACTCAGACATTACTCAGATATTACTCACAGTACTCAGATATTACTCAGACATTACTCACATTACTCAGATATTACTCAGATATTACTCAGACAGTACTCAGATATTACTCAGACATTACTCAGACATTACTCAGATATTACTCAGACATTACTCAGATATTACTCAGATAGTACTCAGATATTACTCAGATATTACTCAGACATTACTCAGATATTACTCAGATATTACTCAGATAGTACTCAGATATTACTCAGATATTACTCAGATATTGCTCAGACATTACTCAGATATTACTCAGATAGTACTCAGATATTACTCAGATATTGCTCAGACATCAGATATTGCTCAGACACTCGAGACTAACGGAACTAAAGAAAGAGTAAAGAGAACAGAACAGAGCTGCCGTGTTAACAATCTTGACAGCACATCAGTGTCTCTCTGTCTGTCGTGTAGCACATGCTGTGTCTTTCTCTCGCGCGCGCATCGGGCGCTGGTTCCAGCTCTCTCTCTCGCATGGCTCGCGCTGTTTTCATTTCTCTCTTGTGTCGCGCGCTGTTTTCATTTCTCTCTTGTGTTACGTCCTGTTTTCATTTCTCTCTTGTGTCGCGCGCTGTTTTCATTTCTCTCTTGTGTCGCGAACTGTTTTCATTTCTCTCTTGTGTTACGTCCTGTTTTCATTTCTCTCTTGTGTCGCGCGCTGTTTTCATTTCTCTCTTGTGTCGCGCGCTGGTTTCATTTCTCTCTTCTGTCGCGCACTGTTTTCATTTCTCTTTCATTTTCATTTCTACACCAGCAGCTCAAACTACCACATATGATAAGGCTTGGTGGATTCGTATGTCTATTTTGTTAAAGTTTAAAGTTAACTTGAATGTGGTTTAACACCGTATGTCATTTCTGTCATGGATAAACCAACTCAAACCTGAAGTTTCTAATAAGGGCATGACTACAGAATACAGAAACAACTTCAGAGGTCTGTTACTGTTTTTATTTATTATTTGATTTGACATTTTAACAAGAAGGCTTACAGCATTGAGTAGCATTAAGAATCAAGTGAAGTCAGGAAGCGAAAGGTCTGAAAAAAATCTTAAATCTTCTGAACTGATGTTGAGACTGTCTGGTGATGTCCTGATGATACTGCTAAGAGGCTGTGTAAATGGTTGGACACCAGTGGGTATCCCTGGAAACAAGAGAAATCAAAACATTAGCTCAGATGACTCAGTTTTACAGAATAAAACAAGAAAACATTACTTTATTATTAACATAATTGTGTACAGAAATAAAAGCTAAATGAAGGCTGATGTGCTGACTGTCTGTTTGAAGAAAGCTGTTCTGTATCTTACCACACTCTGCTTTAGATATCCTCCTTACTGAACTCGGTGGAGATGGAGTTGCCACACTCGCATCTGTACTCTCCATATTCTTCCATGCTGTGGGAACCAGTGGTGATGGTCAGCTTGACTGGGACCTTCACGTCCACCTCCTTCCTCACTACATCCACAGTGAGCTTGGTGTGGGCAGGTACAGTGATTGGCAAGGAGATTCGGACACCCTTGCTCTCAGTTCTGGTGTTGCTGCTCCCCTTCTGTACAGTAAAGGTGTTACTCAAAGACAATTGGGAGCCAACTTCTACCCCATATACATTTACACTAAATTGCGTTCCCAGGCTAATCTGAGTGGCATTGCTGAAGCTGAAGCTGTCGGTGACGGAGCCCTCATACACTCTATTCAGCTCAGTGGAGAAGTTTTGTTCTTGTTCTCCGTAGTTCAAACCAGATATGGTGTCGAGCACAACTGACTTCACATGTTCTTCTTTCTTGTCCCAGAGAACTTGTGCTGTTATGGTGGGTCTTCCAGGCTTCAGAGGTCGCAGGTGAGACAGTCGGTCATTGAACCAGTCGTAATTTGGATTATCACGAGACGCTCTGGCCACCATCTTTGCCCCACCTCTGTCCGCATGCTCATACAGGACCCAGGCTCCTCTCTGCACCTTGTGAGAAGATGCCATATTGTCGAAGGAACCGTAGCACAGGTTGGTCTCATTCCTGAGCACAACACTTCTGCCCTTGTAGTTCACATGTTCATACAGCGTTATCTGAGGGTTTGTCAGGTCCTCCGTCACCATCTCTAGTGAAGAAATGCTGTCATTGTGCTCCACTCTAGCATGTTCTCCTTCCTCATAGATCTCCTGTTTACCTTTGAAATTGACATCTGAGTACATCACCCATGGATTCCCAATGACCTTCAGAGAGGAGATGCAATCATTAAAATGCTCTTTAATTAAGTTGGGGACAGAGGAGGTGAACTCTCTGCTGATGCCCTTGAAGTCTACATGCTCAAAAATGATGATCTTGCTCATAGTGTCTGGAGGAAGGTTTTTTTCTTGAAGCCTGTGCAGAAGGAGAGAAGAGTGAATTCATAAAGACTGTACAGGGTTCTTATATCTGGCACATGGGAAGGTGGAGTCAGTGGCTCAGGCTGGCCATTTCCATAAAGGGTAAAATAATGGTTCCTCATGGTTTATTGTGCAATAAGCAGACATTTTTAACTAAATCAAATATGTCACTAATAATGGCTCCTCTAGAAATTCTTAAAGGTGCCATGGAATGAAAAATTGTGTTTACATTTTCATACTTAAGTAAATTAAGTTTTTTATGGATTTCATCCATTTCATTCATATGGATGATTTTTTAAATCATGATAAAATATTATGGACAGTCAATTAAAAAAAAAATTATTTTGTCTAGAAATGTATTATCGCTGTCCAAAGAACATGTATCTCCATTATTTATGTATTTTGACTGCATAATTTTAGCTGCTGTTCTTTACATTGTGTAGAAATTTCAAGATTAATAGGCCAATAGAAATGCTGCAGAATTGCTTGGAATTTAATTTGCATTAAAATTAAAAACCATATTTAGCCTCAACTATTTTGGAGACTATCACATGTTCCTAGTTTGTGGCTCCTCCCCTTAGGTAATTGTGGACCGTAATATTATCTTATGATTGTCCATCTCTGTGTGTCTGTGTACTCTGACTCCATGCAACATCAAGTTGGACTCTAATGAGCAGACTATGCTTCTCTATCGGCCTCAATTGAAATGCTTAATCCCCTTAAAACCTTTAACATATATTAAGTTTGGACCATTCCTCTCTGCAAATGTGTTTCACTTCATTAGTATTTCTGGGTTGACTTGTTTGTATGGCTTTCTTCAGGTCATACCACATCATCTCAATAGTGTTAAAGTCAGGATTCTGTCTTGGACACTCCAAAACACAAGTTGTTTTCCTTTTTCTACTGTTCTTTATTTAATTTACTTGTATACTTTGAGTTATTGTCTTGTTTTGTCACCCAATGTCTCTTTAGTTTGAGGTCATGAACTGTGCCATGATGTCATGCCATGCCTTATGATGTCCTTGTGTTGATAACAACCTTTTGATATATAACCTTTGAATGCATTATATCCTTAATATTTGCAAGGCGTCCAAGGCCTCAGGCAGCAAAGCATTCCCAAATGATGATGCTTCCTCCACAACAAAGCGTTGTGTATTTAAGTTCCTCTTTTATCTCATCTATCCAAAGGTTTTTTTCCCAGGGACACTGTAAAACATCTAGGTAGTCTTGGGCAAATATAAGACGGGCTGCAATGTTTTTGGACTGCAAGAGCTTAGTAATAGTGTACACACAAACAAGGGTTGTCACTGCTTGTAGAGTATGTAGCCGGTAGCAGGACACTGCTAAATGAACATTTAAGTCAAAGTTTACAAAAGAAAAGGTAGTTGTGTGGCAGTAAGACCAAAATCAGAGTCAAATCTATATATTAACTCCATATTTGTATCAAAATACTCCTGCAAATTAATCTGAACATGAATTTAAGCCACTAAGTATTCACAGTAGTGAACTTTAGTCACGTTTCAAATTTAGCAGGTAGCATCATGTAATATGTTTATGCCAAGAATGCAATGTGTATGATGCTTAAAACCTGGCATCAATCATGTAAAAATATCTTAATTTCATATTCTGATAGTATCTAAGTGGTTACAATCTGGAGATTGATTGATTGATGTTTTAGACATAAGTCATAAATGGTGAGTACCTCAGTCATTTTGATTAGATTTGAATGTTCTCTTTGCTTAGCTCCAACATTAAATACAGTGTTTCTCGATCTAGTCATGATGATGTTTAACTTAACTCGCCTTGGTCCAGTTTCTCATAAAGCATCTTTGTGTTAAGATCCTCTTAATGTGTAGAGAGAGTGTTCAGAGTGGTGCTCGCTTCACCCTGCATGCTTCTCTCTTTGAGCCAAGGTGGTTTGGGGAAACCAGCCAATTGTTTATTCTTACTTAATATGTGGTGAACCGCTGCCATCTAGTGGATCAAGCATGAAATTTCAATTTAGTGAATTTCTAGCTCCTCCCTTACTCACTCTGCTAATGAAGGAAATGTATTGATGTGGGACCTTCATTGATCTTCTAACTAATACACACATGCACACTATAACACACACTTTCACTAATAATTGTATCGTTGGAGTGTTCACTATGCTTCCTAGTTTCCTATTGGGGTGCGCACCACAGCTGCCCCAATTGTTTGGAGTAGGAATTCAACAGATTGCATCTTCTTACACATTGCTTTTTTAAATGATCACCCAGGGCTATTTAATCAGTGCCCTTAAAGCCAGCACCAGCTCCACTATGTATGAGTGAGTTCAGCTCACACCTGAGTAGCCAGTCAACAAAGGACTACCGAATACCAGGGATTATTTCACATACTGCTTCCAACTCACTAACTCAATCACTAAGCCACTCAAATTCCCCACAAGGGGGCTACATAATCAGTAAGAATAGCTTCGGATGCTTATGGTGGAACGTCTAGGTGAATGGTGCACAGCCAACGATCTGGCACTCAACATCTCTAAGACAAAGGAGGTCATAGTGGACTTTAGGAGGACAAGGAAGTCAGACCACCTCGCCCTTCACATACTTGGTGAAGAGGTCGAATGTGTGGAAAGTGTGAAATTCCTTGGTGTCCACATGAACAAACAACTAATGTGGGATCCTAATACCACACACCTCATAAAGAGGGCACAACAAAGGCTGTACTTCCTGAGAAAGCTGAAAAAGGCCCAACTCCAACAAAAGCTCCTAGGCAACCTTCTATCACAGCATCATTGAGAGTATCCTTTGCCAAGGTATGATTGTGTGGTATTCCAGCTGCACAGTCTCAGAGAGAAAGGAACTACATTGTGCGGTCAGGACTGCAGAACGGATCATTGGGACTGATCTTCCCAGTCTGGATGATGTCTATGCCAGCCGGTTAAAAAGGAAAGCTGGAAATATAAGCAAGGACAGAACACACCCAGGTCACTACCTCTTTGAGATGCTGCCATCCGGGAAAAGGTTCAGAACCATCTGCACACGGACCAGCAGACTTAGAAACAGCTTTTTTTCTAGGGCTGTGGCCTCCATCACACCCCACTGACTTTTAATCCCCCCACCCCTATCCAAACAGGGTGCCAATAGATATAATATTTAGAATATTGTAAATTATTAATTTCTATTTTTTTATTTGTCTTTTGTATCTTGTTGTCTCTGCTGTTTGGGAAGTTGTCAACAAAGTTTCGTTATACTCACGTATAATGACAATAAAGATTCTCTTATATCATATCTTATCTTATCTTATCTTATCTTATTGAGTGGAGCTTTACATGTCCTTGTTTTTAAATGGATAAAACAAACAAAACAGATAATATGTTACTGACACAAAGGCTCCAGTGTTGTTTTTTTAGAACAATACACTGACCACCCGAATATCCAGGCCTCAACATGTGAAAGTAATATAAACATATTATTTACTTAACAATTTAAATCCATACAAAAGCTCAATGATGGTTGTAGCTTTTAGAAGGTGTTGGTATCGTGTGTGGTGTGCTGGTGTGAGTAGATCAGACCCAGCAGCGCTTCATGAGTGTTTAAACAATGTGTCCACTCACTGTCCACTCTATTAGGCACTCCTACCTTGCTGGCCCACCTTGTAGACGATAGCTCATCCGTTGCTGCACAGTTTGTGTTCTTCTAGTCCTTCATCAGTGCCCACAGGACGCTGAATAATGTTGGTTGGTGGACGATTCTCAGTACAGCAGTGAGGTGTTTAAACACTCCAGCAGCACTGCTGTGTCTGATCCACTCACACCAGCACAACGTCAGTGTCACGCCACCCAAATAGTATCTGCTCTGTGTTGGTCCTGTGGGGGCCCTGGCCATTGAAGAACAGGGTAACAGGGAGTGAAACAGAAATTGACCCCCAGAATGAACCAGCCCAGCAAACATGCAACGTCAGAAAGACGTTCAAATTATGAACGTCAAATTATCTGAACAACTGAGTAGGATCTCAACAATGTCATTGGACGTGCAAGACGTGTTCGCTCTCTGAACCTCTGACTCGAACTTCAACTGGACGTCAGTAGACCGCTGTTGGATGTCAGTGGACGTGCAGCAGGTTCTCAAAATCTGGGACATATTTGATTATACTCTTTTTAACAGCACATTTGTTCCTCCACAATTATATCTTTATGATTATATTTAACAAAAACGTTTTTAAAATAAACATAACTACTGCATGTTTATTATATTTTTTCCTAAAATTCTATTCTTTTTCTTATTTTTTTTTTAAGAAAACATTATTCTTGTGCTGGCCTATTTCAGCCGTCACTCACGCTCAAGCTAATCGCGCACTCACCGACCAATCAAAAGCGGAGAAACGGTTACGCCCACTTTTCCCCCCGTTGGTGTAGAGTGCATTGCAGAGCGGAGGTGAGCGCGAGGACAGCGGCAGGAAAGGTATTTAAGCTAAATTTATGTTAAAATATGCTGTTTATTTTGTGAAGCACCAGCATATTATTAGTGTAACGCAAAATATTAAATTAGCTAGCTATTCTGTTAGTTCTAGATTTTTCAATTCATATCCTTGCTTTTTCTTGCAGCACAAGTTGACTATACGACTTTTAATTTGTTGTCTTTTTATTAGCCTGCGTCTTTTGACAGCCATAGTCCAATACCAATAATCATATTATAAATTATTTTCACAACAATGATACTGGGGCCTACAAGTAACTCAAAAAGTTAAAGTTAGCTAGCTAGTAACGTTAGCAGGAGCTACCTGTTTTTTTGTTGTTGTTGTTTTTTGAAAATTAAGCGCGAACATTTTGGCGCGCTTGCGCAAGTGGCAGGGTCAATAATACAATTTTTGCTTCTTTCTGCTAGTGGTAAACTAAAACAATACCATACAAAAAAATTCAACTGGCTTTAACGTTAGAACAGCGTCCCGCTGAGCAAAGACACGTCCCAAAAACGTCATTCTGGCTTTTCAGTGGACGTCTATTGGACGTGTCTTTGCTCAGTGGGAGAGTGCTGCCTAACATGAAAATCACTAAAACATTCTCACAGGAGGAAATAAATGAGGCTTGTTTGAATCTTACTATGTTAAAATAAGCTGCCTGTAGTTGAGATGTTTCTGTAGAGCATGTGTGTATCACCCCCCTCTCTCTCTCTCTCTCTCTCTCACTCTCCGTCTCACTCCCCCTACGTGAGTGTGTCATCTTCGAGGAGCTCGTAACGAATCACCATTTTTTGAAGCAAAAACGCTGTTAAAACCGTTCAAAAGTGATATAAGATGCCTCCTGGCAGTATCTTCCAAAGATTTCATGCCCTGAGCTGAATAAACTTCCATCATATGCTGTTATAAGTGGAGAAAAAAAGTCTCTGGTGAGTTCACAGTGCTAGCTTAAGAGAAGAGTATGTGTAGATGTATACATATGTTCATGTTTTAAGGTGGTTGAAATGCTTAAAAACGAGTGAAAGTGGGAAAAAACAACAAAAGGTTGTGATATGTATGTGGGTTAATGAGCTCCGTTCCGTTGCTAACAGGGCTTTGAGCATTTAGCATTAGCGCTAATTAGCATTGTGGTTACAAGCTCTAATACTCGTAACTTTTGTGGTAAATTCTGTTGTGTATTGAATTAGGACTATTTTAATATTAAAAGTGTTTCGACTACAGCGTTACTAAACGGCGTGCTGCATCATGCCGGTTTTTTTTTTTTTACGGGACAAGTTAACAGACTTCCTACATCCAAGATGGCGAACCGAGCAGAAACTACAACTCCCAGAGAGCCGAGCGAGTGACGTCAGCAGCGCAGCAGAGAGACGCAGATAAGAAAGAGAGACACTCGAAGCACACACATATGCACATAAAGCTCAGCCCTACCCGGGTAGTGGAGATTTAAACAAACTTTCTGTTGCACATACACAACAGAGAAGTGGGACAATAAAAAAGAGGAAAGACAGTAAAAGTTGGTTGTTGTTCAAAGTGAAACTGTTCATAATTCGGAAAGCTGGGCTAAGTACTACATATAAGTGTTTATATATATATATATATATATATATATATATATATATATATATATATATGCATACCAGCACATCATTAATTCAAAGAGTGAATTAATCTCAAGATCTGAATAGAGCGCACCCACACACTTCATTTTACCCCAACCACAAGTTACTTATATTAACACATATACAAAATTTCTGTTAATAAATAAGAATAATACATTTTATTTATATAGCTCTTTTCAAGAAACTCTACATACAAAGCAAACAAGCACATAGAAAAATCAAATAAAAAAAATGCAAGAACCATGAAACCGGTAATACAAGATTTAATATTTCATAAAGCATAAGGTAAGAGTATGAAAGGTATAGAAAAAGTCAGGGAGAGTGGTAGCGAGACATACACTAAACATGTAAAGAAAAATAAAAAGTACAAATATAAACAAATTATAATGTTAGAAATGGAAAGCAGGTCTGAAGATGTGGGTTTTGAAAAGTAACGTACAAGTGGACAGATCAAAGCAGCCTCGGATGGGTTTAGGAAGAGAATTCCATAGGGAGGGCGCAGCTAGGGAGAAGGCTCTATTACCTCAGGTCGGGTGCGTAGTCCTAATGGGAATGGACAATAAACTGACATCAAAAAAGCGAAGGCTACGGGAAGGAGTGTGACGGTGGAGCCGGTCAGTGAGGTAGGACGGGGCCTGATTATGGAGAGCTTTGTCCATACCATTATTTTTGTAACCCTGAACATCCTCATCTGTTTGCATTTCTGTCCAAGCCCTCCTTAGCGAATCTAGTAGAGTATTGATACTGGACCAGACCTGCAGAAGAACTGTTTCTAGCCCCATGGTTGATTGTAATATTTTTTAGTGAATGTATTGCGGTATAATGATTCTTATGAACTGTGAGCTAGCTAGTGTAGCCGCTACGTTACGTTTACGGACGCTACATATTGTTTCTGATTGGAGATCATATTACAGTAAGAGGATCTTGGTGTTCACACAGCCTGCATGCGCAGCAAAGCAGACACAGTAACACTGCAGCCAAAGAACAGGCCGTCGGCACCTTGTGTCTCCAAAAATAGTAACTGCATCGAATATACAAAACCAATGTTAGCTTGTAATGGAGGTCAGTGTATCAGTGTACTTTGATCTGTTTATGATGAAATCTTAGTCATTCAAAAAGGTTTTTGTCCGAGACGATGCTACAGTATATATACATCAATAAGCCAAAACATCATAAGCATGTATGTATTAATGCAGCCATCTAAATTGACATCTGTTAATGAATTAATGCTGTGATTAAAACACAAATACCGTGCTAGACTCTTCACTTTGAACTTTCGAGTGAACATTAAAACAGGTTTTCAGTTTCACACATTCCTCCTACGCTCTTGCTTTGAGTCATTACTTTGAAAACATGCAGATGACCATTTTTCACAGTGTTTCATACTTAGGCTTGTGGTATTGGCGCTGATTAAAGGTGTTGGGCCTATAAAGGTGTTAGCCAAATGTATTGTTTGGCCTTTCTGGGAACTCTAGTGACGTATATGACAAAATATAAATCTATGTTATACAAATATATATCTTGGTGGACAATAACTGCCTACATTTAGAAATGGTATGTAAACATTTTCTGAACTTCACACTGGCAGAATTCTTAGACTGATATACATGTTGTGAAAAATTCAGCTCAATAATTAGCTTTTACTTATGAAGACAGAGGAAAGACTTCATTATTTACTTAAAGCAGATAAATAGGATATAGTAAATAAATACTGAAAACGAATATAATAGGATACATTACTGCTTATTCTCTGATATGTCAGTTGTTACATTCACAGCAATTAAAATCTGTGCATGAACAGTTTGTCATAGTGGGTCACAATATCGGTGTAGTTAAAGATACTCCTATTGTCGATGATACACAAAGTGAATTCGCTTATGTTTGTCCAGAAAATGTAATATTAAAAATAAGGGGATATATTATATGTTTTTTACATATATATAATCTTTTGCTTTGAAGCAGACCTTTTGTGAAAATTGGTATTTCTTGCTCTTGGGGTCTCCCTTACAATTTCTGAATATATTTTCCTTACACATCACTGTCGTTAATAGGCTGCCTATTAGTTGAATTCTGTCAGGGAGTCAGAATATGTTGTTTCTGCCTGCGTCATTCTTTGACTCAACAATTACCTTCTTTTCCAGACGCCTTTTCATCTGCAGTTCACACTATAACAATACAGTGACAAATACTGACTTGAGATTAATTGATTTCTTTGTATGCCTGTCGGATACAGGACAGAAGTTTGCTGACAAGTTTGCTCCCAAGGACAGGGATCACACAGATAAGATTACCACCTACAAGCAAAATAATTTTTCTAGCAAGCAAAATAAAGTTGCATGAATGAGGCAACTAAATCTTGATCGTCACTGATCTTCATGAGGCAGGCTTTCTCTGAAGGATTGTTTTCATATAAAGAACTAACTACTAATTAGTCAGGCCTATTATTCATATCATAATTAGTCTACTAATTTCTTAAGTTTTTTATAGATTTTCAGTCTTTAATACCAGTATTTGTTAGAATAAATTCATGATGTTAACCAATCAAAAGCTGTGTTCCTTACTTTACAACCAAACAAAGGGCAAATGTTCATTTTCATGAAGGCAATGAGACATCCTTGCCCCATTGATGGCCGGAAGTAGCTTTGAATAGCTTGACCTTAGAGAAGCTTTTGTTAGTAGCAGCTCAAAGTGCTCCACTTCATCCCAGGTCAAGTTGTTCACTGAGGTTGAGGTCAGGGTTCTGTTCAGGCCACTGGAGTTCCTCCACAATGAACCTGTAAAATTACCATCAATCATTAATTGTCATTAATGCATCTTGCTTTGTGCCCAGTCTTGCTGGAACATGAGAGGGCTGATTCCTAGTTGTTTGGCCATGAAAGCTCCTGACAAAGATTTTGTGCTGACATTTATAGAGACAGTTTGAAACTTTGCAACAGAGGACAGCTACGTGCCTCAGCACATGACGGCCCCATGTGGTCTACTGCTTTGACGCTGAGCTGTTGTTACTTTAAATGCTTCCATTTCACGTAGATAGCACTCACAGTTAGACATGGCAGATTTAGCAAGGCAGAAATTTCACGAACTGACATGTGGTAAAGGTGGCAGTCTATGAAAGTGCTATGATTAAAGACACTGAGCTCTATAGTATGACCCATTCTACTGCCAGTGTCTAGGGCCAGTGGAGATTACATGGCCATGTGCATGATTTTATACACCAGTTAGTGTGAGCGTGGCTGAAACACCTGAAATGCCAGTCCATATACTTTTAGCCATCTAGTGTAAGCTGCTTGCTTGTCCAGATATCAGTGATGAACTTAAAACCTCCAGTGTGAGAAAGAGAGTAAAAGAGTTGGCTGCTTTTTCAAGTTGGCCAGGAAAGAAATTAATGAGTACTTTGTTCTCTTTTGTGTGACACTTGTTGTTTAAATACATCTCCAGCGATTAAGCCATCATAGCATTTGTGTGGGTGGGGGTTTGCTTTACTTAACCAATCCTGACCCTGCTGGATGACGTTTATACTTTTTCAGTCTTGACCAGCCATGTTTATTAGCAGACATTTTACACCACACTTCACCAATTCCACATTATCTGACATAAGGATCACTTAGGATGTCAGGACAAACAGATGTGTGAGTTTCATGCCAAGACGCACCATATGTGAGTGATGTCTGTCCAGCAATTACACTTATAGGCTGTTAGGTACATGCTGTAAAGAGCTCCACTTTCGTTTTTGCTGCAATGCTCACATGTACATCAGTGCACTCCCCAAAGAACTCTTGTAAATAAGATATCATTCCTGTTCGATGAAAAACACATATACCCAAAAACACATACAAAAAACCCAACTTTTCAGGAACAGACAAAAAATATTTTCCCCTGACAGTAATGGTAGATAACGCAAGTTAGACCCAATTCAGCTCAGATTTTAACCAGCCATCTAGCTACTTCTGACATGACAGTTCACCAATTCTATTTATTCTAACAAGATTGGTTCACTTTCAGGATGTTAGGACAAATGGACGTGCTAGACTCACAAATAATGTCTGTCCAACATGTCTGTACATCATTGCACGTCTGCCAAAGATCTCTTGCCGGCTGCACTCGATGAAATTTAGATGGCAGAAGGTCATTTTAACTTGGACTTGTTAACCATGTTAATCATGCTGCTGCACTGCATAAGATACAATAAATTCTATTTTATTAGTTGCCCATGCAGCTGCAGTTACGTACAGTCTAGTTCTTACATACAGACCAAGTTCTTGCTGCTTACTGCAAAAGAAGTGTGAAATTGATGTTTGCCTTTTGTGATGCATTACTCTAAATGAGCTCTGTCCACTCTTTTCTACTCTTCTTACTTCCATGAAAGCTGTGAGGTTTAATAGCAGTTTCACCTATTTCAACTCAGCAAAAATAGGTCACTGTATTTATATTTTACTCAATTTTACATATAATTTACATAAATAACATAAAATGTGGAACTTAGCTCCATGGCAACAATTTGACAGTGGTGATTAAATATCTGTGAACCTCTTAGAAAATATGACGTTTCCTCACTGCTCACTTCAGGTCTTTCCATTTCTACTGGATTAAGATCAGGACTTTAACAGGACATTTCAGAACATTAACTTTATTCCTCTTTATCTGTCTTTGTCAGAACAAGAACGTAAGTTCTTGAGAGGCAGCTCCTTCAGAAATCACAGCTATAATTCTGAATTTGTTATTCCATCAATGATATTAAGTCATCCTGGCCCAGATGTAGCAGAACAGGCCCAAAGCGTGATACTGCCTCCACAATGTTTTACAGATGGGATGAGGTTTTTATGCTGGAATGTGGTGTTTTCCTTTCTCCAAACATAATGCTTCTCATTGAAACCTCATTGAAAGATCTATTTTGACCTCATACGTCCAAAAACATTGTACTAATAGCCATCTCCATGTGATCTTTAGAAAACTGCAGATGGGCAGTAATATTCTTTTTTGAGAACGGGGACTTTCTCTCAGCAGCCCTGTCCGACTGGATTGGTGGCGTCCAAAATCTTCAGCGATGGTTTTGTAACTCTTTCCAGTCTGACAAGCATTGACAACTTGTTTTCTGTGGTCTTTCTATTGTGCCACAATACATTTCCACAAAACTGACTTCAGTGATTTTAACTGATCCCTGTTCTTTAACTACAACACATTATCATCCCATTGATTCTTATTCACTCTCATATTAACTGCTACATCTAGAGGGTTACATACTTTTACCTTTACTGGTGTGTAATATTGGATCATTTTTCTCAATAAATAAACAATTAAGTCTAATATTTTTCTGCCATTTGTTTAATTGGTTTCTCTTTAACTACTTTTTGTGAAATCTGATAGGTTATAAGTCATATTTCTGCCAAAAATAAACACAATTCTATAGACTTCACAAACTTTCAAGCACTGCTTTGCTTGACATATGTCTGTAGGTGACATATGTAGGTGTCATACAGGATTTTATGGAAAATATTACAGAATGTCTTCAGTAACCACAAACCACAGTCCAGAGGAAATTCATACTTTTTTATTTTTATTTTTGATGCTTTGAATTCTTGAAATAAACATAATGAGCAAAATTATCCAAGCATAAAAAGTATTTAAGTCAAAGAAGACAGATGGCCTAACATTTATAGGAAAAGTAGGAACATCTGACGCAGTGAAAATATGAAGAATGCACACATACACTACAAGCAAGCAAACATTCCTGTGCACTAATATATTAAAACGGCATTGTCCTTTGAAAAACAAGCATCTCCTAAATTGCGTTTTTTGTGAGTTTCTAGTATGGGCATGACTACAGAATATGAACACAACTTCCGAGGTCTGTTACTGTTTTTGATTATTATTTGATTTAATGTGTTAACAAGAAAGCTTACAGCATTAAGTACCATCAAAGAATTGAGTGAGGTCAGGAAGCGAGAGGTCTAAAAGAAAACAAAAAAACATCTCAAATCTTCTGAATTGATGTCGAGACTGTCTGGTGATGTCCTGATGATGCCGCTTAAAGACTGTAAATGGACACCAGTGGGCTTCCCTGGAAACAAGAGAAATCAAAACATGAGCTCAGATGACTCAGAGAACAATCATCTCTACAAATGTTGAGAATAAAAGCTAAATGAAGGCTGATGTGTTGATTGTATGTTTAAAGGAAGCTGTTCTGTATCTTGCCACACTCTGCTTTAGATTTTCTCCTCCTTGATCTTAGTTGTGATGGAGCAGCCAGACTGGCATCTGTACTCTCCATATTCTTCCATGCTCTGGGAACCAGCTGTCATGATCAACTTGACTGGGACCTTCATAGCCATCTCCTCCCTTATCACGGTCACAGTAAGTTTGGTGTGGGGAGGGACAGTGGCTGGCAGGGAGATTTGGACACGCTTCTTCTCAGTTCTGGTGTTGCTGCTCCCCTTTTGTATAGTAAGATTACTACCCAAGTTGGAGTTTCCTTTCACCAGTTCAGCATCTACACCAAAGATTGTTCCCCAGGGGATCTTAGAAGCACTGCTCAAGTTGAAGCTAAAGCTGTCGGTGACAGAGCCCTCATACTCTCTATCCAGCTTGTTGGTGAAAGGTTGTTCTTGTTCTCCGTAGTTCAGGCCACATGTGGTGTCAACGACAACAGTTGTAACAAGTTCTTCTTTCTTGTCCCAGAGAACTTCTGCTGTTATGGCGGGTTTTCCAGGCTTCAGAGGACGCAGGTGAGACAGTCGGTCATTGAACCAGTCGTAATTCGGAACATCACAAGAAGCTCTGGCCACCATCTTTGCCCCACTTCTATCTGCATGCTCATACAGGACCCAGGCTCCTCTCTGCACTTTGTGAGAAGATGCCACATCGTTGAAGGAGCCGTAGCACAGGTTGGTCTCATTCTCGAGCACAACACTTTTGCCCTGGTAGTTCACATGTTCATACAGTGTTATCTGAGGGTTTGTCAGGTCCTCCGTCACCATCTCTAGTGAAGAAATGCTGTCATTGTGCTCCACTCTGGCATATTCTCCTTCCTCATAGATCTCCTGTTTACCTTTGAAATTGACATCTGAGTACATCACCCATGGATTCCCAATGACCTTCAGAGAGGAGACACAATCATTAAAATGCTCTTTAATTAAGTCGGGGACAGAGGAGGTGAACTCTGCTGATGCCCTGAAAGTCTACATGCTCATAGATGATGATCTTGTTCATGGTGTCTGGAGGAAGGTTCTTTTCTTGAAGCCTGTGCAGAAGTTGAAAAGAGTGAGTTAATGAAGACTGTACAGGGTTCTTAAATCTGTTGTTTGATGGCACATGGGAGGGTTTAGTCAGTGGCTCAGACTGGTACATTTCCAATTAAGGTGAAGTGCTGAATTTTGCCTGAGATGCCTCATGAATTATTCAGCAGTAAGCAGACATTTTTAACTAAATCAAATGTGTCACAATTAATTAAAATTGAAATGTGTTAAAGGTGCCATAGAATGGAAAACTGCATACATTTCCGTACTTGAATTTTTTTTATTTTATTCATATGGATGATTTTTAAATCATGGGAAATATGTCATGGACAGTCAGGTATGTAGATATTTCTATATTATATATTTCTAGAAATATATTACTGCTTTCCAAAGAACATGCATCTCCATATTTTCCCATTTTTACTGCATCATTTGAGCACATCAGCTGTTCTTTACATTGTGTAGAAATTTCAAGATGAGTAGGCCAACAGAAATGCTGCAGATTTGCTTGCTTTAATGTGCCTTAAAACTACATTTTTTGTCCTCTAAAATGACTATTTTGGAGATATTTGTTTTTCTTCTCTGTACAGTGATGAGTAAGACCACACAAACACACTCCTAAAAAGTTTTTTTTAATGTATTGAGGTGCAAACTGTGTTAATGTTTGCGCCTTCTAGCGGCTGAGTCGACGTGTATGCATTCTAGCGTGTGATTGGCTGAAAAGGAGGATGCTGTTGAAAGGCTCACACCACGACATGCACATATCATACAAATATCATCAGACACAAAGGAGACAAGAGCTGATTAGTGGACTAACAGCACACTTAATGTAGTTGTTTTCATCATGGCACCATGTTTTGCACTCACGAAGCATACAAAATATCCCAAAATACTACATCTGTATGAATTTGGTGCTGATTGTAAGAGATAAGGAGAATAAATCTGGATGTTGGGGGGGAAAGCATATTACCACCCTGACATTTCCATGTGCTACTGTTTATTTTAGTTCCCAGCTCCTCTACATCGCCACATGTCCTGCACCTCATATGTTCCTAGTTTGTGGCACCTCCTAGGCATTCCTTGTCTGGCTTTTTGTATTGATGCTCCTCTGTTTAGTCTCTGTTTGACAGAGGACCTTTTGTGATTCAGGTTTTCTGATTGTGGACTGTTATATTATCTTGTGATTGTACTTCTCTGTGACTCTAATGATCAGGCCTCAATTAGCTGTTCAGTTGTCACGCACTGAAATGCTTAATCACCTTAAAACCTTTAACATATATGAAATTTGGAACATTCCTCCCTGCAAATGTGTTTCACTTCATCAGTATTTCTGGGTGTCCTTACTTGAAGGGCTTTCTTCAAGTTGTCTTCTTTTGTCTACTGTGTATTTGATTCAGTGCGTACTTTGAGTCATCATCTTGTTGCATCACCCAATATCTCCTCAACTTGAGGTCATAAACTGCTGCTGCCGTAAAATCTGCCCAAAGAACATTTTCTCAGTGACTGTAGAACATCCAGGCAAATATAAGATGGGCCGCATTGTTTTTCTGGAGTGCAAGAGCTTCATTTGTGGTGGCCATAAAAGAACACTTATTTTCTTCTGTGTTTTTGTAACAGTAGAGAAACAAGAAAAGATTGTTACTGCTTGTAGAGTATGTAACTAGTATTAGGACACTGTATAATGACCATTTAAGCTAACCTAATGTTTACAAAAGTGGCAGTTGTGTGGCAGTAAAACCACCAAGTCAAGTCTCTATATTAACTTCATATTTGTATTAAGATGTTCCCACTATGTAATCAGAACATTAATTTAAGCCTCTGAGTATTTACAGTAGTGAACTTTGATTCAGCTATTAGTGATGCCTCAAATTTACCAGGTATCATCATATAATATGTTCATGCCAGGAATGCAATGTGTATGACATTTAAAATATGGTATCAATCACACAAAAATATCTTAATTTCATATTTTGATAGTATCTAAGTGGTTACAATATGGAGATTGATTGATTGATGTTTTGGACATAAGTCATAAATGGTAAGTCATCTTCATGCTTAGCTTCAATATAAAAACCAGCCCAGCTTAATCCAGTTATTGGTTTATTGATGACTTTGTACTTAACTCGCCTTGGTCCAGTTTCCCATAAAGCATCTTTGTGTTAAGATCCTCTTAATGTGTAGAGAGAGTGTTTAGAGTGGTGCTCACTTTACCCTTTATGATTCCCTCTTTAAGCTAAGGAGCTTTTGTAAAAAAAAATTATGAACCGCTGCCATCTAGTGGATCAAGCATAAAACTGCAATTTAGTGTATTTCTAGCTCCTCCCTTATTCACTCTGCTAATCAAGGAAGTGTATCGATCTGGGACCTTCACTGATCTAACTAATACACACCTGCACACTGTAACACACACTTTCACTGAGAGAGTTTTATCGTTACTCCAGAACTGTAGCGTTTACTATGCACTGAAGTTATATATATCAGTGAAGCAGCACAGATAAAGATCATCTGGATAAAGAATCCAGTCAGAGCAGTGATGTTTGTATGTGCAATAATGAGACACCATGAATTAAAGTATGTAGAAAGGTCAGTGGTCAAATGAAACTAAAACATGGTTGCATATGACCCCTTTGGAACAATGTGTTCAAAACATTCCAAAATTAAACAAAATTATCAACAGAATGTGAAGAAATAACAGTTTTAAAGGTATGTAAGATAGGGCTGGGCGATATATCAAGTTTTTAAGAAATATCAATATATTTTTATATGAGATATAAGATGAGACTATGGTTTATATCGATAAAGTCTGTGTTGCGCTGCAATTACACTTGTAGATCCACCAGTTCGCCTTTCTCTTCACACTGCCCCACCTCTCTCCCTCACAAAACTCACCCCTCCCCACCACTTCACCCGTAAACGCAGGCAGCGACAGCATGGAGATGGATAAACACACAAAAGCAGCTATCGAAGAGGATGTCTGTTGAAAGTAAGGCTGGCTATCGCAATTCGATAGCAAAAATGTACCGACCAAAACATCTCAGGACTACTGAGTACCAAAAGTCTAAAAAAAATCTGGTGCCTTTTTTCGGTACTGTGTGTACAATGCAAATTAAAATAATAAAAAAACAACGCACGCCGTGACCTGCAGAAACGCGGGGAGCACACACAGAGCTGCTCGAAACTTTGGCTCTACTTCGAAAGAGTCTGTCTCAGAGCAGCTGCAGCAATGCAGCAATTCCAAGATGGCGCCCACCGTGGCAGACGTCTTTGTGTGTTCCTCCGGAAGCCAACGTTATTTATTATTTATTTTGTCTTTAGTATTTATTTTAAATGTACAGTATACATCCGGAACATTTAGCTACAGTAGAGAGGCACTCCTGGAGATTGGTAAAGTTCGACATGAACTTACCTTTAGCCTTTCTGACTTCAGCTTTCTGTTACGCTCGCACTCGCACTTCACCAGCTCCGCGCAAGGCCCAGCAGCACCGGCCTCGGGTGAGCGGCGCAGCCGACAAACAGAGCGGCCAAGACGGAAGCGGGGTAAGAGAGGTGGGCTACATGCTAGGCTAAAGGCGAGAGCTACGCGGCCACCGCTACCTAGCCTGTTGCTAGCTAATGTTCGCTCCCTCGAAAACAAGCTGGATGAGCTGAGAACCAGAATAACAGCTCAGCGTGAGATCAGAGAGTGTTGTGCTCTGGTCTTCACAGAAACCTGGCTTTCTGGCAACACGCCAGAATCAGCGATCCAGCTAGACACTCACTCCGTTCACCGTGGCGACCGCACGGCAGCGTCGGGGAAGAACAAAGGCGGCGGTGTCTGTGTTTACGTAAACAACGCGTGGTGTTCAGACGTAAAGACAGTTGAAAAACTTTGTCTAGCGGACTTAGAACTGCTGATGGTGAAGTGCAGACCCCACTATCTGCCGAGAGAGTTTAGCGGTGTGTTTATTCTGGCTGTTTACATTCCGCCTCGCGCGAACTCCGCTGCGGCGCTGGGGCTGCTGCATGACGTCATCAGTAAACAAGAGACCGCGCACCCGGACGCCGTGTTTATTGTTGCCGGCGACTTTAATCATTGCAATCTGAGGACTGTCCTCCCCAAGTACCATCAGCACGTGAGCTTCCCGACGAGGGAGAACAACTTACTTGACCAAGTCTACAGCAACGTGAGGGGGGCCTACAGAGCTGTGCCTCGGCCACACTTCGGACAGTCCGATCACATCTCCGTCTTCCTCTACCCAGCATACAGACAACTCCTCAAGCGGTCACTTCCAGTGAGTAAAACTGTTAAAGTGTGGAATGAAGAAACTGATTCAGTGCTTCAGGACTGCTTTGACAGTACAAACTGGGATGTGTTTAGAACTGCTGCTGTGAGAGAGGATGGTTCTGTTGATCTAGAGGACTATGCTTCTGGGGTAACTGGTTACATCAGCAGCTGCATTGAAACCATTGTCCCTTCAAAGCGCTGCATAAAGTACCCCAACCAAAAACCATGGATAAATGGTGAAGTTCGGTCCATGCTACGTGCTCGCCAGACTGCATTTCTCTCTGGCAACGCTGAGGACTACAAAAGGTCTAGATACGACCTGCGTAGATCTATCAGAGAAGCTAAGAGACAGTACAGGCTGAAGCTGGAGGGCTACTACACCACAGCAGACTCCCGGCGCATGTGGCAAGGACTGCACCGTATCACCAACCATCAACAAACAAGCACGGCACTCACAACCAGCCATTCTGCATTGCCTGATGAGCTGAATGAGTTCTATGCTCGCTTCGATGTCTTCAACCTTGACCAACTGAAGGACATTGCGGCCAAGGAGAGCACACAGAACCCATCACTCATTGTAACAACAGTGGATGTGCGCAGGAACCTGATGAGAATCAACCCACGCAGAGCAGCAGGCCCAGACAACATCCCCGGGCGTGCGCTCAGGGTTTGCTCATCAGAACTGGCTGATGTGTTTGTAGACATATTCAATCTGTCACTCACGCAAGCTTTTGTGCCATCCTGTTTTAAGACCACCACCATCGTGCCCCTCCCAAAGAAAAGTAATGTGAGATGCCTAAATGACTATCGCCCTGTTGCACTCACTTCAATCGTGATGAAGTGCTTCGAGAGGATAGTCATGACTCACATCCGGAAGACCATTCCCAACACTATAGATCCTTTACAGTTCGCATACCGCCGGAACCGGTCTACAGACGACGCAATCAACGCTACTCTTCACAAAGCCCTCACACACCTGGAGGGCAAGGACACATATGTCAGAATGCTCTTTATTGACTACAGTTCAGCATTCAACACGGTCATCCCACACAGACTCTCAGAAAAGCTCCTCACCCTCGGACTGACACCAGCCCTCTGCAACTGGGTGCTGAACTTTCTAACAGACAGACCCCAGTCAGTCAGAGTCGGCAGCTGCACATCCAGCACAAGAACAGTGAGCACAGGGGTCCCTCAAGGCTGTGTGCTGAGCCCCCTTCTGTACACGCTCTTCACATACGACTGCGTGGCCTCCCAGAACAACACCAGCATCATCAAATTTGCTGATGATACTACAGTCATTGGACTGATCACTGGTGGGGAAGAGACAGCGTACAGGAAGGAGGTGGCTGAGCTGGTGGCCTGGTGTCATGACAACAATCTTTCCTTGAATGCAGACAAGACCAAGGAAATGATTGTTGATCCAAGGAGGAAGCGAGAGCTACACACACCCCTGTACATAGGGGAGACTGAGGTAGAGAGGGTGAAAACCTTTAAGTTTCTTGGCATTCACATCAGTGAGGATCTCAGCTGGTCCCACAACACTCAGATCATCATCAGGAAGTCCCAGCAGCGACTGTACTTTCTGAGAAGGCTGAGAAAATTTGGTATGCCAACCAAAATTCTCAGCACCTTCTACAGGAGTATGATTGAGAGTGTTCTTACCAGCTCCATCATCGTCTGGTATGGAAACTCTACTGCTCAGGACAGAAAGGCTCTCCAGCGTGTGATCAAAACTGCACAGTCCATCTCAGGAGCAGCCTTCCCCTCACTACAGAACATCTACCACACCAGGGTCACCAGGAGGGCCCACAACATAATCAGGGACAGTACACACCCCCAGCACACACTCTTCACACGTTTACCTTCAGGCAGACGTTACAGGAGTGTGAAGTCCAGGACCACAAGACTGACAAACAGTTTCTACTCACAGGCCATCAGGCTTGTGAACACCTCACGCACTACCTCTCCAACCTCTCCTTTCTGAACTGGTTTTAACTGGTCTGATTTAAACTGCACCTTACACTCACTGTACTGTCAGAATACTGTTTACATTCACTACTCACACAAACATTATTGTTTACATTCGTTACTTGCAACTTGCACTTTATGGCTGCTGCTCTTCATACTTGCACATAAAAGCACACATAACTTTTATTTTTTATTCTTTAACTATAAAAATATTTTTATCTACTTCAACTTATATTGTTATACTTTGTATATTTTGTATATATATTTTTTATTTCTTTTATTTGTTATCTTATCTATTGGTGAATGGAGGAGCAGCAAAGTAAGAATTTCATTGTACAGTGTAACTGTCTGTTCTGCTGTACATATGACAATAAAACTCTTGAATCTTGAATCTTGAATCTTCAAGATAGTGGCTTAGGGAACAGCAGCACTTCAGCACTGCTGGAGATGTGAGAATCAGGGCACTGCTGTGTCTGATCCACTCACACCAGCACAACGTCAGTGTCACTGCAGGGTTAAAAATGATCCACCACCCAAATAGTACCTGCTCTGTGTTGGTCCTGTGGGGGCCCTGACCATTGAAGAACAGGGTAACAGTGAGTGAAACAGAAATTGACCCCCAGAATGAACCAGCCCAGCAAACATGCAATGTCAGAAAGACGTTCAAATTATGTCTGTATCACGTCAGTCAGTTCTCTTTGCAGTATCTTCCAAAGATTTCTTGACCTGAGCTGAATAAACTTCCATCATATGCTGTTATAAGTGGAGAAAAAACTCTTGTGAGTTCACAGTGCTAGCTTAAGAAAAGATAATGTATAAATATGTACATATGTTCATGTTTTAAGGTGGTTAAAATACATAAAAAACAAGTTAACCTCTTAACCGTACCCCCCTTTTTACCAATTTCCGCTTGAAAATACATATCCAAATCTTGAAGCTTTTCACTGAAACACTGCATAAATGAGTGTAATTTTCAAGATGTAATGTTCCTGAAAAGCCTTCAAAGGCCATTTTTACCATATTTTACATGTTTAATTTAGTTATGGACTTATAATATCTTCTTGGAAAAAACTCAGTCAGTTTATATCCTCATGTTGTGCTTTTTTTTCATTTTGGTGTCATTTGGAGCTGTTTATCTGGTGTAAAACTCTCTCTGCTGCCCGATTTCAGTAGATCGCCGCCGTTACTCTTCCTTTTGAGCTTTACTAATCACTCTTAAACATCATAAAATATCTTTTTCTTTGGTTTGGGACTTTGTTTAGGGTTCATAGTTAATGTTTTGGTCGTTGTTTTGTGTCTGTGTATCTCCTGCGTGACGCGTTTTCTCTCTGCGCTCTGCGCACTGAATGCGCGCTGAGTCTCAAAAACCCACTCGTTTTTCTAACCCACCCACCTTCTCGGTTACGCGTCCAGATATCTCCACACCTGATTGGTCCACAGGCTTGGTTGACACGTTTTTGGAAAGAGGAAGGGCGGGACTATAAGGGGAAGTGGCGAAAATGCGGATTTCGAACTGTAAGATATTTTAATAAATTTTTTAATTCGAAGGCTTTTATTCTGACCTGTCGAATCTCCGGAGTACTCCTTCCACAAAATGGCGGATTATTAACGATCGGATTGATGGAAAAACACAAGTTTGGTCTCGTTTTGAAGCTGAAAGTCTCAGGTATGTGGCTGGTCTGTTGTGGTTTTGGTGGTGTGTCCCTGTGGCGGCTGAGAGCCTTTACGCGTCGGAAAAACGCAGAAGTAGTGGCGGCGCTAGGGGGCGTGTTACTGTTCGGAAAAGCTATTCTTTATTTTTTATTTAAATACTGCTACATTTCAGAGTATAATAGCTTACACCATCGTAATCCTGAGGGTCTCCCCGTTCGTTTGATGTGTAATATGTCCAGATTGGCCAAAAGATGGCTTTACGAAAAATAAAAATGTTCGTAGTGTACCTAATATTTTGTCATACTAACGCTAGTAGAAAAAATGGCAAAACGACCGAAAAGTAGAGATTCTAAGCTTTCATATGGTACCTTGATTGTCTTTGGTGGTGCTGTAGATCTTCAGATATATCCTTAAATATATTTATTTTTTATTCCTGGCCCGCCGGCGGGTTAAAGTGAAAAAAACAACAAGGTTGTGATATGTATGTGGGTTAATGAGCTCCGTTCTGTTGCTAACAGGGCTTTGAGCATTTAGCATTAGCTTTAATTAGCATTGTGGTTACAAGCTCTAATACTCGTAACTTTTGTGGTAAATCTTGTTGTGTATTGATTTAGGACTATTTTAATATTAAAGTGTTTCGACTACAGTGTTACTAAACGGCGTGCTGCATCATGCCGACTACAACTCCCAGAGGCGAGCGAGTGACGTCAGCAGTGCCGCAGACAGACGCAGATAAGAAAGAGAGACTCGAAGCACACACATATGCACATAAAGCTCAGCCCTACCCGGGTAGTGGAGATTTAAACAAACTTTCTGATGCACATACACAACAGAGAAGTGGGACAATAAAAAAGAGGAAAGACAGTAAAAGTTGGTTGTTGTTCAAAGTGAAACTGTTCATACTGTGGGAAGCTGGTCTGAATACTACATAAAAGTGAAATATTTGGGGTTTTTTTTGCAGCTGACCTTATATGAATACCAGCTCATCATTAATTCAGAGAATTAATTAATCTCAAGATCTGAATAAAGCTCACACACACACTTTTTTGTACCATTATTTTGTTCCTTTATTTTTCCCCAACCCCAACAGTTACTTATACACACACGTAAACAATGTTTCTGTTAATAAATAATAATAATAATAATACATTTTATTAGTGTAGCGCTTTTCAAGATACTCAAAGACACTTTACATACAAAGCAAACAAACAAATAGTAAATAAATAAATAAATGCAAGAACCATAAAACCTGTAATACAAGATTCAATCATTTCATAAAGCATAAGGTAAGAGTATGAAAGATACAGAAAAAGTGGGGGAGAGTGGGGAACAACCAGCAGCAAGACATACACTAAATCTGAAAAAAAAAGTACAAATATAAACAAATTATAACATTACAAATGAAAAGCAGGTCTGAAGAGGTGGGTTTTGAGAAGTGACTTAAAAGTAGACAGACCAGGACAGACCATCAGTCTCGTATGGGTTTAGGAAGAGAGTTAAATAGGGTGGGCGCAGCTGTGGAGAAGGCTGTATCACCCCAGGTCGGGTGCTTAGTCCCAATGGGAATGGACCATAGATTGGCATCAAAAGAGCAAAAGCTACGAGAAGCAGTGTGGTGATTGAGCAGGTCAGTAAGATAGAATGGGGCCTGATTATGGAGAGCGTTGTCCACAACATTATTTTTGTAACCCTGAACATCCTCATCTGTTTGCATTTCTGCCCATGTATTGGGAATTAAACTACTACTACTATTAAAACACACCACTGTATGAACAGGTCTGTCAATACTTACAACAGCACTGCGCCCTTGTGCTGCTTGTTAATGTTGGAGTGGAGCTGAAAATGGATTACAACACTGCCATCTAGTGGTCAGAGGTTTGAACACAACACACACTGATTCACTGTCTGCCAGGAGTCTGTTTACTGATACTGTGTTTTTAAGAATCGATACAGTATCACTAAACATAATATCCAGAAATTCGATATGTTGATACAACCCTAATTGATACTTGGCCAAACCTGCAGAAGAACTATTCCTAACCCAGTGATTGAATGTAATCTTTTTTAGTGAGTAGTGTAGCGATTCTTATGAACTGTGAGCTAGCTAGTCTAGCCACTATGCTACGTTTAGGAACGCTACATGTTGTTTTTGATTGGAGCTCATATTACAGTTAAAGGGTCTCAGTGTTTACGCAGCCTGCATGCGCAGTAAGGCAGACGCAGTAACACTGCAGCCAAAGAACGGGCAATCGGGACCTTGTATCTCCAAAAATAGTAACCAAATAAATAAATCCATTCTTAACTTGTAGTGGAGGTCAGTGTATCAAGAACTTTGGAGCATCTCTGTCGGTCTGTTTATGATGAAATCTTAATGATTCCAAAAGATTTTTGTCCAAGCTGATGCTACAGTATATATACACCAATAAGATAAAACATTAGTGCCTATTTATTGATGCAGCCATCTAAACTGACATCTGTTAATAAATTAATGCTGTGATTAAAACACAAATACTGTGCTAGACTGTTCACTTTAAACTTTCATATGCACATTAAAACAGCCCCATCTTTACTTTCACACATTCCTCCTACGCTCTCGGTTCGAGTCGTTACTCAAAATATGCAGATGATCATTTTTTCACAGTGTATTAATCTGTCATACCATGAGATTATTTGACAGCCCAGTGACTCAGGCTTGTGGTATTGGCGCTGATTAAAGGTGTTGGGCCAATAAAGGTGTTAACTCCACAGTCAAATGCATTGCAGAGTGCAGTAACTGCTATGTTTGGCCTTTCTGGTAACTTGTGGTGAAGTATATTAAAACATAAATCTGTGTTATACAAATATAAATCTAGGTGGACAATAACTGCCTATGTTCAGAAATGGTATTTAAACATTTCCTGCACTTTACACTGGCAGAATTCTTAGACTGATGTGCATGTTGTGATAAATAGCTTAGCACAATCTCAATAATAAGCATTCATTTAGGAAGATGTAAAGAGGAAAGACTTCATTACTTATTTTAAGCAAATAATACAGTAAAGTAAATAACCACTGAAAAAACGATTTAACAGGACACGTTACTGCTTATTCTCTTATATGTCAGGTGTTGCAGTAACAGCAAGGAACATGTGCGTGAACAGTTTGTCATAGTGGGTCACAACACCTTCTACTCAAGAACAAAAATCTCCTCCAGATGTTCTACTTATAAACTACCTTCTCCTCCAGACATCCTTCTACTCTAGAAATACCTTCTCCTTCAGTCACTCTTCTACTCAACAACCACCTTGTCCTTCTACTCAAGAACTACCCTCTGCCCCAAACATCCTTCTACTTAAGAACTACCTTCTCTTCCAGACACCCTTCTACACAAGAACTACCATCTTCCCCAGACATTCTTTTATTCAACAATTACCTTCTCCTCCAGATGCCCTTGTACTTAAGAACTACCTTCTCATCCAGATGCCCCTCTTATCAAGACCTATCTTCTCCTCCAGACACCCTACTAGTCAAGAACTACCTTCCGTTAGACGTCCTATTAGTCAACAACTATCTTCAGATGTCCTTTTACTTAACAACTACCTTCTCCTCCAGGTGCCCTTCTACTCAAGAACTACAATCTCCTCCAGATGTTCTTCTACTCAAGAACTACCTTCTCTTCCAGACATCCTTCTATTTAAAAAATATCTTCTCCAGATGTCATTTTACTCAAGAATTACCTTCTCCTTCAGACATTCTTCTACTCTAGAAATACCTTTTTCTTCAGTCACTCTTCTACAACAACTACCTTGTCCTGTAGATGTTCTTCTACTCAAGAACTACTTTCTGCCCCAGACATCCTTCTACTTAAAAACTACCTTTTCTTCCAGACACCCTTCTACACAAGAGCTACCTTCTTTCCCAGACATTCTTCTACTGAAGAACTGCCTTCTCCTCCAGATGCCCTTCTACTGAAGAACTACAATCTCCTTCAGATGTACTTCTACTCAAGAACTACCTTCTTCTCCAAACGTTTTTCTACTCAAGAACTACCTTCTCTAGATGTCCTACTATTCAAGAACTACCTTCACCTTCAAACCTCCTCCAGATGTTCTACAGAAGAACTATTTTTTCCTAGTAGCATTTTTCTACTCAACAACTACCTTCTCCTGCAGATGCCCTTCTAATCAAGAACTATCTTCTCCTCCAGACGTCCTACTACTCAAGAACTACCTTCTCCTTTAAGCGTCCTTCAACTCAAAAACTACCTTCTCCTCCAGACGTCCCTTAGGTCAAGAACAACCTTCACCTGTGGCCTTTTTTTACTCAACAATTACCCTCTCCAGATGTCCTTCTACTCAAGAACAGCCTTCTCCTCCAGATATCCTTCTACTCACAAACTACCTCCTCCTCCAAATGACCATTTACTCAACAACTATCTTCACCTTCAGATTCCATTCTACTAAACAACGACCTTGTTCTCTAGAAATTTTTCTACTCAAAAACTGAATTTTCCTCCAGATGCCCTTCTATTCAAGAACTACAATCTTCTCCAGACATTCTTTTACTCAACAACTACACTCTTCTAAAGGCGTCTTTTTACACAAGAACTACGTTCACCTGCAGACAGTCTTCTACTTAAGAACTACCTTCTTCTTCAGACACCCTTCTACACAAGAACTACCTTCTTTCCCAGACATACTTCTACTTAACAAATACCTTCTCCCTCACAAGTCCTACTACTTAAGGCCAACCATCTTGTCCAGAAGACCTTCTACTCTAGAACCGCCAGATGTCCTTCCACTTAAGAACAACAACCCCCCCCCCCCCCCCCCCCCCCCCAAATGGCCTTTGACTTAACATCTATCTTCTCTTCCAGACACCTTTTCTATCTGCAGTTCGCACCATAACAACTCAGTGACAAACACTGGCTTGAATGGAATAGATTTTTTTGTATGCTAGTCAGATACAGGACTGAAGTTTGATGACATTTGGTATTTGGAAAAACTACAAAACTCCCCAGGACTTAAGGAGCAACTTAATCTTGATCTTTACTGATTTTCATGAGGCAGGCTTTCTCGGAGGGATTGTTTTCATATAAAGAACTAACATGAGAACTAACTACTCATTAGTCAGTCCTATTATTTATCTCATAATTAGTTTATTTATTTACCTTTTTTTTAGATTGTCCAAATAACGTGACCAATATGCTTATTATACTGTAAATTCATGATTGAAAACAGCCTTTATTCTCTGTTAATCACAAACATAATTTTCTACAGTCTACCTGTACTGGAGCGCTTTCTTTGTGGTACTCCAGTATTATGTACAGTTCTCATCTAATACCTGCTTTGTCTGCTCAGTACTTCATTAAGCTAAATCAAGATTGCTGCTGAAGGAACTGAATAAATTCATACAATGTCTGGGGCGTCTAAGGTGTGTTTCTAATTTGTCAACCAATCAAGACTGTGTTCCTAATTTTTTGAACAATCAATAGCTGTCTTCCTTACTTAACAACCAAACAAAGAGTGTTTTCCTAACTTGTTGAGCCATCAGGGTCATTGGTCCTGACTTGTTGACCAATCCAGGGTTTTGCGCCTGACTTGTCAACCAATCAAAGGGTGTGTTCCTAACTTGTCGACTAATCATAGGAAGTGTTTTGAACTATTCAACCAATTAGGGGCTTCGCTCCTGAACTTTCAGCCAATTAAAGGCTATGTTGCTGACTTTGCTACTAATCAAAGCATGTGTTTCTAACTTATTGACCAATTGGAGGGTGTGTTCCGGACATGTCACCAAATCCAGAGTTTTGCGTCTGACTTGTCGAACAATCATAGGGAGTGTTTCGAACTTTTCAGCCAGTTAGGGGCTTTGCTTCTGAACTGTCAGACAATCAAAAGATGTGTTCCGGATTTGTCAACCAAGGTGTACCTAACTTGTCAACTAATCAGGAGTTTGCTTCTGAACTCTTAGCCAATCAAAGGGTGTGTTCCTAAATTGTTGCCTAATCAGGGGCTTTCTGATGTGTTGATCAATCAGAGGGTGTGTTCTTAACTTGTCAACCCATCAGGGGCTTTGCTTCTGATCTGTCAGCCAATTAAATTGTTTGTTCCGTTTTTGTCAAAGGAGGCTATGTTCCTGACTTTACAACCTGTCAGAGGCTGTTTTCTTAACTTATTGACCAGTCAGGGGCTAGTCATGACCTGTCAATTCATCAGAGGGCGTGGTCCTAAGTTGTTGACCAATCAGGGTCTTTGCTCCTGACTTGTCAACCAATCAGGAGCATGTTCCTAACTTGTTATCTGATCAATGGCTGTGTTATTGACTTTGCAAACATACAGAAGGTATGTTCCTAACGTATCGGCACATCTGAGGGTTTTTTACAACTTGTTGACCAATCAAAGGGCAATGAATGCAATACTGAGTGTGTGTGGTGCAGGTGTCCAAAAACATTATGCTAATATCCTTGTCCATGTGATTATTAGAAAACTGTACACGGGCAGCAACATTCTATTAGGAGAACAGGGACTTTCTCCCCGAAACCCTGTCCGACTCTTCAGAGATGTTTTTTGTAACTCTTTTCAGCCCGACAAGCATCAACAACAAATTTCCTTTGTTTGTGCCACGATAATAGTCACAACAATACGCTTCCACGGAACAGACTTTATTGGTTTTATACTTCCCTGTTCTTTAACTACAACACACTATTGATTCTTAGTCACCCTCAGATTAATAAGATTAATCTACTGGTGTGTTTATAATGTGTTTTTTATATTTGTAGGTGTCATATAGGATTTTGAATACAGCCCTACAGTAAAATAATACAGAGCAACTTTAGTAACCACAAAAGACAATCCAGAGGAAATTCATACTTATTATTTTTATGTTTGATGCTTTGAATTCTTGAAATAAATGTTATGAGCAAAAATGTCCAAGCATAAAAAGTAATTAAGTCAAAGAGGACAGATGGCCTAACATTTATTAGAAAATAGGAACATTTATCGCAGTGAAAATATGAAGAATGCATACATATGCTACAAGCAAGCGAACATCCCTGTGCACTAACATATTGCTGTCCAATGAAAAACAAGTATCTCCAAAATTGCAACTTCACAGAGGAGACCAAAAACAGTCTTTACTTTCAATGTAAGTCAATAAAACCAGAATTTTTTCTAAGCTGTTTTGGAACATTTTCATTGGTCAGTTCATCATGAAATTTTCACACAATGTAAACTACGGTTGCTACATTCGAATGATTTGGAAAAATAAGAATTGACCAACAACTTAGACTTGGAGTTTCTAATATGGACATGACAACAGAATACAGACAGTTCAGAGACACTTCAACTTCAGAGGTCTGTTACTGTTTTTGATTATTATTTGCTTTGACGTATTAACATAAATGCTTACAGCTTTAAGGAGCATCAAAGAGTCAAGTGAGGTCAGGAAGCGAGAGGTCTAAAAGAAAAAAAACATCTTAAATCTTCTGAATTGATGTCGAGACTGTCTGGTGATGTCCTGATGATACCGGTAAGAGACTGTGTAAATGGTTGGACACCAGTGGGCTTCCCTAGAAACAAAAGAAATCAAAACATGAGCTCAGATGACTCAGATTTACAGAATAAAACAAGAAAACATCTCTACTGGTGTAGATAATAAAAGCTAAATGAAGGCTGATGTGCTGACTGTATGTTTGAAGGAAACTGTTCTGTATCTTACCACACTCTGCTTTAGATATCCTCCTCTCTGAACTCGGTGGAGATGGAGTTGCCACACTCGCATCTGTACTCTCCATATTCCGTGCTGTGGGAACCATTAGTGATGGTCAGCTTGACAGGGACCTTCACGTCCACCTCCTTCCTCACTACATTCACAGTGAGCTTGGTGTGGGGAGGGACAGTGGTTGGCAAGGAGATTCGGACCCCCTTGCTCTCGGTTCTGGTGTTGCTGCTCCCCTTCTCTACAGTGAAGGTGTTACTCAAAGACAATTGGGAGCCAACTTCCACTCCAAATACATTTACACTAAATTTTGTTCCCAGGCTAATCTGAGTTGCATTGCTGAAGCTGAAGCTGTCGGTGACGGAGCCCTCATACACTCTATTCAGCTCAGTGGAGAAGCTTTGTTTTTGTTCTCCGTAGTTCAAACCAGATATGGTGTCGAGCACAACTGACTTCACATGTTCTTCTTTCTTGTCCCAGAGAACTTCTGCTGTTATGGTGGGTTTTCCAGGCTTCAGAGGACGCAGGTGAGACAATCGGTCATTGAACCAGCCATAATTTGGAACATCACGAGAAGCTCTGGCCACCATCTTTGCCCCACATCTGTTGGCGTGCTCATACAGGACCCAGGCTCCTCTCTGCACCTTGTGAGAAGATGCCACATCGTTGAAGGAGCCATGACACAGGTTGGTCTCATTCTTGAGCACAATACGTTTGCCCTGGTAGTTCACATGTTCATACAGCGTTATCTGAGGGTTTGTCAGGTCCTCCATCACCATCTCTAGTGAAGAAATGCTGTCATTGTGCTCCACTCTAGCATATTCTCCTTCCTCATAGATCTCCTGGTTACCATTAAAATTGATTTCTGAGTGCGCAACCCATGGATTCCCAATGACCTTCAGAGAGGAGATGCAATCATTAAAATGCTCTTTATTTAAGTTGGGGACAGAGGAGGTGAACTCTCTGCTGATGCCCTGAAAGTCTACATGCTCATAGATGATGATCTTGCTCATGGTGTCTGGAGGAAGGTTCTTTTCTTGAAGCCTGTGCAGAAGGAGAGAAGAGTGAGTTCATAAAGACTGTACAGGGTTCTTATATCTGGCACATGGGAAGGTGGAGTCAGTGGCTCAGACTGGCACATTTCCATATAGGGTGAAGTGCTGAATTTTGCCTAAGATGCCTTATGAATTATTCTGCAGTAAGCAGACATTTTTAACTAAATCAAATCTGTCACAATTAATGGCACCTCTAGAAATTGTTAAAGGTGCCATATAAAGAAAAACTGTGTTTACATTTTCATACTTAAATAACATGATCACAGCTGCTGTTCTTTACATTTTGTAGAAATTTCAAGATGAGTAGGCCAATAGAAATCCTGCAGAATTGCATGGAATTTAATGTGCATTAAAACTAAAGAACAATTTCTGGCCTCGAAATTTACTATTTTGGATTTGGACTATTGAACTATTGAACTCTGAACAGTAATGAGTAAGACCACACACACACACACACACACACACACACACACACACACACACACAGATATATATATATATATATATATATATATATATATATATATGATTGGGGTGGGCACCACAGCTTTCTAGTGATATGCTGCCCCCTGTTGTTTGAAGTAGGAATTCAACAGGTTAAATCTTCTTACACATTGCTTATTTAAATGAATCACCCATGGTTCACCCATTTAATCTGTGTCCTTGAAGCCAGCACCAGCTCTGCTATGTGTGAGTGAGTTCAGCTCACACCTGAGTACCAAGGCCAACATGGGACCCCTGAATACCAATCAGCAAGAATAGCTTAGGATGCTTATTGAGTGAGCTTTGCATGTCTTTGTTTTTAAATGAATAAAATATACAAAACAGAGAATGTGTTAATGAAACAAAGGATCTGCTGATGTTTCAGAACAATGCACTTATCCCCCACCCCCAGTCCAGGCTTCAACATGTGTTTGGGATTACTTGGACCAAGAGAAGCAGTAAATGCAGCCAATTGAACAGCTGAAAGTAATTTAACCATATTATTTACTTAACAATTTAAATACATAAAAAGCCTTAGTGATAGTTGTAACTAATTTGAAGTAACTATAAAGGCCAGGCATTATAAGATATTATGTATACAGTCATTGATGACTATAATAGGAACATCCACCTTCTATCCATACTCACCTCCACTTACCGTATAGAAACACTTTGTAGTTCTACAATTGCAGACTGTAGTCCATCTGTTTCTATGTGTACTTCACAGTATATACATACAATCACAGAGCAGCTATTGTAGTGCTTGTATAGTTATGCTGGTACGAGGGGATCAGACCCAGCAGCGGTTTTGCAGTTTTTAAACAATGTGTCCACTCACTGTCCACTCTGTTAGACACTCCTACCTTTCTGGCCCACATTGTAGACAATAGCTCATCTGTTGCTGCACAGTTTGTGTTCCTCTAATCCAGGGGTCACTAATACGCGAACCGCGGTCCGGATCCGGACCCAGACCTTGTCCAATGCGGACCCAAACCGATAAACTACTGATAATGATTTCATTTTGACTGTGTTTATTTTAAGCGGCGGAGCTTAAAATAACAGGTACGAAGCGAGGAGCAGCAGCCGGAGACTAAAGCGAGTCAGAAAGAATAACATAAAAACAGAAAAGTAAACAGGGAAACTGAGTGTTTAACAGGAACGGTTCTGGAATGGACCTGCTCGTCTAGTTTTGGAGAATACCGCTCTGTTCAACCAACATGTCAATCTGTGAAGCTGAGTTAACAAGAAGACACACGTTTTTATTTACTTTCTCTATAAATACACACTTTAAGATGCACTCTTTTTCAAAAGCATTCTGTTTTTTTAAAATGTAGCTCTTGTTCTTACTTAAAGTAAGGACAAAAAAATATTTGGAGCTTTATAGACAGTTTAGTATTTACACAGTAAATATACTAAAATTTACTGAACAGTATTTGTAAGACGTTTATCTTTCTATTGCTGATGGTATAAGATGCTGATACTAGCTAACTTAAATATACAGGATATGGCAACATAACACATGTTAGATTGATGATGGTCCGGACCTTGGCCTGAGGAAATCTCCTCTAACTGGACCTTACTGAGTTCTAATTAAACACCCCCACTCTAGTCCTTCATGAGTGGTCACAGGACACTAAATAATGTTGTTTGGTGGACAATTTGTAGTCCAGCAGTGACACTCAGGCCTTGACCATTGAAAAACAGGGTAACCAAGAGAAACGGGGAGTAAAACAGAAGTTGACCCCCAGAATGAACCAGAGTGAAACACTGCAGGGAGAGTAACATGAAAATCCCTAAAAACATTCTCACAGTAGGAAATGAGTGAGGCTTGTTTCAATCTTACTATGTAGTGTTTTCATATTACAGTTTAAGGGCCTCACAGTGACCATTCATCCTGCATACACAGCAAGGCAAACAACTTTAGTAAAAATAGTAAGTGCATTAAATAAACAAAACCATTCTTAACTTGTAACGCAGGTCAGTGTATCAAGAACTTTGGAGCATCTTGGTTGATCTGTTTATGATGAAATCTTAATGATTCAAAAAGGTTTTCGTCTGAGATGCTACAGTATATATACACCAGTAAGCCAAAACGTCATAAGCATGTATGTATTGATGCAGCCATCTACATTGACATCTGTTAATGAATTAATGCTGTGATTAAAACACAAATACCTAGACTGTTCATTTTAACTTTAAAGTGATCATTAAAACAACCTTCACTTTAACACATATTCCTCCTACGCTCTCGCTTTGAGCCATTACTTTGAAAACATATGACCATTTCTTCACAGTGTATTAATCTCTCATACTCAGTTTAATACTGTGAGATCCTTTGAGAACATCAGAGCCCGGTGACTCAGGCTTGTGGTATTGGCGCTGATTAAAGGTGTTGGGCCATTGAAGGTGTTAACTACACAGCCAAATGCATTGTAGAGTGCAGTAACTGCTCTGTTTGACCTTTCTGGTAGCTTGTGATGAAGTATATGACAACATATGAATCTATGTTATACAAATATATATCTGTTTGGACAATAACTGCCTATGTTTAGAAATGGTATGTAAACATTTCCTGTACTTTACACTGGCAGAATTCTTAGACTACATTGAGAGATTAGCATATTAATTCTATGACTGCTGTCAAACAATTAGAGGGAGTGTTCCTAATATGTTAACCAATCAACAGTTTTGCTCATGAATTGTCAACCAATCAAACACTATGATCCTAACTTCTTAACCAATCAGGGGCTTCTGATTGTTGACCAATCAGACTGTGTTCCTTGATTAATTCATTATTAATTAATGAATGACTGTGTCCCTAACCTAACAACCAATCAGAAGGTGTATTCCTAGCTTGGTGGCCATTCACAGGCTGAACCTGCTAGAAAATGTTGGGTTTTTTTTTTAACTAGCCATCTTGATAAGTGACTTTTGACATGACAATCCACCAGTTCCATTTATTCTACCATAAGATTGGTTCACTTTCAGCTTCAGGATCTCAGGACACACAGACGTGCTAGCTTCATGTCAGGGCACACTATAAATGAGAAATGTTTGTCCAGCAATTGCTCTTGTAGGTTATAAAGAGCTCCAGGTCTGTTTTTGCTGAAACTGAAACCTGTACATCAGGGCATCCCCCATAGATCACATGTGGGCTGCACTTGATGAAAAGCAGACTGCAGAAGGTCATTATGAATTAGATGTGTTAACCATGTTAACCATGCTGCTGCACTGCATCACGTACGATAAAGTCTGTTATATTAGCCGTATGTAGCTGGCCATGCAGCTGCAGCTACATAAAGTCAAGTTCTGCCAAAAAGACTGTAAAACAGAATGTAAAACAAGGTTTAATCTCCGATTAAGTTGTGCACTTGGAAGGTTAGTTATTATAGGTTGTAAAGAAAAAGTCTTTGGCAGAAGCCCAGTCCTAGGCCCAGGTTTTAAAGAGTGCAGACCCTCGCAGATCCTGCTGGATATGGACAGCAGGGGTGTAGCCGCCTCCCAAGACAGCAGGACTGGGATTCAACAGGTGGTGTGGGAAGGAGGATGGAGGAGCATGAAGATACGTCAGCACCAGAAGGCAGCAGAGAATGAGCGCAAGTTGAATCCTTTTAAAGACAGGTGGCAGCCTGCGATTGGTTGGAGTAATGGATGAGAGAGTGACGTAGCATTGGAGTCTTCCTGGCAGAACGTTTGCTAAAGCTTCCATTTCTCAGAATTGTTTAAACCCAGTCACATTGGAGGGTTTTCGAGCATGAACGGCACAGCAGCTCAATCAGATTTAAGTCTGGCTCTGACTAGGCCACTACAAACCTTCATTTAAACAGAACTGTATAACCTACTGTATTATGTATAGGCGCCTTTCCTTACCTGTCCACTCTGGTGCCACTGTGTAAACATACCTAACCAACAGAACCAATCATGTAACAAATTCATACCAGCCCATGTCCACAGCATCTGAGCAGCTCAATACAGTTCAGGTTCAGCCCGGTTTAGTTCCAGTTCTAATTCCCTTTTCCAGCATTCCTACAGGTTGTCGTGTGTGTCTAGTCTTACCATCATAGTTCCTCTATTTGATGCCATGCGTGCCACCGTTTGTGTTTACGTGCTTGCTTAGAAGTTGAAAGTCCCGCCTCTTCCAGGTGATCTGTGAATTAAATTGGCATTTCATAAGCATGAGTAACAGGATTCCACAGTAGCTATTGGATGATGTATCTTCATAGCAAGGTACTTAGAGAAAAACTGTAGTGCTGTAAAATACACACAAAACATACAAGCATCTCAGGCACACAACAGCCAGGTTGGTTTGGAAAACTTTTTTTCCCTTAAAATATCCGATTTATTCTTCTTTACCCTCAGATTAACTAGAGGTTCACATACTTTTACCTTCAAAGGTGTGTAATATTGGATCATTTTCCTCAAGAAATAAATTATTAAGTGTAATATTTTTCTACCATTTGTTCAACTGGCTTCTCTTTAACCCTTTTTTGGGAAATCCGATTATGTTATGTTATAATTCCAAAGACTTTACAACCTTTCGAGCACCACTTAACTAAGACATATGGTTGCGTTTTGGTGAACTGTTAGAGAATGATTGGTATTATGTGACTATGATGTACACGGAGCTACAAAGTCCATCAGGACCTGATAATGTAAAAGAAACTCATTGTCATCTGACATCATAACATCTTAAACATTGTATCATTTTGACATCAAAGCTAGCAACTATGACTGTCATGACAAATGATATCTACTGGAGTGTTTATAATGTATTTATAATGTCTGTGGGTGACATATGTAGGTGTCATACAGGATTTTGAATACAGCCCTACATTGAATTTTTACAGAGTACCGCCAGTAATCACAACAGACAACTTTCATTGTAGGTTAATGAAACCAGATTTTTTTCCAAGCTATTTTGAAGCATTTCTATTGGTCTTTTTTTATTTTCACAATGTAAGCGATAGCTGCTACATTCAAATGATGGGGAGCATCAAAGAATCAAGCAAGATTAGGAAGCGAGAGGTCTGAAGAAAGAAAGAAACATCTCAAATCTTCTGAATCGATGTTGAGACTGTCTGGTGATGTCCTCATAAAGCCGCTTAGAGACTGTGTAAATGGTTGGACGCCAGTGGGCTTCCCTGGAAACGAGAAATCAAAACATGAGCTCAGATGAGAAAACATCTCTACTAATGTTGAGAATAAAAGCTAAATGAAGGCTGATGTGCTGACTGTATGTTTAAAGGAAGCTGTTCTGTATCTTACCACACTCTGCTTTAGATTGGCTCCTTCTTTAACTCAGCGGTGACGGAGTAGCCAGACTGGTATCTGTACTCTCCATATTCTTCCATGCTGTGGGAGCCAGTGGTGATGGTCAGCTTGACTGGGACCTTCGTATCCATCTCCTCCCTTATCACGGTCACAGTGAGCTTGGTGGGACAGTGGCTGGCAGGGGGATTTGGACACGCTTCTTCTCAGTTCTGGTGTTGCTGCTCCCCTTCTCTACAGTAAGAAGATTACCCAAGTTGGAGTTTCCCTTCATCATTTCAGCATCTACACCAAAGATTGTTCCCCAGAGGATCTTAGAAGCACTGCTGAAGCTGAAGCTGTCGTAGCCTTCATACTCTCTGTTCAGCTTGTTGGTGAAACGTTGTTCTCCATGGTTCAGGCCACATATGGTAACAAGTTCTTCTTTCTTGTCCCAGAGAACTTCTGAACACAAACATTATGGTTTCATTAAACCTACATCCACAAAACTGCATGTACTCAGTCTAAACGTATCCACACTGACCCGCACTTTCTTTCCGCACTTGTCGTTTATTCATCCCTCGTTCCTCGCACTGTTTGCGCTGTGCCACCATCCCACTTTTTCTTCAGGAAATGCACTTTTCTTGTTCAATTTTCTCGCCCTTGTACTCGGTAGTGATGCAGTTGCCAGACTGTCAGGATGGTCAGCTTGGCTGAGACGCTCATGTTCACGTCCTTCCCCAATACCTTCACAGTGAGCTTGGTGTGGGGGGTATTTTCATTGGCAGGGAGATTCGGACACTCTTCCTCTCAGCTCTGGTGTTGCTGCTGCTTTTCTCCACAGTGAAGGTGTTACTCAAAGAGAAGGTCTGCTCTGTTTACAGCACTCCTACATCTACACTTTTAACCCTTTGACAGCTGCAAGGCCAGCTAAGCATATGTGTTTCTGATTACCTGGTCAATCTAAACTGCAGCTGTCATTAAGTAACTGGACAGTCGGTGAGCATGTACACTCCTTGAACAATATGTTTTACCTGAACATCACATGACAAAAAAGCATCCAAACTATTTTAAGACCACAAAGTACAAAGGATCAGAACTTCAGCATATTTAATATGCCTAAGGATCTGTTTTCTTTTAACGAGAGGTTTGGTGAAAGTAATTTCCAGTTGCAAATCGTCAATCCGTCAACTATCAACTTGTCGTAACTTTGTTAGAAGAGGGAGACCAGTTCAGAGTTTAAGCTTTTTATTCTTGGGATTGCGGTACCGATGTTTCTCTGAGCTCTCACATCCTGGTCTGTCCTGGTCTGCCCTGGTCTCAGATATGTCTGTGCTGCATGGTCTATTATGGCCCGCCTTCTGGCCACATCGTAATTCTTTTAGGTGGACAGTGGTTCTCAAATAGAAGTTCCCAGGAGAACACTGCAGGGTATAGGGCCCTATATCCTGGGGATCCTAAAAAGCCCTGACGTTCCCGCAAGCTTTCTTGGCCACCTGTCTCTCATATACTGCTATAGTGTGTAAAATCCACCAGCTGCCACAGGAATCTGTGGAGTGATATTTGAAAGAAGCGACTATGGGCAGTGCCTCAAGGAATGCATGTGTACCTTTATGTATGACATAGAACCAACCCATATAATGCATTGTTATTTGTAACTGAAGGTAAAATTACAAAAAAGTACCATTTTATTAGATACTTCATGAATATAGTTTAATGCAGTTTTCAATAACACACAGTTAAACCTTCTACTATTACTAAAATATTTTTCTACATTTGGTCACCACTAGATGGCGTAGTACACCAGTTTGAGGCTGACAAGTAATTAATCTCTGGCCATCCAGTTCCCTCTACACTGTACATGTTTGTGCCACATTGACCAAACATCAAGTACAAAAACACTGATGGTTATTTATTTAAGATTAATGGCTTCTCATTACAGTCAGTTCTGCCCTGTGGTCAAAATGCTGATTCATAATCAGTAACTTTGGTTCAGGGAAAATCTCATCCACTGTTGTAACTTGTAACCATCAAAATGAAGCGGGAGAGCAGTTCAGAGTATATACGCTTTATTCTTGAAGAGACCACGTTACGGACATGATCTGATAAGGTCTGAGGAAAAAGTCTAAACTCAACCAGCAAAACACACCCGGTTTAAGTCCAGCCAGCTGGTCCAACTGGCCCTGACCTGTAATCTCCTGGGCCTGGGGCACATTTCCTTTTAATTGGTTTGGGTGCTTGTTTGTTTGCCTCACTGGTTTTGCTCTTCTTCTGTTCTCCTGATCACTCTCTCGGATTTCCCCTTGATTATTATTTGCTTGTTTATCTGATCTCCTGGTTTTGACCTCTGCCTGTTCTACCATTCCCCTTCTGCTGTGCTTGCTCGTACTCTGTTGCTGTGTTAATTGTGTTACAAATTCTTAAATAAAACTGCACGCATCAAGCCAAGTTCTTTGTCTATGACACATTGTTAAAACTAGTAGTCGGATCACGGGGTGTAATATCAGAAGTATAACTTGAACAAAGCTGAGTTAATTATTGTATCTGATGATCGTCTTTTGAAGTGAAAGTTCCAACTTCTTCCATTCCAAAATGTTAGTGACTGCCTGCAAACCAGTTTCCTCCCCAGCACACACTCAGGCAGACGTTACAGGAGTGTGAAGTCCAGGACCACAAGACTGACAAACAGTTTCTACTCACAGGCCATCAGACTTGTGAACACCTCACGCACTACCTCTCCAAACCTTCCTATCTGAACTGGTTTTAACTGGTCTGATTTTAACTGCACCTTACGCTCACTGTACTGTCAGAATACTGTTTACATTCACTACTCACACAAAACACTATTGTTTACATTTGTTACTTGCAACTTGCACTTTATGGCTGCTGCTCTTCATATTTGCACAAAAAAACACATGTACTTTTATTTTTTATTAAAAAAATACTTTTATTTACTTCAACTTATATTACTATACTTTATATATTTTGTATATATTTTTTATTATTTATTTTTTTGTTATCTTATCTATTGGTGAATAGAACAGCAAAGTAAGAATTTCATTGTACAGTGTAACTGTCTGTTCTGCTGTGCATATGACAATAAAACTCTTAAATCTTGAATAAAGTAACTGTCGTATGTTGTACCAGCGAAGCACTTTTTACAGTGTGTCATTCAAATCAGATCAAATGCAGTCATCCAGTAACATATCAGGTTATATTATAAAGATCACAAAAATTTTTTCTGTTACTCTTAGACTGAGATCATATAAACTGCATGCATAAAAAAGACAATTCAATTATGAATTTATTTTTTATTTCATTTGAATTTTGGTGGCACAAAACAAAATCATGCAAAGAGCATTTAGGCACATTAAAGAACATCAGAGTCTGAAGGAACGTTGGTTCTCAGCTGGATGTCTTCATACTCTCGGGGTGCCACTGCAACGGTCCAAACACCAGTTCACTGGGAATAAAAGAAAGCAGGACATGAGGTTTGATCTTCACACCCAGATGGAAATATGATTATACATTGGTCACTGCATAGTAATGAAACCAGGTTCAGAGCATATACCAGTCAAATAAATGGAGAGCAGATCATTTTCTCTCTTTTGTGTGTATGTTTGAAGGAATCTGTCTGTATCTCACCCACCCGTTTACTGGATTCTCTCCTCCTTGTACTCGGTGGTGATGGAGTTGCCAGACTGACACCTGTACTCTCCGAACTCCTCTGTGGTGTGGGAACCTGTCATGATGGTCAGCTTGACTGGGACCTTTACGTCCACTTCTTTCCTCAGGACGTGCACAGTGAGTTTGGTGTGCGGGGATATTTTGGTCGGCAGAGAGATTCGGATGCTCTTCCTCTCAGTTCTGGTGTTGCTCCTGCCTTTCTCCACAGTGAAGGTGTTACTCAAAGAGAAGTTCTGCTCTCCTTTCACAACCCCTACATCCACACTAAAGGATGTTCCCCAGGTGACCTGTGTAGAATTGCTGAAGCTGAAGCTGTCGGTGACGGAGCCCTCATACTCTTTAAACAGCTCGGTGGAGAAGCTTTGTTCATGTTCTCCATGGTTCAGACCACATATGGAATCGATCATAACAGATTTGTCATGTTCTTCTTTCTTGTTCCAGAGAACCTCTGCCTTTATGACGGCCCTCCCAGGCTTCAGCGGACGCACGTGAGACACTCGGTCATTGAACCAGCCGTAGTTGGGAACATCACAAGAAGCTCTGGCCACCATCTGAGCACCTGCTCTGTTTATATCTTGATATAGGACCCACGCTCCTTTCTGCACCTTGTGAGAAGATGCCATGTCGTTGAAAGAGCCATAGACCAAGTTGGTTTCAGTGGTGAGGACAATCGCCCTACCTCTGTATTTATCATGTTCATACAGCGTTATCTGAGGGTATGTCAGGTCCTCCGTCACCATCTCCAGTGAAGAAAACCCATCATTGTGCTCCAGGCTGGCATATTCACCCTCTTCGTAGACAAACTGAGAACCGCTGAAATTGATATCTGAGTACGCCACCCATGGATTCCCAATGACCTTCAGAGAGGAGATGCAGTCGTTGAAGCTCTCCTTTACTAAGTTGGGAACTGAGGAGCTGAACTCTTTACTTATGCCCCTGAAGTTGCTATGCTCGTAAACAATGATCTTGTTGTTCATGGTGTCCTCCCTGAAGTCAGCACGGATCGTGAGTCTGGGAAGAGTGTGCAAGAACTCCTGCTTTATATAGGCTTTGGAGAGGAATTTGGGGACGTGCAGATGATACTTATCAGTATGGACCCAAAGCAGAACACTCGAAAATAGTTTCTGAGCCAAGTCGAGTTAAAACAAGCTCTTAGCTGCCGGCGGTTTTACATGCCAGGGAAGATTTAATGCACACAATTTCCGTCAAGCCTTTAGTGCTTGTGGTTTATGGCTGGTGTAATAGATAAAGGACGGAAGCTTCAGAAGCTGCACTTGAAAGTTCATCATGTTGCTCTAAAGTATCACTCTGGCATAAAAGTAGCGTTTTAGGATTTTAGATTTTATGTAAATATCAATATGAAGAAGCACTGCAGGGGTCACAAAGACCAGCGATCCTGGGCGGAGGTCTTTAAACCAGTCCTCAGGCCCCCAAGTCCACATTGTTTATGCATTGTAAGTTAGGTTATAGCCAAAAAGTGGATTGTCTGAAGGGCCTGAGGACCGGTTCGAAGACCTCTGAAGGGGTCAGCACACTCAAAATAAGGATTTAATGCTCAGGGTAGTAAAATGAATGCTATTTAGAAGCATTCTCAAGGAATATACAAAGCAGACCCCAGGATTTTGTCCTTTTGCATTGGAAACTATTTTGTGTATTCCATTGGGACGTGTACAGACATCCTTCCTCCAAATCATCATGTTGCTCTAAAGTAGCACTTAACGTTTTAGGATTTTAAATTTGATGTAAATATCAAATATCAATTTGTCCAGCTATATAATGACAGGAAGCCTGGGAGTAATGTGAAGATGATCTGCCAATGAAAGGCAGAATATGTGATAATTGAATAGCCTTGTTTATTGATTTTTCTTTTTTTTTAAGTGTTTGAAAAAAAAAACTCCTGATATAAGTGAGGAATTTTTATTATCTCCAAAATGGCAGCTTTTCAGGAGAGAACAGAAACGTACTTTATTTTTAATGCAAATCAATGGAACCAGAATTTTTCCCAAGCTATTTTGGAGCATTTCTATCGGTCTTTTCACCATGACATTGTCATAAAGTACAAGATATACTATCTGAAGTATGTCTGCTAATATTGAGTGACACATTCTTCAAAAACCTGGTTGGGAATGTGTTAAGACTGTAAGAGGACGTGTTAAGATGACTGTATTGATTAGAATTTCTTTCCTAATAGCACTAAACTGGAACATTTTGATATTAATATGTGGTGATTGAAAGGTCATGAGCTTATAAGTGCATATAGATGTACGAATGGCTTCTCTTATATTATGGATTATAGTGTTTAACTCTTTACAAGTCTTTAGGCTACTTTTAAAAGTTAAATAATCAGCATTTTTTACAATTTACTTGGGTTTTCACTGTGGTTAATGTTAGTATTTACTGTAAAAACCTATAAAGCTGCCTCAACATTTTGAGTTATTTTAACTTAAAATAATATGTTTCTAGGCATAAAACACAAGTTTGTCTTCTGTTAACCTACTATTTCACAATTCTTTCTTTTTACTAACAGTGTTGATAATGCTGAAGAAGAAGGATTGGCAAGTTTTGCCCATTACTGCGTTGTACTGCCTGTTCTTTCATTTACTGGCCGGTACCAGACTGGAAGATATAACTGACCCACGACTTAGAGCTTGTTTTGAAAACATGTACTGCTGACATCATCAACGTAGAAACACTGACATAAAAAATATCAATTTGCAGGACTAAAAACAGCTAATCTTATGAGGTCCAAAAAAGTACAATTGTTATTTTAGCCTGAAACAATACAATATTTCTAGTTTAATAGGCAACAGTAACTTTTCTCATTTTTTTTTTAAGAATTAAAAAAATAACATATAAAATAATAAAAGTCCCAAAAAATAACCCATAGTTCACTGTAAAACGTGCCTAAAATCACATAAAAACAAGTAATTCAACTATTGTTCAACCTAAAACTGTTTTTTTAAATAAAAGTAATAGTTTGATTTGACTAAAAGTAGTTCAGTTGTTTATTTCCACATGAAGTTATAACAACACTTTTTACAGTATTTTTAAATATCTATCTCTATATAACAAATTTCAACACTGTCGCTCAAAACAAACCCCATAAACTTCTGACAATAAAGAAAAGAAAGATATTAGACCTAAACAGAAAAGCATCTAAAGAGCAAGAAAGCAGAAAGGAAAGGGTTAATGTGTTACTTCTCCTGTTATAACACAACACTGTGTTTCACAAGCAGAGCATATAATTTACTGACTATGTGAATTTTGAGGTTGGGTGTCCAGTCAAGAACCAGTTTCCTTACATAAAAAAGCTATATGAACATGCTGTATGAACATGCTGTATGGAACATGCTGTATGAACATGCTGTATGAACATGCTATATGAACATGCTGTATGAACATGCTATATGAACATGCTGTATGGAAAGCTATATGAACATGCTGTATGAACATGCTATATGAACATGCTGTATGAACATGCTATATGAACATGCTGTATGGAAAGCTATATGAACATGCTGTATGAACATGCTATATGAACATGCTGTATGGAAAGCTATATGAACATGCTGTATGAACATGCTATATGAACATGCTGTATGGAAAGCTATATGAACATGCTGTATGGAAAGCTATATGAACATGCTGTATGAACATGCTATATGAACATGCTGTATGGAAAGCTATATGAACATGCTGTATGAACATGCTATATGAACATGCTGTATGAACATGCTATATGAACATGCTGTATGGAAAGCTATATGAACATGCTGTATGAACATGCTGTATGAACATGCTATATGTCTGATGGACCCCAGCTGTTATCATTATAGGAACTAATGGAGATCCAAATAAAATAAACTGGCCTGCCAGCAGTCCTGACCTCAAACCCACTGAACACTTGTCGTTGAACATCAGCTTGAGTGTGTTGTTCACACCAGTCATTGTATATAATTAAAAGATATCAGATCAATGCTAATGCTATTTGGAATTTTTTTTATGCTTATAGGCAAAAGCTACGCTGATATTTAATTTATGTTAATCATGCAATTCAAAGTACCTTTTGTTTTTCAGTGAAGGGAGAATATTCAGATATGTAGAGATACCATAGAGACTTTCTCACTTGGGCTAGGCCCACTTCAGCTCCAGTCCCACCCTGGCTCTGTCCATCTACTCACACTCACACACAACTGGGACTTGCATCTTGGCAGCACTCAAGATTAAACAAAAAAGTACATACAAAAATCCAACAGCTTTGCCAACTTCAGTGCAGTTAATGCATAAAACCAGACTTTCATATGTGTTTATACTGCAGTGCAGTTCTCCTGCTTGCAGTGGTGAACAGTTCAGTTTGTATTACTTACATTTCCCTTCATTTCAGGTAGAACAGAAACTGGTAACATTGTGTGTGTGACTGTACATGACGAGTTACTGTGATTAACAGAAATGAACAGAAGAAGAAGAATGTCTGAAGTGTTGATGCTAAGCTGCTGATACAGAATGCAAATGAAATATATTACATAACAATGTAATAATGATGTAATTATACAATTTTATTTTTATTATTTTGTTGTAACTGTGGTTTAAATTAGGATTCTTTTCTGCAGTGCTGCTGGAGTTTTTAAAAACTGTGTCCATTCACTGCCCACTCTGTTGTACCTGCTCTGTGGTGGTCCTGACCATTAAAGAACAGGGTAATAGGGGATAAACAATGTTTACAGTAAATCTGATGGACGACAGTTGGTAAGTGTAGGACTGCAAAGTGTTCCTATGTGGTTTGTGGGGCTGACCTCCTTGCTTCTACCCTCTCTTTGTCTCTTTCTGTTTCATTTTGTCAGCCACTACGTCTACACACTAAATTCAACAGCCTATCAACTGACTGACAGTACACGGGGGCATATATACATATTTACAGAATGTTGTATTAATCAAACATATTTATATATGCTTCGATTTGCTTCATAATATATATATATATATATATATATATAGTTTGGGAAAGTCTAATTAAGTTCTCATCCTGTTATAGAGCTCCGAGAAGAAACGCGTCACACCACTTCTTATTTTTTCCCCTGAGGGTTTAATTTCTAACCCTAACCACATGACCAGTCTGAACTAGTTTTGTCTCTTTGCACGTTGTTTGAAGACTTTGAAAAACCGCTGTTTTCCGAGTGGAACTTTACATGCATATAGAAGATGCAACCAACTACTTTAAGAGTAACCTGGATCCTCCTATACTAAATGATTTTCAATTCAATGTGTTGTCATGAACAACGAGTAAGCACATATGCAAAAGAGGGTTGTGGCTTCAGTAGAAAGATAAAACAAACAAATGTAAGAAGCAGGGCCGGAGCTAGCTCTTGTTTAGGTGTGCTGAAGCGTTCCTAAATTGAGCCCCAGCACCCCTACAGATTATAGTAAAAAAAACAGTTTTGTTCTTTTAACGTTAATTTGTCTTTGACGAGCTGGAAATGTTAAAACCATAGAGAGTATATGTTTAAACCATGCAAAATGGTATGATCCAGCTTCTCTTTTAGTGCAGCATCGCGCGCTCACACGGTGTCTGTGTTTTATCTGAGTGGTGTTGTGTGTCTAGTAAGTTCTGCAAAAGAGTATTTTGTACGTTATCTCTCAGAATTATTAGCCTATCTCTAACCCTAACCCATATTTCTGATCACTCTTTATCCTGTTTACTGTTAGCTAGGAGTGACTATCTGATGGTTTATTTTAAGGCTAATGCTGCAGGTGGTCTGTTACTGTTAGCTAGGAGTGTCTATCTGATGGTTTATTTTAAGGCTAATGCTGCAGGTGGTCTGTTACTGTTAGCTAGGAGTGTCTATCTGATGGTTTATTTTAAGGCTAATGCTGCAGGTGGTCTGTTACTGTTAGCTAGGAGTGACTATCTGATGGTTTATTTTAGTTTAATGCTGCAGGTGGTCTGTTACTGTTAGCTAGGAGTGACTATCTGATGGTTTATTTTAGTTTAATGCTGCAGGTGGTCTGTTACTGTTAGCTAGGAGTGTCTATCTGATGGTTTATTTTAAGGCTAATGCTGCAGGTGGTCTGTTATTGTTAGCTAGGAGTGTCTATCTGATGGTTTATTTTAAGGCTAATGCTGCAGGTGGTCTGTTATTGTTAGCTAGGAGTGTCTATCTGATGGTTTATTTTAATTTAGCAGGCTAATGCTGCAGGTGGTCTGTTATTGTTAGCTAGGAGTGTCTATCTGATGGTTTATTTTAGTTTAATGCTGCAGGTGGTCTGTTACTGTTAGCTAGGAGTGTCTATCTGATGGTTTATTTTAGTTTAATGCTGCAGGTGGGCTGTTACTGTTAGCTAGGAGTGACTATCTGATGGTTTATTTTAGTCTAATGCTGCAGGTGGTCTGTTACTGTTAGCTAGGAGTGTCTATCTGATGGTTTATTTTAGTTTAGCAGGCTAATGCTGCAGGTGGTCTGTTACTGTTAGCTAGGAGTGTCTATCTGATGGTTTATTTTAGTTTAATGCTGCAGGTGGGCTGTTACTGTTAGCTAGGAGTGTCTATCTGATGGTTTATTTTAGTTTAGCAGGCTAATGCTGCAGGTGGTCTGTTACTGTTAGCTAGGAGTGACTATCTGATGGTTTATTTTAGTCTAATGCTGCAGGTGGTCTGTTACTGTTAGCTAGGAGTGTCTGTCTGATGGTTTAGTTTAGTTTAGCAGGCTAATGCTGCAGGTGGTCTGTTACTGTTAGCTAGGAGTGACTATCTGATGGTTTAGTTTAGTTTAGCAGGCTAATGCTGCAGGTGGTCTGTTACTGTTAGCTAGGAGTGTCTATCTGATGGTTTATTTTAATTTAGGCTAATGCTGCAGGTGGTCTGTTACTGTTAGCTAGGAGTGACTATCTGATGGTTTATTTTAATTTAATGCTGCAGGTGGTCTGTTACTGTTAGCTAGGAGTGTCTATCTGATGGTTTATTTTAGTTTAGCAGGCTAATGCTGCAGGTGGTCTGTTACTGTTAGCTAGGAGTGTCTATCTGATGGTTTAGTTTAGTTTAGCAGGCTAATGCTGCAGGTGGTCTGTTACTGTTAGCTAGGAGTGTCTATCTGATGGTTTATTTTAATTTAGGCTAATGCTGCAGGTGGTCTGTTACTGTTAGCTAGGAGTGACTATCTGATGGTTTATTTTAATTTAATGCTGCAGGTGGTCTGTTACTGTTAGCTAGGAGTGACTATCTGATGGTTTATTTTAATTTAATGCTGCAGGTGGTCTGTTACTGTTAGCTAGGAGTGACTATCTGATGGTTTATTTTAGTTTAGCAGGCTAATGCTGCAGGTGTTCTGTTATTGTTAGCTAGGAGTGACTATCTGATTGTTTATTTTAGTTTAGCAGGCTAATGCTGCAGGTGGTCTGTTATTGTTAGCTAGGAGTGACTCTCTGATGGTTTAGTTTAGTTTAGCAGGCTAATGCTGCAGGTGGTCTGTTACTGTTAGCTAGGAGTGTCTATCTGATGGTTTATTTTAAGGCTAATGCTGTAGGTGGTCTGTTACTGTTAGCTAGGAGTGACTATCTGATGGTTTATTTTAGTTTAGCAGGCTAATGCTGCAGGTGGTCTGTTACTGTTAGCTAGGAGTGACTGTCTGATGGTTTAGTTTAGTTTAGCAGGCTAATGCTGCAGGTGGTCTGTTACTGTTAGCTAGGAGTGTCTATCTGATGGTTTAGTTTAGTTTAGCAGGCTAATGCTGCAGGTGGTCTGTTACTGTTAGCTAGGAGTGTCTATCTGATGGTTTATTTTAAGGCTAATGCTGTAGGTGGTCTGTTACTGTTAGCTAGGAGTGACTATCTGATGGTTTATTTTAGTTTAGCAGGCTAATGCTGCAGGTGGTCTGTTACTGTTAGCTAGGAGTGTCTATCTGATGGTTTATTTTAAGGCTAATGCTGCAGGTGGTCTGTTACTGTTAGCTAGGAGTGTCTATCTGATGGTTTATTTTAAGGCTAATGCTGCAGGTGGTCTGTTATTGTTAGCCAGGAGTGTCTATCTGATGGTTTATTTTAATTTAGCAGGCTAATGCTGCAGGTGGTCTGTTACTGTTAGCTAGGAGTGACTATCTGATGGTTTATTTTAGTTTAGCAGGCTAATGCTGCAGGTGGTCTGTTACTGTTAGCTAGGTGTGACTATCTGATGGTTTATTTTAGTTTAATGCTGCAGGTGGTCTGTTATTGTTAGCTAGGAGTGTCTATCTGATGGTTTATTTTAATTTAGCAGGCTAATGCTGCAGGTGGTCTGTTACTGTTAGCTAGGAGTGACTATCTGATGGTTTATTTTAGTTTAATGCTGCAGGTTGTCTGTTATTGTTAGCTAGGAGTGACTACCTGATGGTTTATTTTAGTTTAATGCTGCAGGTGGTCTGTTACTGTTAGCTAGGAGTGACTATCTGATGGTTTATTTTAGTTTAGCAGGCTAATGCTTCAGGTGGTCTGTTATTGTTAGCTAGGAGTGACTATCTGATGGTTTATTTTAGTTTAATGCTTCAGGTGGTCTGTTATTGTTAGCTAGGAGTGACTATCTGATGGTTTATTTTAGTTTAATGCTGCAGGTGGTCTGTTACTGTTAGCTAGGAGTGTCTATCTGATGGTTTATTTTAGTTTAATGCTGCAGGTGGTCTGTTATTGTTAGCTAGGAGTGTCTATCTGATGGTTTATTTTAGTTTAGCAGGCTAATGCTGCAGGTGGTCTGATATTGTTAGCTAGGAGTGACTATCTGATGGTTTATTTTAAGGCTAATGCTGCAGGTGGTCTGTTACTGTTAGCTAGGAGTGACTATCTGATGGTTTATTTTAGTTTAGCAGGCTAATGCTTCAGGTGGTCTGTTATTGTTAGCTAGGAGTGACTATCTGATGGTTTATTTTAGTTTAATGCTGCAGGTGGTCTGTTACTGTTAGCTAGGAGTGTCTATCTGATGGTTTATTTTAGTTTAATGCTGCAGGTGGTCTGTTATTGTTAGCTAGGAGTGTCTATCTGATGGTTTATTTTAGTTTAGCAGGCTAATGCTGCAGGTGGTCTGATATTGTTAGCTAGGAGTGACTATCTGATGGTTTATTTTAAGGCTAATGCTGCAGGTGGTCTGTTACTGTTAGCTAGGAGTGACTATCTGATGGTTTATTTTAGTTTAGCAGGCTAATGCTTCAGGTGGTCTGTTATTGTTAGCTAGGAGTGACTATCTGATGGTTTATTTTAGTTTAATGCTTCAGGTGGTCTGTTATTGTTAGCTAGGAGTGACTATCTGATGGTTTATTTTAGTTTAGCGGGCTAATGCTGCAGGTGGTCTGTTACTGTTAGCTAGGAGTGTCTATCTGATGGTTTATTTTAGTTTAATGCTGCAGGTGGTCTGTTATTGTTAGCTAGGAGTGTCTATCTGATGGTTTATTTTAGTTTAGCAGGCTAATGCTGCAGGTGGTCTGTTATTGTTAGCTAGGAGTGTCTATCTGATGGTTTATTTTAATTTAGCAGGCTAATGCTGCAGGTGGTCTGTTACTGTTAGCTAGGAGTGACTATCTGTTGGTTTATTTTAATTTAGCAGGCTAATGCTGCAGGTGGTCTGTTACTGTTAGCTAGGAGTGACTATCTGATGGTTTATTTTAGTTTAGCAGGCTAATGCTGCAGGTGGTCTGTTATTGTTAGCTAGGAGTGACTATCTGATGGTTTATTTTAGTTTAGCAGGCTAATGCTGCAGGTGGTCTGTTATTATTAGCTAGGAGTGACTGTCTGATGGTTTAGTTTAGTTTAGCAGGCTAATGCTGCAGGTGGTATGTTACTGTTAGCTAGGAGTGTCTATCTGATGGTTTATTTTAGTTTAGCAGGCTAATGCTGCAGGTGGTCTGTTATTATTAGCTAGGAGTGACTGTCTGATGGTTTAGTTTAGTTTAGCAGGCTAATGCTGCAGGTGGTCTGTTACTGTTAGCTAGGTGTGACTATCTGATGGTTTATTTTAAGGCTAATGCTGTAGGTGGTCTGTTACTGTTAGCTAGGAGTGACTATCTGTTGGTTTATTTTAATTTATCAGGCTAATGCTGCAGGTGGTCTGTTATTATTAGCTAGGAGTGACTATCTGATGGTTTATTTTAGTTTAGCAGGCTAATGCTGCAGGTGGTCTGTTACTGTTAGCTAGGAGTGACTATCTGATGGTTTATTTTAAGGCTAATGCTGCAGGTGGTCTGTTATTGTTAGCTAGGAGTGACTATCTGATGGTTTATTTTAGTTTAGCAGGCTAATGCTGCAGGTGGTCTGATATTGTTAGCTAGGAGTGACTATCTGATGGTTTATTTTAAGGCTAATGCTGCAGGTGGTCTGTTATTGTTAGCTAGGAGTGACTATCTGATGGTTTATTTTAGTTTAGCAGGCTAATGCTGCAGGTGGTCTGTTACTGTTAGCTAGGAGTGACTATCTGATGGTTTATTTTAGTTTAATGCTGCAGGTGGTCTGTTATTGTTAGCTAGGAGTGTCTATCTGATGGTTTATTTTAATTTAGCAGGCTAATGCTGCAGGTGGTCTGTTATTGTTAGCTAGGAGTGACTATCTGTTGGTTTATTTTAATTTAGCAGGCTAATGCTGCAGGTGGTCTGTTACTGTTAGCTAGGAGTGACTATCTGATGGTTTATTTTAGTTTAGCAGGCTAATGCTGCAGGTGGTCTGTTATTGTTAGCTAGGAGTGTCTATCTGATGGTTTATTTTAGTTTAGCGGGCTAATGCTGCAGGTGGTCTGTTACTGTTAGCTAGGAGTGACTATCTGATGGTTTATTTTAGTTTAATGCTGCAGGTGGTCTGTTATTGTTAGCTAGGAGTGACTATCTGATGGTTTATTTTAGTTTAGCGGGCTAATGCTGCAGGTGGTCTGTTATTGTTAGCTAGGAGTGACTATCTGATGGTTTATTTTAGTTTAGCGGGCTAATGCTGCAGGTGGTCTGTTACTGTTAGCTAGGAGTGACTATCTGATGGTTTATTTTAAGGCTAATGCTGCAGGTGGTCTGTTATTGTTAGCTAGGAGTGTCTATCTGATGGTTTATTTTAGTTTAGCGGGCTAATGCTGCAGGTGGTCTGTTACTGTTAGCTAGGAGTGACTATCTGATGGTTTATTTTAGTTTAATGCTGCAGGTGGTCTGTTATTGTTAGCTAGGAGTGACTGTCTGATGGTTTATTTTAGTTTAGCGGGCTAATGCTGCAGGTGGTCTGTTACTGTTAGCTAGGAGTGTCTATCTGATGGTTTATTTTAGTTTAGCGGGCTAATGCTGCAGGTGGTCTGTTACTGTTAGCTAGGAGTGACTATCTGATGGTTTATTTTAGTTTAGCAGGCTAATGCTGCAGGTGGTCTGTTATTGTTAGCTAGGAGTGACTATCTGATGGTTTATTTTAGTTTAATGCTGCAGGTGGTCTGTTACTGTTAGCTAGGAGTGACTATCTGATGGTTTATTTTAAGGCTAATGCTGCAGGTGGTCTGTTACTGTTAGCTAGGAGTGTCTATCTGATGGTTTATTTTAGTTTAGCGGGCTAATGCTGCAGGTGGTCTGTTACTGTTAGCTAGGAGTGACTATCTGATGGTTTATTTTAGTTTAATGCTGCAGGTGGTCTGTTACTGTTAGCTAGGAGTGACTATCTGATGGTTTATTTTAGTTTAATGCTGCAGGTGGTCTGTTATTGTTAGCTAGGAGTGACTATCTGATGGTTTATTTTAGTTTAGCGGGCTAATGCTGCAGGTGGTCTGTTACTGTTAGCTAGGAGTGACTATCTGATGGTTTATTTTAGTCTAATGCTGCAGGTGGTCTGTTACTGTTAGCTAGGAGTGTCTATCTGATGGTTTAGTTTAGTTTAGCAGGCTAATGCTGCAGGTGGTCTGTTACTGTTTATAAAGAGAGAGAGAAGCCGTAGCTGCTGTGCTGTTGGTTAGCCTGTGTGTTATTAAAGCTAAGGTGCTGGAGTAGAGTTGTCTGTATGTATATTAGCTAATTAATGATACAGAATGATAAGATATGAAGAGATGATACTATAACATAACAAATGCACATGTGTGTGTGTGTGTGTGGTCAGCCAGTCAGCTATAGATATTCGATTCTTTTTCCAGGAAAAAGAGACAGATACGTATGCTCAGAATCTGTTGATAATGGTAATAATATTGATAACTGATTATTGGAATTGGTGTGTCTGATCTAAATTATTCTAATTATTCTGCCATGACACACTCACCTCAAATCTCAGGCCCTGAATTTATCTCATTCACATCTGGTCACCCTTTAGCCCACAGAAGCTCAATATTCAATGAGAAATATGTGTGGATCTATTTATTTTTCTCCTAGATGAAATACACACACATATATATATAAGATTTGTTAGTGTCTTTCCAATCACAGTGTTTCCCCAACACTGATTTTGGATTAATAGTTCGAAATGACTTTAAAATTTTGGTTTTTTTTAATGAGCTGTTTTCATTTGGGGGGATCAGCACTCCTAAACCCTTTTCTTTATTTCAGTCTTTGTTTTGTTTTGTGTGAGGCTGTAGCAGAAACAGACGAAGCAGGAGCGGACACACTCGCACACTCGATGTGGAAAGGTGAGGGGCTGCTTTTAAACTTCCAGAAATCCACAATAAGTTTCTTTGTTTTCTTCACAGTCAAAAGAAGGTAATAGAAGGTGCACCATGCTGTAAGTTGCTGTAAGGATTTTGTTCCTATAGGCTGCCACATGTTCAGCGTTTACTGTTATTTCCCCTAAAAACATAACTAAATTTAACTACTACCTGAGTGCAGATGTAAGATGTGTGTGATCTAATATGGATTTTGTGGAGGTGGATTTTATGGTACAGTGATGACATTAGTTTGTGAGCGAGTCAGCAAGGTTAGCAGGTTTTGCTAACAGTGGAATGTTAAGTGGAATATGCCAAAACCAAGTGAAATAGACCAGCAAATCAAATGAAGATCAGATGAATCCTCAGCACTCCATCAGCATCTTCACCAACTCAACTACATCATCATTCTTAGGGAATTTTAATTAGGTGGCTGAGCTGTTCTGTAAATTCTTTTTTTATAATGTCATAGCTTTAGGGGAGGGTTCATGCCAAGTATGGCTTCATTATTTCAGGCCCAAAAAAATCCTGAACACCAAAAGTACTCGGTACTCAGAACTTCCACAGTGAAGATTACTCACCAGGAAAAAGAGGGGTAGAGAAATTTGGCCAAACTATGTGGTTTTAGCTCATATAACGACACCTGTAGAACTTCAGAGAAATAAATAAACACCAAAGATTTTAAGAGTATCTTTAAAAGACTGAATTCTAGTTTTGTATTGGAGTTCTCATATTTCTCCCGCCATAAAAAACTAACCACTGTTCCAAGATGATAGATTTAGTTCTCATTTGAAGGGTTGGGTGGGTTTCTCAGTGGCTGAGACAGGAAGAACTGTTTCCTGATCAGAAGAAAGTGTTTCTCACGTCCTTTGCAAGTCTTTTGTAAGGCTGTCTTCTTCTGTGTTTTATTTAATAATGGCAATGCAGCTGGTTCTGGTTCTTATCAGCGTGTTCTTCACTGAAGGTACAAATATTTACACCTACCTTTTGCACATCTGCACTGTCCTGTCATGCACTATTGCTGCTATTTGCACTTCTGGTAGATGCTAACTGCATTTGGTTGCCTTGTGCTTGTAGGGAGCCACGACAAAGTTCTATCTATCTATCTATCTATCTATCTATCTATCTATCTATCTATCTATCTATCTATCTATCTATCTATCTATCTATCTATCTATCTATCTATCTATCTATCTATCTATCTATCTATCTATCTATCTATCTATCTATCTATCTATCTATCTATCTATCTATCTAATTACACTTAGTACTGTAATTAAATTAATTGAAGTTCTTTGGTTTCTTAGATCTTTTACATAAAGTATGTGGTGAACCAACTCATTCAGAGTGGACTTATAAGAACTGCTCGAATAAAAAACGCTTACTCAAATATCTTTACAGTGGTAGTTAAAAGGGATGCATAGGTTATGAATATATTCTTAGGTTATTAATATCTTTTAGGTTATTAATATTTTTTGGGTTGTGAATATTTTTTTTAGGTTATAAATATTTTTTTAGGTTTTAAGTATTTTCTAGGTTTTGAATATTTTTGTAGGTTATGAGTATTTTTTAGGTTTTGAATATTTTTTTATGTTGTAAATATTTTTGTGGGTTATGAATATTTTTTAGGTCATGGATATTTATGGTTATCAATATTTTTTAGGTTATGAATATATTTTTTAGGTTCTAAATAATTTTGTAGGTTAGACACACAGACTCTCTTTATGCAAACTCCAGCTTGTTAAAGCATCTCACAAGCCCAAAGCTGTTTTCCCGCTGTGTTCTTCAGGAAAATAGGATGTCTGCAAACATCGATTTTTCAATTTAAAGTCCTGGTTAACAAAGTGAACTGTTAAGCTCACGTAGTTCTACTGGACCACAGATCCGTTGTACATGCAAAGAAATCAGTTAGCTTCAGTTCTGACTTTACACTCTTAACACATTGAGCACACAACTCTGGACCAGCAACATGGGAGAAATGCCTTCATGATGGAATCTTGTAGAGTTTATCTTTAGTAAATGCACATAGCCTAAATGGCACCCTATCTTTAGCCCAGTCATTTTTTGTGACTCCGGTAGCCCAGATCATATGATGTCATGCTTTCAAACATTTGAGCAGTGAATTTTAGTTTTACACCTGGAGCTGCATCGTGATAGGAGGTAGATCTAACCATGCTTTCAGACTCTTTTTCTCAACACTTCTAAAACATTGTGTTTTAAGTGATCGTAAAGGTTTGTCGTGTTCTCTGTGACTCTAGCCACAATAGCTTGACATTCTTTGCACAGAACTTCAGACATGCTTTCCTCGCTCTGCCTCCTGCCTAGTTATGTCACACAATCATAGTCTGCAGCGTAAAGAGCTGTGAACATATCTATGCATGTCTTCTGAGTTTGTATGTGTTATGTCATTGATGTCCTGCACCTTTACTACAAAAACATAAACCAATATCACTATTTCAAAGGATGATGAACACTTTCTGTGATGGAGGTTTTAGAGGCTTAGAGCTTCAGACGCCTCATTCCTGTTACCACCACTGTAAACAGTTCTGAGTGTTTAGGTTTCTCTAGAATGGAGCATTTCACACTAAACCACTCTGAATGTTGGTGAGGACTTGCATTGTTTATAAATCTTACTGTGTGCTCACTGTATGTACTCTATGTGTGGTCAGCTCTTTACATTGGACATTCTGAATTTTCTCTAGGACTAGCATTGGAATGTCAGGACTGCAGACCGCACGATTCTCCTACCTGCTTTAGTGGGGAATGTCCAGATAAGTGTAGTAGCATCAACATCGCCGCAAACCTGGGTAAGAACTTCAAACACAGATTATAACCCCTAAAAGACGCATACCTGATATCCACTCAATCAAGTTTTGTTCTGCAGGGGGCATACAGGTGGAGTATAATGTGCAGACTTGCCTGAAGTCCATCGTCTGCTTCAAAGGGAGTGTAAACACTGGGCTTGTGAAAGCGACCTACAACTCTAAATGCTGCCAGACTGATAACTGCAACGACCAGGCAGTGCCAGGTACAACCAGTGTTTTTATTATAATAGATATCATTAGTATTAATTTTGCATCCTGTGTTTATGGTATGATATATTTATGCCTTGCAAAGTAATGGTTAAATCTAATGTACACAGTTTCCTCCTTTAACTCACAGCAAACGCTTTAACCCAGAGCGACAAACAATTTGATTTGATCATTTGCTCGAGAACTCTGATTCATGAGAAAAAATATTTATAGAGACAAACTTCTATAGTAGGGTGGATTACAATGTGTTGTAGATGACCCTCCTTAGAGGTCATGTCCTCCCAAGATACTCCCTCTCTGTATTTCATGATGTGGTTAGTGCTGGGCTGGACATTTCTTGCTGCTATTGAAGTGCTTGTTCAATAAAATAGGATTTACCTGTATGTGCAATATTTCCAAGTGTTCTTCTACGCTGATGCTACATTGGTATCAGAAGTGGGGCTTGGCTAATGAGTTAAGCTGACCCAGCCTGGAAAAAGGGGGTAACGTGTGTTAGACCTGCCCCCTCTCTAATTGATACTGGCAGTCAAGAACAAATTGGGGAAGACAGCAATGATCCCTCCTGTGGAACATTATGACAATCTACTGTTATTTCAGTAGTCAGAACAGCTAAACATAGTCAATAGAGCATGATCTGCTTTATGCTGATAAGTGTATCTGATAAAATGTACAATTAGAAGATTTAAATATTTAAATGTATTTATAATATTTGTTTTGTGTTTATATTATTTGTTCCTGTTGTTTATTTGCTTTAAGCTTTACTGAAACAGTCCGCTAATGGAAAGAAGTGCTGCGCCAATAGCGACTGCTCAGAAACTGTGAACTGCGAGGGAGATGAAAATCACTGCATTAATGGAACAGGTGAGGAGTAGAAATGGCAACTCTTTCAATGAGTACCTTATTACCATCCACAAACACATTCATAACATGTTATAGTACATTCATAAGGCAATATATACATGGTTATAAACATGTATTACACTTTATAGCTAGGTTTATTATGTGTGAGTAATGTTAATAAAATGTTATATTGTGCATTGTTGTGTTGTGACTAACAAACCTGGTTACTCATAAAGATTTATTTTTCATTATGGATGTGGATTGTTATTGATGGACATATGATATTATAACCGCACTGTAAGATTCTGTAAGTCATATTTGTCAGCTGTTGGTAGTGAGATGTGTAAGTTCTAATATATAAGTTAATCTGTATAATATGTAATACTGTACATGTGTATAATATGTAAGTTAAACAAAGTGGCTCAAGTCGAACTGTACAACACTCATCCAGCCAGCCAGTAAGACACATACGCAAGACAGCAGGGAAGGGGTGGGGTTACATGCTAAACTTATATTTGCTGTTTTAAGTTGTTTAAAGATGAGTTCTGGGAAACAAGAAGTGGGGTGGCTGATGCCCCTGAATGCAGTAACATGGTTATAAATTGTCAATAACTGGTCTGAATATATTTATCTGTGTTAAACCTTTATCCACCAGTTTTGCATTAAGACACATATGATATAAAAATAAATAAATAAATTAATTAATTAATAAAAAAAAATAAAATATATAAAATAAAATATCATATGAGATTTAAACATGCGATATCTGAGGACTGATAAATACTATAGTATTATTTATTGAAATGCTATCAGTTTTAAATGTCTTCCTCTCTCTCTCTCTCTCTCTTTCTCTCTCTCTCTCTCTCTCTCAGTGGTTCCATTTGGTTTTAAGGTGGCTCTGAATGGATGTGCAACTAAGAGCATCTGTGATAAGGTCATGTCTATTAAACAACCATACCCTATGACTGCAGATGTTAAATGCTGTGAAGGGAACCTGTGTAATGGACTCAGTAACATTGCTATGAGTGTTAATCTCCTCGTCACACTGGGGTCTCTGCTCTGCTCCATCCTCTTCCTCTGAACTTGTCTGTACTAGTTCAAGCTCGTTTCAGGAAATGCAGAAACTAGTAGTTCAGCTTCTAGCAGAGATTTTTAAATGTCACGTCATCACTGTCGATGTTTCAGTAATGTGCTATGTTTCAATAATGTGCTATGTTTAGAGCTTCACAGCTGCAGAGCTTCAAAGCTTCAGAGCTCGGTCTTTAAGTAATGCACGCATGCAATATTGTAATAAACCCAACAAGTTGTGTAAAGTGTGTTGTTGTAATCCCAGTTTCTTATTTGTAACATACGTTTCTGTTTTTCTGTTTACTGTGAAGAATATATTTAGCTAAAATGTAGTTTCATTTGATTATATATATTTTATATATTATAATTGAATATACTTCTTAAATACTTGATTTCAAATGTTTTTACAATGTGTTAAAAATACATACACTATAGTAATTCACTTAAAGTGCACTTAATCAAACTTCACTTTAACATGTGATATAAATGAAACTTAAGTGTATTTTTATAAAATTAATTTTATTGTAATTGTAAAACTTGTAAATGTTTTGAAAAATACTACACCACCGTACTAACCACTACACCACCGTACTAACTACTACACCACCGTACTAACCACTACACCACCATACTAACCACTACACCACCATACTAACCACTACACCACCGTACTGACCACTACACCACCGTACTGACCACTACACCACCGTACTAACCACTACACCACCGTACTAACCACTACACCACCGTACTAACCACCACACCACCATATTAACCACCACACCACCGTACTAACCACTACACCACCATACTAACCACTACACCACCGTACTAACCACTACACCACCGTACTAACCACTACACCACCATACTAACCACCACACCACCATACTAACCACCACACCACCATATTAACCACCACACCACCGTACTAACCACTACACCAACGTACTAACCACTACACCACCGTACTAACCACTACACCACCGTACTAACCACCACACCACCATACTAACCACTACACCACCATATTAACCACCACACCACCATACTAACCACTACACCACCATACTAACCACCACACCACCATACTAACCACTACACCACCATACTAACCACCACACCACCATACTAACCACCACACCACCATATTAACCACCACACCACCGTACTAACCACTACACCACCATACTAACCACTACACCACCATACTAACCACTACACCACCATACTAACCACTACCACCGTACTAACCACTACACCACCATACTAACCACTACACCACCATACTAACCACCACACCACCATACTAACCACCACACCACCATATTAACCACCACACCACCGTACTAACCACTACACCACCACACTAACCACTACACCACAGTACTAACCACTACACCACCATACTAACCACTACACCACCATACTAACCACTACACCACCGTACTAACCACTAAGCGACAATAATAACCACTACACCACCATATTAACCACTACACCACCGTACTAACCACTACACCACCATACTAACCACTACACCACCATACTAACCACTACACCACCGTACTAACCACTACACCACCATACTAACCACTACACCACCATACTAACCACTACACCACCGTACTAACCACTACACCACCGTACTAACCACTACACCACCGTGCTAACCACTACACCACCGTACTAACCACTACACCACCATACTAACCACTACACCACCATACTAACCACTACCACCGTACTAACCACTACACCACCATACTAACCACCACACCACCATACTAACCACCACACCACCATACTAACCACCACACCACCATATTAACCACCACACCACCGTACTAACCACTACACCACCACACTAACCACTACACCACAGTACTAACCACTACACCACCATACTAACCACTACACCACCATACTAACCACTACACCACCATACTAACCACTACACCACCGTACTAACCACTACACCACCATACTAACCACTACACCACCATACTAACCACCACACCACCATACTAACCACCACACCACCATATTAACCACCACACCACCGTACTAACCACTACACCACCGTGCCTCTTACAATAACATCTTTTTCAAAACTGTTTATATCAAAACTGTCTATAACAAGCTACTACAAATCTCTAATGTCACACAGAAATGACTCTTATCACTGCATTGGTCTAGCATCATTAGTCCCTGTCAACACTGTCAGTGGAATAACATACATTTAGTCTTTTCACACAACCACTTCAATCATAATGTAGAGCAGGGGTGTCAAACTCACTTTTACCGAGGGCCACATCGGCATAATGGCTGTCCTCAAAGGTCCAGATGTAACTTATAAATGTAACAAAATGTAACCAAATGTGATATCAAATTAATGTAACAATTCCTTAATGTTAAATAACTCTGAATGTATTACTTATTCAATTAAAACATTACAGTTGCATGGACAAAATATATTTGCTTGTTGCTCTGTTAAAACATAAATCCTTTTTATTTGTCATGTTTTGAAATCCACAAACTCCATCAATCAAGGATCAAACTATTCAAGTGAATAAAAAATAACATCAAACACAAGTTATAATATTAACTTTGATCAAAACGTCTGACATACTGAAATGAGGCTTAATTAGTATAAAATCAAAAATTGTGAGCTGCTAAGAACATGTGTGACATCAAACTAAGATGCTTTGATTACGATAAACATAAGTCTGCATAAACACATAAAGCCTGTAAACACTAAATACATTGCAACAGCAACTACACATATCTGTGTTTCATCAACAGCTGAAAAAGCTGTATTGTAAGATTTTCTGCTAGTTCCTTAACTCGGTCAGTGATGGTGTTTCTTGATAAACTGACATTTTGTGAAGTCTGAGTCTGGTCAGGACACACCTGCTCACAGACCTTCAGCAGCACTGCTTCAAAAACGCTCTCTCTGAAAAACACTTTGAAGCACAGGCGATTTCTTCAGCCACAATAAAGCTAGCTTTCACTGCCGTGTTGTTTTTGGCTTTCGTGAACAGATTCTGCTGCGACTTCAGTTTAACTTTTAATTCTTGTGTAATCTGTTGCTTTTCTTTAAGGCTAGCTTTGCCGTACTGAGCTCCGTGCTTGGTGTTGAAATGCCGGAGTAGATTGTCTCTTTAATAACCGACATGTTTCTTCGTAACACAAAAGTCATACCGGTCTTTCACCTCGAAGCACGAACATGTATTCGCCTTCCCATCTTTGTTGAAACAGCCGTCCATCTGCATCAACTTTTCTTTTTCTGGACATTATGGGATCGGCCGCGTTATCACATCAATGACTACACCGTCTAGTGGCAGTAAGCCGTAACACAATCGACATGCATTGTGGGAAATGTAGTTTTTGGTCAAAGCACGCTTCTGACCTATTAATTTTTAGACACTAAGACCTTTCAAGCTCCCGCGGGCCTTGAGTTTGACACATATGATGTAGAGGATATATTCAGTCCAGTATCTCTGCAAAGCTTTCTGCTGTTCACAAGCTCCTTCACTAAAAAACAGGAAGTATCTGTAGTGGACGCTCCAGCTTCTGTTTTAAAAGCCACCAAACTCTTTGTAAGAGTTTTGCTGTTATAGGAAGGGTCTTCTATCTTAGACTCTGTTTACCCCAGTCAAATAAGGGAGAACTATGCATTCCCCTTCTGGAATGTCCAGAACAACCAGTATATAAAAACAGTGCACCTAAGGCCCAGGTTAGAGGAACTTCACTTCTGGCCAAGGACCTCTCTCTGACATCAGAAGATTAAATACCGTAAGATGTTAGAAATGATGCTGTACTTTATTTATCTAATAAATATACATAATTAAAAGTAAAGTCTGTATCATCGAGGAGTTATTCCAGCCAGCATTGCTAAAGGAAAGAATATGATTCAAATTACTTAAGTTTCCTTTTTTTTTGTTAGTGGCGTGTTGTTCTTGTCTTTCATCCAAAATGGACACCAAACGTGTGGTGCTTATTTTGGTGTTTGCACTACTTTGTTCTCTGTTTACAAGCGTGTCTGAAGAGACTATTGTTTACACCAAGGATACTCCATAGATACACGCTCATATCTATGGACAGATTTCACCACATTTGGGCAGACAGGATGGTGGAGAGTGGTAAGAGGAGAGGAGATGGACGGGCAGTGTTTATGAATGATAGAAGGTGTAACTCTGGGCACATGGTTATTAATATCACTATTAAGGAACAAATCTGCTGTAAGGACATTGAGCTGTTAGCCGTTAGCCGTGAGACCGTACCATTATCGCATGTTATTGTGATAGCTGCGTATGTGCCCCCCTTTGCTAATGCTGACCCTACTTGTGATGTCCTGCAATCATGTTTCTCCATCCTCCACTCTGTCCACCATCTCCCAGTATATAACCTGCCACACCAGAGACAAGAACATACTGGACCTGTTTTATACCAACACAAAGGAGGCATATAACTCATCACCTCTCCTTCCCCTTGGAAGATCTGGTCATAGTCTGGTTCATCTTCTGCCTGTGTACAAACCCCTTGTACAAAGAGAACCAGCTGTCACCCGCACAGTGAAGAAATGGTCTAAGGAGACTGAAGAGGCTCTGAAAGACTGTTTTGTTTCTGTTTTTGTTCTCTGGAAACAAGAGAAATCAAAACATGAGCTCAGAAAACATCTCTACTGGGAAAAAAAGCTAAATGAAGGCTGATGTGTTGACTGTATGTTTAATGGAAGCTGTTCTGTATCTTACCACACTCTGCTTTAGATTGACTCCTTCTTGATCTTAGTAGTGATGGAGTAGCCAGACTGGTATCTGTACTCTCCATATTCTTCCATGCTGTGGGAGCCAGTGGTGATGGTCAGCTTGACTGGGACCTTTGTATCCATCTCCTCCCTTATCACGGTCACAGTAAGCTTGGTGTGGGGAGGGACAGTGGCTGGCAGGGAGATTTGGACACGCTTCTTCTCAGTTCTGGTGTTGCTGCTCCCCTTCTCTACAGTAAGAAGATTACCCAAGTTGGAGTTTCCCTCCATCAGTTCAGCATCTACACCAAAGAATGTTCCCCAATGTTCCCTTAGAAGCATTGCTGAAGATGATTACTGAAGCTGTCGGTGACAGAGCCCTCATACTCTCTATCCAGCTTGTTGGTGAAAGGTTGTTCTTGTTCTCCATAGGTTACATGTGGTGTTAACGACAACAGTTGTAACGATTTTTTCTTTCTTGTCTCAGAGAACTTCTGCTGTTATGGTGAGTCTTCCAGGCTTCAGAGGATGCAGGAGAGACAATCGGTTATTGAACTAGTCATAATTCCAAACATCACGAGAAGCTCTGGCCACCATCTTTGCCCCAGGTCTGTTGGCATGCTCCTGCAGGACCCAGGCTCCTCTCTGCACCTTCTGAGAGGTGCCACATCGTTGAAGGAGCCGTAACACAGGCCGGTCTCACTGCCACCTTCTCTGGGCCCGAGCTCATTTAACATTGAAGCAAAGCCTACAAGTGTCCTGTTGTCTGAACAATCAGAATTAGAAATTCTTTTAGGAAGTCTTGAACGCAGTGTCCTCTGTGCTAAAGAGGAGAGGGACGATCCAGCTTGTTATCAGTAGACAATTTAAAAGTTAGCATCCGTGATTGTATGGAGGGCCTTAGTACACATGACGTAGCTGACCCGAATACCTGAGAAGCTCCATTAATGTTGAACTATTGGGGCGCTCAAGGGACGAAAGGGACAAGGGAAGAAAGGGACCACAGAATAAGAGTTCAGATTTGCATAGAAATAAAAGGAAAAAAATCAATGAAGAGTCTGCCTCACGGACGACGAGTTGATCCGAGGAGGACTCACGCGGTAAGCGGGGTTCCCCAGCGACACGGTAGTAGGCGGCGACTTTCAGGAGCTCTCCTACGGGGGATGAGACAGGGAGAGCATGCTGCCTTCCAGACTACATCTTCTTCAGGAAGGTCTTGTTTATTTCAGTAAGACAATGAACCTCATTCAGCATGTATTACAACAACATGGCAAAGTAAAAGAGCCCAGGTGCTTAACTGACCTGCCTGCAGTCCAGGCCAGTGAATGAACGCATTATGAAAGGAAAAACAGTAACCCTGAGCTGCTAAAATCATATAGCAAGAATGGAAATGCTTTCACTTTCAGAACTACATCAATCATCTCCTCAGTTCCCAAAAGCTTACAGAGTGATGTTAAAAGAACAGCTGATGAACACAGTGTTGCACATGAGCATCAATAAATCAGCACCAAATTCAAAATGGTCATATCTTTTTAATGTACAATCATTTTTCTCATTTTTCAGTATTTGATTAGTATCTTTGTACTATTTTTATTTATATATAGAGCTTAAATTACACATCATTACATTCTGGTTTTGTGTACATTCTGCAGGGTGTCCCAACTTTTTTGGAAATGAGGTTGTAGATTCAACCAAACTCCAATTTAACTGATAAACAAGAAATCGTGTTTTGGGAAACTAGTCTAAGTAATGTAGAAATACTACTTAAAAATATGTGTGCAAGGTGTAGTCCAGTTAAATTGTAACCAGCCATGCTTTAATGTGTAATAACAACACTCCCAACAACTTTCAAAGCAAAATGACAGAAATTGGACAAAACATAAAACAAAAAAACCCTTCAGCAAAAGATTCAACCTTTAGGTATAATACAGTCTCATGACTTTAGTGCCCCCTGCTGGCCAAACATTCAAAAATTCACTTGTTTTTATTGATGGAGGCTGCAGAAGGTGTCAGAGCTGGACATTCAGCCTGTCCAACTATCCTTATTTAAAAACACATAATACTTTTAGTGTTCTTTATTGAGATTTATTCAATCTGACACCTACCAAGTACTAATACTGATATAGCTCTGTAACTCTTACTTAACTAACCTTTAGGTCCTGATCTTTGATCTTTTTAAAAAATCTTCTTATTGTTTGTAAATTATATGTGTCACAAATAAAACATACTCAGTTCGATTGAATGGCATTTACTGGTTGTGTTATATGTATCAGATTCTTAAGAAAAGTATTCTACTTGTTCCAAGTGGTTTTGGGGTATTCGTTTTTCTGCTTTCTGCCAGATCTTCACCGCGTAACTCCTCCCAGTTTTCAAAATATAAACACAACTCCAGGTTGTCTGGTCTGATTGTGTGATTCCAGCTTGTTTACAGCTTCTTGATCGGATGGACGGATTCCAGAAAACAAAAGATTTTTTCCAGATTTTTTTTCCCATAGAGATGAATAGGATGGAAGCATGCACAACAATCTACTGAACTTCTGCTCAACCAGCAGTCACTGTTTCGCATACACTGACTCATACACTGAGCTTGGTGTGGAGGGTATTTTGGTTGGCAGGGAGATTCGGACACTCTTCCTCTCAGGTCTGGTGTTGCTGCTGCCTTTCTCCACAAGTGAAGGTGTTACTCAAAGAGAAGTTCTGCTCTGTTTACAGCACTCCTACATCTACACTATTAGCCTTTCGACAGCTGCAAGGCCAGCTAAGCATAAGTGTTTCTGATTACCTGGTTGATCTAAACTGGAGCTGGATTGTTATTTGTAATTGAAGGTAAAATTACAATAAAAGTACCATTTTATCAGATATGGTCATCATCAATATAGTTTAATGCAGTTTTCAATAACACAAAGTTAAACCTTCCTGAGCCCCTTCCAGATCCCTCTACACTGCACATGTTGTGCCACATTGACCAAACAAGTACAAAAACACTGATGTTAATTTAAGTTTAACGACTAGACACTCAATAAAATCGATTCTGCCCTGTGGTCAAAATACTGATTCACTAGTATCATCAGTAACTTTGGTTCAGAAAAATCTCATCCACTGTTGTAACTTCTGCCATAAAAAAAAAAAAAAAAAAAAAAAAAAAATATATATATATATATATATATATATATATATATATATATATATATATATATATATATATATATATGCTGTCAGTAACGGAGCCCTCATACTCTTTAAACAGCTCGGTGGAGAAGCTTTGTTCATGTTCTCCACGATTCAGACCACATATGGAGTCGATCATAACAGATCTGTCATGTTCTTCTTTCTTGTTCCAGAGAACCTCTGCCTTTATGACTGACCTCCCAGGCTTCAGTGGACACACGTGAGACACTCGGTCATTGAACCAGCCGTAGTTGGGAACATCACGAGAAGCTCTGACCACCATCTGAGCACATGCTCTGTTTATATCCTGATATAGGACCCACACTCCTCTCTGCACCTTGTAAGTTTTATTGAATGCCATTTTATTTAATGTTGCAATTGCACTTCATATTGGGATTTACATTTTCTGCTGTGCTGCTGGAGTGTTTAAACACGGTGTCCACTCACTGTCCACTCTATTACTACTACTTGCTGGTCCACCTTGTAGATGTAAAGTCAGATACAGTAGCTCATCTGCTGCTGCACAGTTTATGATCTCTAGTCCTTCATAAGTGGTCACAGGACGCTTCCCACAGGACACTGCTGTCTGGATAGTTTTGGTTGGTGGACAATTCTCAGTCCAGCAGTGACACTGAGATGTTTAAACACTCCACCAGCACTGCTGTGTCTGATCCACCCACACCAGCACAACACACACTAACACACCACGTCAGTGTCTCTGCAGTGCTGAGAATGAGCCACCTCTCTAAAAGTACCTGCTCTGTGGTGGTCCTGTGGAGGTCCTGATCATTGAAGATCAGGGTAATAAAGTATCTCCTTTCCTTTCTTCTACTTTCTCTTTCTGTCTTTCTGTGTCATTTTGTCAGCCACTATGCCTACACACCAAATTCAACAGCCTATCAACTGACTGACAGTACACGGGGGTATATATACATATTTACAGAATGTTGTGTTCGTCAAACATATTTTTTTCTAATTAAGTTCTTATCTTGTAACAGAGCTCAGAGAAGAAAAGCGCCTAGGGTGGTCTCACCGCTTAACCTATTTTTTCCCCTGAAGGTAACCACATGTGCAGTCTGAACCAGTTTGGTTTCCTGACACTTCATTTAAAGACTTTGCCACAACACAACAGGAAACCATAGTTTCACTAGTGTCATCAGTGACTTTGGTCCAGAAAAATCTAATCCACTGTTGTAGCTTCTACCATCAAAATGAAGAGGCAGAGCAGTTCAGAGTATATATGCTCTATTATTCTTGAAGATACCGCGCTACGGACATGATCTGATAAGGTCAACCAGTAAAACACACCCTATTTAAGTCCAACCGCCTACTGGTCCAACTGGCCCTGACCTGTATGGTCAGGTCATTTTCTCCTGGGCTTGAGGCAGATTTCCTTGGGTGGTTCCTGCCATAAAACTATATGTCAGTCATCTGTGTAAATGAGCTTTTTAGCTGCCGGTCTGTAAGAAATATTTACAACACTCCTGATCAATAAAACATTTAATGTTTTAGCAATTTGATAATTATGATTTCAAATAATTATTGGTGGTCTCCTATTGACTTTTTTAGCTACTTAAAAGTTCATGTTCCTCTAAAGTAGCATTCTGGCATTAAAAAATATGAAATCAAAATGAAGTAGCACTTCAGGGGTCACAAAGACCAGTGATCCTGGGAGGAGGTCTTTAAACCAGTCCTCAGGCCTCCCAGTATATATTTTCTATGCATTGTAGGTTAGGTTATAGCTAAAATTTGAATTGTTTGAGGGGCCTGAGGACGGATTTGAAGACCCCTGAAAATATGTTTGACTAATACAACATTCTGTGAATGTGTACATATGCCCCCGTGTATTTTCAGTCAGTTGATAGACTGTTGAATTTGGTGTGTAGACGTAGTGGCTGACAAAAAGACACAGAAAGAGAGAAAGAGAGGGTAGAGGAAACTATTTTGTATATTCCATTGAGGTACGTACAGGCTGCATTTCTTTTACTGCTCCCATTAAGTCCTTCCTCCACGTCATCATACTTCTCTAAAATAGCACTTAACTTAGGATTTCAGATTAAATGGAAGTAAAAAAAACAATCTCAAAAATATCCCATAGTTTGTGCCTAAAATCATGTGGGAATGTCATGCCACACTCCGATCAGCGGGAGGAACCTGATTTTGACCTCCCGGACCATGGGAGATCACGTGACTCACACACCTCCACACTTAGCCAATCCCGTACGCTCCGGATCACCGGAGTTCTGATTCAAATAAGCTATGGATCATTTCCTAAGCTCATTTATACCAGCCTTTCCGTCTTCACTTCGCAAAGTATTGTCATTGTGTTCCCTCGTGTGTACTGAGCGTTTCTTACCTGACTGATATTCCGTTTTCGACCCGATTGCTCCTCTCGTTCTCCTCTCTGGATTGCCCTTATATCGGACTCTGATTTCTGGATTGTGACCCCTGTATCGTGACCACTCTTTATGTCTAGCCCTTTTTGCCGGTTGTTTTTCTCCTGTCTGGTTTTGACCCTGGCCTGTTTTGACTTCTGCCTTTTGTCACACCGTTGTTTATTAAAGACTGCTCACACTTTTACCTGCGTCTACCTGCTTAACTGGTGTAGCCGATCTGAAAGGGAACAAGTAATTCACGTTTTATTCAACCTAAAAATGCAGTTTTTTCAATTAAAGTAACTGTTGGATTTGACTAAAACTAGTTCAATTGAAGTCATGCAACACATTTTATATATATTATATACAAAAATAACTGGACAGTGACACAAGTTTTGGCATTTTAATTGTTTACTAAATCATATTCAAGATAGTTATATAATTAATCTGGGCTTAAAGTGCAGATTCTCAGCTTTAATTTAAGGATATTTACATCCTAATTGGAGGAAGGGTTTAGGAATGACAGTTTAATATGCAGCTGCCTCTTTTTCAAGGGACCGAAAGTAATTGGACAACTATCTCTAAAGCTATTTCATGGGCTTTTCCCTTGTTGATCCAGCATCGATTAAGCAGGTAAAAGTCTGGAGTTGATTCCATGTGTGGCATTTGCATTAGGAAGCTTGGAAGCTGACCCCACAACATGCGGTCAAAGGAGCTGTCACTGGAAGTGAAACAGGCCGTCATTCGACTGAAACAAAGAAGAAATCCATCAGAGAGATAGAAATGTTAGGAGTGGCCAAATTAACAGTTTGATACATTGTGGGAAAACCGAGCGCACTGGTGAGCTCGGGAACTCAAAAAGGCCTGGACGTCCTCTGAGGACATTAGTGGTGGATGATCACTGAATTCTTTCCATGGTGAAGAAAAATCCCTTCACAACATTCACCCAAGTGAAGAACACTCTCCAGGAAGTAGGTGTATCAGTATCTAAGACCAAAATAAAGAGAAGACTTCATGAGAGTAAGTAAACCATGAATTAACCCTAAAACATAGAAAGACCAGATTAGACTTTGCCAAAAAACATCTAAAGAAGCCAGCCCAGTATTCAGCATTATAACCATATAACAGCATTCAATGGACAGATGAAACTCTGTATCAGAATGATGTGAGGAAGAAAGTATGGAGAAGGCTTGCAATGGCTCTTGATTCAAAGCATACCACATCCTCTGTAAAACATGGTGTAGGTAGTGTAATGGCATGGGCATGCATGGCTTCCAGTTGCACTGGGTCACTGGTGTTTATTGATGATGTGACAGAAGATGAATTCTGAAGTATATTTTCTGGTCAGATTCAAGGCAAGGTTGATTGGACGGTGCTTCACCATACAGATGGACAGTGACCCAAAACATACTGCGAAACTAACCCAGGAGTTTTTAAGGCAAAGAAGTGGAATATTCTGCAATGGCCAAGTCAATCACCAGATCTCAACCTGATTGAGCATGCATTTCACTGCTTAAGACAAAACGTAAGGCAGAAAAAGCCTCAAACAAGTAACGACTGAAGACAGCTGCAGTAAAGGCCTAGCAAAGCATCACAAAGGAGGAAGCCCAGCATTTGGTGATGTCCATGAGTTCCAGATATCAGGCAGTCACTGCAAAGGATTCTCAACAAAGTATTAAAAATGAACATTTTATTTACAGTAATGGTAATTTGTCTAATTACTTTTGAGCCCCTGAAACGAGAAGGCTTTGCACAAAAATGGTTGCAATTTCTAAACATTTTATAGGATATTTTTGTTCAACCTCTTGAATTAAACCTCAAAGTCTACACTTCAATTACATCCCAGTTGTTTCAAATCCAATGTGGTAGCATGGAGAGCCCAGATCATTATGAAGATTGTGTCACTGTCCAAATATTTCTGGGCCTAACTGTTTATATTATATATCTATCTATATATAATGTCGCCCAAAAAAAAACATAAACTTCTGACAATAAAGGAAAAAAATGAAAGATAGCAGACCTAAGCAGAAAAGCATGTAAAGAGCAAGAAAGCAGAAAGGAAAGGGTTAATGTGTTACTTCTCCAGTTATAACACAACAGTGTGTTTCACAAGCAGAGCATATAATTTACTGAATATAATTTACTGTATTACTGATATCAAAGCTGGCATGCGCCCCAGGCAAAACTATATATTACACTGTTATGGCGGATAGAAAAAAATAAAAACTGATCCCACACCAAGATGTCCCCCGTCGCAAAATCCAAAACATTACCTAGATGTTGTTATCGTATGTTGCCTCTGCGTGAATTTTGGGGTGGGGGGAGGCATTCAGTCAGGATTCAGTTTCTTTACATAAAAAGCTATATGAACATGCTATATAAAAAGCTATATGAACATGCTATATAAAAAGCTATATGAACATGCTATATAAAAAGTTATATGAACATGCTATATAAAAAGTTATTTGAACATGCTATATAAAAAGCTATATGAACATGCTATATAAAAAGCTATATGAACATGCTATATAAAAAGCTATATGAACATGCTATATGAAAAGCTATATGAACATGCTATATAAAAAGCTATATGAACATGCTATATAAAAAGCTATATGAACATGCTATATAAAAAGCTATATGAACATGCTATATAAAAAGCTATATGAACATGCTATATAAAAAGTTATTTGAACATGGTGTATAAATAGCTATATGAACATGCTATATAAAAAGCTATATGAACATGCTATATAAAAAGCTATATGAACATGCTATATAAAAAGCTATATGAACATGCTATATAAAAAGCTATATGAACATGCTATATAAAAAGTTATTTGAACATGGTGTATAAATAGCTATATGAACATGCTATATAAAAAGTTATATGAACATGGTGTATAAAAAGCTATATGAACATGCTGTATGAACATGCTATATAAAAAGTTATATGAACATGCTATATAAAAAGCTATATGAACATGCTATATAAAAAGTTATTTGAACATGGTGTATAAATAGCTATATGAACATGCTATATAAAAAGCTATATGAACATGCTATATAAAAAGCTATATGAACATGCTATATAAAAAGCTATATGAACATGCTATATAAAAAGTTATTTGAACATGGTGTATAAATAGCTATATGAACATGCTATATAAAAAGTTATATGAACATGGTGTATAAAAAGCTATATGAACATGCTGTATGAACATGCTATATAAAAAGTTATATGAACATGCTATATAAAAAGCTATATGAACATGCTGTATGAACATGCTATATAAAAAGCTATATGAACATGCTATATGAAAAGCTATATGAACATGCTATATAAAAAGCTATATGAACATGCTATATAAAAAGCTATATGAACATGCTATATAAAAAGCTATATGAACATGCTATATGAAAAGCTATATGAACATGCTATATAAAAAGCTATATGAACATGCTATATGAAAAGCTATATGAACATGCTATATAAAAAGCTATATGAACATGCTATATAAAAAGCTATATGAACATGCTATATAAAAAGCTATATGAACATGCTATATAAAAAGCTATATGAACATGCTATATAAAAAGTTATTTGAACATGGTGTATAAATAGCTATATGAACATGCTATATAAAAAGCTATATGAACATGCTATATAAAAAGCTATATGAACATGCTATATAAAAAGCTATATGAACATGCTATATGAACATGCTATATGAACATGCTATATAAAAAGCTATATGAACATGCTATATAAAAAGCTATATGAACATGCTATATAAAAAGCTATATGAACATGCTATATAAAAAGCTATATGAACATGCTATATAAAAAGTTATTTGAACATGGTGTATAAATAGCTATATGAACATGCTATATAAAAAGTTATATGAACATGGTGTATAAAAAGCTATATGAACATGCTGTATGAACATGCTATATAAAAAGTTATATGAACATGCTATATAAAAAGCTATATGAACATGCTGTATGAACATGCTATATAAAAAGCTATATGAACATGCTATATGAAAAGCTATATGAACATGCTATATAAAAAGCTATATGAACATGCTATATAAAAAGCTATATGAACATGCTATATAAAAAGCTTTATGAACATGCTATATAAAAAGCTATATGAACATGCTATATAAAAAGCTTTATGAACATGCTATATAAAAAGCTATATGAACATGCTATATAAAAAGCTATATGAACATGCTATATGAACATGCTATATAAAAAGCTATATGAACATGCTATATGAAAAGCTATATGAACATGCTATATAAAAAGCTATATGAACATGCTATATAAAAAGCTATATGAACATGCTGTATAAAAAGCTATATGAACATGCTATATAAAAAGCTATATGAACATGCTATATAAAAAGCTATATGAACATGCTATATGAACATGCTATATAAAAAGCTATATGAACATGCTATATGAACATGCTATATGAACATGCTATATAAAAAGCTATATGAACATGCTATATAAAAAGCTGTATGAACATGCTATATAAAAAGCTGAATGAACATGCTACATAAAAAGCTATATTAACATGCTATATAAAAAGCTATATGAACATGCTATATAAAAAGCTTTATGAACATGCTATATAAAAAGCTATATGAACATGCTATATAAAAAGCTATATGAACATGCTATATGAACATGCTATATAAAAAGCTATATGAACATGCTATATGAACATGCTATATAAAAAGCTATATGAACATGCTATATAAAAAGCTATATGAACATGCTATATAAAAAGCTGTATGAACATGCTACATAAAAAGCTATATGAACATGCTACATAAAAAGCTATATGAACATGCTATATAAAAAGCTATATGAACATGCTATATAAAAAGCTATATGAACATGCTATATAAAAAGCTATATGAACATGCTATATAAAAAGCTATATGAACATGCTATATAAAAAGCTATATGAACATGCTATATAAAAAGCTATATGAACATGCTACATAAAAAGCTTTATGAACATGCTACATGAAAAAAGGGATGTAGTTGAAAAATGGTTCATAATTAAATCGTGTCAAGTGATTGCATATAATTACAAGATCAATGCTAATGCTAGATCAATGCTAATGCTATTTGGAAGTTCTTTATGCTTATAGGCAAGAGCTGCACTGATATTTAATTTATGTGATTCACAAATTTTAATCATGCAATTCAAAGTGCCTTTTGTTTTTCAGTGAAGGGAGAATATTCAGATATGAAAAGATACCATAGAGACTTTCTCACCTGGGATAGGCCCACTTCAGCTACAGTGTGTGGTGGTCCTGACCCTTAAAGAACAGGGTAATAGGGGATAAACAATGTTTACAGTGAATCAGATGGACGACAGTTGGTAAGTGTAGGACTGCAAAGTGTTCCTATGTGGTTTGTGGGGCTGACCTCCTTGCTTCTACCCTCTCTTTGTCTCTTTCTGGGTCATTTTGTCAGCCACTACGTCTACACACTAAATTCAACAGCGTATTAACTGACTGACAGTACACGGGGGCATATATACATATTTACAGAATGTTGTGTTAGTCAAACATATTTATATATGCTTGGATTTGCTTCACAAACACATATATATATATTATTAAGTCTATTAAGTTCTCATCTTGTCACAAAAGAACATTGCTTATTTTTTCCCCTGAGGTTTTAATTTCTAACTCTAACCACATGACCAATCTGAACCAGTTATGTCTCCTTGCAAGACTTTGCGACAACACAACAGGAAACCATAAAAAAACAGCTTTCAGGGTCGAACTTTACATGCATACAGAAGATGCAACCAATTACAGTAACCTGGATCCTTCCATACTAAATGATTTTCAGTTCAATTCAATGTATTGTCATTAACAATGTGTAAGCACATACGCAAGAAAGGGTTGTGGCTTAAGATAAAACAAACAAATAGTGCATATATCAGGTCATAGCTGTGCAAACAGCAAGTGAGTCCAGCACAGTAGGCAATACTACCTACAATCCTACCAAAGTGCAAAATCAGGGATGGTGGGTTGATGGGGGGTGTTGAGGGGGATTGTCAGGTTATACCAGTGTGACCAAGTAAGCAAGTCATTCACATATATCCAAGATACTTAATCAGTGATGAGTAGTCAGATTTAAAAAGTGTGACAGCTTGCTGGAAAAATCTGTTTGAGTTTGTTTTGCGGGCTTGGAGACTCCTGTAATGCCTTTCTGAGAGCAGGTGTCACGGGACGACAAAGGCAGACCCAAGCGCAGAGCGGAGAAAACAGAACACAAGACAGGTTTGTATAAATAAGAGGGGGTGAAGGAGTGATGGTACTGTGCAGGGAAGTATTGGGGAAATAATAAACATGCGAGTATGTGATGATTGTGCACTGTGACTGGAAGCGTCCCACTCAGGGCGGCAGCACGTTACCTGTGCCAGCGGGGTACACAGGTGCGAGGCGAAATCACAGGTCTAACAAAGGGGACTCAGAAACAGAGGTGAGATCCATAAGCAGGTTTCTTTTTATTTTCAAACAGGGATCATTCAGAGGGAGCAGTTAGGGACGAAGCAGAGGGTCGAAACTGGAAGTCAGTAGAGCCAGGCAGAACAATCCAAGGGGCACAGACCGAGCAGAGGTCGAGAAAACAGAAGAAAGGGTTCGTTACCAGGGTTCAGTCCAAGGTGTTCGGGCAGAGGTATCCTAAGAACAGAGACGAGCATAATCCAAAACAAGATACACACAGTCACAAACACAGGCTTGGCTGGCTGGACAAAAGGCTCGACTTTGAAGAATGGCCTGCTTAAAAGGTCAGGTCCATGTGGTTTGAGTAACTCTCATTAAAACCTGCTTGAATTATATGACCAACTCCACCAGGGGTGTGAAATGAGAAATGGTGGGAAAGGGTTCAAACAAAAGAGCACTAAAACACGTTTAACTTACAGAAAGTAAAGTAATAGTCTCCTCTCTAGTTACAAGAGGAAAAGCTGACAGGCTTATAGGTCTGAACCCTTTTTAAATGAATTATTTATTCATTAATGCTTTTTTATTTATTTATTTTTAACTTCTCCAGCTTTTCTTTTCATAGCCCTCGTTCCCTTTTTTTTACTTTTCACAGTGTTCCTTCCATTTTCTTTCCTTGTCTTTTCTATATTTCAGTCTTTATTTTGTTTTGTTTTGTTGTTTTTATAACCCACCATATGAAAGCTACTGTACTGGCCACCCCTCAGATGTCAGATGAGGAGCTGTTGTTTGTCCCTAGTTTAAGTAGGGGCCTGAGAGGGGCTCACAGGGGCCTTTATTGATGTGGAAACCTAGAAATTTGAAACAAGAGAGACGCTCTACTTCATAAGCTTTGATGTGGAACGGTGAGGGACTGCTTTTAAACTTTTTGACGTCACAATAACTTCCTTTGTTTTCTTCACAGTCAGGAGAAGGTAATAGAAGGTGCACCATGCTGTAAGTTGCAGAACTTCGTCCCTGTAGGCTGTCTCCTCATTGCTGCTGATTCAGTCGACCGCAGTGCCATCATCAGCAAGCTTAACTATCATATCCGTCTGATGCGTTGGCAGGCAGTCGTAGGGAGTATAAGAGGGGGCTTATAACGTATCCTTTGGGGGGTTCCTGTGCTAAGGGTCAGGATGGAAGAGACATGTTTACCTATTTGAACAGACTGAGGTCTGTTAGTCAAGAAATCCAGTAGGATCCAGTTACAGAGTGAGGGAACTACTAGCTTGGAGGAGATGATGGTGTTAAAAGTGGAACAAGTGGAAGATGAGTTCTTGATATAAACTAGTATCAGTCTTTCAAAGCACTTTGGCACTGTCGGGGAGAGTGCTACAGGTCTGTAGTTGTTTTCACATGTGAAATAGGCCAGTGAATCGATTCAAATGAAGATCGTATCAATACTCAGCAGTCCATCAGGATCTTCACCAACTCAGCTACATCTTCTTCATCACTCTTAGGGAATTTTAATAAGGCCGCTGAGCTGTTCTGTAAAATCTGACTGTAAATTTCAGGCCCAAAAAATCCTGAACACCAAAAGTACTCAATACTTAGAACTTCCACAGTGAAGATTACTCACCAGGAAAAAGAGGGGTAAAGTAAGTGGGCCCAGCTCATATAATGACACCTGTAGAGCTTAAAAGAATAGATAAAAGAATACACACAGAAGATTTTAAGAATGTCATCAAAATACTGAATGTAGATTCTAGTTTTGTATTGTAGTTCTTATATTTCTCCTGCCATAAAAACTAACCACTGTTTCAAATTGAAAGATCTTATTCAAAGGGTTGGGTGGGTTTCTCAGTGGCTGAGACTTGAGTAAGGAAGTGTTTCCTGATCAGAAGTAAGTGCGCTTCACGCCCTTTGCAAGTCTTATATAGGTCTGTCTTCTTCTGTGTTTCTACAACAAACTCATTTAATAATGGCAATGCAGCTGGTTCTGGTTCTTATCAGCGTGTTCTTCACTGAAGGTACAAATATTTATACCTACCTTTTGTACATCTGCACTGTCCTGTCTTGCACTATTGCTACTATTTGCACTTCTGGTAGATGCTAACTGCATTTTGTTTCCTTGTACTTGTACTGATCTATCTATCTATCTATCTATCTATCTATCTATCTATCTATCTATCTATCTATTGAATAACACTTAGTACTGTAATTAAATTCAGTCAAGTTTTTAGATTTTTCAGATCTTCTACATAATTTAATAATTCAGAATAGACTTATAAGAAAAGCTTGACTGAAGAAATGCTTACTCAAATATCTTTACAGTGGTGGTAAATAGGGATGCATGAATATTTTTAAGTAACAAATATTTTTTAGGTTATGAATATTCTTTGGGTTATGAATATTTTTTAGGTTATGAATGTGCTGCTGTTATTTAGGAAAAAAAAAACCTAAAAGTTAGGTCTGTGGTAACACACACCAGGCACTTTTCACGCAAACTCCAGCTCGTCAAAGCATCTTGTAAGCCCAAAGGTATGTTTACCCCGCTGTGTTTTTCAGGAAAATAGGATGTCCGCAAACATAGACTTTTCAATTCAAAGTCCTGGTTAACGAATTGAACTGTCAAGCTCACGTAGGACTCCATTGTTCTACAGGACCACAGATCTGTTGTACACACAAAGAATAGAATTAGTTTTAGTTCTGACCGTACACTCTTAACACATTGAGCGTACATCTCTGGAACAGCAACATGGGAGAAATGCATTCATGATGGAATCTTGTACCGTTTGTACAAAGCCTTCTTTGCTAACCATTTTAAATGGCACCCTATCTTTAGCCAAGTAATCATCTCGACTAAAACCAAAGTATTCCCAGACTACAGACATGCTTCCCTTTCTGGAACCAATTCCTCTCCTCCTCACTTACGTCTTCACTTCTCAAAGATTTTTTGGCGCTTGTCCTGGCTGTGCTCATTTTTCTGGATAAAGAGCTCTCATGTTTGATGCGTGTTCTCAGTGAACCGACGCCTCGCTCTGCCTCCTGCCTAGTTACGTCACGTGATCATGGTCTGCAGCGTGAAGAGCTGTGAACATATCTATCCGAGCATGTCTTCTGAGCTTGTATATGTTTGTATATGTCACGTCATTGATTTCCTGCACCTTTCCAGCTAAAACTTAAACCAATATAACTATTGTAAAGGATGATGAACACTTTCTGTGATGAAGGTTTTAGAGGCTTAGAGCTTCAGACGCCTCATTCCTGTTACCACCACTGTAAACAGTTCTGAGTGTTTAGGTTTCTCTAGAATGGAGCATTTCACACTAAACCACTCTGAATGTTGGTGAGGACTGTTTATGTTTATGAATTGTTTATGAATATTACTGTATGCTCACTGTATGTACTGTATGTGTGGTCAGCTCTTTACATTGGACATTCTGAATTTTCTCTAGGACTAGCATTGGAATGTCAAGACTGCAGACCGCACGATTCTCCTACCTGCTTTAGTCAGGAATGTCCACATGAGTGTGGTAGCATCAGCGTCGCCGCAAACCTGGGTAAGAACTTCAAACACAGATTATAACCCCTAAAAGACGCATACCTGATGTCCACTCAATCAAGTTTTGTTCTGTAGGGGGCGTACAGGTGGAGTATAATATAAGGACTTGCCTGGAGTCTGTCTTTTGCGTCAAAGGAAGAATAAACACTGGGCTTGTGAAAGCGACCATCAACTCTAAATGCTGCCAGACTGATAACTGCAACGACCAGACAGTGCCAGGTACAACCAGTGATTTTATTATAATAGATATCATTAGTATTAATTTTGCATCCTGTGTTTATGGTATGATATTTTTATATATTTATGATATATTTATGCCTTGCAAAGTAATGGTCATGAGAAAAAATATTTATAGAGACAAGCTGCTGTTTGAATGTATGTAAGTAGACCTTGAAGTCCAGCAACCAGGACAACCAAGTATTGTATAGTCTAATCCTGAGATATTTTTTTTTTCTGGTGTAATGAGTTTTTTTTAATAACTGTGAGGAGTTCAGGGGGTCTGGATTTCACAGCGTGTAACACAGTGGATATAGATCCTGGTTAAAAAGGTCAGCTTGTTTTTATCGCTAACTGGTTTAGTATGTATTACGGGGGTATTGTAACTTGGGAGGTCATGTCCCCCCAAATTACCCCCTCCCTGTATTTCATGTTGGATTTAGTGCCGGGCTGGGCATTTCTTGCTGCCATTGATGTGCCTGTTTAATAAAACAGGATTTACCTGCAATATTGTCCATGTTTTCGTCTATGCCGAAGCTACATTGGTATCAGAAGTGGGGCGTGGCTGATGAGTTAAGATGACCCAGCCTGGAAAAAGAGGATAACGTGTTTCACCTGCCCCCTCTCTGACTGATACTGCCAGTCAAGAACAAATTAGGGACGACAGCAAAGGCAGCAGAGCCCAGCTGGGGCTTTGCACTTTGCTACAGCAGCAAATGCACTTTGTTGCAAGTAGGAAGTTGTTCTGTTCCTGCTGGTGGAACATTATGATGATCTACTGTTGTTCCAGTACTCAGAACTAAACATAGTCAGTAGAGCGTGATCTGCTTTACATGTTCTGTTGGAAGGAAATGCTGATAAGTGTAGCTGATAACATGTACAAGTACCGTAGATACAGGAAGGTATATGTAAATTTATTCATTTGTTCTTTATTTTTGTTTCCATTTATTTATGACACGCAAAAAAGAAAAAAAAATGCAAAAAGTCTACAGTAGCTTCTTATACTTAACCAAGTTTCCACATGTACTTTTTTGCACTTGTTAGTTTGTTTAATGTAGTTGTTAATTTGCTTTAAGCTTTACTGAAACAGTCTCCTAATGGGAAGAAGTGCTGCACCAATAGCGACTGCTCAGAAACTGTGAACTGCGAGGGAGATGAAGATCACTGCATTAACGGAACAGGTGAGGAGTAGAAATGGTAACACTATCAATGAGTACCTTATTAACATCCACAAACACATTCATGTTATAGTACATCCATAAGGCAATATATACATGGCTGTAAACAATTATTACACTTTATAGCCATAATGTGTTCTGAGTAATGTTAATAAAATGTGCATTGTTGTACTGTGACTAACAAACCAGGCTACTCATAATTATACACAACATCTATTTGCCATTATGGATATGGATTGTTATTGATGGACATATGATCTAATAACCCCACTGTAAGATTCTGTAAGTCGTATATGTCAGCTGTAAGTAGTGAGATATGTAAGTTCTAATATATAATGTTAATCTATTTAATATATAATACTGTACATGTGTATAATATGTAAGTTCCACAAAGTGGCTCAAAATGGAGATGTGAAGCGTGTGATGTGCTTTAATATTGCAGTGTTTTAGATAATCCTTTGGGAAATACTTCAACTTGAAACCTCACTTGTAATATTAGTGGAGGCTTTAGTCCAAAATATGTCTCACTTAAAGCTTACAAGCTGTTTTAATGGGGTTGTAATATTATATGTCTGTTATTATGTCAAGTATCTAAATTGTGTGTGTGTGTTTATGAGCAGCCATTTGTTAGTCATAATGCAACCTATAAGCTCTCAGTGGCACAAAATATCACGTTGTTATAATACTTACAAATCATTATGTGAACAGTTCATAATGCAGTAACATGGTTATAAACTGTCATTAACTGGTCTAAATATTTATATCTGTGTTTATTTTATTTGTTATCATTTAAACACAGCTGTCACTGATAATATAATTATAGATTAAAATATGTATCTTATATTGTGGATTAAAAAATATATATATTGTAGAAATATAATTATAAAAATAAAAATATAACAAATAAAACAACATAAATATAAATATATATAAAATGAGATTTAGACATGTAACATCTGAGGACTCACTAATAGTTTAATACTATTTATTAAAATATTATCAGTTTTAAACATGTCTCTTTCGCTCTCTTTCTTTCTCTATATTTCTCTGTTTCTCTTTTTCTCTCTCTCTCTCTCTCTCTCTCTCTCTCTCTCTCTCTCTCTCTCTCAGTCGTTCCACCTGTTTTTAAGGTATCTCTAAAAGGATGTGCAACCAAGAGCATCTGTGATGGGCTCGTGTCTATCAGACAAAAATTCAATGAGACTGTGGATTTTAAGTGCTGTGAAGGGAACATGTGTAATGGACTATGTGAAGGGAACCTGTGTAGTGGACTATGTGAAGGGAACCTGTGTAATGGACTATGTGAAGGGAACCTGTGTAATGGACTATGTGAAGGGAACCTGTGTAATGGAGTCAGTAACATTGGTATGAGTATTAATCTCCTCGTCACACTGGGGTCTCTGCTCTGCTCCATCATCTTCCTCTGAACTTGTCTGTACTAGTTCAAGCTCGTTTCAGATAATACAGAAACTAGTAGTTCAGCTTCTAGCAGAGATTTTTAAGTGTCACGTCATCGCTGCTGTATATTTCATGTACTACATCTAAATCCAGAGCTTCAGAGCTTCAGAGCTCGGTCTTTAAGTGTTGCACGCATGCAATATTGTAATAAACCCAACGAATGGTGTAAAGTGTGTTGTTGTAATCGTAGTCTCTTATTTGTAGTATACATTTCTGTTTAACAGCATTAAACTGTGTGTGTGATACTGACTGTGTGAGACTCTACAGCTCCCTCTGCTGTTGAGAGAAGTCACTGAGACCCAGGGGCCTCAGCTGGTCTAGGCATCTGGGATGTTATAACTATAACATTTCACTTGTTTCACCTGATTACACATTGCCCTTACTCTGAATTTGATTTATATCTCAGTACCTGCCTAGTAAAAAAAAAGTACTTTAAAAGAACTGTATTAAAAATATACCAATTGTTGTGTTGTATGTTGTAAATATACTACTAAACTTGTGTACTTACTTAAAATATGTTAAAAGTATATTAACCTCATGCTTTCATCAGATGCTCACAAGTAAACTTTAATCACACTTTAAAATATAAGTGTACTTTTTAGAAATACATTATTATGAAGTAGAGTTTTAGTTAAAATCTATTTTAGTTTGATTTAACATACTTCTTAAATACTTGTTTTAAAATAAATATTTTTAGTATATTTTTATAGTGTGTTAAAAACACCTACTATAGTAATTCACTTAAAGCGCACTTAATCAAAATTCAAGTCATAGACATTTTAAAGTGTATTTTTTAGAAAATGAATTTTATTGTAATTGTAAAACATGTTTTGAAAAATGCTTTTAAGCACTACATTAAAATATTAATTTCAATAATATTTGAATGTCCTTTAATTATAATGGGGAAAATTAATTATATATAAAGAACATTTTTTCAGGCATCTTTTAAATACTATGATGTGTATTTTAATTTTATTTATCAGTGCCAGCTGATGGCGGCACAATGGTATATTGGTAAGCACTGTCTCCTCACAGTAAGATGATCTGGGTTGGATTCCCGGTCCTGGTCATTCTATGTGGAGTGTGTATGTTCTCCCCGTGCTTGAGTGGGTTTCCTCCAAGTACTCTGGTTTCCTCACACGTGCATGTTAGGTTGATTGGTCTCTCTAAATTGCCTGTTGGATCCGAGTGTGTGCTGGGTGGTGAGGGTTGTGTCAGGAAGGGGATCCGATGTAAAACACTTTCCAAATCTAGCATGCAAGTTGACTCGCTGTGGTGAACTGTGGTGCCAGCTGATATTTTGCATATCTTCTTCACATAATGCTTTAATTATACTTGCAAAGAGTAAATCACTACTCTGTTTACTTTTCCATTGACCTTAATCATTTCACAAAAAAACTGATTGTTTGTGCTGTCTAAAAGTAACATTATAATTTCCCCTGTTATCTTTTGATTACACAAAGACAAGAACATCCTGTGATCTTGCAATAACATCTGGTTCAAAACTGTTTATATCAAAACTGTCTATAACAAGCTACTACAAATCTCTAATGTCACACAGAAAGGACTCTATCACTGTATTGGCCTAGCAGCATTAGTCCCTGTCAACACTGTTTGTCAGTGGAATAACATACATTTAGTCTTTTCAGACACACATTACACATTTCCCTTTGAGCAAGTGAGGATGCACTGCAGATACATTATTCATCTCAGTCACTTCAATCATAATGTAGAAAATATGTTTAGTCCAATATCTCTGCAAAGCTTTCTGCTGTTTACAAGCTTCTTCACTAAAACACAGGAAGTATCTGTAGTGGAAGCTCCAGCTTCTGTTTTAAAAGCCACCAAATTCATGATTTTGCAGAAGCTTCCATCTCTTAACTATAGAACGGGATTATTTCTCTTTGTAAGAGTTTTGCTGTTATAAAAATGATACTCCACATTGTTAGAATTGAACTATTAGTAAATTTGTCAATAGCCATTGTAACCCCCAAAAGGTTTTTCTTCTGGATTTACATACGACCGTGTTAGGCACTACAGGTGTGGGTGTGGTCACGAGGAGACAAGATCCTAGTTCGAAGTGCACAGGTGTAATAATGATGTAATTATACAGTTTTATTTAATGTTGTAACTGCGGTTAAAATTTTATTTTCTGTAGTGTTGCTGGAGTTTTTAAACACTGTGTCCATTCACTGCCCACTCTACTGTACCTGCCCTGTGGTGGTCCTGTGGGGGTCCTGACCCTTAAAGAACAGGGTAAAAGGGGATAAACAATGTATACAGTGAATCAGATGTACTACAGTCGGTAAGTGTAGAAGTGTTCCTATATGGTATGTGGAGCTGACCTCCTTTCTTCTACTCTCTCTTTGTCTCTTTCTGGGTCATTTTGTCAGCCACTACGTCTACACATTAAATTCAACAGCCTATTAACTGAGTGCACGGGGGCATATATACATATTTACAGAATGTTGTATTAGTCAAACATATTTCTGTATGCTTGGAATATATATATATACTAATAAAGTCTAATTAAGTTCACATCTTGTCACAGAGCTCTGAGAAGAACAGCACCTTGCTTATTTTTTCCCCTGAGGTTTTAATTTCTAACTCTAACCACATGACCAGTCTGAACCAGTTTGTCTTCTTGCACTTCGTTTAAAGTCTTTGCCACAGCACAACAGGAAACGATAAAAATAGCTGTTTTCAGAGTGGAACTTTACATGCATACAGAAAATGCAAACCAACTACTCTAAGAGTAACCTGGATCCTTCCATACTAGATGATTTTCAATTCAGTTCAATGTATTGTCATTAACAATGAGTAAGCACATATGAAAAAGAGGGTTGTGGCTTCAGTAGAAAGATAAAACAAACAAAAGTAAGAAGTTAGGAAAAAGGAAAGGAAGTAAAATGTAGTTTCACATGAATAAATAAACAAACACCAAAAATTTTAAGAGTAACTTTAAAATACTGAATGTAGATTCTAGTTTTGTATTGTAGTTCTTACATTTCTCCTGCCATAAAAAACTAACCACTGTTTCAAATTGATAGATCTTATTCAAAGGGTTGGGTGGGTTTCTCAGTGGCTGAGACTTGAGTAAGGATGTGTTTCCTGATCAGAAGTCACACCCTTTGCAAGTCTTATACAGGGTTGACTTCTTCTGTGCTTCTACAACAAACTCATTTAATAATGGCAATGCAGCTGGTTCTGGTTCTCATCAGCGTGTTCTTCACTGAAGGTACAAATATTTATACCTACCTTTTGCACATCTGCACTGTGCTGTCTTGCACTATTGCTACTATTTGCACTTCTGGTAGATGCTAACTGCATTTTGTACTTGTACTGATCTATCTATCTATCTATCTATCTATCTATCTATCTATCTATCTATCTATCTAAAAATGTAAATATTTAAATTCAGTCAAGGTCTTTGATTTTTCAGATCTTCTACACAAGTTTTGGTAAACCAAGTCATTCAGAGTGGACTTATAAGAAATGCTCACACAAATACCTTTACAGTGGTGGTAAATAGGGATGCACGATATGGACTAGAAATAAAATGTGCGATAACACTGTTGGATATCCTGATATCGATGTGAAACATGCTAAATTAAGATTAAAATATAGTGTCCCATTGAAAAGCAGCACATTCATAACCTTAAAAATATTTTTAGGTCATGAATATTTTTTGGGTTATGAATATTTTTTAGATTATGAATATTTTTTAGGTTATGAATATTTTTTAGGTTATGAATGTGTTCCTAACTAAAAGTTAGGTCCGTGGTAACACAAACTAGAAACTAGTCGCACAAACTCCAGCTCGTCAAAGTGTCTCGTAAGCCCAAAGGTATGTTTTCCTCGCTGTGTTCTTCAGGAAAATAGGATGAAAATAGGATTGAAAATGACTTTTCAATTCAAAGTCCTGGTTAACGAAGTGAACTGTTGAGCTCAAGCAGGGCTCGGTTGTTCTACTGGACCACAGATCTGTTGTACATGCAGAGTTCAATTAGCTTCATTTCTGACTTTACACTCTTAACACATTGAGCGTTTATATCTCTTGAACAGCAACATGGGAGAAACGCATTCATGATGGAATCTTGTTCCATTTATCTGTAGTAAGTGCACATAGCCTTCTTTGCTAACCGTTTTAAACGGCACCATATCTTTACATCATGCGGTGTCACGCTTTCAAACATTTGAGCAGTGAATTTAAGTTTTACACCTTGAGCTGCATCATGATAAGAGATAGATCTAAACGTGCTTTCAGACATTTTTTCTCAACACTTCTAATACAGTTGTTTGTGGATGTGTTTTAAGTGATTGTAAAGGTTTGCTGTGTTCTCTGTGACTGTAGCCACAACAGCTTGACATTCTTTGCACAAAACCTTGGACTGAGCATGACCATCTCGACTAAATCCAAAGTATTCCCAGACTGCAGACATGCTTCCCTTTCTGGAACCAATTCCTCCTCACTTACGTCTTCGCTTCTCAAAGATTTTTTGGCGCTTGTCCTGGCTGTGCTCATTTTTCTGGATAAAGAGCTCTCATGTTTGATGCGTGTTCTCAGTGAACCGACGCCTCGCTCTGCCTCCTGCCTAGTTACGTCACGTGACCATAGTCTGCAGCGTGAAGAGCTGTGAACATATCTATCCGAGCATGTCTTCTGAGCTTGTATATGCTTGTATATGTCACGTCATTGATTTCCTGCACCTTTCCAGCTAAAACTTGAACCAATATAACTATTGTAAAGGATGATGAACACTTTCTGTGATGGAGATTTTAGAGGCTTAGAGCTTCCACTTAGAGCTACCACTGTGAACAGTTCTGAGTGTTTAGGTTTCTCTAGAATGGAGCGGTTCACACTAAACCACTCTGAATGTTGGTGAGGACTTGCATTGTTTATGAATATTACTGTGTGCTCACTGTATGTACTCTATGTGTGATCAGCTCTTTACATTGGACATTCTGAATTTTCTCTAGGTCTAGCATTTCAATGTCAGGAATGCGAACCGCACTTCCCTTACACCTGCCTTAGTCGGGAATGTGCAGATGAGTGTAGTAGCATCAACATCGCCGCAAACCTGGGTAAGAGCTTCAAACACAGATTATAACCCCTAAAAGACGCATACCTGATATCCACTCAATCAAGTTTTGTTCTGTAGGGGGCATTCAGGTGGAGCATAATGTGCAGAGTTGCCTGGAGTCTGTCTTTTGCGTCAAAGGGAGAATAAACACCAAGTTTTTGAAAGCGACCTACAACTCTAAATGCTGCCGGACTGATAACTGCAACGACCAGGCAGTGCCAGGTACACACAGTGTTTTTATTATAATAGATATCATTAGTATTAATTTTGCATCCTGTGTTTATGGTATGATATATTTATGCCTTGCAATTTAATGGTTAAATCTAATCCACAGTTTCCTCCTTTAACTCACAGCACATGCTTTAACACAGAGCGACAAACAATTTGATCATTTGATCATCAATGATAGGAGTTCTGCTCGAGAACTCTTATTCATGAGAAAATATATCTATAGAGACAAACGTCTGATTGAATGTATTTGTTATGACTGTGAGGAGTTCAGGGGGTCTGGGTCTCAGAGCGTGTAACACAGTGGATATAGATCCTGGTTAAAAAGGTCAGCTTGTTGTTTTTTTCACTGACTGTTTTAGTTTGTAATAAGGAGTATTGTAAACGGGTAGGGTGGGTTATAATGATATTGTAGATAACTACCCTCCTCAGAGGTCATGTCCTCCCAAGTTACCCCCTCCCTGTATTTCATGTTGGGTTTAGTGCCGGGCTGGGCATTTCTTGCTGCCATTGATGTGCCTGTTCAATAAAAAATGATTTACCTGTATGTGCAATATTATCCATGTATTCTTATATGCTGATGCTACATTGGTATCAGAAATGGGGTGTGGCTGATGAGTTAAGATGACCCAGCCTGGAAAAAGGGGGTAACGTGTGTTGCACCTGCCCCCTCTCTGGTTGATACTGCCACTCAAGAACAAATTAAGGAAGACAGCAAAGGCAGCAGAGCCCAGCTGGGGCTTTCCACTGTGCTACAGCAGTGAATGCACCTTGTTGCAAGTTGGAAGTTGTTCTGTTCCTGCTGGTGGAACATTATGATGATCTACTGTTATTCCAGTACTCAGAACAGCTAAACATAGTCAGTAGAGTGTGATCTGCTTCACGTGTTCTGTTGGAAAGAAATGCTGATAAGTGTAGCTGATAAAATGAAGCTGATAAAAGAAGGTATATTTAAATTCATTTATATTATTTGTTGTGTTCTTGTTGTTTATTTGCTTTAAGCTTTACCGAAACAGTCCGCTAATGGAAAGAAGTGCTGCGCCAATAGCGACTGCTCAGAAACTGTGAACTGCGAGGGAGATGAAGATCACTGCATTAACGGAACAGGTGAAAAGTTTTAATGGCAAAACTTTCAATGAGTACCTTATTAGCATCTATAAACACATTTATAACGTGTTAGTACATCCATAAGGCATTACATAGATGGTTATATACACATATTACACTTTATAGCCATAATGCATTCTGAGTAATGTTAATAAATGTTATATTGTGCATTGTTGTATTGTGACTAACAAACCAGGCTACTCATAATTATACACAACATCTATTTGCCATTATGGATATGGATTGTTATTGATGGACATATGATCTAATAACCCCACTGAAGATTCTGTAAGTCGTAATTGTCAGCTGTAAGTAGTGAGATGTGTAAGTTCTAATATATAAGTTCATCTATATAATATAATAATGCTGTATGTGTATAAGATATGTAAGTTCAACACAGTGGCTCAAGCCAAACTGCACAACACTCGTCTAGCCAGTAAGTACTAGGCGGGGTTCATGCTCGTACACAGGACAGCAGGGGAGGGGTGGGGTTACATGCTAAGCCTCGTGCTTTTTCAAAAAGGAGAAAAGGCCACGAAACAGCCAAAGAGGACAAGATCCAAAGATGCTGTGTTAACATCAGTGAGGCGTTTTTTATGGTGGATAGACCTTTATGATTTGAGTCTGAAGCTGGCTTCCTATTTGCCATGTTCACCTGAATCTATCAGCTGTATTGTTCAACGCAGAATGGGAAAAGTTCAGTGATACACTTTGTGTCACTGAAAATGAAAAAAAAAAAGTATATATAATCATTTTGAGAGTTTTATTTACTGTTTTAAGTTGTTTAAAGATAGATTCTGGAAAACAAGAAGTTGGGTGGTCGATGTTACAGGACACCAATCATTCACTGATATCTAAGTAAACAAAAACCACATTAATAAAAATACATTTTTAGTGGTCAAATGAGTTATATATGTATCTCTCCTGAAAGAAACATTTATTTGAGTAAAGTGCTTCCATTGATTCACAGTTAGATCCGATTTCCAGTTACTGATTCTAGGAGTACCTACACTGGTCTTTCCTCCTTTATCAATTTTAGCATTAACCACTAGACACTTTCCCTCTATTTAGTCTACGTTTGTCTTATTATCATCACTACAGTAATACTAACTTCTACTGACATTCTATTGGATATCTCTGTCCAAAGAAAAAACAGTATTTCCAAAATGGCAACTTTACAGGAGAAGACAAAAACCTAAAAATTCTCACACAGCTGCTTAGTTCAAATTATGTAGAAAAATAAAAATCAACAAAAATGGAGATACTTGTTACAAGCTAAAAGAGGTGTACATTGACTTTCCCATATTAGGTTAAATACTGCAGTGTTTTAAATAATCCTTCAACTTGAAACCTCACTCGTAATATTAGTGGAGGCTTTAGTCCAAAATATGTCTCACTTAAAGCTTACAAGCTTTTTATTGGGGTTGTAATGTTATTATGTCAAGTATCTAAATTGTGTGTGTGTGTTTATGAGCAGCCATTTGTTAGTCATAATGCAACATATAAGCTCTCAGTGGCACAAAATATCACATTATAATACTTACAAATCATTATGTGAACAGTTCATAATGCAGTAACATGGTTATAAAGTGTCAATAACTGGTCTAAATATTTATATCTGTGTTTGTTTTCTATATCATTTAAACACAGCTGCTCTTTATATCCTGTGAAAGTTTTATGATGAATGGACCAATAGAAATGCTCCAAAATCACTCGAAAAAAAACGTCTTTACATTCACTTACATTGAAAGTTAAGAACATTTTTGTGCTCTCCTCTAAAGTTATTGTTTTGAATATACTTGGGTTTCTTTGGACAGCGATGATATGCTTTAAAATATGTTATGAATGCGGTTATAGATGCGGTTATAGACACACCTTTGACAGAAAGTGAATATATTTCTATCTAAACTAAAGGTATATATTTCAGTTACTGTTTCATTATTGACACTTTCAGCTCACTGTAATGTACGAAACATTTTTTATGACATAAAAAACATAATGAGTTTAAAATATAATATATAAATTATAGATTCAAATATACAACTATTATATTATATAGTAATATTATAAAAATTATATTACAGATTAAAATGTATAAATTGTATGCTTTTTATTAAAAACATTAAAAATATAACATAAATAAAACAATATAATATAAAATGAGATTTAGACATGTAATATCTGAGGATTGACAAATAGTTTAATGCTATTTATTAAAATGTTATCTCTCTTCCTCTCCACCCCCCCCCCCCCCCATCTCTCTCTCTCTCAGTGGTTCCACCTGTTTTTAAGGTATCTCTAAAAGGATGTGCAACCAAGAGCATCTGTGATGGGCTCGTGTCTTTAAGAGAACCATTAAATTTGAGTGCAGATGTTAAGTGCTGTGAAGGGAACCTGTGTAATGGACTAGCAATGTAACATTGCTATGAGTATTAATCTCCTCGTCACACTGGGGCCTCTGCTCTGCTCCATCCTCTTCCTCTGAATTTGTCTGTACTAGTTCAAGCTCCTTTCAGGAAATACACAAACTAGTAGTTCAGCTTCTAGCAGAGATTTTTAAATGTCACGTCATCGCTGCTGTATGTTTCAGTAATGTGCTATGTTTCAATAATGTGCTATGACTAGAGCTTCACAGCTGCAGAGCTTCAGAGCTCGGTCTTTAAGTGTTGCACGCATGCAATATTGTAATAAACCCAACAAGTGGTGTAAAGTGTGATGATGTAATCCTAGTCTCTTATTTATAGTATACGTTTCTGCTTAACAGCATTAAACTCTGTGTGAGATACTGACTCTGCTGTTCAGAGAAGTCACTGAGACTGGTCTAGGCAGCTGGCAGGAAGCTTGTAACTATAACATTTAACATGTTTCACCTGATTACACATTGCTCTTACTCTGAATTTGATTTATCTCTCATTACCTGCCTAGTGAAAAATTACTTAACTGTATTAAAAATATAGCAGTTGTTGTGTATGTTGTAAATATACTACCTAATTCATGTACTTAGAATTTGTTAAAAGTATATTAACATCATGCTTTCATCAAAAGCTCGCAAGTAAACTTTAATCACACTTTAAAACATATATATATATATATATATATATATATATATATATATATATATGTACTTTTTAGAAATACATTACTATGAAGTGTATTTTTAGCTACATATATACACACTATAGTAATTCACTTAAAGCACACTTAATCAAAATTCACTTTAACGACATTTTACTTACGTGTATTTTACGCGTCCTTTAATCATAATGGGGACAAAAAATAATATGTATAGAAACATTTTCAGGCATCTTTTTAAATACTATGTTGCTTCAATTTTACTATGAGCTTAAGTTTTAGCTTGTGTAAAGTGCATTATATATTAAATAACTTCTAAAAGTACAAGTGTGTTTTCAAGTAAATAGAGCTCATATTAATTAATGCTAAAGAGTTTATTTTACATTCCAACAGAATTACAGATCAATTTGACTCAATTCATGCATATTTTATACATATATAAAACATTCACTTCAGCAGACTGGAAGACTTGAGGTTATGGGAGAAACACATATTTGGTTGGTTTAGATCACTGCTTTGTTTACTTTTCCATTGACCTTAATCATTTCACAAAAGAACTGATTGTTTGTGCTGTCTGAAAGTAACATTATAATTTCCCCTGTTATCATTTGAATACGCAAAGACAAGAACATCCTGTAATCTTGTAATAACATCTTGTTCAAAACTGTATATATCAAAACTGTCTATAACAACCTACTACAAATCTCTAATGTCTCTATTGGCCTAGCATCTTTAGTTCCTGTCAACACTGTTCGTCAGTGGAATAACATATATTTAGTCTTTTCACACACAACCAATACACATTTCCCTTTGAGCGAGCGAGGATGCACTGCAGATACATTATTCATCTCAGTCACTTCAATCATAATGTAGAGGATATATTCAGTCCAGTATCTCTACAAAGTTTTCTGCTGTTTACAAGCTCCTTCACTAAAAAACAGGAAGTATCTGTAGTGGAAGCTCCAGCTTCTGTTTTAAAAGCCACCAAATTCTTTGTAAGAGTTTTGCTGTTATAGGAAGGGTACACCACATTGCTAGAAATGAAACAGGGAGGAACTGTTACTCCAATACATTTGTCAGTAGCCATTGAACGGTAGAGCCTCCAAAAGGTTTTCTTTAGGATTTACATACGACCAGATGTGGGTGTGGTCACGAGGAGACAAGATCCCAGTTCGAAGTGCACAGGTGTTTATTATCATTGTATATGGTAGAAGTCACTTGAGGCTTTGCCACAAGGCTTGATCCACTTCAGCTTCAGCCCCACCCTGGCTCTGTCCATCTACTCACACTCACACAAAGCTGGGACTTACAACTTCGCTGCACTCAAGATAAAAAAAAAAAACACATACAAATGTCCCTTCGTTTTATGTAGAACAGAAACTGGTAACATTGTGTGTGACTGTAAGTACATGACGAGGTTGTTACTGACAGAAATGAACAGAAAAAAGTCTGAAGTGTTGATGCTAAGCTGCTGATACAGACAGAATGCAAATGTAACAATTACATAACCAGGGCTGGACTGGTAATCTGGCGTACCGGACATTTGCCCAGTGGGCCGACAGTCCTCAGGGGCTGATGCTGTTGGATTTTTTTTTTCTTCCATTTTTTTTAAGAGACCGGCCCACAATTTAGAGGGGGCAGCCCATTGGCCCATCTTCAATATAGACAGTGAAAGCGGCCCCACCCTTTCTCTGAGTTTCAGTGTTAAGCGTGTGTGTTAAAGGAGGGGCAACATGGAGAAACCAGTGTGGAGAAGTTACGTGCGAAGAGATTGAAGAGTGTCACTGTAGATGAAGAGTGTCACTGTAGATGAAGAGTGTGACTATAGATGCTGCAAACTGTGCTAAGATCACAGACATGTTCATTGCTGTAGCCTCCACGTCCTCTGTGACAGCAGAGCTTCAGCAACAGCAGGTTGTAGTTGAAGACAGCAGCAGCGTGCAGAGAGAGAAGCAGCCAGAGACGCAGGCTGTGGACGGAGAACCCGCGGGACAGAGTGAGTGGGAGAGTGTAGTACTTAAACAGGTAGTAACGTTAGGATAACACAGAGACTTTGAGGTGATGGAGGTAACGTTAGCTCTGTTATATGAGAATGATGAGTAACAGCGATTGATTAGTATCAGTATTTATTGGTATTTGCATACTTCCCAAATTCTGGCAGCCATGTACCTCACCTTCCTACTGATAAAATAGTAAACGGTCAAGGCTGAGAGGTGCTGGATGAGCAGCAAGTGTCCATTTCAGGCTACATCATAGCGCTAAAGGTGTGTTGAAAGGCTGTATAGTAGTTTGAATTTGTAGCATCTATGCTGCGGTTCAATATTTAAAAACACACAAACAAGTGAAATAACAGATCTTAAATGAAAAGTAAAAGCTTTGCTATTTAAGCTTTACTAAAGTAAGTGTATAAAAGTATTATTAGCAAAAGATATGTCCACAGTAAGACAGTGTTGAATGCTAATATGTTGAATGAGTTCACAAAGCAGCCCTGTCTGTTTTAAGCCTGACACAAATGCATGTTATAGCTTTTTAAAGGAGGGAGCAGCTTTTAACCTGAAGAACTAGAATTGAGCTGCTATATCAGGGAAATTTAGAAAATACATGAGTAGACAAAAGAGCTAGAACTACAATATGTGTAAAGTTACTTATTTGCTTTCCACAATGGTTATTTGATAGGCTTCTAAAGTAATTATTCACTGTACATTTCTAATAAAGTTAAAAGGTATGTTTTTTTATATGATGCTGGTATTATTTAATAATTATTGTATGATAATAGTAAAATACAGTCCTTTGTGAAACACATACATAAATTACTGGTGGGCTGTGCTCCGCTAATTATGACGGGCTGGTCTAAGCCAAAAATGCCAGGGCCGATTTTTTGTCCCACTCCAGCCCTGTACATAACAATGTAATAATCATGTAGTTATACAGATGGACTACAGTCTGTAAGTGTAGAACTCCACAGTGTTCCTATATGGTATGTGGGGCTGACCTCCTTTCCTTTCTTCTACTCTCTCTTTCTGTCTTTCTGGGTCATTTTGTCAACCACTACGTCTACATACTAAATTCAACAGCCTATCCACTGACTGACAGTACACGGGGGCATATATACATATTTACAGAATGTTGTTTGCTTCATATATATATATATGTATATAAAAATATAAATATATAAAAAGTCTAATTAAGTTCTCACCTTGTCACAGAGCTCTGAGAAGAACAGTGTCTGGGGTGGTCACACCACTTCTTATTTTTCCCCTGAGGTTTTAATTTCTAACTCTAACCACATGACCAGTTTGAACCAGTTTTGACTCTTTGCAAGACTTTGCGACAACATAACAGGAAACCATAAAAAAACAGCTGTTATAAGAGTCAAACTTTACATGCATACATAAGATGCAATCAACTACTCTAACAGTAACCTGGATCCTTCCATACTAAATGATTTTCAATTCAATTCAATGTATTGTCATTAACAAAGAGTAAGCACATATGAAAAAGTGGGTTGTGGCTTCAATAGAAAGATAAAACAAACAAAAGTAAGAAGTTAGGAAAAAGGAAAGGAAATAAAATGTATAATATGTGATGTTTGCATTATAGATCCAGCTGACGTGTCAAATGCTTGACAATGATGATTGAACAAAATGAGCTAGTGCATATATCAGGTCATAGCTGTGCAAACAGCAAGTGAGTCCAGCACAGTAGGCAATACTACCTACAGCGCAAAATCAGGGATGGAGGGTTGGTGGGAGGTGTCGGCTTATACCAGTGTGACCAAGTAAGCAAGTCATTCACATATATCCAAGATACTTAAACAGTGATGAGTAGTCAGATTTAAAAAGTGTGACAGCTTGCAGGTAAAATCAGTTTGAGTTTGTTTTGTGGGCTTGGAGACTCCTGTAATGCCTTTCTGAGAGCAGGTGTCACGGGACGGCAAAGGCAGACCCAGACGCAGAGCGGAGAAAACAGAACACAAGAAAGGTTTGTATAAATAAGAGGGGTGAAGGAGTGATGATAATATGCAGGGAAGTATGGGGGAAATAATAAACATGTGAGTATGTGATGATTGTGCACTGTGACTGGAGCATCCTACTCGAGGCGGCAGCACAAGTGTGCACAGATGCAAGGCAAAATTACAGGTGAGAGACGGAATGATGCCTACAGAGGTGTGAAATGAGAAATGGTGTGAAAAGGGCAAAAAAGGAGCGCTCAAACAGCATGCTCAAACAAAGGAAGAGCAAAAACGTATAATTTGAAGAAAGTCAAAAAATGGCCTCCTCTCTAGTTACGAGGAGCTGGCAGGTTTATGGGCCTGAAAACTTT